>JBBDGP010001108.1:1382500-1982500 GCA_037952835.1 Lithobates septentrionalis
CCTATCACAGTTTCGGAGGCCATGGAATGCCCAGGTGGCACAAACCCCCCCCCCCCAAATGACCCCATTTTGGAAAGTAGACACCCCAAGCTATTTGCTGAGAGGCATGGTGAGTATTTTGCAGCTCTCATTTGTTTTTGAAAATGAAGAAAGACAAGAAAAAAATTTTTTTTTTTCTTTTTTCAATTTTCAAAACTTTGTGACAAAAAGTGAGGTCTGCAAAATACTCACTATACCTCTCAGCAAATAGCTTGGGGTGTCTACTTTCCAAAATGGGGTCATTTGGGGGGGTTTTGTGCCACCTGGGCATTCCATGGCCTCCGAAACTGTGATAGGCAGTGAAGAGTGAAATCAAAAATTCACGCCCTTAGAAAGCCTGAAGGCGGTGCTTGGTTTTCGGGGTCCCGTACGCGGCTAGGCTCCCAAAAAGTCTCACACATGTGGTATCCCCGTACTCAGGAGAAGCAACAGAATGTATTTTGGGGTGTAATTTCACATATTTCCATGGCATGTTTGAGCAATATATCATTTAGTGACAACTTTGTGCAAAAAAAAAAAAAAATTTGTCTCTTTCCCGCAACTTGTGTCGCAATATAAAATATTCCATGGACTCGACATGCCTCTCAGCAAATAGCTTGGGGTGTCTACTTTCCAAAATGGGGTCATTTGGGGGGGTTTTGAACTGTCCTGGCATTTTATGCACAACATTTAGAAGCTTATGTCACACATCACCCACTCTTCTAACCACTTGAAGACAAAGCCCTTTCTGACACTTATTGTTTACATGAAAAAATTTTTTTTCTTTGCAAAAAAATTACTTTGAACCCCCAAACATTATATATTTTTTTAAAGCAAATGCCCTACAGATTAAAATGGTGGGTGTTTCATTTTTTTTTTTTTCACACAGTAATTGCGCAGCGATTTTTCAAACGCATTTTTTGGGGAAAAAACACACTTTTTTAAATTTTAATGCACTAAAACACACTATATTGCCCAAATGTTTGATGAAATAAAAAAGATGATCTTAGGCCGAGTACATGGATACCAAACATGACATGCTTTAAAATTGCGCACAAACGTGCAGTGGCAACAAAATAAATACATGTTTAAAAGCCTTTAAAAGCCTTTACAGGTTACCACTTTAGATTTACAGAGGAGGTCTACTGGAAAAATTACTGCACTCGATCTGGCCTTCGCGGTGATACCTCACATGCATGGTGCAATTGCTGTTTACGTTTGACGACAGACCGCCGCTTGCGTTCGCCTTAGCGCGAGAGCAGGGGGCGACAGGGGTGCTTTTTTTTTTCTTTATTATTTTTTTGCTTTTTTAATCTTATTTTTAAACTGTTCCTTTCATATTTTTTTTTTTTAATCATTTTTATTGTTATCTCGGGGAATGTAAATATCCCCTATGATAGCAATAGGTAGTGACAGGTACTCTTTTTTGAAAAAATTGGGGTCTATTAGACCCTAGATCTCTCCTCTGCCCTCAAAGCATCTGACCACACCAAGATCGGTGTGATAAAATGCTTCCCCAATTTCCCAATGGCGCTATTTACATCCGGCGAAATCTAAGTCATGAAATGCTCGTAGCTTCCGGTTTCTTAGGCCATAGAGATGTTTGGAGCCACTCTGGTCTCTGATCAGCTCTATGGTCAGCTGGCTGAATCACCGGCTGCATTCTCAGGTTCCCTGTTGAGACAGGAGAGCCAGAGAAAAACACGAAAGACGGTGGGGGGGGGCATTCCCTCCCACGGCTTGTAAAAGCAGTCTAGAGGCTAATTAGCCGCTAGGATTGCTTTTACATGAAAGCCGACCGCTGGCTGAAAAGAATGATACCAAGATGATGCCTAAACCTGCAGGCATCATTCTGGTATAACCACTCAAAGTCGTGAATGGCGTACCTGAAGACAAAAAAATGGTTAACAATGGTTAACAATAAAGCACAGTAAACAGTAAAGTATAAATAATTACATACCTGAAAAACAAACATGATAAAACATAATAACAATAAAACATTGCAGAATAGAATACAGTAAAAAAGAGCAGAACAATAGAGAGAGAGAATAGAGAGAGAGAGAACAATAAAACGCCAACTATTTTTTTTAATTTTATATATATTTTTTTTTTTACACTTTTTTTGTAACTAACTTTTATAACTGTAACCGATTCCAGGTTCGGGTCTCTCAAAATGCGATGGCATCTTGGGAGACCCTGTGAAAGTGTGCCTAGTCTGTGCAATGCTGTACCCTACGCTAATACTCAACTAGTGCATGGTAGCGTTCAAAACATTCACCAATGCAAAGACCAGGATTGTCAGGACAGGAGGGACAATAATAGCGAGTGTCATGCCTATATCTGCACTTGCTGCAGACACAACATCTTTTTTGGGGGGTTCGCTGGGTAGGGGTACTCGGGAGGACATAAAGAAAATGCCTCTCATGCAGCCGACTGCATTTGGTTGGAGATGTGAATGGGGGAAGTACGGGCGCTGCAGAAGCGGTGGGTTCCCAATTAGGATTGGCGAATGCAGCAGGAAGGGCTTCTTGGTGGTAGCGGGACACTACTTGTGCTTGCCACCTCACCAGCTTGAACTGCACTTATGGGACTCGCCACGTCACCAAGTGTTACTGCAGTGCTGGTTTGGCTACGACCGGGGTGTACTACGCCGCTGGTGCTTGCCAGTTCCCCAAAAAGCTACCAAAAAAACTGTTAGTGATCGCAGGGATCAGGCCTGACTCTGTGAACGCTGCAGTTATGCGTTTAGTGTTTTGTAAGTGACAGTGATCGATCGATACTGCACTTGGGTGGGCTGGGCGGAGGCACAAAACGCAGGTGCTAGCGGGTATCTGGGCTGATCCCGCTAACACTGCGTTTTTGGGAACCCTAAACTGCTGGGGAGGCTAGTATAGATCTGATCGGATCAGATATTGATGCGTTCAGATACTATACCACTAAGGGAGGCGCATGCTGCGTGCGTGGGTGTTAGCGGTACTGGCGCTAATCTGACGCTGCCTGGGGCGACGCATATCACCGCCGGGCGATTAGGGGGCTAAACCTTTATTCGGTAATAAACGGCGGGTGCCCTGACACTATAAAAAATAAACAAACTAACCAGCGTCAACCGCAACGGTTATACGGTGATCAGTGGTGAAAGGGTTAACTAGGGGGCAATCAAGGGGTTAAAACATTTATTAGATAGTATATGGGGGTCCCTGACGCTATAAAACGCTGACGGAGAACCTAAATATTTACCTCACTAACTAGCGTCACCAGCGACACTAATACAGCGATCAGAAAAATGATCGCTTAGTGACACTGGTGACAGGGGGTGATCAAGGGGTTAAAACTTTATTAGGGGGGGTTAGGGGGGTACCCTAGACCTACAGGGGGGTAACAGTAACTGTGCTAACACAGTAACTGTCACAAACTGACACCTAGCAGTAATCAGAAAAAAAAAAACTGCTGGTGTCAGTTTGTGACAGGGGGGGGTGATCGGGGGGGGATCGGGGGGCGATCGGGGGGGGGGATCGGGGTGTAATGTGTGCCTGGCATGTTCTACTGTGTGTGTGTGTGTTGGTGCACTCACATACCTGTCTTCTCTCCTTGGGCCGGAACGGAAACTACCGACCCGAGGGGAGATGACATCACTTCCTTTGCTGCTGTTTAGCATACAGCAGCAAAGGAGTGTTCCCATTGGCCGGCGGCGATCGCGAGGGGGGGCCACGAACGGATGGCCTCCCCCTCGTCTCCGTTCGCCGGGGAACAAAACGGGACCGCCTCTGGCGGCGGGGGGGGTCCGATCGGACCCCCCACCCGCGGGAGGCAAATCACGTACATGTACTTGATTTTGCCTGCCCGTGCCGCCTTGCCGACGTACATCGGCGTGAGGCGGTCCTTAAGTGGTTAAGTGCACCTGTCTTTACAATCTGCAGCCTTATTCTTTATTAGTGGTGAACATGGGATTGGTCCAAGTCTAGGTTCTAGCAACCTACCTGTCCTGCCAAATCAGAACCCAATCAGCCATGGTGAAGGCATTCCCTGTCCCACATCCTGAAAAAAGATGAGGTTGATCTGTGTGTTTACTGACCCCCCAGTTAGAAATGTGCGCAACCTAAAAATGTTTTTGTTTTATTTTGGTTTCATTCGTTACGTAAATCACTTTGTTTCATCACAATCGTTATGTTTTCGTTATTTCGGGAGAGTATATATTCATTGTTCAGAATCGATTCGTGTTTTGGGAAGTTCTTTTATTCTTTTGTTATTTCAGAAGATTGGCTATATTCTTTTAACCTGTCTATTCATTATTTTGGGAGATTACTTATGCACTCTGATGCCCCGTGCACGCGGTCGGATTTTCCGACAACAAATATTCGATGGGAGCTTGTTGTCAGAAATTCCAACCATCGGACATTTTCCTTCGGAATTTCCGTCACACAAAATTTGAGATCTGGATCTCAAATTTTCCGACAACAAAATCCGTTGTCGTAAATTCTGAGCGTGTGTACACAATTCTGACGCACAAAATTCCACACATGCTCGGAATCAAGTAGAAGAGCCGCACTGGCTATTGAACTTCATTTTTCTAGGCTCGTCGTACGTGTTGTACGTCACCGCGTTCTTGACGTTCGGTATTTCCGACAACATTTGTGCGACCGTGTATGCAAGACAAGTTTGAGCCAACATCCGTCAAACCAACATTGTCGGAATGTCTGATCTTCTGTACATAAGTGTATTTTCTTCACATTAGAAAGATATCCTTTTACTTTCTATTTAGTATACAGGACGGGAAGTGAACCTAAATCTCCCCATTGTGGCAATGTTTTTTAACCTATCTCCACTCTATCCAAAAGAAAAAGAAAAAGCTTTGGCTTTGGATATACTTTCTTTAAGTAATGGGTGGCAACAACTGACAAAAAAAAAAGGTTCAGATTTTTATTGCCCCAGAAAGCAAAATAACAAGTTTTTTCCTAGAATCATAGAAAACTGGATAATTTTTTATAGAGCGAAGTGCCTGTCTGTACGTTTTATGGAAGACCAAGATAAGGTTCAGATTCTCTGTAATCATGGTTTCATGAATATCTTACACTGTAATGTAATTTCTCTATAACAAGTCTAGGCTGCTAAAGGAATGGGGAAAAGCAGCATAAAAAAATATTTTCTCATTTTATCGTAGGCTTAAATCTTGTTTTTATGTAAAAAAGTGATGCTGCAATATTCATTACAGTCATGTTTAAAGGGAAAGGCACTGTGAATTTTAAGTGAAAATGCAGTATATTTTCACTGAGTTCTTATTTTTTTTAGTATTGCTGTAATATTTAAAGACAACCTAAACTGTGGAATCTGTAACAATAACAATGAAGAAGGACAAAGGACGTGTCTCCAGTAATGCCTGTGGTCACTCTGCAGCTGATCATTTCCCCAGGTCCTGATCATTTCCCCATCAGGACCTTGATCACCTGCTTGTGGCACTGTGCTTCCCAGAGTGGAAGGTTGTAGTTTCAGTGTCCACCAGCAGGTGTCTCCTAGCAGCCAGCAGATCCCAGTAAACAGTTTCCACCTGGCTGCTGGGAGAGTATTTACTAGTTCCTCCAGTGTTTTCCTCTGTTGCCAGAGAATGGCATATGATTTATTCTCATCCTAACCCCAATCTTGCTCCTGCCCTGTATCCTATGCCCTACTGCTTCTTATCTGCTGCTCTTGTTCCAGATCCCAGTCCTAGTTCCCCCTTCCCATCTGTTCCCTGTACCTCCAGTTGATCTGTGTCCCCCATTTTGTGTATACATTATATATAATCAGTTTGTTACGGTAGTTAGGCTTTTTGTTATGTTGCTAGTTAGATTTTTTTTATCACTTGGGTATGGTTCAGTTGTATCTTTTATGTTTGCTGTGACTTCTGTTTGCTGGTGTTTGGATGGGTTATGTATCACTGTAAATAAATCTCACTTAAAGCATACACAGTCTGGTCTCAGTCTCCAAAGCGTAGCTACCCAGATTTGGCCATCCTTTCTGCTAATTCCTGATAACATGAATGTTGCCACCTTGATAGAGTCATGGCTTTTCTTCATTGTATCAGAGCTGGCCTCCAATGACTAGTGATCCGACGGTGGGTAAATAAGGAAATAATAAAGAAGCTGTAGAAGAGGTGAAATAAGCACAGATCCACAGATTCAATAAAGCAGAAGCAGGGAGATCCTTGCGCTGCTGGTTCTGAGGTAAAGCTTCCTCTCCAGAAAAGAGAACAGTGAGTGTCATTGTAGCAGACAACACCAAATTTCTCTCCAAATCTCCTGAGACTAGCAGTCAGAGGCAACAGTGCCTTGGATCTCAAACTGCAGATATACATGTGGCTGCAGAACGTAGAAGAAAAAACATAAGGGCTCATTCACATCAAATGCATATTCAGAGCCAAGCGTTGGCAGTAGCTTGGCTCAGAGGAAGAAGGTCCCCCTATGCTTGGGTCATCAGTCAGTCTGGATGTGTAAAGCCATTCTGGATGTGAAAGTGGGCAGTTGAGCAATATTACAATCTATGATTGTGAGTAGCTCTTTTTATTACATATTTTTAATAAAATTTGTGGTATAATGCATTAGGCCAGTGTATCCTCTTTTGTTTGTTTTTTCAGAATAAAACACTGCCTGCCTACAAATTCATCTCAAAGGTATGCAATAGAGTTGCGGTCAGAACTCTGTGGACTTCCTCCACCAATCTCATCAAATCATGTTTTTATGGATCTTGTTTTGTGCACATGGATCTAATCATGCTCGTTGAGAAGACATCATCTATAATCTGTGCTACAACTTATTTGTAGGCTGATGTGTTTCGAAGGGATTTCCTTCTTCCTCAGAGCCAAGATAATGCTAATGTTTGGCTCTAAATAAGAAGAAAACCCCTTATGCCGCGTACACACGATCAGAAATTCGGGCAGCAAAAGACCAATGAGAGCTTTTCGCTGGAAAATGCGACCGTGTGTATGCTCCATCTGACTTTTGCTGGCCGAATTCCATCCAGCAAAAGATTGAGAGCATGTTCTCAATTTTTCGGTCAGAAAAAGTTCCTATCCGAAAAAGCGATTTTCTGTAGCAATTCCGACTCGCAAAATTCCTACGCATGCTCGAAAAACAATTCGACGCATTTTCGGAAGCATTGAACTTCATTTTCTCGGCTCATCGTAGTGTTGTACGTCACCGCATTCTTGATGGTCGAAAGTTCAGCGAACTTTTGTGTGACCGTGTGTGTGCAAGCCAAGCTTGAGCGGAATTCCGTCAGAAAAATCATCCAAGATTTTTCTGACGTAAAATCTGCTTGTGTGTACGCGGCATTTGAAATGTGTCAGCCTGCAGGGACCCCGGCAAGGTTCCCCTATGCTTGAGTCATTGGTCATCTGGATGTGTAAATCCATGGAAAGTGGCCAGATGAGCGATATTACAACTTTTGCTTGTGAGTAGCTCTTTTTATTACAAATTTTTAATACAATTTGTGGGATAATGCAAGGTCCTATTTTCTTTGTTTTTCCAGTGTGTAAAGAATAGGGATGGGCAAACGGTTCAGGCCGAGGATAAGTTCGGACCGAACTTTCGTTGTTCAGATGTTCGGCGAACATTCGAACAAATGGGTCGACCATTTGTTCGGCCCCCCCAACCGACCACAATGCATTGCGGCACTGAACAGTGCATTGCAAGCCCTGACTGGCTGAAGCAGTGAAAGCTTTAGCCAATCAGGACACAGAGCACTGTCAGAGTCATGATTGGACACTGTCATCATGACTTTATCCAATCATGGCTTATTCCCGCCCCACAGTATAAAAGTATTCTTTCAATGACAGCCATTTTCAGTGTGATTTTGGCATGGAGAGGGATAGAACAGGATTCTGTTCAGTGCTTTTAGTTAATTAGGGTGCTATACTGTGCTATTTTGCTTCAATTGTCAGTGTAGAACAGTGGCGTCGCTAGGGGGTGGCTTTTGGGGCTATAGCCCCGAATCTGGGGCCCATAGCCCCGAGTCTCTGCAGGGGTCCCTAAGTGGCAGGGAGGCTCACTGGGGACCCTGATGTAAGTTGGGGGGCTCTCTGGGGACCCTAATGCAAGGTGGAGGCTCTCTGGGGACCCCGATTTTAAGGGGGAGGCTCTCTGGGGACCCTGATTTAAGGAGGAGGCTCTCTGGGAACCCTAATGTAAGGGGTGTTTTCTGGGAACCCTGATGTAAGTGGGGGGCTCTCTGGGGACCATGATATAAGTGGGGGGCTCTCTGGGGATATACACACACGTATATTACTGTATATACATGTGTATGCCCACCCAAGCGTATGACTTTCTTTAATACGCTGCTATGGGCTCTAGCCCCAGATCTTTTGTAGACCTAGCAAAGCCCCTGGTGTAGAATATTAATTTGGTGTCTGTCTAAGGATAGTGTGAGTGTAGTGAGGAGGACCATCTTTCAGCTTTGCATAGTGTGCAGCTAGAGTAGGAACAGCTCAGATAGTTTCACTGTAGTGTAGTGAGACTGTGTCAATAATCTTTACATTAGTGCATAGCTAGAGTAGGGACAGTTCAGATAATGTCAGTGTAGTGACGGTTGAACACCGTCTATTTGATTGCCAGTTTAATGCCATTTACTTCTGTGTGCGTTACTGCCAGTTTAACACCATATAGTTTTGTGTGCTTTACTGCCAGTTTGACGCCATTTACTTCTGTGTGCATTACTGCAAGTTTAATGCCATATAGTTCTGTGCGTCACTGTACATTTGGAGCATTATATTGCAGTATATTATAGTGTATCCGTGGAGTGTGTCTGTATAGTGTGAGTACTCAAATTAAAGTGCACAAAACACCACTTTACATTGATTAAAGTGCATCTACGTACATATTTCCACTTCTAAATGTCTGGGAGGACAACAAGGAGAGGCAGACGTTCCCTTGGCACTGTAAGGGGGGCAGCAACAAATGTGTCCACAAGCAAAGGTTTAGTAAGTTTGCCCATGCTATCCAGCCACAGCATGCAGAGGAGGTGGTGGACTGGCTTACTAAATCTTCCTCATCCTCTTCATCCTCTGTCATTCAAGCAGAGACAAGTGTGCAGTCCCGTGTAGTTGCCAGCATGAATAAACCTGCCTACTTGTCCACATCTATTCATGCCATAGCCCCAACATCAGCCATTGAGGAGTCAGCTGAGTTATTTGACCACAGCGTCAGCCACTTGCCCCTTGATGGTGCCCACCTATTACTGGGTTCAGATGTTGGTTCTGAGGTTGAGGATGACAGGAACATGAGCCTAGAGAGAGGGGAGAACACTGGTAGACAAAATGGCATTCATGTTCCCCAAGCTGCAGCGTATTGCCAAATTGTCTCCAGTGGTAATGATGATGCAATTTTTTACAGCAAGGCCAATTATTGCTTTCATCAAGAGTACCTCTATAGGGTTATGGTGGGAAGGCGCCACTGACACCCAAAGACCAATTTTTTCGCACCCGTTACTTCTATAAAAAGTCAAAGAGACACCAGAATGTATCCAAAAAATCTCTAATCTTGTTCCCAGTGCACTACATTGTGGCCTCACCATACACACTGGCTCCCCATCTTTTGCTGAGCAAAATAAAGGCAGCTTGCAGGGAAAATTTCATTTTTTTTTGGCTTTATAAATGCAATTATTGCTGCAGCAGATTCTAGACATGGTACAGATCTGCCACTTTACAGGTAGACTAAGGGGACCCCCTCCCCCCCAGGCACTATATTGGAAGGAATTTTTCATTATTTTACGCTCACTTTAAAAATAAAAAATCGCTGCTCATTTAAAAATCACGTTTTTCACCAACTTTTTTTTTATTGATACGATGTTCCCCAGGACAGGACCCAGACCCCTATAACCATTGTATGCCCAATTACTTGCATATAAGCCTTCAAAATGGGCACTTTTGATTTTTGCCGTTCAGGTCCCATTGACTTTAATGGGGTTCGTTATTTGGGCCTGAACTTTCGCGGTGTTCTCAAGTTCTGGTGCGAACCAAACAGGGGTCCGTTCGGCCCATCCCTAGTAAAGAACAGCCTCAGTCCTAGAGGGCAAAAACACAAACGCAAAACACAAAGGGGTGCCAGACTAAGTGCAGCATTAAAAGTGAATTTAATGATTAAGAACAGATTGACAACTCACAAGAAGGTGAAAAATCACAGGCATTGGGTTGTATAAGCGTCAATGTGACCACTGTGGACTCGATAAGACTGTGTGAGCAGATGGAACCAGGATTCGGCCGGACGCTGCTGTAACCAGCTTAAACAGCAAACTCGTGTCTGGCCAGAAATGACGTCACAGGGAGGGTGTGCTAGACGTGGGGTTGGTGGATCGGTAATGCATTACCGGTCGCTTCCTGGTTCTATCTGCTAACACAGCCTACTCAAGTCCACAGCGGCCACAGGACGCCTTGGAGAAGTTGGTGCATTGACACTTATACAAGCAAACGCCTGTGGTTTTTTTGCCTTCTTGTGAGTTGCCAATCTGTTTTTAATCATTAAATTCACTTTTAATGCTGCACTTATTCTGGTGCCCCTTAGTGTTTTATCCTCATCTATAGAGTACATTGCTTGGCTCCAGGGTGCTGACTCCTGGTGCTGTTTCACTACGAACTTTTTAACATGGACTTTTCATATGGACTTGCAAAAATTGCTTTTTATATGTTCTCACATCCAAGTGTCACTATTCTTTGCAAGTGCTATTGTCTTTTCATATATTTTTATAATTGCTATCATTATTAATTAATTAGTCATTCCCCTATCTCTAGACATACCTCTAGAGCCACCATATGTTTTTCCCTGCTAGTCATAGAGGGCAGCAAGGCTTCAAGAGAAGAAGTGAAGTGCATGTATGGAGTCTGTGCTAGGTGCATGGTGGTACTTCATACCATTACTGGAAGCAGAGATGCGCTGGACAGGTGGAAAGGGCAAGGGCTGTACGTGTCCCTCCTACAGCATCTCACAAAAGTGAGTACACCACTCACATCTTTGTAAATATTTTGTCATTTGTCATGTGACAACACTGAAGAAATGACACTTTGCTACAATGTAAAGTAGTGAGTGTACAGCTTGTATAACAGTGTAAATTTGCTGTCCCCTCAAAATAACTCAACACACAGCCATTAATGTCTAAACCGCTGGCAACAAAAGTGAGTACACCCCTAAGTGAAAATGTCCAAATAAGGCCCAAGGTGTCAATATTTTGTGAGGCCACCATTATTTTCCAGCACTGCCTTAACCCTCTTGGGCATGGAGTTCACGAGAGCTTCACAGGTTGCCACTGGAGTCCTCTTCCACTCCTCCATAAAGACATCACAGAGCTGGTGGATGTTAGAGACCTTGCGCTCCTCCACCTTCCATTTGAGGATGCCCCACAGATGCTCAATAGGGTTTAGGTCTGGAGACATGCTTGGCCAGTCCATCACCTTTACCCTCAGCTTCTTTAGTAAGGAAGTGGTTGTCTTGGAGGTTTGTTTGGGGTCGTTATCATGTTGGAATACTGCCCTGCAGCCCAGTCTCTGAAGGGAGGGGATCATGCTCTGCTTCAGTATGTCACAGTACATGTCGGCATTCATGGTTCCCTCAATGAACTGTAGCTCCCCAGTGCCGGCAGCAAACATGCAGCCCCAGACCATGACACTCCCACCACCATGCTTGACTGTGGGCAAGACACACTTGTCTTTGTACTTCTCACCTGGTTGCCTCCACACACGCTTCACACCATCTGAACCAAATAGGTTTATCTGGGTCTCATCAGACCACAGGACATGGTTCTACTAATTCATGTCCTTAGTCTGCTTGTCTTCAGTAAACTGTTTGTGGGCTTTCTTGTGCTTCATCTTTAGAAGAGGCTTCCTTCTGAGACGACAGCCATGCAGACCAATTTGATCCTGTGTGCGGCGTATGTTCTGAGCACTGACAGGCTGACCCCCCACCCCTTCAACCTCTGCAGCAATGCTGGCAGCACTCATACGTCTATTTCCCAAAGACAACCTCTGGATATGACGCTGAGCACGTGCACTCAACTTCTTTGGTCGACCATGGCGAGGCCTGTTCTGCGTGGAACCTGTCCTGTTAAACAGCTGTTTGGTCTTGGCCACCATGCTACAGCTCAGTTTCAGGGTCTATAGCCTAGGCCATCTTTATGTAGAGCAACAATTTTTTTTTTTTTAGATCCTCAGGGGTTCTTTGCCATGAGGTGCCATGTTGAACTTCCAGTGACCAGTATGAGATGGTGAGAGAGATAACACCAAATTTAACACACCTGCTCCCCATTCATACCCGAGACTTTAGTAACACTAACGAGTCACATGACACCTCGGGAGGGAAAATGGCTAATTGGTCCCAATTTGGACATTTTTACTTAGGAGTGAACTTACTTTTGTTGCCAGCGGTTTAGACATTAATGGCTGTGTGTTGAGTTATTTTGAGGGGACAGCAAATTTACACTGTTATTTACAAAAATGTGAGGGGTGTACTCACTTTTGTGAAATACTGTAAGTGCACAAGTAACTGTGGTGATGTGTAGTACATTGGGAGAGTTTAATCAAGTTTAATTGTCTGTTCCAGACCCTTGCTTGATGCCCAATGAGGAGGGAAACATGTAGGACATCACGACCACCTTACAACTCCAACCCACCCTACAAATTGGAATGCTAATTGCAAGCCAGGTCTTTCGTCCAATATCCGTACCAGATCTCACAAATGCTCTTTTGGCTGAATGAGCACAAATTCCCACTGACACACTCTAAAATCTTATGGTAAGCCTTTCCAGAAGCCACAAAGAGTGACAGATATTAATGCCAATGGTTTTGGATTGGGATGGTCAACAAACTCATTTAGGTTTGATGGTCAGGTGTCTATAATTTTTTGGCTGTACAGTGTAGTTTCCCTTTAACCACTTGAACTCCGGAAGATTTACCCCCTTGCTGTCTAGGCCATTTTTTGCGATACAGCACTGTGTTAACTGACAATTGCGCCGCCGTGCAACGCTGTACCCAAGTAAAATTGATGTCCTTTTTCCCACAAATGGAGCTTTCTTTTGGTTGTATTCAATCACCTCTGAGCTATAAACAAAAAAAGACAATTTTGAAAAAAAAAAACTATATTTTTTTACTTTCTACTATAAAACATATCCAATAAAATAAATGAAAAAAATCTAATTTCTTCATCAATTTAGGCCAATGTGTATTCTGCTACATATTTTTTGGTAAAAAAAAAAATCCCAATAAGAATTTATTGATTGGTTTGCACAAAAGCTATAGCGTCTAAAAACTATGGGATATTTTTATTTTTTTACTAGTAATGGCAGTAATCAGCAACTTGAAGCGGGACTGGGATATTGTGGCAAACGTTCTGACACTAACTGACACTTTTTGGGCACCAGTGACAATAATAAAGTGATCAGTGCTAAAAATATGCACTGTCACTGTACTAATGACATTGTCTGGAAAGGGGTTAAACATCAGGGCCGATCAAAGGGTTAACTGTCTTCCTAGCCAGTGTTTATGTGTACTGTGTGAGGTGCTTTTACTAGGGGAAGAGATGGAATTTGTTCCCTACTCTGCAGGGACAAAAAATTCCATCCCTTCCCTCTTGTCAGAACGACGATCTGCATTGCTTTCTGTGTCTTTTCTTTCAATCGGCAGCTGCTGGCGAACATTGTATGTAATCACAGCGGGAGCGAGCCGCCAGCAGCGTGCATGTGCGCCCCCTACTCAGAAGTGACAAATCACAGCTATATATATGCGATCCAGGAAAAAAGGTGCCACCCTGTGGCAGTAAAACTGCTATAGGGTGGACCAGAACTGGTTAATTAACCTGTTCTTGTCCACGCTATAGCCAAATGACGTCTACAGCGTGGACCTACATTGCTGGGAGGCCGTCATAGGACGTGCTCCCCTTTTGCACACTCCCCATGCACCCCTTGAGGGGCGCGCCTGGCGCGCTCTGTCATCACCGAGTCAATGAGACCTCGAGATCCCGGCCCCTTACCATGTGATCAGCTGTGAGCCAATGACAGCTGATCACTTGATGTAAACAGAAGATTGGTAATCGTTTTCGGAGAAAAAAAGCCGATCACTGGCTTCTGTGAAAGGGACATCGGTCCTGAAGAGGAAGAGGCACAGCCACCTCATCTGTGCCCACCAGTGCCGCCTGCCAGTGCCACCTGCCAGTGCCCACCAGTGCATATCAGTGCCACCAATCATTGCCCATCAGTGCATATCAGTGCCACCAATCAGTGCCCATCAGTGCATATCAGTGCCACCAATCAGTGCCTATCAGTGCATATCAGTGCCACCAATCAGTGCCCACCAGTGCATATCAGTGCCACCAATTAGTGCCCATCAGTGCATATCAGTGCCACCAATCAGTGCCCACCAGTGCATATCAGTGCCACCAATCAGTGCCACATATCAATGCCCACCAGTGGTGCCAATCAGTGCCTCATCAGTGCCACCTAGCAGTGCTGCCTATCTGTGTCACCTACCAGTGCCCATCACTGCCACCCATCAGTACCCATCGCTGCCATCCATTAGTGCCCATCAGTGCCATCTATCAGTTCCACCTATCAATACCCTTCAGTGCCACCCATCAGTGCTTATCAGTGCCACCCATCAGTGCCACCTATCACTGCCCACCAGTGCCACCTCATCAGTGCCCATCAGTGCAGCCTATCAGTGCAGACTCATCAGCGTACATCAATGAATGAGAAAAATTACCTGTTTGCAAAATCTTATAACAAAATATAAAACTGTTTTGTTTTCTTTTTTCAAAATTTGCGGTCTTTTTTCATTTTTTTTCAACAAAAAATAAAAACCCAGGGGTGATCAAATACCACCAAAAGGAAGCTCTTTGTGTGGGGAAAAAAAATGATAAAAAATTAATTTGGGTACAGTGTTGCATGACGGCGCATTTGTCATTCAAAGAGTGACAGCGCTAAAAGCTGAACATTGGTCTGGGCAGGAGGGGGGTTTAAGTGCCCAGAAAGCAAGTGGTTAAAACACAAGACTATTTTCCTAAGAACAATGTTCTGTATTTCTGTTTTAAATTAGTAGAAGGTCAACTATTTTAAGTTTTCCTCTTATTTCCTAGTTTTCTCGTGACATATTGGAGCTCATTTATGATCATGTGTGGGAGTTTGTAAAAACACAGGTTATATTCTTGTGCCCTAACCCCAGTGAAGCCATCTTAGACAATGTGTTCCTCCAATGTTATCTTTATAGACTCTCTGTAATTATGCAGTCAGTGGGAAGACTGATAGACTCACATTTATGAATGTGTAGCTTTTTTATTGATAAACAGCAGTCAATTAACGTTCCTCAGTGGTGTCCTACACGTATGTGTCACCATACTTATATATAGCAATAGATTGTTTGCTGTTGCACAGTTAGTAGCTATGGGTGGGAGATCATTTAAAGAGAACAAACAAATGGCCACTGCCCTCACCTATAACTGGCCATTGCAGCAAGGGTCACATGGAAGCGCAACGCATGCAAAACAAAACCAAAGAAATTCCCGGCTCAACTTACTGACCAGCCTGCTAACCAACCCAATTATCCAGTCTAGCAGTATGTGTTAAAAACAGGGGTTTAGTCTGCACACATTTACAAATACATGCGTAAACTACAGAGCCCCATCAAGGCATCCTGGTATTTTTTGCAGTCCTAACTCAAAATTTTCATATCCTCCACAGTGGAAGCACATGCAATTATAATGGATAGGCAGAGGGCAGGTGAGCCTGGAGGGAGCCCACCCCTCCTTTCAGTGGCGGCTCACCCATTAGGGACCCCCAGGCGCTGCCCCCTCTCTCCTCGCCACCCGCTATTTGCAGTGGATAGGTTTATGCATTACATACTGTAAATCTATCCGTAGTTAGACATCAAAGAAATCCTGGACAGCCGCACTCCAAAAATATTTGCCTTTATTCAATAAAGTGTCACCCAAAATACAGGTCACAGCAAAGTGGAACAAATCTTACACATTTCGCACTACACAGAGGCTATGACTAAGCACTCTTTGTAGTGCAAAATGCGTAAGATTTGTTCCACTTTGCTGTGACCTGTATTTTGGATGACACTTTATTGAATAAAGGCAAATATTTTTGGAGTGCTGCTGTCCAGGATTTCTTCGATGTCTAATGCCGCGTACACACGGGCGGACTTTTCAATGGACTAGGTCCGACGGACTTTCCGACTGACTTTCCGACGGACTTTTGAATGAACGGACTTGCCTACATGAATACAGCAGATATACAGTAGGTGCTGAGAAAAAAAAATAAAAAATATCCAATTCGTTTACAGTGCACAGTTTAGTGAGGGATGCTGAAAAGTTGTAAAAGTGGGTGGAACTCCACTTTAAGGAGCGTTAGGACTGCAGAAAATACTGGGGTGCCGTGAAGTGGCTCTGTAGCTTACGCATGTATTTGCAAATGTGTGCAAACTAAACCCCTGTTTTTAACGCAAACTGTCAGACAAAATAATTTGATTGTTTAGCAGGCTGGGCGGTAAGTCGAGCCAGGAATTTCTTTGTTGGTTTTGTTAAGATCATTTAATGAGACCCTGTCATCAGTTTAAAAATTTTTTTTGGGCAAGGGATTGACTTCAGAATGTTTGGGCTGAAGTGAGAAGAATCTCTCAAAAAATTACAATACAGTGAAACCTTGGATTGCGAGCATAATCCGTTCCTGGAAGCATGCCTGTAATCCGAAGCACTTGTATATCAAAGCGAATTTCCCCATAAGAAATAATGGAAACTCAAATTATTTGTTCCACAACCATTTATTCATAAGTCCTTCAGTTTATAGTGCATAAAAAAAGATTATAGCAATGTGACCAGGTTGTGTAACCATAAAATGTCCATCCACAAATGGAAGCCTCCACAAGGGGATTAGAAGCAAAATCCAGCAGGAGCTCCAGAGTATAAAAGAGAAGAGAGGTGCCTCTAAGTGTAGCAATACGGTTACATGTAATGAAGGTACAACATTTAGCAACTCACATGGTTGATGATTAAAAGAGGCACATCTAAGTATGCAGGCACCCGGGGTAAAGCAGTTCACATAGACCGGCTCTCACTGCTGTCAGTCTACAATCGTGACCGGGAAGACTACCCTGCAGTAGAGCGATCTAAAAACGAGGCTTGAAGCGCTCGTGGAGCGCAGCGTGGAAATGAATACGTCAATGGCGGTGCGGAGGATGGTCTGTGGACAGCTTTACCCCGGATGCCTGCATACTTAGATGTGCCTGTTTTAATCATCAACCATGTAAGTTGCTAAATGTTGTGCCTTCATTAAATGTAACCATATTACTACACTTAGAGGCGCCTCTCTTCTCTTTTATACTCTGTTGTGACATGACGCTACTCTTATATCAAGACATCACTTGTATATCAAGTCACAGTTTTGTAAAAAATGTTGCTTGTCTTACAAAACGCTCTCAACCAAGTTACTCTTAAACCAAGGTTCTACTGTACACCAAATCCCCTTAGAACCGGCCTGTTTTCTTCTGCACTATCATTCCATACCACAGAAGACTTATAATCAATCTATCCTACCCCACCTTTTTAATGCAGCCAAAAGTTGCATACCTCATCTTTGGAAACAGAATCGACTCCCATCAATTGCTATGTGGTTGACTAAGACCGAAGATATAAACAGAATGGAGGATCTTATCTATTCTAATAGAGATACTCCTGAAATTTGTGAAGAAGTGGTTTTCTAGGCACCAATTTACAATTTCTGCAGAATATAAATCTATTTTAGACCAATCTGAGACCAATACCCCTTCACGAGATTAGTTGGGACGATGAATGGAAGAGGGTAAACTAATTTTCTACTTGAAAAACGTACTGACATTTGTCGCCATTTCACAGGCGCACACAAATTTAAGGTTTGACACGTTGGGTATCTGTTTACTCGGCACAACCTCATCTTTTATATTTTACCAAAAGCCAGGAAATTCATTGCATTTGTCTATCCTAAAATTTACTTTTGTGCATTTTTTACAGAAATTTTGCGCTTCGTAGACCTTTGCGGTAATATCATGTGGCATTAAAAATTGGAACTTTCTCTATTTTATTCTTTAGGGCAGGGGTCCCCAACCACCGGGCCACAGCCCACTACCAGGCCGTGCCTCTTTGACATCATCTGGTGACAGGAAGCGTGGCAAGTGACAAACCGCATCTGGTGGCAGGCAGCATGGCAAGTGACAAACCGCATCTGGTGGCAGGAAGCGTGGCAAGTGACAATCTCATTTGGTGGCAGGCAGCATGGCAAGTGACAAACTGCATCTGGTGGCAGGCAGCATGGCAAGTGACATCCTCATCTGGTGGCAAGCAGCGTGGCAAGTGACATCCTCATCTAGTGGCAAGCAGCGTGGCAAGTGACATCCTCATCTGGTGGCAGGCAGCGTGGCAAGTGACAAACTGCATCTGGTGGCAGGCAGCATGGCAAGTGATATCCTAATCTGGTGGCAAGCAGCGTGGCAAGTGACAAACTGCATCTGGTGGCAGGCAGCATGGCAAGTGACATCCTCATCTGGTGGCAGGTGACAGTGGCAGGTAACACGCTCAGGGCTCCCACTGATTCTGCATTATGGTGAGTTGAACTATTTCATTTTATATTACAATATAATAATAGAAATAATGCGCTTCAATCATCCTGACACCATACCAACCATGGTGCCAGGATGATTGAAGCGCCAACACCAGCCATTGCCCCGACAAATCGCTTAACACCCCCCTGCACTAGGGTGTCTGCTTATATATAATATTTAGGAGCAATCTTCAGGCTTAAAATAATTTCTAAACATTTGTAAAAAAAATGCTTAGCAGGAACACAAGATTTAGAACGACGATACGCCTTGTTTACATAGGCAGGTTGCCGTTCTGCCTCTCTGGGAAGCGATCGCAGGTGGCCAGCGGACATTGCGCCTGCCAGACCCACTGATTGGCTTACCCTCTGTCCAATTGGCAGGTGCGCACCCCCAGAGGCTACTGCACGAAGCGACGCACGGGCACATCGTTTTGCGCAGCCGGGCTGCCTTGCCACTGTAAATGTGCAGAAGGCGATCCGAAAGTGGTTAATAGTTTATAATAATAATAAAAACTATAATAATAGTTAATAAATTATTTATAATAGAAAATACGAAAAACTAAATGATCCGAATGTAATTGATTCATTAAACTCGTAGGTTGAATCGCTCTTCGTTCTTTCGTATTTTTGTATTTTGGGATTTTCGGTCTTTTCTGGATTTTCCTTGTAGCCATGTCCCTGTAGGGGTTGCTGAAAGTAGTGCCTCTACAGTCCTCTCGACTGTGGCCAGTAGTCCTCCCTGGAGAATCTTAGAAGTGTTCTCTCCCAATGTCCTCTCTCCGCTCCCTCATGTGCCTCTCCTTCCAGGATCTCTTCACTCCTCCTGGATTCACCCGAGCCCCCCAGACTGGGGAGCTCCCCATGGGCCCCGACAGCCTCCACACTCTCTCACTCCAGCTCTTCCACCCAACAACCCCCCCCCCCAGCTGGGCTGAGCCCAGGTATTTAAAGAGGCCTGCCCCCTGCCAATCCAAGGGATTGGTCAAGGCTACTTAAGATACCCCAGGCAGCTCCACCTCTCTTCCCCTTCTAGAACTTTCTAGAAGGTAGAGGGAGATGACAGTTAAGTGGTGCTGCCTGTGAGTCACCAGCTGCTACCCTGAGCCACTCCCAGCCCATAATGAAGACAAACAGGCCTAGCAACCAGCTAGGCCTGCCTAAATTTACCTACTCTGCCAGAAAATCCTCACTCTAGCACCTACTTAACTAGAGGGTGGCACATCCTTCTTTCTGACTAAAATTTTCGTATGCATTTGTCAAAAGAGTCTTTAGTTCATTCGGGTGCTTCCAAATGAATGAATATGCTCAATTACGTCCGAAAACGAATTTGTAACTAAATGAATTGCACATGTCTAGTGTCCAACCAGTACCTGGACAGGTTCATCTAGCGTCCAGGGCAAGGTTGCAGAACTGCACCTCTCCCATGCAGTTAATCTGTGCTATAGAAAGGGTTTACTGCCCTGTGTCCATGTCTCTGTCTGCCCCTGCACTGCCCAGGGCAGCTGTCCCTCCTGCGCACCCCTTGTCCCAGCCCTGTACCCAGCAAGCGCACCTGTCAGTACAGTAAATAGTTTGCTTAAACTTTTTATTAAAAACTTCAATGTACATTCCAACATTTTCAAAATAGTAAAATGAATTGTTTTTCAGATGTAAGTTAGTAACATTCATCAAACCGCTGCGTCTTCCTTTCCTCTTAACAAAGAGTGTTAATGGATCATGGGCAAATGTCATTTATCGTACAGGAAATATTGTGACATGCCATTTAAGTCCCGGGAACATTTTTACCACCCCTTTTTTGTCTTTCATCCAAGAAATGTCACTTGTCTCCGATGCTATATTTGTTATGTTAATGTTTCTATGAAAATGTTACACTTACTCCGCAGGCTTCGAGTACTGCTTTTTTCCTTTTCATTTTTTTCTTAACCTGCTGCTTTGAAAGTCCTCTGTGAACCGAGAAAACTGAACACTGTAAATGTGTGTAAAGGTGGAAAAGCTAAACTTTTATCAGGTTAGGAAGTGTCTGAATTCTATCTCTTTGAAAATTATTTTTTATCCTCAATAGCTACACTTGCATTCCCTTTATGTTTTTATTTTATTCATTTTTTTTATTACTGCTATACTGTCGTATTATGGCTCAACAGTGATAGGAGATAAATAAACTTGTGGCTGCTACATATTTAAAATTTTTACAGATTCGACTTCAAACTTTGATACAGAAGTGATTTTGGTGACTGTAAGCAGTGACGTCACCAGGGTTGGTGTTACCTGGTGCAGTAAAACATGGTGTCACCCCCCCCCATCATCTAAAGAACTATGTACAGAGTGCCCCTCACCCCCATATACCCCCTCCTAGCATAATACCTCTTTTTCCTTCAATAACCCCCCCTCTCATCACAAATCCCAGCCCCAATATTCCCCCCCCTTAACAAAAATCCTCACCCCCCTATACCCCCTTTCAACACAAATCCCCCCTCTCAGCACAAGTCATCACCCTCATATACCCCCTTTCAGCACAAATCTCCCCCTCTCAGCACAAATCATCCCCCATCTCCCCCCTCCCTGCACATTTCCACCCCCTTCTCAGCACAAATCCCTCCTTTTAACATAAATTCCTCCCAAACCCCTCCTTCTTACACAAACGATCTTATGAACCCCCCCCCCCCCAAATCTCCCCTCTGATCACAAATCCCCACCCACATATACCCCTTTCAGTATTAAATCCCTCTTCTTGCACAAATTCTCTTATTCCCCCACCCAAGCCACCCTCAGCACAAATCCTCTTATTTAATCCTTCCCTGCCAATCCCCCCTACAAGCACAACCCCCACCCCAATACAAAGGCACTCCAGATTTTCCCATTAAAAAAAACTCTTAATCCCTCTCAGCATAAATTCTTCCTCTTTTTGCACAAATCCCCAGATCCCTGCCCCCAGCACAGACTTACCGGTTATCAGTTACTGGGACCTCAGCACCTCTCCTTCCCAGGCTCCTCCTCCTGTCAGAAGACACGCCAAAAGCAGAGGAGGAACCTGCAGGAAACTTCCCTCGGCGCTCAGACACTGCTAACATGCAGCTGGCTGGGACAGATACCAGCTACTAAAGTGTCGATAATCACTGCGCTGGAGACACGGGGACACCCCGCAGGAGATGTTGGCAAATACTCCGTGCTAGTGATCGCCGACACTGTAGCAGCTTACTGGCGCCACCCATGATGCTAGCACACTGCGCCTAAGACTGGAGCCCCTCCCGCCTCCACCTAATCCCAGGCCCCTGGTGTCACCCCTCTGGCGGGTGTCACCCAGGTGTGACCCGCACCCTCCGCACCCCCATAGCAACGCCACTGACTGTAAGTTTAGTTTCCCAAACCGCATTCCAATCACACTGCCCTTTCGATCCGCAGTCAGTTTAATCTTAACACCCAAAATGCAGTGCGTTTGCCTGCACCAGATCGCATAAAACAGAATGACCATGCAATCCGGTTGCTTGTATTTGGAACAAAAAGCCTCATGAATAGAACTTTAAATGGCAACAGTAATGATTCATTTCTATTATAAATATTTCATCTCATCCTTGATGAGGGTCCAGTATAAATTTTGAAACAGCATGCTATCCCCCAGTATAATTTCTTTCAGGCCTGGTATGAATACTATGCAAAAAAACATAGAAAAAGATGTAATTCCATTGACCAAAGATGGTCAGGTCCATATTTGGTCAATCACATCACCCACATGTGTCACAAGCATAAAAGGGAAAACTTGGCATGTGTGCAGATGGGCAGCAGGGCTCTTCCAGGTCCAATGGCTGGGCAGGACCTTTCAGCACCCTGTGCATGCTGCAGACCTTCAATGATGGCGGCTCCGCTGGGGGAAGCTGGGCCACTATTAAAGAATATGTTAACCCAACATTTCATATTCCTGATATGTACCTGTCGTATTATGTACTTGTATGAAAAAGTGTCCTGCTCTACTATCAACAAGCTCCTCCACCCAGGTTTGTAATGAGGAGACAGTAGACCTTTTCTTCCTTGGGCTTGTGGACAGGTTGCCTACTGTGTGTATTTAGTTTGCAAACAGCTGCCCAGTTCAGGGGGAAAAGGTTAATGTTTTGCTGCCTTTTCCCCTGGCATGTTCGCAGGCTTTCTCTGAGGTCCAGTCTCCCTCCCATGTTACATAAAAGAGAGAAGGTCTAGATCCCAGGAGTCCTGGGAGGGCTCCAGCGAACACTTGGGAAACGCATGGGGGACCTGTGCTAAAGATCCGCTGGGACCTATGGTCTGCTCAGGAAGGCCGATCCACAGGAGAACACCAGAACATGCACACCCCCTCTCCAGACATCCACCAGGCATTTTGACAGCTGTCATACTCGTGTGGCTGAGAACACCGCTGCTATTACCTATACCTTGAGCTGCCTGGCTCCCTGTCATCCCTGTGAGCATGCCTTTGGGGCAAGGTGTTACCCCTGTGCTAGCATGAGTGACCCAGTTCATCACCTGGCGTAGCCCAAAGAACCCGCCCCGGGTGTAGGCCTTCCATATGACCCACACTTGGTGCCCATCGAGGAGCTGAAAATGGAAGGAGTGTCACCCGCCTGCCATTACAGGCTGATCCTGGCTCTGAGGAGCAACTTGGAGTAGAATTTTTAGGCTCCATGCACACTGAAGCTCATAAACTAACATTTTTGGGAGTTTGGGCGTTTTTTTTAACAGCTCATAAACTCCCCTCTATGTTATCCTATGTGTCCATGGATGTTTTTGGATGTTTATCAGCAAGAGCGTTTATGGGCTAAAATCGCGTTCAAGAGCAGTCCTGAAAACGTCAGATGCAGGTAAAAGCTGTTAAACGAGTGTTAACACTGTAAACAGACCGTTAAGCCTCGTTAGGTGTTTCTCTGTCTTTATTCAAAATCAATGGTTCCCTATTGGAGCCCATTGATTTGAATAGAGGTTGCGCCAGAAGTCGGATCATGATTATGCGCCCCCCTACCCCAAAGCACCTTGTCCCCATGTTGATGAAGACAAGGGCCTCTTCCCGACATCCCTGGCCGGTGGTTGTCAGGGTCTGCGGGCTCAGTGCTTATCGGTATCTGAAAGCCACCCTAAGTGAATGAGTATGGGGTACGTCGTACCCCTACCCATTCACCTCAAAAGAAGTGTAAAAAATCAACAGTACACAGGTTTTTAAAGTATTTTATTATAGCAGCTCCGGTGTCTCTTCTGATCTCTTCTCCCCTCTCCGGTTCTTCTCCCTCCTCCGGCTCTTCTGCATTCTTTGGCACTTCTCCCTCCTCCGGCTCTTCTGCCTTCTTTGGCTCTTATCCCTCCTCCGGTTCTTCTCCTCTCTGCGCTGTCTTCTCGCTCTTTTTCCGCTGTCTTCTCCCTCTGTTTTTCTTCCGATGTTGACTTGATGCGATCTCCTGGTGTAATGTTTGGTCCATCGTGTACAATGACTAATATTGGGGTGGGGGGTGGCAACCTGCTGACATCATCTGGAGGTCCTACCACATTGTGATGTTATCGTCCCATCATGCCCCCGGGTGGTGACATCACAAAGAGGTGGGGCCTCCAGATGACGTCAGTGGGTGGCCCCGCCCAATGGCAATATAAGTCATTGCACACGGTGGACTCAGCATTACGTCGACAGCGGCAAAAGAGCGAGAAGACAGCGCAGAGAGGAGAAGGAGTGTAAGGAGGTCTCTTCATATAACCCCTTTGTATGGTGACAGTAACTGACTGTGTTTAGACAAATCAATGTTTCATTTCAATTTTAATTATGTTTAATTACTAATAAAATAAAATGTATTGTTATTGAATTACTCTTGTATACTTTTATATAATATTATTAAAAAGTCCATTTAGGGGAAGTTCCTTCTCTGCGCAGAGAGGAGAAGACCCAGAGAGGGAAGAAGAACCGGAGGAGGAAGAAGAAATCGGAAGAGACACCGGACCTGCCATAATAAAATACTTTAACAACCTGTGCACTGGGGGGCACATGCGCGGCGCGATGAGAGGAGGACGCCTGTAACGAGAGCTCCGTGAGCAGCAAAGACTTCTATCACTCCCCTGGGGCTAAAACACACAGAATTCAGCCACCAACTACCCGCACCCCTAGGGGACTCAAAGGTGCATGCCGACACACAAGGATCACTGGGGAAAGCCAGCGCAAAAGTCCCTAACTAACTACCTCCTTCGGGTCCGGGAGCAGAGCGGGATGTCACAAAATGGCGCCCAGCCACCACGCGCTCCGGCTCCTGCACACAGCCAGAATGCCTCCCCGGCCGCCAACTCTACAGACAGTGAGTACCCTGATAACTTCACAAAGGCAGAGCTGGATGCCAGCCTCTGCCATGTATGAGAAGCTTGCTGAAAAGTTCAAAGTGGAACTTCACAAATCCACTAACACGCTATCACAGGAACTTGCGCTGCTGGGGGAAGGACGGATCTGCTGGAAACAAAACATGACGAGCTCCAGCTAGCATACTCAGACCTCCGCAGGGACCATGAATCCCTTACAGACACAGTCGCCCTACTTTAAACTTCTTTAGAAGATTTGGCGCAATAACTTGAGGATCAGAGGGGTCCCAGAACAGATCACGGACCTGCTCCCGGCTGTTAAAAGACTGTCCTTACTACCAAATGCATCAGAGGCCTCATTTGCTTGTGTCAGGATTCACAGAGCATTGCGCCCCAAACCTCCTGATGATAAGCCCCCGAGGGACATTGTACTATGTCTTAATGACTACCTTGTTGAGGAGGATATCCTGAGAGCCTCTCGCAATACCCCTAACATTCAGCTGGACGGGACCAGGGTCCATATATACCCAGACCTCTCCCCCGCTACGTTGGAGAAACGCAGAAATCTGAAAGAAGTCACCACAGTTCTGCAGTCTGCAAGCATACGTTATCGCTGGGGCTTCCCCTTCAAACTCCAGGTCCCCCACAACTGTACAACCTATACGGTCACCACACTTCAAAGCAGAAAGGAGTTGCTGGTCAAATTGGGACTTTTGGAGCCTGAGCAATTGCCCAGACAACCAACTACACCCCGCACATCACAGATCTGGGCCACTCCATCTCCTCAACGGGACCGCAGACGACAACGCCAGGGACTTCGTGAGCTACAGATTTGTGGCTCGCCTTGGATACCAAGTGAGATCGATTACAGTAACTTCGTTCGACTGTTGGCTTCCCCATTCCTCTCTGTTTTATCACTTACAGTTCTGTGTCGCAAGATGGCTTTTTTTTTTTTGTCTCGTTGCGCCCGCATGGTTGACTCCCTGCTCTACAAATTCACAAACTTTAGACTACTCCTGAGAGAACGACCATCTTGACCTCAGATCTGGTTGAGTCTGAACGCTCAAATCTATATAGGTTCTTTTGAATTGATAAAAGCATTGGACTACATAGTCCTTCAGGAAGGCTTTTTGGGAAATACCATTTATTTTCTGTTCCAACTCCCCCCCAACGCCATTCTAACATAGACTATATGTTGGCACTTATTTGGTGTACAAGTTTAATTGACATTTCTTATTCTTCCTATTTATTTTTATTTTTTGGTGGTGGCTCTGACTCTAAATTGCTAAGTGATAAATGTGTTAAGGTACCTTGGTTGCTTATGAATAAAGTGAGGCCTATGGTTAGCCACGGGCACAGTGATCCTAGGGGTCTCCTGCCTTCTAAAAAGGGTAATACTGAAGTATGCACACGGTTCTCTATCAGATGTCATGTCAATCCTCAACCCTCTAGGTTGTACTCATGGGGATTAAGATAATATTGCACAATGTAGAGGGGTTTCATTCCCTACAAAAGAGGAGGAAGGCCTTTAGATCTTATGAAAGTCTGGTGGCTGACATATTGCTCCTTCAGGAGACACATTTTTCCACCTCTACCCAACCTAGCTACTTTGATCACCATTATAGACAGCACTTCTTCACCACATTTGATCCTAGGTCTAAAGGTGTAGCCAAGAATTCATTGATATTGGATGTGCAGCATGTTTATAAAGACCCTGCTAGCAGGTTTCTGATAATACAGGGCTTAATCAATGGTAAAGCAATTACTATTGCAAATGTTTATGCTCCAAATGTCTCACAAGCATCTTTTTTTGCCTCCTTTTTTCAGATCCTGGACAGGTATCTCTCCCCGCACCTAGTGATTGGAGGGGATTTTAACATGGTGGCCCATTCGAAACTAGACAGAAGCCGAGTTGTGAGTAATGCTAATGCTTTCCCAAAAAACTGTGCACTGTTTATTTTTTACACTACTTTTGAGGTGAATGGGTTGGGGTACGATGTACCCCATACTCATTCACATTGGGTGGGGGGCCGGGATCTGGGGGCCCCCTTCTTGTTGTTTCCGACAACAAATGTTCGATGTGAGCTTGTTGTCGGAAATTCCGACCGTGTGTAGGCTCCATCGGACATTTGTTTTTCGGAATTTCCGACAACAAAAATTTGAGAGCTGGTTCTCAAATTTTCCGACAACAAAATTCATTGTCGGAAATTCCGATCGTGTGTACACAATTCCGACGCACAAAATTCCACGCATGCTCGGAATCAAACAGAACAGCCGCACTGGCTATTGAACGTCATTTTTCTCGGCTCGTTGTACATGTTGTACGTCACCGTGTTCTTGACGCTTGGAATTTCCAACAACATTTGTGCGACCGTGTGTATGCAAGACAAGTTTGAGCCAACATGCGTCGGAAATAAATCCAGGATTCTGTTGTCGGAATGTCCGATCGTGTGTACGGGGCATTATAATTCAACACTGCCACAAATTTGTGGCAAGTTAATCTTGCTACCTGGGTTAGGGTCGTAAGTTGGAGACAGGAGATCTGTTCTGCACTGCGCTGATCCCGCCTATGAGGAGCAGACAGTTCACAGCACAACAAAATGAAAGAACAAATGCAGGCCATACCTACACTATATTTCCAAAAATATTGTGATGCCTGCCTTTACACATACATGAACTTTAATGGCATCCCAGTCTTAGTTTTTAGGCTTCAATATTGAGTTGGCCCACCCTTTGCATCTATAAGAGCTTTAACTCTTTTGGGAAGGCCGTCCACAAGGTTTCGGAATGTGTCTATGGGAATGTTTGAGCATCCTGCAATCTTCCAGAAGCGCATTTGTGAGGTCAGGCACTGATGTTGGATGAGAAGGTCTGGCTCACAATCTCCGCTTTAATTAATTCCAAAGGTATTCTATCAGTTTGAGGTCAGGACTCTGTGCAGGCCAGTCAAGTTTATCCACCCCAAACTTGCTCATCTATGTCTTTATGGACCTTGCTTTGTGCACTGGTGCTCAGTCATGTTGGAACGGGAAGGGGCCGTCCCCAAACTGTTCTCTCAAAGTTGAGAGCATGAAATTGTCCGGAATGTCTTGTTATGCTGATGCCTTAAGAGTTCCCTCCACTGGAACTAAGAGGCCAAGCCCAATCCCTGAAAAACAACCCCACACCATAATCCCCCCTCCACCAAATGATTTGGAGCAGTGCACAAAACAAGGTCCATAAAGACATGGATGAGCGAGTTTGGGGTGGAGGAACTTGACAGGCCTGCACAGATTCCTGACCCTAACCCAAAAGAACACCTTTAGGATGAATTTAGAGCGGAGACTGTTAGCCAGGCCTTCTCGTCCAACATCAGTGCCTGACCTCACAAATGTGCTACTGGGAGAATGGTCAAACATGCCCATAGACGCACTCCTAAACCTTGTGGACGGCCTTCCCAGAAGAGTTGAAGCTGTTATAGCTGCAAAGAGTGGGCCAATCAGTATTGAACCCTACGGACTAAGACTGAGATGCCATTAAAGTTCATTTGCGTGTAAAGGCAGGTGTCCCAATATTTTTGGTAATATATTGTATGTAAAAGCAACCTAAGACTTGCAAGCAGATGGCCTTTCTATTCCACTCCATTGCAGAGAGAGCGCACGTGGGTATGTTACTTCTGTCCCACCGGAGCTGAAACACTGCCAACGTTCAATCAACAGGGATACACAGATGTCAGGTCCGTGTTGAAGCATATGTAGTAGATTAGAAGATTGTGGACAAGGAAAACGTTACTCCTGCGCTTGTGAGGGTCTGATTTGGTTTTGAAAGAGTAGTATTGTGAACTGTAGCAAAGCTGGAAGAGATGGTGTTGCTTGTCCCGCTGCCCAAAGAATGACCCCGGGGTGGTCAGGTAAGGCTAAGTGGAGAGTGATGGATAAAGGGCGCGTGATCAAGCTCACATCAAAACATATAAAATTTATTTCAGAGGAAATAAAGAGCAAATAAAAACAGTTGAATAATACCAATACTACGTATCATGCAAACAGGTGACAAAATGTAAAAGACATGAAAAGATAATAAAAATGGGTTAAAAATATCATGAGCCCATGTTAAGGCAGGTATTTAGAGTTGGCTAACGCGTTTCGAGGATGACCTCTTCATCATAGCCTGTTTGAGAACCAGGGTGCAGTCTCTATGTGCCAGTAGGCCAAAATATGTACATCAACATGATGGCTAGTAGGAAAAAACGGCCTGAAATGGGAGATGCGATTTTCTGTGTTCCATACCAGTCCACGTTCAAGCGTTCTATGTGGTAGTAGATGGTGTGTGGGTTCTCCTTTAAGTATGTAGAGAAATGGTTATGGGGTGGTATGAACCTGTCACTGGCTGACTGACTTGCATGATACGTAGTATTGGTATTATTCAACTGTTTTTATTTGCTCTTTATTTCCTCTGAAATAAATTTTATATGTTTTGATGTGAGCTTGATCAAGCGCCCTTTATCCATCACTCTCCACTTAGTAGATTAGAAGAACCTGTTGGTGTTTGCAGATGTATAGATATGGTTTACGTTATATACATAAATGCAAATTATATATATATGTGTGTGTGTGTGTTAGAAAAAATAAATAAATAAATAAAACGATATTGTAGTTTCCCTTTATGATGACTAAATACTATGACAATATTTACTTACAACAAAATTCTATATGCATTGGTGTTATCTTGTAACAGAAATATACAAAGTATTTCACAGTTGTCATGGCACTGTCTTTAACTTCAAGCAGTTACTAAGGCTGTTCTTTAAATATTAAGTAAATATTGGCACAAAGAACATCCAGCTAACACAAGCAGCAATTTTTCCATGAATGTCGAACTAAAGATGATCTTAGTTATCTTTGTAATTACATTGCAGCAGGCACATAGCAATTATTAATACATCCGTTTTAATTAGAGCCCTAGAATAGATGGAGATTTAATTTTTTTTTAAGTTTTAAAGGCATTCTATGCCTTCTCTTTCAATGGAAAGTTGATGCAAAGTTTAGACTATCGTCAGTTTGTATTTGTTTGTTTTTTTAGTCTCTTACAGCCTCAGGACATAGTTCATAGACATCAGAAAGAAAGGCAAAACAGTACAAGGCTGAGAGGTGAACCATTACTGCACAATATGCAATGTCAAATACAATTGAACAAATATTCAGAACAAAGTATAATACGGTCTGACAACATAAAATACCACCCTTCCTAGCAAGATAAATCAGCGTGTCTTTGCAGCCAAGACAAACATGTACTGTACAAATAAAGCCAATAATATAAAAAAGGATATTTGTTTTTAAAAAGGGTGTAGAGCTTAAAGCTGTAATAAACCGTTGTTTTAGTTTTTTGTGCTCTTTTTTAAATCATTCAAGATAATGCCATAATGTGCTACTATGCGTCGCTGTTGACTAGACGCGATCTCACAGTGCAATGCTCGGTCTGCCGTGTGCCATGACATATATTGGCAGACCCAGCATTACATCGGGAGATGGCATCGAGTCAACATCGGAAGAAGAACAGAGGGAGAAGATTTGGCAGAAGAGCGAGAAGACAGTGGAGAGAGAGAAGACCCGGCAGAAGAGCAAGAAGACAGCGAAGAGAGAGAAGACCCAGCAGAAGAGGGAGAAGACAGCGGAGAGAGAGAAGACCCGGCAGAAGAGCGAGAAGACAGCGAGGACAGAGAAGACCCAGCAGAAGAGCGAGAAGACAGCAAAGAGGGAGAAGACCCAGCAGAAGAGGGAGAAGACAGCGGAGAGAGAGAAGACCCGGCAGAAGAGCGAGAAGACAGCGAAGACAGAGAAGACCCAGCAGAAGAGCGAGAAGAGAGAGAAGACTCAGCAGAAGAGGGAGAAGACAGCGAAGAGAGAGAAGACCCAGCAGAAGAGCGAGAAGACAGCAAAGAGAGAGAAGACCCGGCAGAAGAGGGAGAAGACAGCGAAGAGAGAGAAGACCCGGCAGAAGAACGAGAAGACAGCGAAGAGAGAGAAGACCCGGCAGAAGAGCGAGAAGACAGCGAAGAGAGAGAAGACCCGGCAGAAGAGCGAGAAGACAGCAAAGAGAGAGAAGACCCAGCAGAAGAGGGAGAATACAGCGGAGAGAGAGAAGACCCAGCAGAAGAGGGAGAAGACAGCGGAGAGAGAGAAGACCCGGCAGAAGAGGGAGAAGACAGCGGAGAGAGAGAAGACCCAGCAGAAGAGCAAGAAAACAGCGAAGAGAGAGAAGACCTGGCAGAAGAGAGAGAAGACAGCAAAGAGAGAGAAGACCCGGCAGAAGAGAGAGAAGACCCAGCAGAAGAGCGAGAAGACAGCGAAGAGAGAGAAGACCCGGCAGAAGAGCGAGAAGACAGCGAAGAGAGAGAAGACCCGGCAGAAGAGCGAGAAGACAGCAAAGAGAGAGAAGACCCAGCAGAAGAGGGAGAAGACAGCGGAGAGAGAGAAGACCCAGCAGAAGAGGGAGAAGACAGTGGAGAGAGAGAAGACCCGGCAGAAGAGGGAGAAGACAGCGGAGAGAGAGAAGACGCGACAGAAGGGCAAGAAGACAGCGAAGAGAGAGAAGACCCGGCAGAAGAGCGAGAAGACAGCAAAGAGAGAGAAGATCCGACAGAAGAGCGAGAAGACAGCGAAGAGAGAGAAGACCTGGCAGAAGAGTGAGAAGACAGCGAAGAGAGAGAAGACCCGGCAGAAGAGCGAGAAGACAGCAAAGAGAGAGAAGACCCAGCAGAAGAGGGAGAAGACAGCGGAGAGAGAGAAGACCCGGCAGAAGAGCGAGAAGACAGCGAAGAGAGAGAAGACCCAGCATAAGAGGGAGAAGACAGCAGAGAGAGAGAAGACCCAGCAGAAGAGGGAGAAGACAGCGGAGAGAGTAGAAGAACCAGAGAGAGGAGAAGAACCGAATAAAACACTTTAAAAACCTGTGTACTGTGTTTATTTTTGACACTTTTTTGGGTGAATCGGTAGGGGTTGTACCCCCTACTCATTCACACTGGGTGGGGGGCTGGGATCTGTGGGCTCCCTTGTTAAAGGCGGGCTTCCAGATTCCGATAAGTCCCTACGCGCAGACCCAGACAACTACTGGCCATGGTTGTCAGGAAGAGGCTCTTGTCCTCATCAACATGGGGACAAGGTGCTTTGGGGTGGGGGACGCAGGGACCCTGCCCCAAAGCACCCACCCTACCCATGTTGACGGCATGTGGCCTGATTTGGTTCAGGGGGGAGCGTTCTCTCGTCCCCACCTTTCCTGACCTACCGGGCTGCGTGCTTGGATAAGGGTCTGGTATGGATCTTCGGAGGGGGGGACCCTTAAAATCCATACCAGACCAAAGGGTCTGGTATCGTCCTGGGAACCCCAATCCAATTTTTCTTTTTCATTTTGGCGGGGGTTCCCCTTCAAGATCCTCAGCACACAAGTCGCACCGCAAGTCGGATCATCATGATCCGACTTGCGGTGCGACTTTTATTCAAATCAGTGGGCTCCCATAGGGAACCATTGATTTTTGAATAGAGGCAGAGAAACGCCTGATGAGGCTTAATGCTGTGTATACAGTGCTAAACAGCGTTTCACAGCTTTTACCGGCGTCTGACGTTTTTACAGCTCTAGTGCTGGAGCCTCAGAACGCGCTGGTCCTGGGATTTTTTTTGGAACTTAAAAACACCTATGCCACTTACAGCTCCCAGCTGTGGATCTCTGCAGCTCCTCCAGAGTTACCATGGACCTCTTGGCTGCTTCTCTAATTGATGGTCTCCTTGCCCGGCCTGTCAGTTTAGGTGGACGGCCACGTTTTGGTAGGTTTGCAGTTGTGCCATACTCTTTCCATTTTTGGATGATGGATTGAACAGTGCTCCGTGAAATGTTCAAAGCTTGTACCCGCCGGATACATCTGAATTTCCCAATTACAAAAAATGTGTTTGAATTTGATTTGGAACGAAACGAACCACACATGTCTATAAGTAACCATATAATGAGAAAAGGTGCGGTGTCTTACAATCTTAGGGCTTGTCCCACCAATAATGAAATTCCTATTCAAGGGGATACCTAAAATGTGGCTTATCTTAGTGAAGTAATCTGACAAAATCGGCGTGCCAGTCCCACAAGCAGGAAAATACATTTCTAGGGGCATTCCGTATAACGACTGTCTACAGAATGCCTCCATATTGCCATCTTACATTACATTTTTTGGACAGTTTTAGAAAATTAGAGTGGCTGCAGATTAATAATTTTTTAATAATCTTAATCCCTTCACGCCGACTTTACACAAATATGCGTTCTCAGCTTGAAGAGTTTATACAGCGGTGATGCCTGCAGCTGCAAGCATCACCCTGATACCATTTTTTAGAGCCAGCAATTGGCTTTTTAGTGATAACAACCGATGCGGCTAAAAGCCGCTCAGCTGTTATCCTTACAGGGGTTGTAAACCTTCGTGTGTTTTCACCTTAATGCGTCCTATGCATTAACACCTGGCAGTGACCGACCCCCCCTGCCCCCCCCGTTTTACTTACCTGAGCCCTGGAACTTGACCCGCCAGGGACGCGCTGTCTCTCTGCCCGGGGTTCTCGGCTCTTGATTGGATAGATTGATAGCAGCGCAGCCATTGGCTCCCGCTGCTGTCAATCAAATCCAATGACGCGGGCGCCCAGTACAGCTATGGACGCCGAATGCTTGACACGGGAGTGCGCCCGCAAGGGCTTGGGGAAGCACTTCCCCTAGGGGGTTAGCTGATGCGGGGAGGAGCCGCGAGAGCCACCGGGGGACCCCAGAAGAGCAGGTTCGGGGTCACTCTGTGCAAAACAAGCTGCACAGTGGAGGTAAGTATGACAGGTTTGTTATTTAAAAAAAAAAAGAACCCTTACAATCACTTTAATGAGTGGGAGGGGATGTCCCCCCCCCCTCCTGCTGCCTTCCGCCGCTCTTCCCAGCCTCCTGAGCCACCGGGAGACCTGAGCCACCCTTCAGTGCGTCAGCCGGCTAGGCTGAGACCCGAACAAGGCCAGATTCGGCTTCAATCGGGTCTCCGATGTAAATTCCTGGAAGCGACATCACAACGTCACTTCCGCTTTACTCGGCTGCCAATGGCGCCTATTTAAAAAAAAATGACAGTATTCAGAAATGCAGATTTTTGGCAATCTGAATAATTTGAAGTGAAGAGGATGGATTTGGGCTCTTTTAGACCCCCGATCCCTCCATAAAGAGTACCTGTCACCACCTATTACTGTCACAAGGGATGTGACAGCAATAAAAGTGATCAGATTTTTTTTTTTAAAGGGACAATGTTAAAAAAAAAAAGAAGAAGAAAAAAAATTTTTTTAAAGCCCCCCCCCTCGCGTGCTCGTGCAGCAAAGAAAATGCATACATAAGTCATGCCCGTAAATGTAAATGGTGTTCAAATCACACATGTGAGGTGTCGCCGTGATCACCAGAGTGGGAGCAATAATTCTAGCAAAAGACCTCCTGTAACTCTATCCTGGTAAACGTAATTTTTTTTTAAAGAGTTGCCAATGAAGATTTTTAAGTACCGTAGTTTGTCGCCATTCCACAAGTGTGCGCAATTTCAAAGCATGACATGTTAGGTATCTATTTTCTCAGTGTAACATCATCTTTCACATTATACAAAAAATTGGGCTAACTTTACTTTTTTTTTGTTTTTTTTTAATTTTCGAAAGTGTCTTTTTTTCCTCAAAAAATGCTTTTGAAAGACCACTGCGTAAATACTGTGTGACATATAATATTTGTAATGATTGCCATTTTATTCTCTAGGGTTTCTGCTAACATATATAATGTTGGGGGTTCTAAGTAGTTTTTAAGCAAAAAAATACGGATTTTAACTGTAAACAACAAATGTCAGAAATAGGCTTAGGCATGAAAGTGTTAAATTACAAAATGGCTTGTGGCAAGGGTCAGTTCTTTTGTTTTGGTGAGATACCTGCAGCATATGAGTTTCTGGCTTTGTCCATCTGCTGTAGTCATTATGAGGAGCTCACACCATCCATACATTACGTTTATGTATTTTATATCATGGAGAACTGAACAGGAGGATCAGTGGCGGCCCGTGCATTAGGGGGCATGGCGCCGCCCCCTCTCTCCTGTTACCCCTCTCTCACCAATAGATAGATTCATGCATTGCATGAATCTATCTATGGCCGCCTCTGCCACCCCCTAACCAGGCACCCGTCCCCTTTTTGGACGCAGGAGGGGGTGTTTTTGAAGCACCTGATTAGAGCCATAGGCTCTAATATGCGTGTTAGAAAAGCTTTTTTAACACTAAACCGCCTCACCGCCAATCAGGTGCTCGGGTCTGTTACCTGTCAGCTGATTGGCTGAAACGACAGGCGCCGCTATTGGACGCCTATCAGGAGGAGAGGACGGGAGATGAGGACGGCAGGAGACGCATGGAGGACCCCGCTCGTTGCTGTCACCCGCTGCCCCACCAAGACAGGTGGGTAAGTGCCGGGCAGACGGCGAGCGGGCAGGGGTCACACTGGGGGCATTCAAGGGCACTCTGGCAGCATTTAATGGGCATACTGGCAGCATATGATGGGCACACTGGCAGCATATGGTGGGCACACTGGCAGCGTTTGATGGGCACACTGGAAGCGTTTGATGACACAGTGGCAGCGTTTGATGGCACAGTGTCAGCGTTTAATGGGCACAGTGGCTGCAATTGATGGCACAGTGTCAGCATTTGAGTGCACAGTGGCAGTGTTTGGCACAGTGGCAGCATTTGATGGCACAGTGGCAGCGTTTGAGGGCACAGTGGCAGCGTTTGAGGGCACAGTGCCTGCAATTGATGGCACAGTGGCAGCGTTTGAGGGCACAGTGGCAACGTTTGATGGCACAGTGGCAGCGTTTGATAGCACAGTGGCTGCAATTGATGGCACAGTGGCAGCATTTGAGGGCACAGTGGCAGCGTTTGGGGGCACAGTGGCAGCGTTTGAAGGCACAGTGGCAACGTTTGATGGCACAGTGGCAGTGTTTGATAGCACAGTGGCAGCATTTGAGGGCACAGTTGCAGCATTTGAGGGCACAGTGGCAGCGTTTGAAGGCACAGTGGCAATGTTTGATGGCACAGTGGCAGCGTTTTGATGGGCACAGTGGCAGCGTTTGATGGCACAGTGGCTGCAATTGATTTTGCGCCTCCCCAAAAATTTTGAGCACCAGCCCCCACTGAGGAGGATCTGGAACAGACAAAGGAAGGCAGGAGCACCCAAAACTCTGAGGGGCGGGGGGGGGGGGGGGAGCGTAGGAACAGAGATGAAAATGATAGCAGAGAGATCTCACTGATGGAATATCTCTAAGGCACTCAGGAAGCCAGGGGTAGGCTCAGCAACTATATGTATCAAAAATATCACATGTGAGTAAACTGATCTCTTGAAGAGTAGTCCAGAGATGCATTTATAAAGTACTGAATGTGACTTTCAGCAAACATTCACTGGTGGTGAACTGTCATTTAAAAATGCATGCACCAGGTAGGTTCACCTGCAGTGAATGTTTGGTGTCAATTTAGCTGCTTAATAAATATTCCATATATGCTTCAATAAATGATCAATTTCTTTTCTGACTGATCTTCTCCAAAAGGAATAACCGATCCATAGCTAGCAACCCAGAGTTTTTTTTTTCTCAGAGAATAGGTACAGGAACTGCCCTCTTTCAAGTCACCACCCTCGTACCCACCTCTGAGAACCATCTCTTGGTTTCACCCCCTACCCACCTCCCAAAACCTCCCCTTCGAAAGGAAACAGAACCAAGCATAATTTTGTTGTGCTAAATAATTTGTATGGAATTTGTTTATGATAACAAGAAAAGCAGTGAAATAGACAACAATAGCCCCCCTACGCAGCCAAGCAACATTAGATCCAACTCCGAAACAACAGATTCCACCAGCAACCTTTAGACCCCCCCGCCACAAAATACCACCCAGCAACAACAGATCCACCTCAGTAACAATAGACCCCTCCCTTAACAGTAGATACCTCCCAGCAACAATTGACCACCAGCATCATAAGACCCCCCCTTCCTCCTCAGCAACAATAAACCCCTTCCTTAACAATAGATCCTCCAGCAACAATAAGCCTCCAGTAACAACAGATCCCCGAGCAACATTAGCCCTCCTGCAACAAAATACCCCCTAGGAACAACAGATCCACCCCAGGAACAATAGACTCCTACCAGCAACAAGAGATCTCCTGTAGCCAGCATTAATAGACCCCCCAGCAACCAACAATAGACCCCTCACTAAGCAGTAGATCCCTCCCAGTAACAATTGACCTACTAGACATGTGCATGATGAAAACATTTGTTTAGTTTAGTTTCGTTTTGATTCGGTATTCTAGTTGTTTAGTTTAGTTCAATTTGGTTGTTCCGTTCAATTCGTATTCGGAATTTTCTTCCAATTTACTGATTTTTTTTTTTTCAATTGGAAATGTTCAAATCGATAAAATTTCAAATTAGTCAAAGCGAACATGTAATATTCTTTTCGATTTGAATGCAGCAAAGTGAACAAGCAAAAGACAAATCTTTATCAAATGATTAGAATGACTCTTTAAATCACCTTTGGCTTAACAAAAACAGCATTATTTCTAAATGGTATCCTAATAACACACACAGTCTTTGATTTCAGCTATATGTGTACAGTTAGAGTCGGTTCACACAGGGGCGACTTGTCAGGCGACCTAGCCGCCTGACAAGTCGCCTCCCGTTCTGTACAATGGAACCGTTCTAATAGGAGCGACGCAAGTTGCTCCGACTTAGAAAAAGGTTCCTGTACTACTTTGGGGGCGACTTGGGGCGACTTGCGTAGACTTCTATACAGAAGTCGTTTTGCAAGTCGCCGTGGAAGTCATGTGCAGGTCACCTCGGTGAGGCGACCTGCAAGTCGTGCCGCCCCTGTGTAAACCGGGGCTTAGAATTCGACTGGAGTTCAATGTAAAATTTGATTTGAATTTCAATTCGTATGAATTTTGTTACGTTATTCGGAGCATTCTTTAAAATTTGTTTATATTGTAATTCGGATATATTCGAATCTCCGAATAATGAAAAAGTAGTCTGAATATTAATTCGGAACGAAATGAACCGCACATGTCTATGACTTACCAGCAACATAGGACTCCCCCCCCCCCCCCCCCAGCAACAATAGACCCCTCCATGGCTCAATGTAAACTACTGTATGTATAAAATATCTATGCCTGGAATTTTTACATCATTATTTATACCTAAGGCAAACTTTCACTTCATTTAAATAAGCCCCCCATCTTCTGCACAATTAAAATATATGGTTAAAACAGCAGAAGACATATTATATATTATACTGCATATTGTAGATAGTAGGTGTAAGTAAGTTGGTGTTACTTCAATTATTTATGTATATTTTTTTCCATCCCACTCATCTTCAGCTATGCTGCTCCCCACCTTCCTTATATCTTTAGTTATTATATGTTCACAGGGCAGTTGCACTATTTATTGTAAACTGAAGAAATATAGTATGGAGCAGAGGAGGATGAGGAATAGCTAACACTCCTCTTCAGATGGTGCTCACTGGACCTGCAAGTAATGAGAAAAATGGGAACCAAAGCCTATGGCAGATATATTTTATTTCTTTTTTTTATCATTTTATTTTATTTCTTTATTATTTTTATTGTACAGGATGGTACAAAATCCATTTTTAATGGGTAAACTACAATAGTTGTGAGACAATTTTATTTGAATTTCTTTTGAAAGTTTACACATTGTGATTGTAAAGTCTCATTTTTTTTTTCTTTAAAAATAACAAAAATGTTATACTTACCTGCTCTGTAAAATGGTTTTACAACCACTTTAATATCAAATTTATGCACACATATAAATATTTTTATACTATTTTTATACATTATACTATTTTGTATATTTTTATACTATTAAAATGTCATATGGAGCCACCAGGAGGGGAAGAGTCACTACTCTGACAATTGCGTGTACAAATTACCATTTACGCTATCAAGCTCTGTAAACTACAGACTTTGTTTAACAAGATAGATTTGTAGATAAGGATGAAATGGAAAATGTGAGAAGCTGAAAGCTCCATTTGCTGTAGGTACATGAAAATGTAACATATTTGTATCTTATAGTTCATATTTAAGCAGAACTTTGCCTATAACAACTTGCTAAAAAAAAAAATAATGTTCTTTAGTGAGGGACACACATTCCACATTATTAATTATGGTACCAAAATGAGTGTGTGCTGTAAATTTCCTCCAGCATTGCTCCTATTTCTTCTTGCTGGACGCTGCCATTTTGCGGGAGCCCAGAGCCCCTGAGCAGCAGTAAATATTTAGGCTGTCAGCAGATCGGCTTCTAGTGGCTCTAATTTTTAACACAGTGCCACAAATGTCAAAATTGGGGAGGACCTGAGCATGAGCCGAGCAAGCCCAGATTTTAAACAGTATAGGCGCTTATTTTTAATGCTTTGCAGAACTATACATGCAAGATTGGCCAGCCTGAAGTGATCTAGCAGGACTTAATATTCTGGCTAAAGTTACACTTTAACTGAGGGGAAAAAAAATCTCGGAGTAGGCTGAGAACATCAACATTGCAATCAGACCACAACCAAAAAAAAATAGTTCAAGCATTAAGTAACTTAGGTAGCTTTAAAAGCAATAAACAATAACACATACAGTGAGGAAAAAAAGGATTTGATCCCCTGCTGATTTTGTTTGCCCACTGACAAAGAAATGATCAGTCTATAATTTTAATGGTAGGTTTATTTCAACAGAGAGAGACAGAATAACAACAAAAATATCCAAAAAAACGCATTTGAAAAAAGTTATAAATTGATTCATTTTAATGAGTGAAATAAGTATTTGACCCCCTATCAATCAGCTTGATTTCTGGCTCCCAGGTGTCTTCTATACAGGTAACAAGCTGAGATTAGGAGCTCACTCTTAAAGGGAGCGCTCATAATCTCAGCTTGTTACCTGTATAAAAGACACCTGTCCACAGAAGCAATGAATCAATCTGATTCCAATCTCCCCACCATGGCCAAGACCAAAGAGCTGTCCATGTCAGGGACAAGATTGTAAACCTACACAATGCTGGAATGGTCTACACGACCACCGCCAAGCAACTTGGTGAGAGGTTGACAAAAGTTGGTGCGATTATTTGCAAATGGAAGAAACACAAAGTACTTGTCAGTCTCTTGCCGTCTGGGGCTCCATGCAGGATCTCACCTCATAGAGTTTCAATGATCATAAGAACGGTGAGGAATCAGTTCAGAACTACACGGGAGAATCTTGTCAATGATCTCAAGGCAGCTGGGACCATAGTCACCAAGAAAACAATTGGTAACACACTATGCCGCAAAGGACTGAAATCCTGCAGCGTCCGCAAAAAAAGCCAAAGAAAAAAAAAAGAAAGCACATGTACAGGCCCCTCTGAAGTTGCTAATGAACATCTGAATTATTCAGTGGAGAACTGAGTGAAAGTGTTGTGGTCAGATGAGACCAGAATCAGCTCTTTGGCATGAGCTCAACTCGCCGTGTTTGGAGGAGGAGGAATGCTGCCTATGACCCCAAGGACACCATCCCCGGCCAAGGCAATGAAGGAGTGGTTCAAGAAGAAGCACATTAAGGTCCTGGAGTCGCCTAGCCAGTCTCCAGACATTAATCCCATAGAAAATATGTGGAGGGAGCTGAAGGCTCGACTTACCAAACGTCAGCCTCGAAACCATAATGACTTGGAGAGGATCTGCAAAGGGGAGTGGGACAAAATCCCTCCTGAGATGTGTGCAAACCTGGTGGCCATCTACAAGAAACGTCTGACCTCTGTGGTTGCCAACAAGGGTTTTGCCACCAAGTACTAAGTCATGTTTTGCAAATGGGTCAAATACTCATTAAAATGCAAATCAATTTATAACTTTTTGAAATGAGTTTTTTTTTATATTTTTGTTGTTGTTCTGTCTTTCACTGTTAAAATAAACCTACCATTAAAATTTGTATATTGTTCCTCCTGGATCTGTCCTCCAGGTCTGTGACTTTGTCCTTCAGCCAGGACAATTCCCCAATCTGGGCATTGTACGCATCTAGTAGTGTGTTATGAGAGGATGTATATTCCTCCATTTTGTGTTCGATGTGGTCTACTCTGTTCCCAATGACTTGGACCTCTGCTTGGCATTTGTTGATCCATGCCATTATGTTAGATTGGTATGTTAGATTGGTCTCTGACCAGCTATTGTATCATTTCTGCAGTCTCTGACCATCTCTTGTATCATGTCTTCAGTCTCTGACCATCTCTTGTATCATGTCCACAGTCTCTGACCATCTATTGTATCATTTCCGCAGTCTCTGACCATCTCTTGTATCATGTCTGCAGTCTATGACCATCTCTTGTATCATATCTTCAGTCTCTGACCATCTCTTGTATCATATCTTCAGTCTCTGACCATCTCTTGTATCATGTCTGCAGTCTTCAACCATCTCTTGTATCATGTCTTCAGTCTCTGACCATCTCTTATATCATGTCTGCAGTCTTCAACCATCTCTTGTATCATGTCCGCAGTTTCTGACCATCTATTGTATAATTTGCGCAGTCTCTGACCATCTCTTGTATCATGTCTGCAGTCTATGACCATCTCTTGTGTCATGTCTGCAGTCTCTGACCATTTCTTGTATCATGTCTGCACAGTCTCTGACCATCTTCTTTATTGTGTCTGCAGTCTCTAGGGGGGGGGAGCCTACAGAGGAGTCAAAGGCTGGAGCGCTGCTAGCATGGGGGTCACATAAGGAGTTGGACTTGTGTGGACTGTGGAGAGGATAATATAGGATGAAACTAGAGCCACCAAGCTGGAGCCCAGAGAGGACCATCTGGCTGAGCCCTGCATGGTGCACCTGAGAGGAGGTCAGTGACAGCGCTGCAAGGATAGTCTCATGGGGGTCAGTGATGTAAGGGGGGAGTGAATACAGTAAGGTAAGGGAGCACTGATATAAAGGTTCCCCCTTATATTAGTAACCCTGCCCTTTTACCTTAGTGCATTCACTCTGCGGGTGGTTTGTGGTCACCAGCGTATCCCCCACATTGGAGTTCTGATTTTAAATGCAAGTTAGAACTCCACAGACCCTGATAAAAAGGGGAACTCTGATGTAAATGGGAATGCTGTGCACTCTGATATAAGGTGATCTCTGGTCACCAGAGCCCCCCTTACTTTAGAGTCCCCCTTTACTCCAGTCTGCAGCATTGCCCCTTACATCAAATTTCCCCTTGCACTGTAAGGGGGAATCTTGCAGACTCTGATGTAAGGGGGAACTCTGTGCTGTGTTATATTAACCTGAGCTTCATGTGAATGAAGAAATATGATTTTTGACTTTTATTCTACTACTACTACCACACATTACTAGCAGCAGCTGCACAAATTGTATTTATATTTGTGTGCATGTAATATATATATGTTTAATGAAAATTTGCTAGAGAAAATTCTAGAAACTGTGAAATTATAGTTCATAGTATTTAAGGCTCTTAATATATACAATGTATACAGTTCATTTTTATCGTTTGAATTATTTTTCCCATTATGGGCATGAGTGGGGCCTCATGTCTAGGTTTTGCCTAAGGCCTCACAAAGCATAGAGCCGCCTCTGGTAACTGGGTACTAACATTTCTAGGTAAAGTTGATCCAGGGAATATCCGATTACATAGGTGTGCGCAGCCTATTGCATTAGGGTGTGCACCCTAAATCTCAAACACACATGCATGTGTGTGTGTCTACATATATATGACCCAGGCAAATTGATCTCTCTGCCGGCACAGTGAAAGAGAAGAGCATAGACATTTCTCTTATGGCAGAGCCGGTAAGAGGTAGATCTTTCACATGTTCCTGCTGCTACACAGAGCGATAATACTAATGCGCGTGGGGTATTAGGGTGTGCCTGGGCACACCTGGCACACCCTGTGCGCACGCCTATGTCCGATTACCTGTCTGGGATCAGGAAGGAATTTTTTCCCCTGCTGTAGCAAATTGGATCCTGCTTTTCTGGGGTTTTTCGCCTTCTTCTGGATCAACTGTGGGTATAGGATTGGGTATGTGGGATTGTATGATATTATTTATTTATTATTTATTTATTTGTTTTTTGTTTGTTTTTTTGTTTTTTTATGGTTGAACTAGATGGACTTGTGTCTTTTCAACCTGACTAACTATGTAACTATGTAACTATAACCAGAATAATGATGGATGGTAATTAATGATGTCATCATTGATGCTAATGAAGATATTTTCAGGAGTAATTTGGTATATAAAAGGGAACAAACACCCACTCAGCCCAAATGTAAGACTGCATAGGTGACATTAGACCTCTTCCTTGTGCAGCTCCTGTAATTATAGGAATCCAATACATCAATTAAAACAGATTGATTAGCCAGAGAATTATACGACACCTCTAACCTACAGCAAAATATATATAATGAAACTGCTAATTACAGGATGCATAGCAAACGCTTAATACATGAGCAAGAAAATTACTCTAATTAAGGAAGACATTAATTTTTAACTAACTGCAAAAGCCCAGGTACTTTACTTACAGTTTAAAAATACAGCCTATCATGATTTGTGAATTTACCTGAACCCGCTGTACATGATCTACTAAAATCTAAAGTTAATCTGTCAGTAAATAGGTAATGTAATGATATCACATACTGGGCATATGAAAAGCCATGTCTGGCAGCCATGTTGTTCAGCAATCATAACAAAAGAAAACTCGCCCAAGCTCTACTGCTATACAGTGCAAGGTAATGTGCTGAGTGGTCGGTGCTCTGGCTAATTCAATTTGCAATGGATCCATAACAAGTACAATCCGGCAACTCGACAGCTTCTTCAAAGAAAACTTTATTATAGCATAATGCTATAATAACATTTTCCATGAAGAAGCTGCTGAGTTGCGGGCTTGAACTTGTTCAGCAATCATAGGTCGGCCATGGTGGTTTTGAAGAACTGGGAGAGACTGCAGCAGTGAATTCCTAGGCGTACACCTCCATAGCCCTTTACATTAACTGCTTGCCGACCATATAACATAGATGCAAGGCGGACCTGCTGCGCCAGATCACATACCTACTGTAGGACGTGATCTGGCACTTCCGGGTAGGGAACGCTTACACGATTTTACACAGCAGATGCCGCTCAGCGGGTGCCGGCCAATAGATTACCACTGATCGTCTGGAGCACACACAGGACAGGGCCCTGCCTACAGTGTCTTGAAAAAGTAACATTTCCCACATTTTGTCATGTTACAACCAAAAACGTAAATGTATTTTATTGGGATTTTATGTGATAGACCAGGGTTTCTCAACCATGGTTCCATGGAACCCTAGGGTTCCTCCAGAGTTTGCTAGGGGTTCCTTGAGTAATGAGCAATGTCTGCCTCTCAGATAAGTTCCCACTGAGGCCATTGATCTTTTTAGCTGTCTGTAAGGAGGTGATTCTTCCCAATAACTACAAGTGTAAGTATCATTCTTCCCACTGGCCTTCACACTAACATATCTGAGTTGTAGATATAATCATTTTTACCAGGGGTTCCCTGATACCGGAAAGATTTTTTAAGGGTTCCTTTGTGTTGAAAAGATTGAGAAAGGCTGTGATAGACCAACACAAAGTGGCACATAATTGTGAAGTGGAAGGAATATGATAAATGGTTTTCCATATTTCTTACAAATAAACATCTGAAAAGTGCTGCATGTTTTCAGTGACAAAAACTAAATGAAAATAAAATTTAAATTAAATAAATTGACAAAAACTTTGATGAAATTAAATTCCAATTTTCGTCAACGAACGAAAACGGAATGAAAATGGGAGGGAGGGACATTTACCCACCTGAACTTTCGCTTTCCTTAGAGCTCCACCTGTCTGTTAGACCCCTTTCACAGTGGGGCGGTGGAGGCGTAAGCAGTAAAGCGCCGCTAGTTTTAGCGCCGCTTTACAGCTGTTATAGCGGCGCTTTTCGGGCGCTTTTAACCCTCGCTAGAGGCCGAATAAAGGGTTAATAGCGCCTGTGTTGCAGCGCTGCCGAATCATGGGAAGATAAAACAATACATGGCATAGTTCTGCTAGACCAGGTTTTTGTGTATTAGAAGGTAGATATATCTACAGATGTATATCTTTAAGTATTTGAAGCAGCGTGCAAAAACACTACTAACCTCTTGTAAAACATGCATGTGCCATAAAATTCAGTGTGGATTCCACATCCAGGTGTCCCTCCACTACTTGTGCAACCGCTCACCAGCTAATATTACTTCTCTTTAAAAAAAAAAAAAGGTCTCTGCTAATCAGTCCACATGTGATTGGCACTAAGACCCACTCCTGATGTATGTTTCGTCATCAGTATGACTTTCTCATTAGGATGCTCCTGAAAAAGTCATATTGATGAGGGGAATGAAGATCATCCTCTTAGGAAAGTTATGCTGGTGATGAAATGTGACAGCCACTCACCAGCTGATATTGCTTCTCTTTGGGAAAAAAAATAGCAAAAGAAGGTCACTGCTAATCAGTCCACATGTAATTGGCACTAAGACCCACTCCTGATGTACATTTCGTCATCAGTATGACTTTTTCATTAGGATGCTCCCGAGAAAGTCATATTGATGAAGGGGATGAAGAGCATCCTCTTAAGAAAGTTATACTGATGATGAAACGTATGTCGGGGCAGGGCTTAGGGCCGATCACATGTGGACTGATTAGCAGAGACCCAGAGACCTCTTTGCTGTAGGGGGATAGTGTTTTTTCACTCTGCTTCACAGGGGAGCATTGATCTGCTGGTCTGTGAAGCAGCTTCCCAAGATTATAAGAACTCAGAGCACTTTTTTGCTGATCTTTTTCTAAAGAGAAGCAATATTAGCTGGTAAGTAGACATGTGCAATTCATTTTGTTCCGAATTCGTTTTTTAACTAATTTCGACAAGTATCTGGAAATATCCGCATTAACGAAAACCTGTTAAACTAATTTTTCTGAATATTCATAAGTTTGAATATTTGAAAATTTGTAAATTGGAAATTCAAAATTAGAAAATCCGGAAATCCGAAAATTCGTAAATTCGAAATTCAAAAATTCAGAAATTTGAAAATTTGTAAATTCGAAATTAAAAAATCTGGAAATGATAAAATTCGGAAATTTGGAGATTCGAAAGTCCGGAAATTTGAGAGGTTGAAAATCTAAAAATAGGAATGAAAATTCAAAGAACGAATATCCAAAAATAAGAACGAAAATCCGAAAATTCAAAAACCCGAAAATTCAAAAATCTGAAATAATAACTAACTAATAATAACTTAACTATTACTAACTGTTAAATTATAGGTATTGGAATTTCCTTTAAAATATGGCTGTTAGTGAACATAATGAATATGAATTTATCCGAAGTTACGAATTATCCGAAATAATGAATGCCGCATCCAAAACGAATGGAATGTAACAAATTATTTATAATAAATAACAATAATAATAACTTTTTATTATTATTATTAATATTTATTATTACTTTGTTCCGTTCCATTTGATTAGATGCGGCATTCATTATTTTGAAAAATTTGTAACTTTGAATAAATTTGTATTCGCTCACTAACAGCCAAATTTGAAAGGAAATTCCAATACCTATAATTTAATAGTTAGTTAATATTAGTTAGTTATTATTTTGAATTTTTCGAATTTTCAAATTTCGAATTTACGAATTTACAAATTTTCGAATTTACGAATTTTCATATTTTGGAATTTTTGAATTTTGAATTTTGCATTTCCAAATCTACGAATTTTCAAAATTCGAATGTACGAATTTATGAATTTTGATCATAATGAATGACCCAAAAAACGAAAAAAGAAAAACTAATGAAACGAAAGCGAAAACGAATACATTTTTCGGCAGTGAACATCTCTACTGGTAAGTGACTGTCCAACTGAATTGGTGGAGGGACACTTGGATGTGGAATCTACACTTAATTTTATGGTACTTGCAATGCTTTACTTAAGAGATAGTGTTTTGAAAATTGCTTCACATACTTTGTAATCTGCTTCATCAGATATATGTTTGTGAGTACATCGGCTTTCTAATACAGGGGGTCCCCTAGTTACAAACATCTGACTTACAAACGACTCCTACTTACAAACGGAGGGAGACAACAGGAAGTGAGAGGAAATCTACCCCTAGGAAGGGAAATTCACTCCTGTAAGAGTTATTATGGGGAAAAGGTACTTCCACTGATGCTTTATCATCAAGGCTTGTTTCCACAACAACCCAAAATTTTCAAAATCCAATTGTCATTGGGACAAAAAGTGAGGTGAAATCTTCTGAAGAGGTGCACAGACAGCAAAACAAATGTTACAGGGGTGATAACCCTTCCCTATGCTATCCAAAAAGCTTAAAAATAGTTTTTTTTGGCTGGAGCTACACTTAAAAAATGTACCTGTTCCGACTTACAAACAGATTCAACTTAAGAACAAACCTACAGTCCCTAACTTGTTTGTAACCCGGGGACCCCCTGTATACATACATATGGTCTAGCGGTATTATGCTATGCATTGTTTTATTTTCCATGTCCTCATGGTATGAATGCTGTGGAGAAAAGAGGAAAAACAGATATAGATGTTTCAAGTTTGCTTTCTATTTCTTTTGCATAGTGTCACATTGTGTGATTTTCATACAGATAATGTTGCACTATATTGAACTTTCACTTTTTCAGTTTATTATAGTTGGAACTGGACTTGTTCTGTAATATTAAAGACATTTTGTAGCTTCTCCAAGCCACTTCGGTTGTAATGAATGTCAGGAAGATACCCCAGCATTTATATCCACACGTATCAGATACGTCATCCAGAGCAGAGAGACCATACATGTAAGTAATTGTCAGGGCTGGGCACAGCCCTTCCTTCTCTGAGCTGGCCGCTCAGCTGTCAGCTAATTGCCAGCTCCTATCTCTCCACAGGGACTCACCTGTTTATGATATCCTGCTCGTCAGTCCTGCCTACTTAAGCCGCCCAGCCCAGATGATCTCTGCCTTCACCAAAATCACAGACACGATCTCCTGCATTCCTGTTAAAGACTTGCTTGGCTGACATTCCTTCTGGCTTGAGATCCTGCTTGCTGTTCTACTAAGCTGATCCCTGGCTTCCTGACTTTCTGGCTTGTCTGACTATCCATTCCGTTTTGACTATGTTTGTTCTATTTACTTTTATTATTAAACAAGTGTGATTTAACTATACTTCTGTCTCAGTCTGACTCATGGTTTCTGACAGTAATTATTTTCCTGTAAGATGAGTGTTCAGATGTTCTGATTATTTGTTGGTGTCACTTCCCACCTGTTTCCTTATATACTTTGTTATTTTCATTTGTTGCTGATGCTTTGTATCTCATCTGAAACAGAATAAAGAATAGAAAGTATGCTGCAATTATTTGTCTTGAAATTCTATATACGTAACCAATGGATACATTATATAGATTCCAGTACTCGACCCTGCGGACTCTTCTTATTTTCCTTTTCCTAGTTTCTCCTTTTCCCATCTCTCCTTTCTTTTTTACTTACTCTCGTTATGATTTTGAAGCTCTTTCTAACTATAAGATATAACTCCGCTTATAACCCATACCATTTGTATGTATTATTAATATCATAGAAATTTATAATTCAATTTATAATTTACACTGTTTGAATATACACTTCTGAGCTTCATTCCCTTTGTTGTATAATATGTACTCAATTTAATGTCAAATAACTTATTGTATGTACAATAAAATCTTTTGACAAGGAAATTCTATATACGTTTATAACTAAAAAAAAAAGTGATATTGCTATATTTTAACTTTAAAGGAGAACGCTAATCAACAATAAAAAATATTAATAGTCCATTAAAAGATAAAATACATGTTTTGCTGTAATACTTACCTTCAATCCAGTGTAAATCTTGCAGTACTTATTTCCCACCACTAAATGTCATCAGTCTTCCAAGTTGACTTGACAGCCAACATCATTCAACCCACCTTCTTTGAGTCACAGGCTGTAGTGAAGGAAAAGCAGCATGATGATGAGCTCATCTCTTTGTCACCCTGCTTTCTCCTTCTATCAGCATGTTCTTTGCCAGCAGATGAACTGATTGGCTAATTGTGCTGTTTCTCCTGGTTTTAGTCTAAGCTCTTACTGTACAAGGATTTCCAGAAATGGAAACCAGGTCCATATCAGATACGTACACTGCTTGCATTCAAATAAATGCATTTATTGGTGTAGAAATGAACCCAGAACTGCAATGTATGTCTTTTATATCTGCCTGGTTTCAGATTTGAATTCTAAATGTTTATGTATCACAAGAGACTGATTATAAAACGGTATGTACAGGTCGGTGTGCATCTGCCATACTCTCCCAAGCTTGCATCAATACTGTGCAAGCCATCAGCAGACTTTACGTAACATCAGTAGTGGCTTCCATGGTCTTCCCCTAATGTGAGGCCGACGTCACTAATCCTCCCTGACCCGCGTCACCTCCAAAGCCCTCTGGGAAATCATGTTATATCCGGTACTGTGCTCTATTTTTAGGTCTTTTCATTGCCTACAGTGCTAAGCGATTATTTCTCCTTTAGACAGCAAAAATCAGACAAATTTCCTGGATTGTCCCATGTGAGTTGCCTGTCCTGCCTGTATTACACCCCAGCACTTTGTAGACAAATGATGGATGTGTCATTGAGGTCTGGGAACCCTGAAACTACCGGTCAGGGAATTATGACAGATAGCTGCTCTCTGACCATCTGATAAGGGACATCAATAGCCTAGACAGGAGGGAGGGGGTGACGAATACCACAGGGTAAAAGTGAAGCTGTGCTTTTCCCACTGTGACATCTGTAGTTTAATTTTTTTGTGAGTTTTATTCAATCATTGCATTACTGAGACACTGAAAATATTGCACAGTACTGTCAATCTAACACAGAGAGCTCACTGACAGGAGAAGAGAACAGATTGATGTCTTCATCAGTGTGCTGTTCTTTCTTATTTTCTTATTTTCTTATTTTAATTGCAGTGGTGAAAAGTGAGATTAGGCTGTTGACTATATAGTCTGCCAGTGGTGCCAGAACCATAAGACAAAAATGAAGTGTTTTAGCAGGTAAAACAGTTCACATTTAACAGCATGTATTATATACACAACATACTGAAAGTATTGGGATGCCTGCCTTTACACGCACTTGAACTTTATTGGCATCCCAGTCTTAGTCCGTAGGGTTCAATATTGAGTTGTCCCTCCCTTTGCAGCTATAACAGCTTCAACTCTTCTGGAAAGGCTGTCCACAAGGTTTAGGAGTGTGTCTATGGGAATGTTTGACCATTCTTCCAGAAGAGCATTTGTGAGGTCAGGCACTGATGTTGGCTGAGAAGGATAGTCAAGTTCCTCCACCTCACACTTGCTCATCCACACTACATTGCCAAAAGTATTGAGCCAACCCTCAAAACCATTTGGTGGAGGGGGGATTATGGTGTGGGGTGTTTTTTCAGGGGTTGGGCCCCTTAGTACCAGTGAAGGGAGCTCTTAAGGCATCAGTATACCAAGACATTTTGGACAATTTCATGCTCCCAACTTTGTGAGAACAGTTTGGGGATGGTCCCTTTCTGTTCCAACATGACTGCACACCAGTGCACGAAGCAAGGTCCATAAAGACATGGATGAGCGAGTTTGGGGTAGAAGAACCTGACTGGTCTGCACAGAGCCCTGACCTCAACCCAATAGAACACCTTTGGGATGCATTAGAGTGAAGACTGTGAGACAGGCCTTCTCGTACAACATCCTTGCCTGACCTCAGAAATGCACTTCTGGAAGAATGGCCAAACATTCCCATAGACACACTCCTATATATATATATATATATATATATATATATATATATATATACACACACACACACAATGCCTTGAAAAAGTATTCATACTTACCCACATTTTGTCATGTTACAACCAAAAGCATAAATTTATTTTATTGGGATTTTATGTGATATTCCAACACAAAGTGGCACATAATTGTGAAGTGAAAGGAAAATGATAAATGGTTTTCAACATTTTTACACATAGATATCTGAAAAGTGTGGCGTACATTTGTATTCAGCCCCCTTTACTCTGATAACCCTAACTAAAATCTAGTGGAACAAATTCAATTAGAAAGCCTTCAGAATTCACCTAATTAGTAAATAAAGTCCACCTGTGTGTAATTTAATCTCAGTATAAATACAGTTGCTCTGTGAAGCCCTCAGAGGTTTGTTAGAGAACCTTAGTGAACAAACAGCATCATGAAGGCCAAGGAACACACCAGACAGGTCAGGGGTAAAGTTGTGGAGAAGTTTAAAGCAGGGTTAGGTATACAAAATATCCCAAGCTTGGAACATCTCACAGAGCACTGTTCAATCCATCATCTGAAAATGGAAAGAGTATGGCACAACTGCAAACCTACCAAGACATGACCATCCATCTAAACTGACAGGCCGGGCAAGGAGAGCATTAATCAGAGAAGCAACTAAGAGGCCCATGGTAACCCTGGAGGAGCTGCAAAGATCCACAGCTCAGGTGGGAGAATCTGTCCACAAGACAACTATTAGTCACGCACTCCACAAATCTAGCCTTTATGGAAGAGTGACAAGAAGAAAGTCATTGTTAAAAAGAAAGCCATAAGAAGTCCCGTTTGCAGTTTGCGAGAAGCCATGTGGGGGACACAGCAAACATGTGGAAGAAGGTGCTCTGCTCAGATGAGACCAAAATTTTAATTTTTGGCCTGAAAGCAAAACGCTATGTGGCAGAAAACTAACACTGCACATTACCCTGAACACACCATCCCCACTGTGAAACATGGTGGTGGCAGCATCATGATGTGGGGATGCTTTTATTTAGCAGGGACAGGGAAGCTGGTCAGAGTTGAGGGGAAGATGGATTTAGCCAAATACAGGGCAATCTTAAAAGAAAATCTGTTAGAATCTGCAAAAGACTTGAGACTGAGGTGGAGGTTCACCTTCCAGCAGGACAACGACCCTAAACATACAGCCAGCGCTACAATGTGTAGCCATGCCCGTGTAGAGGTTGCTGAAAGTAGTGGTTCACCTGTCACCCTGCCCAGCCAGACATCCATCTCTTAATCACTCAGAGACATAGAACAGTCCATAAGCTTTGGGGGTTTTTTTTGGTTTTTGAGGGGATTAAACTTGGATGGGAAATGGGGAATTATGGGATGCCCTAGAATACTCAGTGCAAACTTGCTTCTGACTTCTACAGTGCCTTGCGAAAGTATTTGGCCCCCTTGAACTTTTCAACCTTTTGCCACATTTCAGGCTTCAAACATAAAGATATAAAATTTTTATTTTTTTGTGAAGAATCACCAACAAGTGGGACACAATTGTGAAGTGGAACGAAATCTATTGGATTGTTGAAACTTTTTTAACTAATAAAAAAATGAAAAGTGGGGCGTGCAAAATTATTCGGCCCCCTTGCGTTAATACTTTGTAGAGCCACCTTTTGCTGCGATTACAGCTGCAAGTCACTTGGGATATGTCTCTATCAGTTTTGCACATCGAGAGACTGAAATTCTTGCCCATTCTTCCTTGCAAAACAGCTCGAGCTCAGTGAGGTTGGATGGAGAGCGTTTGTGAACAGCAGTTTTCAGCTCTTTCCACAGATTCTCGATTGGATTCAGGTCTGGACTTTGACTTGGCCATTCTAACACCTGGATACGTTTATTTGTGAACCATTCCTTTGTAGATTTTGCTGTATGTTTGGGATCATTGTCTTGTTGGAAGATAAATCTCCGTCCCAGTTTCAGGTCTTTTGCAGACTCCAACAGGTTTTCATCCAGAATGGTCCTGTATTTGGCTGCATCCATCTTCCCCTCAATTTTAACCATCTTCCCTGTCCCTGCTGAAGAAAAGCAGGCCCAAACCATGATGCTGCCACCACCATGTTTGACAGTGGGGATGGTGTGTTGAGGGTGATGAGCTGTGTTGCTTTTACGCCAAACATATCGTTTTGCATTGTGGACAAAAAAGTTGGATTTTGGCTTCATCGGACCAGAGCACCTTCTTCCACATGTTTGGTGTGTCTCCCAGGTGGCTTGTGGCAAACTTTAGACAAGACTTTTTATGGATATCTTTGAGAAATGGCTTTCTTCTTGCCACTCTTCCATAAAGGCCAGATTTGTGCAGTGTACGACTGATTGTTGTCCTATGGACAGACTCTCCCACCTCAGCTGTAGTTCTCTGCACTTCATCCAGAGTGATCATGGGCCTCTTGGCTGCATCTCTGATCAGTCTTCTCCTTGTCTGAGCTGAAAGTTTAGAGGGACAGCCAGGTCTTGGTAGATTTGCAGTGGTCTGATGCTCCTTCCATTTCAAAATGATCGCTTGCACAGTGCTCCTTGGGATGTTTAAAGCTTGGGAAATCTTTTTGTATCCAACTCCGGCTTTAAACTTCTCCACAACAACAGTATTACGGACCTGCCTGGTGTGTTCCTTGGTCTTCATGATGCTCTCTGCGCTTTCAACAGAACCCTGAGACTATCACAGAGCAGGTGCATTTATACAGAGACTTGATTACACACAGGTGGATTCTATTTATCACCATCAGTCATTTAGGACAACATTGGATCATTCAGAGATCCTCGCTGAACTTCTGGAGTGAGTTTTCTGCACTGAAAGTAAAGGGGCCGAATAATTTTGCACGCACCACTTTTCACTTTTTTAATTGCTAAAAAAGTTTAAAATATCCAATAGATTTCGTTCCACTTCACAATTGTGTCCCACTTGTTGGTGATTCTTCACAAAAAATTAAAATTTTATATCTTTATGTTTGAAGCCTGAAATGTGGCAAAAGGTTGAAAAGTTCAAGGGGGCCGAATACTTTTGCAAGGCACTGTATATACACTCCTGTATAGGGATGAGCTTCGTGTTCGAGTCGAACCCATGTTCGACTCGAACATCGGCTGTTCGCCCGTTCGCCGAATTGCAAACGATATGGGCCGTTCGCGCCAAATTCGTGTGGCGCGTCACGGCCCATAATTCACTGCGGCATCGCAGTGCATTGCTGGCTGATGATTGGCCAAGCATGCACTATGACCCGCATGCTTGGCCAATCACAGCGCCGCCTGAACAGAGAGCCGTAATTGGCCAAAGCCAAGGAGGCTTTGGCCAATTATGGCTCAGGGGATTTAGTACACGCCCCACACTATATAAGGCCGCCTGCACGGCGGCCCTGTGTAGTGTGTGTTCCGGCGTTCATTGAGAGAGAGAGAGAGACAGACAGTGTCATTTGATTTGAGTTAGATAGATTAGGCAGAACAGTCAGTCAGTTAGCTGCACTTACAGTGTATTGTGTATATATATGCATCCCAGGTGTTGCATATATATATATACACTGTATTCAGTTTAGCTAGATCCGTTCCTGTTATCTTCTAGACTATTTACATTTAGTGCAGTGCGTCCTGCTCACAGTGTTCAGCTAGATCCATTCCTGTTATCTTCTAGACTATTTACATTTAGTGCAGTGCGTCCTGCTCACAGTGTTCAGCTAGATCCGTTCCTGTTATCTTCTAGACTATTTACATTTAGTGCAGTGCGTCCTGCTCACAGTGTTCAGCTAGATCCGTTCCTGTTAAATTCTAGACTATTTACATTTAGTACAGTGCGTCCTGCTCACAGTGTTCAGCTAGATCCGTTCCTGTTATCTTCCTACTGACAGGCAGGCTTGTCTGGTTACAGTATATAAAGCTACCTGAAGAAAATTACTGGTGTTCTGTTTGATCCTATTAGTACCACAGTCAGGCAGCTAGACTATTTACATTTAGTACAGTGCGTCCTGCTCACAGTGTTCAGCTAGATCCGTTCCTGTTATCTTCCTACTGACAGGCAGGCTTGTCTGGTTACAGTATATAAAGCTACCTGAAGAAAATTACTGGTGTTCTATTTGATCCTATTAGTACCACGGTCAGGCAGCTAGACTATTTACATTTAGTACAGTGCATCCTGCTCACAGTGTTCAGCTAGATCCATTCCTGTTATCTTCCTACTGACAGGCAGGCTTGTCTGGTTACAGTATATAAAGCTACCTGAAGAAAATTACTGGTGTTCTATTTGATCCTATTAGTACCACGGTTAGGCAGCTAGACTATTTACATTCAGTACAGTGCGTCCTGCTCACAGTGTTCAGCTAGATCCGTTCCTGTTATCTTCCTACTGACAGGCAGGCTTGTCTAGTTACAGTATATAAAGCTACCTGAAGAAAATTACTGGTGTTCTATTTGATCCTATTAGTACCACGGTCAGGCAGCTAGACTATTTACATTTAGTACAGTGCGTCCTGCTCACAGTGTTCAGCTAGATCCGTTCCTGTTATCTTCCTACTGACAGGCAGGCTTGTCTGGTTACAGTATATAAAGCTACCTGAAGAAAATTACTGGTGTTCTGTTTGATCCTATTAGTACCACGGTCAGGCAGCTAGACTATTTACATTTAGTACAGTGCGTCCTGCTCACAGTGTTCAGCTAGATCCGTTCCTGTTATCTTCCTACTGACAGGCAGGCTTGTCTGGTTACAGTATATAAAGCTACCTGAAGAAAATTACTGGTGTTCTATTTGATCCTATTAGTACCACGGTCAGGCAGCTAGACTATTTACATTTAGTACAGTGCGTCCTGCTCACAGTGTTCAGCTAGATCCATTCCTGTTACCTTCCTACTGACAGGCAGGCTTGTCTGGTTACAGTATATAAAGCTACCTGAAGAAAGTTACTGGTGTTCTATTTGATCCTATTAGTACCACGGTCAGGCAGCTAGACTATTTACATTCAGTACAGTGCGTCCTGCTCACAGTGTTCAGCTAGATCCGTTCCTATTATCTTCCTACTGACAGGCAGGCTTGTCTGGTTACAGTATATAAAGCTACCTGAAGAAAATTACTAGTGTTCTATTTGATCCTATTAGTACCACGGTCAGGCAGCTAGACTATTTACATTTAGTACAGTGTGTCCTGCTCACAGTGTTCAGCTAGATCCGTTCCTGTTATCTTCCTACTGACAGGCAGGCTTGTCTGGTTACAGTATATAAAGCTACCTGAAGAAAATTACTGGTGTTCTATTTGATCCTATTAGTACCACGGTTAGGCAGCTAGACTATTTACATTCAGTACAGTGCGTCCTGCTCACAGTGTTCAGCTAGATCCGTTCCTGTTATCTTCCTACTGACAGGCAGGCTTGTCTAGTTACAGTATATAAAGCTACCTGAAGAAAATTACTGGTGTTCTATTTGATCCTATTAGTACCACGGTCAGGCAGCTAGGCTATTTACATTTAGTACAGTGTGTCCTGCTCACAGTGTTCAGCTAGATCCGTTCCTGTTATCTTCCTACTGACAGGCAGGCTTGTCTGGTTACAGTATATAAAGCTACCTGAAGAAAATTACTGGTGTTCTATTTGATCCTATTAGTACCACGGTCAGGCAGCTAGACTATTTACATTTAGTACAGTGCGTCCTGCTCACAGTGTTCAGCTAGATCCGTTCCTGTTATCTTCCTACTGACAGGCAGGCTTGTCTGGTTACAGTATATAAAGCTACCTGAAGAAAATTACTGGTGTTCTATTTGATCCTATTAGTACCACGGTCAGGCAGCTAGACTATTTACATTTAGTACAGTGCGTCCTGCTCACAGTGTTCAGCTAGATCCATTCCTGTTATCTTCCTACTGACAGGTAGGCTTGTCTGGTTACAGTATATAAAGCTACCTGAAGAAAATTACTGGTGTTCTATTTGATCCTATTAGTACCACGGTTAGGCAGCTAGACTATTTACATTCAGTACAGTGCGTCCTGCTCACAGTGTTCAGCTAGATCCGTTCCTGTTATCTTCCTACTGACAGGCAGGCTTGTCTAGTTACAGTATATAAAGCTACCTGAAGAAAATTACAGGTGTTCTATTTGATCCTATTAGTACCACGGTCAGGCAGCTAGGCTATTTACATTTAGTACAGTGCGTCCTGCTCACAGTGTTCAGCTAGATCCGTTCCTGTTATCTTCCTACTGACAGGCAGGCTTGTCTGGTTACAGTATATAAAGCTACCTGAAGAAAATTACTGGTGTTCTATCCCAGCTTAGTGCAGCTACAGGCCATTAGTATGTCTGGAAGGCCAAGAAGGAGAGGCAGACAGTCACAAGCCAATAAGAGAGGGCAAGCAGGCTCTGTGTCTAGTGCTGGTCGTGGAGACGGTGCATCCTCATCAGCACGTGGCCATGGGACACGCTTGGCCTTTTTTTCGGCAGCTGGCCGTGTTGAGCCGCAACATGCGGAAGACTTGGTCGAGTGGATGACCAAGCCGTCCTCATCCTCCTCATCCTCTCTCACCCATGCCCAGGGTGCTTTGTCTGGCAAAGCAGCGGCCTCTTCCCTCAGCTCAATGTCATCAGTGACTCCTTCCCTAGCTCCACCATGTCCTCCTGAGGATTCCCTCGAACTGTTTGACCACAGTGTTGGGTACATGCTCCAGGAGGATGCCCAGCGTTTGGAAGGCTCTGATGATGATACTGAGCTCGATGAAGGCAGTAACATGAGCATGGACAGAGGGGGTGCCCAAGAAGGACAGCAATCTGGCAGTCATGCTCCCCCTGCTGCAGCATACTGCCAGGTTTGCTCCAGTGATGAGGAGGGAGGGGATGATGAGGTCACTGACTCAACGTGGGTGCCTGATAGGAGAGAGGAGGAGGAGGAGGAGGAGGAGGCGGCACATCACCAACGAGGCAGGATGCCCTCCAGGGGCCAGCCTAAGGGCAGCACATTGACTGCATCACACCCCAAAGCTCCACATGTGCAGGGCGCTGCAGTCTCTGCGCGTTATTCAAAAAGTTCTTTGGTGTGGGCCTTTTTTGAGACGAGTGCATCAGATCGCACCGCTGCTATTTGCAACATATGTCTCAAGCGTATCTCACGTGGCCAAAACATCTCCCGCTTGGGTACCACATGCTTGACCAGACATATGATGACCTGCCATGCAGTTCGTTGGCAAGCGTATCTAAAAGACCCACACCAAAGAACAAAGAGGATCTCTCCTTGCTCCTCATCAGCTGAGATTTCCAACCCCACTAGACCTCCAGTCCTCTCTGAGACCTGCAGTGAGAGGAATGAAGGTGTAGAATTAGGTGTGTCACAGCCAAGTACTTGTGGGCAATCTGCTTTTGGTACACCGACGTCAGATTGTACCAGGCAAATTTCCCTGCCCCAGCTGCTGCACCGCCGAAAGAAGTTTGCTCCCAGCCATCCACATGCCCAGCGGTTGAATGCTAGCTTGGCAAAATTGCTAGCACTTCAACTGCTGCCTTTTCAGTTGGTAGACTCTGCCCCCTTCCGTGAGTTTGTGGAATGTGCGGTTCCTCAGTGGCAGGTACCCAAACGCCACTTTTTCTCACGGAAGGCGATTCCGGCTCTCTACCGGCATGTGGAAGGCAATGTCCATGCCTCGCTGGACAGGGCGGTCAGCGGTAAGGTGCATATTACCGCTGACTCATGGTCTAGAAGGCATGGACAGGGACGTTACCTAAGTTTCACGGCGCATTGGGTGACTCTGTTGGCAGCTGGGAAGGATGCAGGACAAGGTGCAGTAGTGTTGGAGGTTGTTCCTCCACCACGCCTCCAAAATGCTGATTGTGACACACCTCTCTCCTCCACCCCCTCCTCTTCTTCTTCCTCCATGGCCTCTTCCTCGGAACCAGCGGTGCTCCGTAGTCGTTCAAGGGGCTACGCAAGTACGCAGGCCAAAAGATGCCATGCGGTGCTTGAGCTGGTGTGCTTGGGGGACAGGAGCCACACTGGGGCAGAGGTTCTGTCAGCTCTGCAGGGGCAGGTTCAGAGGTGGTTGACGCCACGCCAACTTAAGGCAGGAATGGTGGTTTGCGACAATGGCACCAACCTCCTCTCTGCCCTCCGACAGGGACAAATGACCCATGTGCCCTGTTTGGCTCACGTCCTTAACTTGGTGGTGCAGCGGTTCTTGGGCAGGTACCCGGGCTTACAGGATGTCCTGAGGCAGGCCAGGAAAGTCTGTGTGCATTTCCGCCGGTCATATAATGCCAGTGCTCGGCTGACGGACCTCCAAAAGGAGTTTAACCTGCCCAAGAACCGCCTAATCTGTGACATGCCCACCAGGTGGAACTCAACGTTGGCCATGCTGCAGCGGCTGCACATGCAGCAGAGGGCCATCAATGAGTACCTGTGCGACTATGGCACCAGGACAGGGTCAGGGGAGCTTGGTTTTTTTTCCCCACGCCAGTGGGCCATGATCAGGGATGCATGCACTGTCCTGTCACCATTCGAGGAGGCCACAAGGATGGTGAGCAGTGACAGTGCATGCATCAGTGACACTGTCCCCCTTGTCCACCTGTTGGAGCACACGCTGCGTGGAATAATGGACAGGGCACTTGAGGCAGAACAGAGGCAGGAAGAGGAGGACTTCCTTAGCTCTCAAGGCCCCCTTTATCCAGACAGTGTTCCTGCGTGCCCGCCGATCACACAGGAAGAGGACGAGGAGGAGGAGGAGGAGGAGGAAGATTGTGTCAGTATGGAGGTGGAGTCTGGCACTCAGCATCAGCAGCAGTCTTTAAGGGATCAGTCCCAAGAAACACATGGACTTGTACGTGGCTGGGAGGAGGTGGCTGCGGACGTTGTCGTCCTTAGTGACCCAGAGGACTCCGGACCAAATGCCTCAGCAAACCTACGCTGCATGGCCTCCCTGATCCTGCAAAGCCTGCGTAAGGATCCTCGTATTCGTGGTATCAAGGAGAAGGACCAATACTGGCTGGCAACCCTCCTTGATCCACGTTACAAGGGTAAGGTTGCGGACCTTATCTTGCCATCGCAGAGGGAGCAGAGGATGAAACATCTTCAGGAGGCCTTGCAGAAAGGTCTGTGCAACGCGTTCCCAGAGACTGGGAGGTTACAAACTCCTGTTTCTGGACAACGTGTTGCTGAGGCTTCGGTCAGTCAAAGAAGGAGCGGTGGAGAAGGTGGCCGTCTGACCGATGCGTTCAGACAATTTTTTGGTCCGCAGCCCCAAGGTATGATCGGTTCCAGCAACCATCGCCAGCGTCTGTTTTACATGGTGCAGGAATACCTAGGGGCAAGATCAGACTTGGACACCTTTCCCACCGAAAATCCTCTGGGTTACTGGGTCTTGAGGATGGATCACTGGCCAGAGCTTGCACAGTATGCAATTGAGCTACTGGCCTGTCCTGCATCCAGCGTTCTTTCGGAACGCACATTCAGTGCTGCTGGAGGCGTGGTAACCGATCACAGGGTGCGTCTGTCCACCGACTCGGTCGATCGGCTGACAAATCGAGGAAAGCTGGAAGCCGCACACCGGTATAATGATGAATGCTTTATTTAAAAAGCTGAATCATGAAGAAACACAAAACATAACAGCAGAAGCGTACAAAAGCAGCTGACGCGTTTCACACTACAATGAGTGCTTATTCATAGCTGAATGAATCAGTCTTGGATCACCACCAGCTACCAAGCACCTGATGCTGATGTAACCGAATAATTTTTTTTGAAATCTCAGATCCCTTCAAAGACTGCCTATGCTGATGCTGAGTGACTATCCCTGAGTAATTATCCTCTTCCTCCTCAATCATCACGCTGATAGCTTGTAAGAACATTTTTGGTTCTGGGCGCCACCACCAGTGCCTAAGGCACAATTTTTCAGCCCCTGTTTAACAGGGGCGTGTAATTACAATTTTTGATGTAATACTTTGCAGCAGGGCTCGTTCCTGCATTCCAACTAGAGTGTCTGTGAGGGGTTGCAGTGTTGTGGCACCAGCACCAGTGCCTAAGGCCCAATTTTTCTGCCCCTGTCTAACAGGGGCGTGTATTTACAATTTTTGATGCAATACTTTGCAGCAGGGCTCGTTCCTGCATTCCAACTAGAGTGTCTGTGAGGGGTTGCAGTGTTGTGGCACCAGCACCAGTGCCTAAGGCCCAATTTTTCTGCCCCTGTCTAACAGGGGCGTGTAATTACAATTTTTGATGCAATACTTTGCAGCAGGGCTCGTTCCTGCATTCCAACTAGAGTGTCTGTGAGGGGTTGCAGTGTTGTGGCACCAGCACCAGTGCCTAAGGCCCAATTTTTCTGCCCCTGTCTAACAGGGGTGTGTAATTACAATTTTTGATGCAATACTTTGCAGCAGGGCTCGTTCCTGCGTTCCAACTAGAGTGTCTGTGAGGGGTTGCAGTGTTGTGGCACCAGCACCAGTGCCTAAGGCCTAATTTTTCGGCTCCTGTTCAACAGGGGCATGTAATTACAATTCTTGATCTAATATTTCACAGCAGGGCCCTGTGAGGGCTTACAGTGTTGTGGCCACAGCAACACCTAAGGCCCAAATTTCTGCTGAGTATATAGGGCAGGACCCTACTTTCAAACATCTAACTTACAAACGACTCCTACTTGCAAACGGAAGGAGACAACAGGAAGTGAGATGAAATCTACCCCTAGGAAGGGAAATTCTCTCCTGTAAGAGTTAATATGGGAAAACAATTTCTCCTTTCCACTGATGCTTTCCAATCCTTGTTCCACAAAAAAACCCAAATTTTCAAAAAACATTTTTCATTGGGACAAAAAGTGAGGTGAAATCTTCTGAAGAGGAGGAAAGACAGCAAAACAAATGTCACAGGGGTGATAACCCTTCCCTATGTTTTCCAAAAAGCTTAAAAAAGATTTTTTGGCTGGAGCTAAACACGTTAAAAATGTACCCGGTAATGGACTGGGGGGGTACCCATGCCGTTTGTCTCACTGATTTTCATCCATATTGCCATGACCCGACATGACATTAAACCCGCAAGCAGTTTTAAATGAGATTTTTTCCTTTAAAAATGACATTTGGTGCAGGGACTGTTCTAAACACGGGAAACACGCGTCACTTTACAGGCATACTATAGACACCCCCCAGGTACGATATTTAAAGGAATATTTCACTTTTTTTTTTTTACTTTAAGCATCATTAAAATCACTGCTCCCGAAAAAACGGCCGTTTTTAAAAGTTTTTTTTTCATTGATACATGTCCCCTGGGGTAGGACCCGGGTCCCAAAACCCTTTTTAGGACAATACCATGCAAATTAGCCTTTAAAATGAGCACTTTTGATTTCGAACGTTCGAGTCCCATAGACGTCAATGGGGTTCTAACGTTCGTGCGAACTTTCGGTCCGTTCGCAGGTTCTGGTGCGAACCGAACCGGGGGGTGTTCGGCTCATCCCTACTCCTGTATATACACTCCAGTCTTCTCTCTAGTACAAACTCTTGCTGAAGACCTCTTATCCCTCACTTCCTCTAGCACTTCACTTGCTGCATACCGTTACTCCTCCAGCACTTCTCTTGCTGCATACTGTTACTCCACCAGCACTTCCCTTGCTGCAGACTGTCACTCCTCCAGACTAGCTAGCACCGCATGGTTAGGCCTGACACTTATGCCGCGTACACGCGGTCGGACTTTCTATCCTACTTGGTCCGGCACACTTTCTGACGGACTTTGTCCGCCAGGTGCGCCGGACTTTAAAACGGACGGACTTGCCCACACACGACCGGACTTTGTGGCGGGCTAAGTCCGCCCGTCTTTCCGACGGACTTTCGCCGGAGTTACGGCGGACTTTCAGAATGAACGGACTTGCCCACACACGGACAAGTCCGTTCATTTTGAACGTGACTCAGGTGCGACGGGACTAGAAAAGGATGTCACAGGTTTTTCAAATATTTTATTAAACAGCTCCGGGGGGGATCTTCCTCCGGCTTCGGGGGTCTTCTTCCGGCTTTGGGGGGTCCCTCCGGTTCATCTTCTCCCGGCGTCCAGTTGGTTCTTCTCCGCTCTCTTCTCCCAGTGTTCCAGTTCTTCGGCCGGCTCCTCCGCTGTGTTCAGGTAGCTCTCTTGCCAGCAGAGGTCCGGACTTCTGGGCTTCTTGGCTTCTGGGCTTCTTGTCTTCTCTTCTCTTCTCCAGATGTTGACACGACGCTCTCTCCGGCTGGACTGCTCTCTGAGGGCTGCGTTGTGACTTATATAGGGTTGTCGGGAAGAGGCCCTTGTCCTCATCAACATGGGGACAAGGTGCTTTGGGGGGGGGCCCCGCAGGGCGCCCCCCTCCCCCAAAGCACCCACCCTCCATGTTGAGGGCATGCGGCCTGGTACAGTTCAGGAGGGGGGGCGCTCGCTCGTCCCCACCCCCTTTCCTGACCGGCCAGGCTGCGTGCTCGGATCGGGTCTGGTATGGATTTTAGGGGGGACCCCACACCGTTTTTTCGGCGTAGGGGGTTCCCTTTATAATCCATACCAGACCTGAGGGCCTGGTATGCTCCGCGCTCGCCGCAATAGGAAAATTTGTTTTTCCTATTGCAGCGAGCGCAAAATGCAATACCCTGCCCTCGCGTCGTATCTGGTCCGTTGGACCAGCATACACACGAGCGGGCTTTCCGTCGGACCAGCACACAGACGAGCGGACTTTCCGCTGGAAACTGAGTCCGACGGAAAGATTTAAAACTCGTTTCAAATCTAAAGTCCGCCGGAGCCCACACACGGGCGGATTGTCCGGCAGACTCTGGTCCGCCGGGCCAAGTATGCCGGAAAGTCCGACCGTGTGTACGCGGCATAACTCAGCCAGGCCTCAGCAAACTGCCTTTTGCAGGCAGGGACCTTGGGCCCCTGTGGTGTAGAATAGTTCAGGTGATAGCTGTCCTCTATTCAACTACCACTCCCAGATAGCTCTCTTCAGGCCCTGCCAACCAGCCTGGCTGCAAAGACCTCTTTCCACTGCCCTTCCCACAGTCCTCTCTTCTGGTTCTGCACTCATCTAAAACTGCAATCTCCCAATCCTTTCAGGCGTGCCTCCCCAGTCCTCCCGACTGTGCTCACTCACCAGCCCTCCTGGCTTCCACCAGTTGTCCTCCCTGGAGACTCTTAGAAGTGTTCTCTCCCACTGTCCTCTCACTTGCTCTCTCATGTGCCTCTCCTTCCAGGATATCTTCACTCCTCCTGGATGCACCCGAGCCCCGGCCCAGGGTCACCCACCCAGACTGAGGAGCTCCCCGTGGGATCTGACAGTCTTCACACTATCTCACTCCAGCTCATCCACCCAAAAATTCCTCCCCAGCTGGACTGACCCCAGGTATTTAAGGAGGCCTTCCCCCTGCCAATCCAAGTTGGGGATTGGTCAAGACTCCCTAAGATACCCCAGGCAGCTCCACCTCTCCTCCCCTCCTCTCCTTTCAGCCCTTTCTAGAAGGAAAAAGGAGGTGACAGTGATGCTATCTGTGAGTCACCAGCTGCTACCCTGAGCCACTCCCAGCCCAGAATGAAAACAAACAGGCCTAGCCACTAGCTAGGCCTGCCTAAATGTTTCTACTCTCAGAAATATAATCACTTTAGCACCTACCTAGCTAGTGGGTGCTACAAATGAAATGATTTAGATCAAAGCATATTAATGTGTTAGAATGGCCCAGTCAAAGTCTAGACCTAAATCCAATCGAGAATCTGTAAAAAAAGACTTGAAAATTGCTGTTCACAGACGCTCTCCATCTAATCTGACAGAGCTTGAGCTATTTTGCAAAGAAGAATGGGCAAAAATGTCACTCTCTAAATGTGCAAAGCTGGTAGAGACATACCCAAAAAGACCTTCAGTTGTAATTGTAGCGAAAGGTGGTTCTACAAAGTATTGACTCAGGGGGGCTGAATACAAATGCACGCCACACTTTTCAGATATTTATTTGTAAAAAAAATTGAAAACCTTTTATCATTTTCCTTCCACTTGACAATTATGTTGTTTTGGTCTATCGCATAAAATCCTAATGAAATAAATGTACATTTTGGGTTGTAACATGACAAAATGTGGAAGATTTCAAGGGGTATGAATACTTTTTTTTTTCAAAGGCACAGTGTGTGTGTCTATATATATATATATATATATATATATATATATATATATATATATATATATATGTATATATATATGTATGTATATATATATATATATGCTATTCTCCCTTTTCTTTCTGCACAGCTTCCAGGATGGATCAGAGCAATTCTCTATGCCAGCACTGACCAATCAAAATTGCTCTGATCCATCCCAGAAGCCCTACAGAAAGAAGAGGGGGAAGGGCGGGACTTTCAATAGCAGCTATGTGGGCACTGATAGCTCATCACCCACAAAGGTAAATACAGCAGGGACAGGAGAATGTAATGCCGCGTACACACGGTCGGACTTTTCATCTACAGAAGTCCGACGGACGCCGACGGACTAAAGCTGGCTGACAATCCGATCATGTGTGGGCTTCCCCGGACTTTCAGCAGACTTTTCCAGCCTCAAATCTGACGGACTTTAGATTTGAAACTTGCTTCAACTACGCCGGACCCAGAAATCCGCTCGTCTGTGTGCTAGTCTGACGGACAAAAACCCACGCTAGGGCAGCTATTGGCTACTGGCTATCAACTTTCTTATTTTAGTCCGGTGTACGTCATCACGTACGAATCCGTCAGACTTTTGTGTGATCGTGTGTAGGCAAGTCCGTTCGTAAGAAAGTCTGCCGCAATTCCGCCAAAAGTCCGACAAAAGTCCGTCGAAAGTCTGTCGGACAGGCTGTCGGACTTTTGTAGACGAAAAGTCCGACCGTGTGTACGCCCCATAAGGTGTTAGTTCTCCCTTTCATTTTTGTTCTGAAAAGGTCAACTTACAATTTAAGGAGCACCAATTTTAGAAACTGATTATAGGTCTGCCTGATCTATAGCTCCTTCCTAACACCATGGCCAAGGACCTGAAAATGTAAATGCTGAAACATAACCAATCAAAGCAACCCAATTCTATTTAACCCAATTCTAAATCCTTACCCGAAGCGTTAGGTGGGTAGCGACAGGGACTCAAGGAACCACTCAGGCTCAAAAAAGGAATGTTTTGGATATTATATTATATAATATTTTGCCTTTGGCTCCCATTCTTACTTGAACATGGAAATTTTCAGACAATATTTGGAGCTTGTTTTGTGCGTTGTCCACTAATTTTTGGACATTTTCAGGCTTGAGCTTGTTGTTTAAGACAATGGAGAGCTAGTTACTAGGAGAAAGAGAGGCAAGAAATTGTACAAAAAAAAAATAGCATTCTACGTTTTTCAGGCATTCCTATTGAAGTTTATAGGGGCCTATAAAGTGTGACTCTGCCCCAAAGAAGCTCATGTACTTTTGCAAACTTTGAGCGACATGTGTAAATGGGTAGCATTGACTATAATGGGAAGCCTGATATTGAACTTTGAAACTCTTTGAGGAGCATGCTTCAAATCGTTCAAGTATGAATAGGGTCTTATTTTCAACTTTTATTGAACAGTCGGCAAGAGGGAGGTTCCAGTACTGGGGCTTCTTTCTTCAATTCCCCCACGATTCTGAGTCCTGTGGTGACATAGCAGTTAAGGAAGTAACCAGCTTGCAGCAAGGGGACACAAGTATAGAACACACTTGGAAGTGTTGAATGATGATAAGGTTTTTTTGACACTGTAGACCTGGAATTGAGGTAGAGGTAGGAGAAATGGGCCATCTAACCCTGCTTCACTCTTGATGTTTGTCTATAGTTTCACTTTAGCCACTTTATTTAAATTAATGAGTAATTATCTTTTGATTTTCTTTGATTTCTATGACCTAGAGGAATCACTTCACTTTATAATGTCATTTTATTTCCAAAAAATATAAACTGATGTATTTTCTTCAAACACTCTGAACTTTCTGGTTTCTGAATCTTGTGTGCTGCTTAACCTCTCTTTCTACTCATATGTCCCCGCACCCTTTCCCCACGTTCAAGTAACCATCTGCTTGACCCCTTCATGTTCTCCATTTCTAGGATATCGGCACACTGTTGCCAAGACAACTCTGACCTAATATCTATTATGGTTAATCACCGTGTATCAGTACAAATACTTAACGTGTAATTATCTTTAACAGTGATTACACTTTTGAGAACTCATCTTAAATGCTGTGTTGTTACTGGAATCCTAAGCACACAATATTAGGATTTGGAAGGGCAATAACAACTCTGACACAAGGAGCAATGGCCAATTCATGTTATATTGGTGGCTCTTTTCATAAAGTACACAAATATGTGAGATTATAGTTAATACACATTTTCCGCCATGTTTGGCATACACTTCACATCAATGGGAACAATGGAACAATGGATGAGACTATTTGAAAACATGTCCCAATTACTGCTAATGACACGATCCTCCGTTTGCATACCTTACTCTATTAACATAAACCTGTACATCCACGTAGCTGAACCAATTCTACAAACTTATGTCCTCAGAGAACTTGTAATAGCTGCATGCAGTTCTCTGAAGACACATTAGTTTGAAAGTGGTCATATTATGTCTCCTCATTTCAAAGGGTACCCCATTTTTGCTTTGAGCCGATTGACTGGATCCACTGCACACCAGTTGAATCTGATTGTACTAGTACTGATATGTCAAATCCAATGGCTCGTCAGTATTTGTCATTATTTGTATAATATCGAAATATTACATCTCCATATCCAACTGCCCTCTTTGGCCACCTGACTCTCATACATTGGCAGGGAAATTCAATATGGCTCTAACAACATTTTTCGGGCTGTAATTCACATAAGATCTACCTTCTCCTAATTCAGGCAACCATTTGCTCCAGTGTCAGTGACACCAAGCTATTAAAGTGGAATAACATCCTTACATGATGCCTCCAACTTTCAAGCCAACCTCAATGCACAATTTAATTGGGCAACTATGTGGTAAATAGGGCTTAATGTTGATAAAAGTTAAGTACTTGAATGCCAAAAACATGCATGCATCAATACATTCTAGGAGGAGCAGGGCTTTTTTTCTCAGGGAAAAGGTGCAGGAACTCCCCCCGTCTGAGTCACCCCTTGTCTCTGCCCCTACCCACCTCTGACCACCGTCCCTTGATTCCACCCCCTACCCACCTACCAGTACTGCCCCTTTTAGAGAATACAGAACCAAGTATCATTTTGTGATGCTAAATTATTTGTATGGAACATGTTAATGATAAAAAGAAAAGCAGTAAAATAGATCCCCTGCACCAAGCAACCATAGAATCCCAGAAAAAGATCCCCACACAACAATAGACTCCCCCAGCACCAATGGACTCCACCCCAACAACAATAGATTCCCTGCAGCAACAATGAACCACCCACAACAAAATATCACACCCAGTAACAAAATATCCACCCAAGCAACATTAGACGCCCCCCAGCAGCAACAAAAGATCTCCCAGCCAGCATCAATGGATCCTCCAGCAGCCAGTAATAATAGATCTCTCCCTCAACAGTAGATCCCTTCCAGCAACATAAGACCCCCCCAGCACCAATAGATTCCCCATCAGCAACAATAGACCCTCACACAAAATCAGAACCACACCAGTGACAATAGATCCCTGAGCAGCTAATATCAATAGACCCTCCAGCACACCCCACACCCCATGCTATTACATACATTTAGTGCTGGAGGTGCCGGAACTGCGTTCCCCCGCATTCCCCCTGAGGAGGAGAACAGCTGGGGGAGTCGATGGCTGAGAAGGATCTGGATCTTCTGGTAGATCATAGACTTCATAATAGCATGCAATACCATGCTGTGGCTGTGGTTTCCAAAGCGAGCAAAATCCTTTCTTGTATTAAAAAAGGTGCGGACTGCAGAGAGAGAGAGATATCATTTTTAGTCATTTTTACACATGTGCATGACGATAAACTTAGTTTTGTTTTCGATTCGTTAATCTAGTTATTTCGTTTCATTAAATTCGGTTGATTCGTTCAATTTGTATTCGGGATTCGTATTCGGACTAGGTATTTGGAATTTTTCAAATTTACTGGGTTTTTTTAGATTCAAAATGTTTAAATCGATAAATTATTATTATTTTTTTTTCCAAAATTTTTTTAACAGTATTATTATACATTTGTCGAGAAATCAAAGAACGTTGGTTGTTATGGGTAAAACAAGTGTGTCAAAGGCATGTAAATAACAATGAATATCTTGCATATTCAGCTTAAAATCCAGAGGGGGATTAAGTATTATGCAGGGTACAAAGATCAACTGTAGTTAAACTTAGAGTGAATATCAATAAATTTTGAATCGGTCGAATCGAAAACTTTAGATTCTTTTTTTTTTCCGATTTGAATGTGGCAAAATGAACAAACAAAAGAAAATTTTTTATAAAATTATTACAATGACTTTAAATCACCATTGGCTTAACTAAAACAGCATTATTTCAAAATCGTACTCTAATAACACACAGAGTCTTTGATTTTACCAATGTGTGTACAATTAAAACTCAAGTGGAGTTATATGTAAAATTCAATTCGAATTTCAGTTTTAATTTCCGAAATTCGAACAAATTTCGTTTCATTTTTCAGAGCATTCGGTAAAATTTGTTTATGTTGTAATTCGGGTATTCGGATATATCCGAATCTCCGAATAGTGAAAAATGTGTCCGAATATTATTTTGGAATGAAACGAACCACACATGTCTAGTCATTTTGCCCCTGTACAAATCATTAGTAAGACCTCATCTGGAAATCTGGAATAGGCAGTTCCGTTTTGGGCACCAGTTCACAAACAGGATATCGGGGAGCTGGAGAAAGTGCAGAAAAGGGCAACCAAACTGATAAGAGGCATGGAGGAGCTCAGCTATGAGGAATAATTTGATGGTAAGAGAATTTAACCTTCACAAATGGAAGGACTTCTTCACAGTAATAGCTGTGAAAATGTGGAATAGAATCCCTCAGGAACTGGTTCTGGCCAGTTCCATAAATTGTTTTAAAAAAACAGCTGGATGCATTTCCAAATGCACAAAAATATAAAAATATAACTGGATATTCATTTATATTAGTTTATGTAATATTTATGTGTAATAACAACAGGGGTAGTTGATCCAGGGAATATCTTATGGCTTCCTGGGGTAAGATGGTTCATGTTTTTTGGAGGGGGGGGTGGCCTTCCTTAACTATGGGTATAGGATTCTGCATATGGAGGTTTTCTGTTGGTTGAACTAGATTGACTTGTGTCTTTCTTTAACCTAACAATGTAACGTCTGGGAAATTCAGGGAGTTCTTAATACTGCCACCTCTGTCGATATGGCAAAGACAAAGTCTTAAAGATTTACCCCCAGTAGTCTTTTTAGGAAACTGGAGGTAACTGAGACCAACTCTGACCTGGTGTAGAGAGGCATGGCAGTACTCAGAGCGGGCTGTGCTTGTGCTGCAGAGCTGTTGTGCATGTGACAGCGTCCCGCACAGAGCTTTATCCCCATCCAAACATTAATCTGTTGGCTGAGAGATTACCCAGGTGAAAGCTAATTGAAAAGGGGGCTCCAGGTGATGTCAATACCTAATTATATGCTTGTATTTGGGAAATTACTTGTCACTGGGTGGTTGAAGTCTGATGGGGAACTAGTAGACTAGTTCCCAATCAAATTTGCTTTCCTTTTGATTGACAGCATATGGCAGTGGGCGGATTCAATGGGCGGACTCAATAGTGTCTATATATTCACCCACTGTTGTGCACTGTCAATAAAAAGTGAAGCAGATTTGATCAGGAACTATTCACCCAGTTCCTCATCAGATTCTGCCAACATCTAGTACAAAGATCCTCAGCTATGCATCTGTCACAGTGATAGGCACAGTGGTTGGGGATGGCTGCAGTGCACTGAGGAGGGAGTGTCCGATGTAGACACCCTTCCTCAGTACAGACAGATTCACATATCTATCTCGAACAAGATGAATTGGGCTCAAGCACTGACATTTTCAATGCTACTCCCGAGGAAATTCTATAGGGTGTCTATGATGCCCTTTATGAATTCGGCCGTAGATGTCCATCTCATTATGTGCAGATGTCTTTCTTTTTTTTTACCATATTTTTATTGAACGTTTTTCAAGAAATGGGAGTTATAAACCATCAAAAAGGACATTGTCCAGGTTCTATCAAAAGAAGGGTAAGAACATGGGATTATAGCTTAACACAATCAGTGTAAATGGTACAAGACCAGTAAAATAAAGCTAAACAATCAATGGGTAGAGTCGGATCCACAGCAGTTTCAGGACACTGGTCGTGCTCACAGCACTTCCGGACACCCCTAATGGGAGCAAACTGTGTCCAGGTCGGAGTACATCCAGTTTTCCTCCTTGCATGGGTCCGTCTTCCACAAAGTTACTTGAGCATGTGTACCAAAATACGAAGAAATTATTTAGAAATGGTTTTCAAAGGGGATTAACATAATAATGAAAATGAAGATCTTTAAACATTAAACATTTGTTTAAAGAAAAGGGTTTTCAGGTTAAGAGGGTTTGTCTAAGACTCCAAGTATAGACCTCCAAATGTTAGGTGCTATAGGTCAGGGCCCTACAGTTGTGTAGGACAGTGAATTGAGGTCAGATATAACTTAGTATTAAGCAAAGAATTGTCTTAAAGTCTCCAATTGAACGTCAAGGTTTCTATGTTCCTGTATAGGTTGGGGTGGAATTGAGTTGTGCTTTTACTGTAGTAGGGTATGAAACATAGGGAGTAGGAATGGACGAAGGGGTTAGACATGTAAGAGTGGGGAGAAAGAGGAGACGAAGTAAGGGTATTTGGGAAGAAAACAAGGGAGGGGAATGAGTAGCTAATTGAAGTCCACATCTTTGTAGGGTAGGGTTGGAGGGATGGGACGTACAATAGAAAGAGAATGGGAAACTAAAAGTGAGAAGAGGCTCATCGCCTCTCAGGTATCTTAGAGTAATGGGTATGGGCTAGCGTGGCCCAACCAGGGGGGTCACGATTGTAGAGTCTGAATAGTGGAGCCAGCATGCCCACGTTTTGGGCAGATGTCCATAAGAATTATTTGGCCACATTGCTCTACCAGTGAACTTTATAGCAACTTTATAGCACATTTCATAAACATGCATAATTGGTCCACAACAGCATGTTTATGCCATAAGTGTTGTACAAGACAATCTTATAGAGGTATGAAACCCCAAAACAAAAATGTTATATATTGCAGCCTACCAATCCTTAAAATCACACTAAAGGTTATCCTTGTTGAGATTGCCAGCCCATCTGGCAGGTCTGGCATTCCCTAACTTTTTCCTTTACTACATGGCATCTCAACTGGTGCACATACATGACTGGATGAACCCGGATCCAGCTAATGCCTGTACAGCCACAGAAGGGGCTATCGCATCCTCCCATGAAACCTTACATAACATAATATGTAGAGGTCAGGTCCCAGACCGCCCTGGAACCTCTCTGCTCTCAGTCTCCCTCTCACTGTTTAAATACATTACCACAAAAATATCGAAACATTCTTGGTTGAAATCCCCTAATAACCCCTTGTGGTTTAATCCCAATCTGCAAGAATTATACTCTTTTCCAGATGGCAATCGTTGGTATTCAAAGGGAGTTAAATATCTATGTCACTTATATACTACGCAGGGCTTTAAAACTTTCTCTCAGTTGAGTACAGACTTTGACCTACCAAAATCTCATTTATTTTATTATTATCAACTTAGACATGCCATACATACCCAATTTGGTACCCTAGATGATATCACTGATCTGCCTCCACTAGAAAAACTACTTAGGCAACCAGAACCCTCTAAATTAGTCTCCACCTACTACGCAGCCTTAGTGACTGACTCTAACCCTAGGTTTCACAGAGCACAGGAGAAGTGGGAGACATTGGATATTGATATGGTAAACGACGACTGGACAGAATTTAGTGACACATATAAAACCTCTGTCATTTCCTCCCGAGACCGTATCATACAAGTTAAAATTTTTCATCAAACCCACCTCACTCTGGCCAGACTGCATAAAATGGGTCTCTTGCCATCAGCTGTCTGTTTCCGAGGCTGCGGCCAGGAGGCAGACTTTTTACATTGCTTCTGGTCGTGCCCGATAGTTAGTGACTTCTGGGAAGAAGTGGGTGCCTTTATTTCGACTGTGTTGGGCCTTCCTAATATAATTCACCCTAAGAACTGCTTGTTGGGAGTATTTGGAGATTTACATATACCATCACATGCCAAGAGACTGCTCCGTATTCTTTATTTTTATGTTAAAAAATCTATTCTACTGTCCTGGAAAGGTGCACAGACCTCTTTGAAGTCCCTCTGGTTAAAACTTATCAATGACTCTATTCCATTATACAAATTAACCTTTGAAATTCGTAAAAGAAATAAAACCTTTCATAAAATTTGGGGGAAATGGTTGGCTAGTCCACTAACTCTTTCCAAAAATTGAATACAATTGATCATTGATGGGCCGTGCCGCAGGGACCCCCAATACCAGGTCCATTAATATGGTTATGTTGTGTAAAAGTGCATATATCTGACTGTTGCAAATACCAATTTCTCAACTCTCTTGAAACAAAATGACATGCTTACAATGACTTGTGTGTTCTACCTACTAATTGAATATCGCTTGTGTATACTGAATGGATCAGATATTCATGTGTGTTTTGTTTTTGTTTTTATTTTATTTTATTTATGACTGTTTTGTGTCTGTTGGTTTGTGTTGAACCTAAAACCAATAAAAATATCTTTAAAAAAAAAAAAAAAAAGGTTATCCTTGTTCTCCAAGAACAATCCATACACATCTATTACTTAAAGGCCATGTAATCTATTTTTCATGAAATAGTTTTTTTACTGGGTCCATAATCCATCTCAGAAATGAGCAAGAGAGGGTGGCTACATTCCTACATACAGTGAGACTATGGAGAACAAACGTAACAACCCTCTAACAGAAAGTCAGATCATAGTAGCAGAAAAAAAAGGAAATTGGAGATTTAGAACCTTAGTGTCAATTTAAGGAGTCCTGCATAGGGATGCTGAAAACTGGCATATTTTAACGCATTTCATTTTCTTCTGTAAACGATCTAAATGCCGCCCATTGTTTTTAATGAGCCTGTACTCAGGCACATAAACTTGTGCTGTCTATAAATCATTAAAAAAAAAAAAAAATACAAAAACCTGCATTGCTGGTTAGTATTTTACACACATACATATACATACCTATATACATAAGGGAACAAGGGATACCTATTAGCAAATGTATGTAGGCATAGGACGCACCCCCTGCTACACCCCCTTAAAAGAGAATTGTACACAAAATTATGATTGGTTAAACCTACAAGTGCTTTTTTTTACCATTTTTTTTTTTTACCACTACTATTCCTTTATATTGGCTTTTGAAATTTACAAATACAGCAATTTAGAAATTGCATGAAAGGTTTAGCACTGGGAAATGCTTTTTAATGATACAACCGGGGCCGGTACTTGACTATTTCGCACATTAGGCAAGACTAACACACCCCCCCCCCCCCCAACCCTACAACAGGGAACAGAGTCAGACAGAGCAGACTTACCAGGCAGTATAGTTTTGCCTATGTCCGAAGACCTGATGGTGCCCGCCTCGTCCAGGTCCCCACTGTCCTCCTCCGCCTCCTCAGCTGTGCCCTCCTCGTCCAGGTCCCCACTGTCCTCCTCAACCTACTCAGCTGTGCCTGCCTTATCCGGCTCCCCACTGTCCTCCTCCGCCTCCTCAGCTGTGCCCTCCTCATCCAGGTCCCCACTGTCCTCCTCCTCCTCCTCAGCTGTGCCCTCCTCGTCCAGGTCCCCACTGTCCTCCTCCTCCTCCTCAGCTGTGCCCTCCTCGTCCAGGTCCCCACTGTCCTCCTCCGCCTCCTCAGCTGTGCCCCCCTCGTCCAGGTCCCCACTGTCCTCCTCAACCTACTCAGCTGTGCCTGCCTTATCCGGCTCCCCACTGTCCTCCTCCGCCTCCTCAGCTGTGCCCTCCTCATCCAGGTCCCCACTGTTCTCCTCGGCCTCTTCAGCTGTGCCCGCCTTGTCCGGCTCCCCACTGTCCTCCTCTGCTTCCTCAGCTGTGCCCGCCTTGTCCAGGTCCCCACTGTCCTCCTCCACCTCCTCAGCTGTGCCCGCCTCATCCGGCTCCTAACTGTGCTTCCCTGCTTCCTAAGCTGTGCCTGCCTCGTCCAGCTCCCCACTGACATTCTTCAGCCCCTCGTGTTCCCCAGGCAAGCTAGTGGGGAAGTCAGTGGCCGTGGCTGCGCCCCCTAGACAGCAGTGCGCCCTAAGCAGCTGTCTAGTTCACCTAACAGGAGCGACAGCCCTGGATACAACTTCATAGATCAGACTAAAATAAGGGGGAAAGAGGGACAGAGAGTCTTTCCCAAATAGGATAACTTGTGGCAGTGTTAAATTGTAAGTCCTGTTAACTTCCTGCACATTTTCACTGGCAAGTTGTACACTTGCAGAGCACTTGAAGCACAAGTTCTAGTTGGTACTTTTCCAATCTGTAGCAAATTTGTGTGACAAGTCTCTAGCAAGAGCAAAGTTGCAGTGTTGAGTCTACAGCAAGAGCTCTGCAAGTCTACAGCATGAAAATTCAGCCACAGTGACCCCCTGTGGTGGGATGACTATTGCACAACATAACTGAACCAGAACATGCAGCAGATTTGCAGAATGTTTGCAAGAAAGTTGATCTGGAGTCAAGCAATGCGGAATTGCTGCAATTGTGCAACAAACGTGTGAAGCCTGGCAGGTCTAGCAATAGCTTAGGTAAGTCATTTTCAAATTTTCAGCACAATTGCTTGCTATCTGGGTTGTTCCAAATCAGGGGCAGTCCCTCCAAATTAGGAACAGTTGGGAGCTATGCCCCCGCTGTACAAAATGTCCTAATGCCAAAATATTGTATGACTTCTAGACTAGTAGAATTTCACCTTCTCTAGGAAATATAAGCTAATAAGAGAAAACTCCAATAGAGATAACACAAAACATGTCTAATCCAAAACAGCATTGTTCTTCTATTAAAAATAAAAAAGTCTTTGTATTCGGCTCTGATGTTGTATCATTATAATGTTCAAAGTAATAATTTCATGTACTGCAACTAATGACAGGTTTGACAGAAAGCTCCTTTGTCTCTGCATACTTTCTTGCGTAAATAAAAAAAATAACCCCATGTAGTAGAAACTCATGATATTGAAGCAAGTCCTATTATTATTGAATAACAAAGTCTTTGTTTCTTTGTCGTAGGAGCGCCCGCCACCCTGTGACTCTCCTTCCGAAGTTATATATTCTATTCACGTAGAACGCCATTTCGGTCGCCAGGCTTTGTCTGTAATTTTCAGTGATAGGAATACAGTTAAGCGAGCTTTGATGTAAAAGGTCTGTTTTCTTTTGTGCTGAAATCATTTTGCGGTATATTAGTCCCGCCCTTATCTTCTCCAATGTCTCCGTTTAATCACAGGTAGATGAAACCCACCACTGCCTTTGATAACGATATGGTCGTATGTACCGTAATTATTTTCAGGAAAAAAAAGAGTATTTACTCCTAAATAAACTTTGATAGGGGGGTTGGTTAGCTCAATAGTAAATGTACTTTTTAGTGAAGTCCATGCCAGTCCGAACTGTGTTTTAAAGGCTTGTCAGCCCACTTTTATTTAACCTCTGTACATACATGAATTGCGGGGCGTCAGCTCCTGTGTGCGGAATCACATACAGGTACATGATTCTGCACTTCAGGTAGGGTTGCCACCTGTCCTGGATTCACCCGGACAGTACAGGTATTGAATCATGTGTCCAGGTTTTAGTCCCCCTGAAACCCGGACACATTATTCAGACCAGAGTGTAGCTCGGAGCAGGGCCTGACAGGAGGGTGAAGGGGCACTATGCGTGCTGCATTACTATTCTCCTTGGAGTGCCCAAAGATGTCCCAAGTCTGTTACCCTATAGTGCTGGGATATGCAACTAGCGGACCTCCAGCTGTTGCAAAAAATCCCATCATGCCTCTGCCTCTGGGTGTCAGGCTTGTGGCTGTCAGAGACTTGCTATGCCTCATGGGGACTTGTAGTTCTGCAACAGCTGGAGATCCGCTAATTGCATATCCCTGCTATAGTGTATACTCATTTTTTTATTTATTTATATGCGCCACTAATGTGTTCGAATTTGGCTTGAAGAAAAAGTGGCAACCCTAACTTCGGGGGCCACCGGCGACCTGCCCCCACTGTTATTGGACACAGCGGGAGTCAATCAGCGGGTCTGGCGGAGGCGATGTCCGCTGGGACCCGACAGTCATTCGAGGCACAGGCAGAACGGCGATCTGCTTATGTAAATAAGGCAGATCGCCATTCTGAGACAAGGGAAGGCTGTGATCCTGTGTTTCTGCTAGGCAGAAACACAGATCTCTGTCTTCCCACAGTACAAGCACCTCCTACACAGTAACCAAGCACTACCTATTGACACATTTAACCCTTTGATCCTACCTGATGTTAACTCCTTCACTGCCAGTGTCATTAGTACAGTGACAGTGCATTTTCTTTAGCACTGATCACTGTATTAGTGTCACTGGTCCTCAAAAAATGTCAAAAGTGCCAGTTAGGTGTTCATTTTATTCGTTGCAATATCGCAGTCCCGCTATAAGTCTCTGATCGCCATCATTACTAGTAAAAAATAAATAAATAACAATTCCATAAAAATATCCCATTATTTTTAGACACTATATTTTTTGTGCAAACCAATCATAATACGCTTTCTGGGATTTTTTTTTTTTATCAAAAATATGTATTAGAATACATATTGGCTTAAGCTGATGAAGAAATTAGATTTTTTTTAAATTTTTTACTGGATATGTTTTATAGCAGAAAGTAAAAAATATTATTGTTTTTTTAAATGGTCAGTCTTTTTTTGTTTATAGCGCAAAAAATAAAAAACGCAAAGGTGATCAAATACCGCAATATCGCAGGCTCGTTATAAGTCGCTAATCACCGCCATTACTAGTAAAAAAGAGTAAATAAATGACAATTCCATAAAAATATCCCATCAATTGGATTGCACAAAAGCTATAGCATCTAAAAACGATGGAATATTTTTATGGAATTGTTATTTATTTATTATTTTTTACTAGTAATGGCAGCGATCAGCGACTTATAAGGGGACTGTGATATTCCGGTATTTGATCACCTCTGTGGTTTTAATTCTTTGCGCTATATACAAAAAAAAAATGACAATTAAAAAAAAACAATATTTTTTACTTTCTGCTATAAAACATATCCAGTAAAAAAATGTAAAAAATCACATTTCTTCATCAATTTATGTCAATATGTATTCTGCTACATACAAAATCCCAATAAGCGTATATTGATTGGTATGCACAAAAGTTATAGCGTCTACATTCATTATACGCTTATTGGGATTTTTTTTTTTACCAAAAATATGTAGCGGAATATATATTGGCCTAAACTGATGAAGAAATTTGATTTTTTACATTTTTTCTACTGGACATGTTTTATAGCAGAAAGTAAAAAATATTGTGTTTTTTGTCTGTCTTTTTTTGTTTATAGCACAAAAAATAAAAACTGCAGAGGTGATCAAATACCACCAAAATAAATCTCTATTTGTGGGAAAAAAAAGGACAGCATCGCACGACCGCGCAATTGTCAGGTAAAATGATCGCAAAATTATCACAAAAAATGGCCTGGTCACGAAGGGGCTAACCTTCCAGAACTGAAGCCGTTAAACACAGAGCAAAGTCTTTTCAAGGTTGCCCACGCAGGAGTTACAGCTTCACAAAGCGACAATGGGAAAAAGGGTTTACAGAAATGCCCAATGACCTGGCTCTCTTCTCAGCAGCACTGCCTAGACCATGGGCTCTTCAAGAGGAAGTAAACCCTGGTGGGTTTTACTTCCTCTTTATTTCCCTGCAAAGGTAAAGCATAATGGGCTATTATGCATCGCATAGTAGCCCATTATGTGTAACTTACCTGACACAGAAGCCCGTGCTGTCGCCGTTGTCTCCACGAGCAGGGAGCTTTCTTCACCCCTCTTCCTTCCGGAACTCCAGCTCTGTGACTGGCCGGAGTCACGTGACGTCACTCCCGCGTATGCGCACGGGAGCTGCCAGTCACGGCATGACCCCTAATGGAAACGGCACGATGTGCCCTTTCTAAAGGGCACATGCCCTTTAGATAGGTCTTTTTAGTAAATATCTCCTAAACCGTAGAGATTTAGGAGATATTTCAAGCACCTACAGGTAAGCCTTAATATAGGCTTACCTGTAGGTAAAAGTGGTTGTACAGGGTTTACAACCACTTTCAGGCTCACTCAGTCTAATCTTGCAGTGGCTCACTGCAAGCAAGAGGCCACTCTTGGCTTCTGGATGGGGTTCTCCCAGCACTGCAGGCTCTCCCACTCTTGGGAAATACAGATCACCTTCCTGGACTCTCTGGTTGCCCAAGCTATCTTGGTCTCCTGCTGAGCCGCTTAGCTACCCCAACCCTCCCAGTCCTGCAGGTAAGGGAATCTCTCCAACATGGAGTCTTGTCTCCCTAGTAGGTCACCTCTCCTGGCTCTATCCTAACACAAAGACTCTGTGTCCAAAGGGCAGCAACTGCAACTACTTCCTTGAGCCACTCTCAGACTGGCTTATAACAGCCCTGCACACTTCACACAGGCTGCAGGCTTCAAGCAAAGTCCAGATAAAGGATTGAAGGTTCCCTCCCACCCAAAACACTTTGGAACCTTCTGTCACGTACCTGGTGGAGGATCCTGATACGATGAGGAAGGCCTCTCTTACAGCTCTGACTTGGGGCCCCTGATAGAGCAGACAGGTAGCGAGAAGTGCAGACTGTGGCATGTGTGCCTGTTCTTCTTTCTTGCAGCAGGGCTGGATGGACTCCCAGGATCAAGCAGTGGAACACCGTCAGTAGACCGCAGTGGAGCAGGAGTGCCGGATGGACACCAGTGAGCAGGAGGCAGGCTGTTAGCAGACAGGTGGTAAGCGGCACCAGTGGAATATAGGCCGGCAGTCCAGCAGAGATGGGGACAAATGCAGAGTGAGGCTGGGTTCACACTGCCTCATGGAGCGGCTCACAGCAGAGGTCCCTGTTCACCGTTTCAGGTCCGATTTCAGCCCTAAAAATCAGGCTGAATTCGGACCTGAAACAGACCAGAAGATGCACAGGACTCCTGTGCAGTTCGCACCGGAGCCGCTCCGGAGATGTGTGAACCGGCTCCATAAAGAGCCGGTCATAATCTCCTGACATGCGAATTGGATGCAGGGAAACCCAGCCTCGGACAAACTGACTCCTACACAGGCAGACAGATCAGGTGCAGATGAGTAGGGAGGAGCAATGTCAGGATACAGGCCGAGTCACTAACAGATCAGTGGAGCAGCAGCAAAGGGAACAGGCAGAAGAGTGGTCATAGGCAAGCTGGGATCAATACAGGCAGAGTTCAGGAGTAGTCAAGACAAGCCGGGTCAGTAACAGTAGTCAGATGCAGAGTAATGCCCCGTACACACGGTCGGATTTTCTGACGGAAAATGTGTGATAGGACCTTGTTGTCGGAAATTCCGACCGTGTGTAGGCTCTATCACACATTTTCCATCGGATTTTCCGACACACAAAGTTTGAGAGCAGGCTATAAAATTTTCCGACAAAAAAATCCATTGTCGGAATTTCCGATCGTGTGTACACAAATCCGACACACAAAGTGCCACGCATGCTCAGAATAAATAAAGAGATGAAAGCTATTGGCTACTGCCCCGTTTATAGTCCCGACGTACGTGTTTTACGTCAACGCGTTCAGAATGATCGGATTTTCCAACAACTTTGTGTGACCGTGTGTATGCAAGACAAGTTTGAGCCAACACCCGTCAGAAAAAATCCTAGGATTTTGTTGTCGGAATGTCCGATCAATGTCCGACCGTGTGTATGGGGCATAAGAGGTTGCAGATATGCACAGAAATGCTGTAGATAAGACAGCACTGAAGCATAGCATAGGCTCAGTTTAAACAGCCCACTTGGTACCAATACGAGCAACAGATGTGCGCATGCGCACAAATTTGCGCGTGCACAAGCACTTGCACAATTTCTATGAGCATGAACAGGAACACTAATTAGCCTTTGCTTATGCACAGGACGCTGTCTAGAAGAGCCATCCTGTCTGCTGGAATGTCCTTTCTGACACCTTTAGACTCCAGGCCCCAATCTGAGATTAAAAAACCCAGAGAAAACTTATAACACACTCACAGCTTTCTCCACTCACAATAAACACCTTGGAATTCCACATTAAGACTTAATGCGAATCATGTGTGATTCTACATCCCTTGCTTCGCCCAAGTTCACATCGGGGCGATTTGACATGCGATTTGACATGTCAAATTGCATGCAAAATCGCAGACTATTGCTTATGTGATAGACCAACAAGTGGCACATAATTGTGAAGTGGACAATTAGAAAGAAACACCTGGGGCGGCTCCAAGCATGCCCCTGGTTTAGAGAAGGATTAGGACTATCATGGTACCCATGGACAAGGCAGGGATTGTAATAAAATTAACAATTTATTTAAGAAAAGGACATGATTAAAAGCAATTGTACATCAATTAATAAACAGTTAATTACAACTGTACATGGTAAATACAGGTGAATGAATGAATGACTTGTATAGCGCTGCAACATGCGAACTGAATCGCCTCAAGGCGCTTTGTCCATCCTGTGGGTCCAGCTTGTTAGAAGAGGTAGGTCTTGAGTTTCTTCCTGAAGGCCTGATGGTTTTCTTCCACACGGATGATGGTTCTGAAGGAGCAAATAAACCCCATTGGTAGTATGAAGAGCTGAGATGTATGTCTTGACGTGGTCCTCTACATGTTTCATGACTATAGTCACTTCCTCAGGAGTCAATCATTCCCATCTATAAAGTAAGTACATTCTCATAGTTACATATGCACAAATAATTTGTAATATTTAATAACAGAAACAAAATAATAATAGTCAAAACTATATACAGTAGAGCACACATAGTATGAATATTAAAGTTCCTATTTGTTCATGCTTTGCTTACCAATGGGGACCAGCGGAACACAAAGCAGCACCTATTGAGGCACCCAAAGGTAATCCCCCCACGGCGGAGACGGGAGACACTTAAGGGCGTGGTTATTCTGATTTTAAAGAAGAGGGGTATAATGAAATAGTGATGGATAAAGGTAGTCGCCTATGAGCAACTGCAACAAAATAATATTCCATTAGAAACAGGGTAAGAAACCATAGGTAAAAAAATATTGAATAATGAAAAATGAAAATGGAGGGTTAAAGAAAGGGGGGAAGAAAAAGAGAGAGTGGGGAGAAAGGAAAAGAAGGAGGGAAAAAGAGGGGACAAAAATAAGAGGGGGGAGGAAAAGGGGGAGGAGGGGAAAAAGAGGAAAGGAGGGAGTGGGGGGGAGAAAGAAAAGGGGGGGGGGTGAAAAGGAAGGTAGGAAGGAAGGGGGGGGGAGAAAGGGGGGGCAGAAGGAAAGGGAGAAAAAGAGAAACAGAGGAAGAGGAAAAAGAGGAAAGAAAAAATATGGAATAAAGAAACCAAAAGAGAAAAGAGGAGGAGAAAAAGGGGGGAGGAACAAAAGGAGTGGGAGAAAGACAACAAACGAACCACCAAGATACAGGAGAGAGGGGATGAATAAATGGTCCAAACCCACCCAATATATCAATATAGTGTATGAAAGCACGGGGTTCACAGGCAAAGGAATGATGACAGTGTCATTCCATCAGTGCAAGGCTAAACATTCGGTTGGATAAAGGCTGTATTCAATATTCCAGATGGCTCGAGTCATAGCCAAATCAGAGCCCCTGGAACAACAATAAACATATATATGCATGAGAACAAGGCTCATGCACCAAACTTAGCACTTCATCCAGAAGCACAAAGTAGGAGGAGCAGGGCCGGACTGGGAATAAAAACCAGCCCTGGAAATAATTTCATACCAGCCCCAGGGGCGTAGCGTGGGTTGTCAGCACCCAAGGTAAGGCAAGTAAATTGCACCCCTAACCGGCGGACATTTAGCGCTCCCTGAGTCTCTTCCACTCATACTGTATTAAACCCCTTATGGTACATTTTAGGATGTACCACTCCTTCTCTCTGTTCCCCTTTCTTTTCCCTTTATTTCTCTCTATCATAATTTCTTGTTTTTTTCCCCATCTCTCTCTATTCATCTTTCTTGTTCTCTCTCTTATTATGTCTCTCCCTTTTACTTTGTTCCTCCCCCTCTTTTCCGCTCTCTTCCATGCATTCTCTTTTTTCTCCCTCTATCATTTCCTTTCTTGCCCCCTTCCCTCTCCCTCTTTCCAGAAAGTGAATGGCCACATGATCATTTATTGCATAAAATGCTAATTATATTATATTATATATATATATATATATACACACACACACACACACACACACGTGATACGAGTTCTGTATGTGTAAAAAACAAAATCATACTTGGGGGGCACACCCTAAAAATGTGTTTACATTCAAGATGGTGCTGATAAGACCAACAAACAGTACAAAATATTACAGCGCACACATACAAAAATGACATTTAAATCCTGCAAGGATATTTAAAAACACCTGAACATATTCAAAAAATATGGGGATTTGGTCACACTATATGGCAGCCCACTTACTGCATCAAAGTACCCCATTATTAGTGGGTCCTACACTAGTAAAAAATGAAAGATCCTGCGTCTCAACCATGGGAGATACACTCCTCTTTATTGGAGAACTCCACCCCCCCCCCCCCCCCCCCCATTACCTCTTATTAGTGTCCACCAGTTCATATGAGGAGTCCCTTCAGTTCTCCCATAAAAGAGGAGTGGATCTCCCATGGTTGAGACGCAGGACCTTTCATTCTTTTACTAGTGTAGGACCCACTAATTAAGGGGTACTTTGACACAGTAAGTGGGCTGCCATATAGCGTGACCAAATCCCCATATTTTTTGAATATGTTCAGGTGTTTTTAAATAGCCTTGCAGGATTTAAATGTCATTTTTGTATGTGTGTAAGACACACTACAAGAGATGGTCAGAGATTGTGAACATGATAAAAGAGATGGTCAAAGACTGCAGACATGATATAGGAGATGATCAGAGATTGCAGACACATTAGAGGAGATGGTCAGAGACTGCAGACATGATAGTGGAGATGGTCAGAGAATGCGGATATGATAAGTAGATGGTCAGAGACTGCAGACATGATACAGGAGATGGTCAGAGACATGATACAAGAGATGGTCAGAGACTGCAGACATGATACAGGAGATGGTCAGAGACTGCAGACATGATACAGGAGATGGTCAGAGACTGCAGGCATAGTACAGGAGATGGTCAGAGACTGCAGACATAGTACAGGAGATGGTCAGAGACTGCAGACATAGTACAGGAGATGGCCAGAGACTGCAGACATAGTACAGGAGATGGTCAGAGACTTCAGACATAGTACAGGAGATGGTCAGAGACTGCAGACATGATAGAGGAGATGGTCAGAGAATGCGGACACATTAGAGGAGATGGTCAGAGAATGCGGACACATTAGAGGAGATGGTCAGAGAATGCGGACATGGTCAGAGACTGCAGACATGATAGAGGAGATGGTCAGAGACTGCAGACATGATAGAGGAGATGGTCAGAGACTGCAGACATGATAGAGGAGATGATCAGAGACATGATACAAGAGATGGTCAGAGACTACAGACATGATACAAGAGATGGTCCGAGACTGCAGACATGATACAAGAGATGGTCAGAGACTGCAGACATGATACAAGAGATGGTCAGAGACTGCAGACATGATACAAGAGATGGTCAGAGACTGCAGACATGATACAAGAGATGGTCAGAGACTGCAGACATGATACAAGAGATGGTCAGAGACTGCAGACATGATACAAGAGATGGTCAGAGACTGCAGACATGATACAAGAGATGGTCAAAGACTGCAGACATGTTACAAGAGATGGTCAGAGACTGCAGACATGTTACAAGAGATGGTCAGAGACTGCAGACATGTTACAAGAGATGGTCAGAGACTGCAGACATGTTACAAGAGATGGTCAGAGACTGCAGACATGATAGAGGAGATGGTCAGAGAATGCGTACACATTAGAGGAGATGGTCAGAGACTGCAAACTAAGGATGAGCTCCGGCGTGTTCGCACAGCCCATGTGCAGAGCACGCCAGGAAGTCGGCACTGCGCTGTGCTAATCACAGGCAGTGAGACATTTCCCGATCTCTGCAGCCGTGCACTGTGATTAGCGCAGCGCCGACTTCCTGGCGGGCTCTGCACGTGGGCTGTGCGAACAGGCCGGAGCTCCTCCTTACTGCAGATATGATAAAGGGGATGGTCAGAGACTGCAGACATAGTACAGGAGATGGGCAGGGAATGCATGTATGGCTGAACTCAGTGTAAAAGTGTGTAGTAGGGCTGCGCCACTCTACTTAAACCAGCTCTTCAAGATCAAGTTAGTAATCCTCCTTTTAAAGTACAACTAAGTGCCAGAAGACAGCAACACATCCAATTTCCAAAATTCAAATTGTCTTACAGTGAACTGGTCGGGATTAGTGGAGAACAGTAAACAGTTAATGAGTCTGTGAAGCTTCCAGACTGAAGTAAATCATCCAAAAAAAACATCAAACTGTGCAGAACACACAGAGCTCTGGCTAAATAGCTGAGCTGAAATGGTTAACAGCTAAAGATGTGTGACCTGTCACTGGACACAGAATGCTGGCTGGCTGCAGCATCTCCCAGAGATCTTATCAGTGTGCAGGTTAGGAAGCTAAACAAACAAAGCATATGGAGCCAGACAGGAGGGAGGGGAGGCTGATCAGTAAACCTGCACACTGCCCAAAAGGTCAGAGATTTCTGGATGACACCGGCCGGCCAGCATTACATGTGACATTGCTCCCGACGATCTTGTTTCCATTCAGCCAGAGCTCTTGTGTGCTGCAGGATTCGTTTTGCTGTGCCTGTGGTCATACCTTCCTCTATCTCCTCTCAGCTACAGGTACTGTGTGTATCTCCCTCCCGACGGCCCCATTCATCCCTGATCCAGCACCTGGGCACATTTAAATGTGGCAGGCTGGAGAGGGGGGGGTTACAATGTCTGCTGCAGGATGGTTCCTTGCTCCCCCGGCTCTTGCTGCTACACATTTCCTCAGCCAGCCCCACCTCCTGTTCACAGCACAGCCGCTGCCGCTTCTCTCTCAGCTGTTCTTTTTTTTTTTCAAAAGAAAAAGTTCCAGAGCTCCCAGCTGACAGCGGCTTTAGAGCAGGCAGCCTACCGGGATATTTCCCGCTATCCCGGTAGGCCAGTCCGGCCCTGAGGAGGAGTGGAGGTAATGTGGAGTTTGAGTCTGCAGCAGCAAACCTTTCCACTTGGGAGGTGCTTCTGATAGACATGCAAAATTCCCATCACAATGGATAATTAGGGTGATAAAGTAAGCCTTACCATAAATAGCCTTGACTATGACTAAGCACCGTGCCTGGTATGAAACATGTCAGCAGCAATGCAGTTAGTCTGTACATACCTTTGATGCCTTGAGTTTACTTTTCAATAAAGGTGAATATTTGGAGTGCGGCTATCCAGCCTTTCAATTTCTCTATTATCTCTGTTGCAAACCGACCCAGCACCCTATTTTACTGTGGAGACAGCTGACCTTAGGAGAGGTAATCATTCTGGAGCGGTGAACACCTACATGAGTAGCCTTCAGTCCTGAGTGCCCCCGGGTTGCAGCCATCTAGTTGGAGACAGCTGTAGATGCCCTTAACTAGCTCCAACCCAGCCCACGCCATCAGGCTGGCTGACGCCGGAGTGTGATGTCACCGGTCTGTCTCTCCGCACTGCGCACGCGCGATTCCCCCGCATGCGTGTGACCAAATAGGGAGGCAGCCTGAGATGCCGTCACCCTTGGTAGGAGGGGTGAGTGCTGCCAATGGAAATGAGGACACTCCTCCATCCCGGAGAGACGCATGCCCGCCATAGGGGGGAAAAAAACCTCACACTGTGATGGTAACGATTAGGTCCCGTTAAGCAACACGAGAAGCAGGAAGTAAAATTGGATACAACAATTATTTATATATCTGGTGGTGACAGCAACATTGCATTGCTGTTACCGCCTGATATATAATTCATATAAAATGCAGCGCGCAAAGTGAAGAATGGGCGAGGTTTAAACGAAATATTGGGTGTGGCTTAAATGGGGCGTGGCTCAAAGGGGGTGTGGTTAGAGTCTGAGATGAATGAGAGATTGTGGGCAGCCATCCTGGCTCAGCCTCTTGTTTCTTCCCCTCGGCAAGTGAACGGGCTCCACGAGAGCTGGTCTTCTGTAAAATGGTGGCGGAGACCATCACCAGTGCCAGCTCGGACCTCTAGCGGCGGCTCTGGAGTCGGGACAAATGCCGATTTCCAGGACAACGTAAAATAGGGAAAAGGATCTAAATACCGTGAATGTCCCAGGAAAATTGAGACTGTTGGCAAGTATGGGCATGCATTTGAGTCAAACTTTGTAGAACCTGCAATTACAGCTGCAAGTCTTTTTAGGGATGTCTCTACCAGCTTTGCACATCTAGAGAGAGAAATTTTTGCCCATTCCGCTTTGCAAAATAGCTCAAGTTCTGTCAGATTGGATAGAGAGCGTCTGTGAACAGCAATTTTCAAGTCTTGCCACTGATTCTGAATTGGATTTAGGTCTGGACTTTGACTGGGTCATTCTAACACATAAATATGCTTTGATCTAAACCATTCCATTGTAGATCTGGTTGTATGTTTAGGGTCGTTGTCCTGCTGGAAGGTGAACCTCCGCCCCAGTCTCAAGTCTTTTGCAGACTCTAACAGGTTTTCTTCTAAGATTGTCCTGTATTTGGCTCCATCCATCTTCCCATCAACTCTGACCAGCTTCCCTGTCCCTGCTGAAGAAAAGCATCCCCACAACATGATGCTGCCACCACCATGTTTCACGGTGTGCATGGTGTGTTCAGGGTGATGTGCAGTGTTAGTTTTCAGCCACACTTTTAAGCCAAAAAAATAAATTTTGGTCTCATCTGATCAAAACACCTTCTTCCATGTTTGCTGTGTCTCCCACATGTCTTCTCACAAACTGCAAACGGAACTTCTTGTGGCTTTCTTTCAACGATGACTTTCTTCTTGCCACTCTTCCATAAAGGCCAGATTTGTGGAGTGCACGACTAATATTTGTCCTGTGGACAGATTCTCCCACCTGAGCTGTGGATCTCTGCAGCTCCTTCAGAGTTACAATGGGCCTCTTGGCTGCTTCTCTGATTAATGCTCTCCTTGCCCAGCCTGTCAGTTTAGGTGGACGGCCATGTCTTGGTAGGTTTGCAGTTGTGAAAGAAAATATAGGAACCAATAGGTTCCAAACCCGGACAAATTAGGTTATTAGGGTGTGCCCAGGCACATCCGGCACACCCTGTGCACACACGCATATGCTCTCATGGTTTAGTAATTCAAATCATTTATTTTAAAAGAAAGTTGTATTGCACTTACATCAAAGAAGACAAGCATCAGCATGTATTGTAAAGGAATCGCCAGTTAGCACTCCACCTGCTTTCCAGTTGACCGGAAATGACATATCTCAAACACTACCCTAGGAAATGGGTTCCACTAGATTTTAGTTAGGGGTATCAGAGTAAAGGGGGCTGAATACAAATGTACCCCACACTTTTCACATATTTATTGTAAAAAAATTTGAAAACCATTTATCATTTTCCTTCCACTTCACGTTTATGTGCCACTTTGTGTTGGTCTATCACATAAAATCCCAATAATATACATTTACGTTTTTGGTTGTAACATGACAAAATGTGGAAAATTTCAAGGGGTATGAATTATTTTTCAAGGCACTGTAAATGCCTGGAGGTGCTACACTTAGACAATACTTTAAAGTGGAACTTTACCCATAACAACTTGATAAAAAAATAATGTTCTTTAGCAAGGAACATACATTTCACATTAATAATTATGCTAACGAAATGAGTGTGTGCTGTAAATTGCCTCCAGCATTGTTCCTGTTTCTTCTTGCTGGAGGTTGCTATTTTGCTGAAGCCCAAAACCCCTGAGCAGCAGTAAATCATTAGGCTGTCAGTAGATTGGCCTCTAGTGGCTCTGATTTTAGGCACATTGCCGAAAAATAGAGAGCAACTGAGCATGTGCAGAGCAGGGTGAGACGGGATTTTAAACAGTATAGACTGAGTGATACGAGCCTTGGCACCCCAGATGTTTTGGAACTACATTTCCCATGATGCTCAACCATACCTCCCAACTGTCCCTGATTTCGAATGAATGTCCCTGATTTGGAGCAATGTCCCTTTGTCCCTCATTCCTCCTCATTTGTCCCTCATTTTGGTCTGATCTATATAGTTGAATATAAAATGCACTTTTTATCTTTCAAAAAGTGTTTCCCAGCGCTAAACCTTTCATCCAATTTATAAATTGCTGCATTTGTACACTGTAAAAGCCAATATAAAGGAATAGTAGTGGTAAAAAAGCACTTATGGATTTAATTAACCTACATTTGCTAGTAGGTGTCCGTCATTCCTATCTCAAAATGTTGGGAGGTATGGCTCATCTACATTACACAGTGCACGAGCATCATGGGAAATGTAGTTCCAAAACATCTGGGGGGGCCAAGGTTCGCCATCACTGGTATAGACACTTATTTTTTTATGTTTTATATAGCTATACCTGCAAAAGGGGTCAGCATGAAGTGATCTAGAAGGACTTATTTCTCTGACTAAAGCTCCACTTTGAGGGCCAGTTCACACCACATGCAGTCCAGTGCATTTTTGTTGCATCAAAAATGCATTGAAAGTAGGTTACATGGTTTTCAAAGGCATAGTTCACACCAGTGCGGTCAGTTCCAGGGCTTTCCAGTTCCAGAAAAAATAAGTAGAACATGCTGCATTTTTCTTGCACTGGCTGAACTAGAATGCAGTAAAACGCATCAAAAATGCTCCAGAAGGGGGCGTGGCCGGATGGTGAAGAGAGCAGTCTCATAGACACACAGCTCCGGCTCTCAACGGCCATCCTGCAGCTATCCTTGGTCCTAGATCCTCGTGGAAGGCATCATTCTGTTCCCCACGGCTGTGGGCACCCACCAGACTGGCTGACATGGTGAAATACGGGCCGCCGCGGCCCTCACACACAGCAGAACAACTGGCGCGGTTCCGGAGGCAAAATGGCGCCGAGACACATGCAGGGCACTCAGACACGCTGCCTTCCTCCTCAGCCATCCAGGACTCTGTAACAGGGGTGAGTGCATCAATTCCTGCTATATTCCTCACACATACAGAACCCCTGCAGACACCAGAATCACAGCAATCTGCTGAATTTAGCCAGGCTGTGGATTCTCCCCCTGCTGAGCCTACATTATCTACTATTATGCTGGCTATTCAGGATTGCAAGGCCTCCCTCTCCACTCAAATAGCTTCTATCCGTATGGACTTTTCACTATTGAAACAAGATGTCCAGAATCTCAGAGACCGCACAGGGGATGCTGAGGAATGGATTAGTACATTAGAAGATACTGTACACCCCATGTCTGTTACTATATGTGATACTACAAGCGAGATGGCGGCACTACGCGCTAAAATCGACGATTTGGAAAATCGCTCTCGCAGGAACAATCTCAGATTTGTGGGATTTCCAGAACGCGCGGAAGGTTCCCATCCTGAAAAGTTTCTTTATTCATGACTGCGGGACATTTTTGGTAAAGACGCACCCTCAATCTCACATGTTATAGAGCGTGCACATCGCACTCCTCCTCGTCCACCTCCAGTGGGAGCCTCACCACGCTCCATCATAGCACGTATCCTCAACTTTCAAGATAAAGTGGCCATCCTATGCCTGGCACGTGAAAAAAGGCCCGCTCACATTTAATGGCAATAATATTTCTGTTTATCCGGACTTTTCTGCTGAAGTTCAACGCCAGCGGATCTCCTTCTCAGCAGTGAAGTCTAGATTGCGCACAGAAGGCCTCTCCTACGCCATGCTTTTCCCTGCTAAGTTGCGCATTATCCATGATGGTAGGGCTCATTTCTATACCAATCCCAAGGAGGCCATGAAATGGCTGAACGATCAATATGGTGCAGCACATAGAAGCAGAGGAGACTGAGGGCACTCTTAACCTGCAAGGAAAGATCTACACCCTGCTATGCAAGCTACAGCGTCAACAGTCTGCATGTCTCTCCATTGCAATGTTTTGGGTTTTTTTGTTTCTTTCCCCCCTTTTCTTGTTCCTGATCTTCTACTTTACAATCCAACCTGCATTGCTACGATTTACATCTTATGGTAACCTGCATACCGGAACAATCATACCAGAACAATCATCCGATCAAAGAGGGGGAAAGAAAGAAAAAGGGAAAAGAAAAACTTTTTTTTGTTGTTTTTTTTCCACGTGAACAATCAGCTCATCTACCCTTCAACAGGACATGTCTACTAGAGGGGAAGGAATAGAAAAATTTTTATTTTTTTTTTCTCTTCCCTCTCTCCTCTGTCAATAGTTGGGAGCCCCACCAGACCCCACGTTACCCCCGTTACCAGCTTGTGGCGAGGCCACGGTACAGTTTTTTTTTACTTCCGCAGTTGCTAGTTAGGAAGGACTTCTAGTTTAGGGATCCAAAGCTTGCTATGTTTGGGATAGCTGAGCGGGGTGGGGGGCACAAAGGTTTAAAGAAAAAGGTGGTTGGGGTTTTTTTTCATGTTTTTTGTTTTTTGTTTTTTCCTTCCTTTTTTACTTTTTATGTCCTTTCTAACACACCTATACCATTTGCTAATGGAAAGTCATCAAAAGCATACCGGGTCATTACATATAGAGGTTTATTAATACCTCTGTGGTCATTTATATGTCTAATGTTTTTTTCTAAGGCACAGAAGGGAAAATTTTCCTGGTCCATGTTACCTTATCGGCAGACCCACGCACTTTTTTGTCATGTGCTTGTGTGTGCTTCAGGTGGCACGGCCTATCTACTCATATTGATACCAATTCAGAGGTTTACTTATGCATCTTTATTACTTCATGTTTTATTATGGCACAACCCCTTAGGATAGTCTCCTGGAACACTAGAGGCCTGAATGCACCTCAGAAAAGATCCTTGGTTTTTTCTGTGTTAAAAAATGTCACCCTCACATTATTTGCCTCCAGGAGACTCACCTGACAGGTTCTAAGATAAGGGCCCTAAAACGCCCCTGACTATCTAAGCTATATCATGCCACCCACACTAATTACTCAAGAGGTGTATCTATACTCCTGGCTAAATCCCTTCCAGCTGAGTTGATTAGCGTTAAAACAGACCCAGAGGGGAGGTATATTGTTCTTATATTACGAATTTCTACTATAATCTTTACATTGGTGAACATCTATGTTCCCCCTCCATTCTCAGTAGAAGTACTCTCTAAATTATCCCTGCAATTACTGAATAGGCCTTCGGGCCCTCTGCTTTATATAGGGTATTTTAATGCAGTCCTGGACCCAATGGTGGATCGCCTGGGTGGGGGAGGCAGATCTTTTCCCTCCTTTGTAGACTGGGCTCAGGTTCATGGTCTGACCGAGGTGTGGCGATGAAACATCCAGATGAACGCCAATTTTCCTGCCATTCGGATTCCTTCCACACTATGTCTAGGCTAGATATGGCTTTTGCGTCGACTGAGACCCTTCCGGTTGTCTCCGCCGTCTCATACCTGCCCAGGGGGGTTTCCGATCATGCCCCCTTGTCTGTGTCCCTTCTCATCCTTCCAGGTTCGGGACCTGCTTTATGGCGCCTGAACTCATACTGGCTGGAAGATGAGATAGTACTGGGTCAGTGTAGGATGAGTATTTCTAACTACTGGAAGAAAAATTTAAATAAAGTAGACCCCCCCACGGAATGGGATGCATTTAAGTCTACATTAAGAGGTACCTTTATGTCTATTACAGGAATTTTACGTAAAAATAACAAGATGCGCACTGAGGAATTAGAAAATGCTATGATAAGTGCGGAATCTGCTTATGCCTCTAACCCTGTCTCTGACACTAGGGAGACATGGTTACAGTGTCGTAGGGAATATGAAATTTGTTTGCTAGATCTCACACAAAAACGCATGTTGTATGTTTCACAAAAGTCGTTTGAATATGGTAATAAAGCAGGACGTCTCTTGGCATATTTGACCAAACCTGACCATACCCCCATTTCTATACCACGAATCCTGACTACTCAAGGTACGATCAGTGACAACCCAAGAGACATCCTAGACTCCTTTCTAAACTTTTACAGAAAATAGTACACTTCCAGGGTTGACTATGATGATTCCCAGTTGTCTGACTATCTGGCGGACATATCCCTTCCCTCCCTGTCAGATGAGGGACGGGACATGTTGGAGGAGCCTATCACGGTAGAGGAGATTGCAGCAGCTATCTCCCAAATGCCTGCACATAAAACCCCTGGACCTGATGGTTTCCCGACTGAATGGTATGCTAAGTTCAAGGACCTCCTATCCCCCTTCCTTCTCCGAACCTATAACAAAGCCCAGTGCTGGGACAAGGCCATTTGGTGCCCAGGGCGAAGATGGCAAACTGCACCCCCCCCCCATTTTTAATTAAGAATCAATGTCGTTTCAAAACAAGAATATACCTAAAACAATAAACATTCAATTATCACCCCACACACAGTATTTCACTCTTTACATGACCCCCCCCCCACACACACACACAGTGTTATTACTATTATGCCTGCTAACAACCCACCCAGGGCCTTCTTTAACCACTTGCTCACCAGTGCATGACGATATACGTCACAATGGCACGGGCTGGGCAGGTTTTTTTTAAAAAAAAGTTTTTCTTGAACAATTTACATTTTGAACATAGTTCTGCAAGTTACAAGGCAATACTGGAGGAATGCATAAAACAAAGAAATGTGGATTATACACAGCAGATCAAAAACATTCAGATAGCCACCTTTGTATCCCCCCCTTCTACTGCCACCTTTGTATCCCCCCCTTCTACTGCCACCTCTGCACCCCCCTTCTACTGCCACCTCTGTACCCCCCTTCTACTGCCACCTCTGTACCCCCCTTCTACTGCCACCTCTGTACCCCCCTTCTATAGCCACCTCTGTACCCCCCTTCTATAGCCACCTCTGTACCCCCCTTCTATAGCCACCTCTGTACCCCCCTTCTATAGCCACCTCTGTACCCCCCTTCTATAGCCACCTCTGTACCCCCCTTCTATAGCCACCTCTGTACCCCCCTTCTATAGCCACCTCTGTACCCCCCTTCTATAGCCACCTCTGTACCCCCCTTCTATAGTCACCTTTGTACCCCCCCTTGTATAGTCGCCTTTGTACCCCCCCTTGTATAGTCGCCTTTGTACCCCCCCTTGTATAGTCGCCTTTGTACCCCCCCTTGTATAGTCGCCTTTGTACCCCCCCTTGTATAGTCGCCTTTGTACCCCCCCTTGTATAGTCGCCTTTGTACCCCCCCTTGTATAGTCGCCTTTGTACCCCCCCTTGTATAGTCGCCTCTGTACCCCCCTTGTATAGTCGCCTCTGTACCCCCCTTGTATAGTCGCCTCTGTACCCCCCTTGTATAGTTGCCTCTGTACCCCCCTTGTATAGTCGCCTCTGTACCCCCCTTGTATAGTCGCCTCTGTACCCCCTTCTATAGTCGCCTCTGTACCCCCCTTCTATAGTCGCCTCTGTACACCCCCCCTTCTATAGTCGCCTCTGTACACCCCCCCCTTGTATAGTCGCCTCTGTACCCCCCCCCTTGTATAGTCGCCTCTGTACCCTCCCCTTGTATAGTCGCCTCTGTACCCCCCCCTTGTATAGTCGCCTCTGTACCCCCCCCCCCCCCTTGTATAGTCGCCTCTGTACCCCCCCCCTTGTATAGTCACCTCTGTACCCCCCCCCCTTGTATAGTCACCTCTGTACCCCCCCCCCTTGTATAGTCACCTCTGTACCCCCCCCCCTTGTATAGTCACCTCTGTACCCCCCCCCCTTGTATAGTCACCTCTGTACCCCCCCCCCCTTGTATAGTCACCTCTGTACCCCCCCCCTTGTATAGTCACCTCTGTACCCCCCCTCTTGTATAGTCACCTCTGTATACTCCCCTCCCCCCCCCCCCCCGTCCACAACCCCCTCTGTATCCACCAACACCCCCTGCCCCCCCCCCCCCCCCCGTCAGTCCACAGCCACCATTGTAATCCTCCCTTTAGAGTTCTCACCTCTTTTCACAAATTCCTCCCCCTCCTTCTCACAGTTCTCATCCTCCGTGACACTGCACCTCTCTGGTATGTGTGTGCGCGCTCTTTTTCGAACACGGTCTCAGATCTGTAGCATACAGCCATAACACTTCACTCTGTTCTGTGCTGTGCTATAGAAGTGTGTGTGTGTGGGGGGGGGTGATGGGACGGGGGAGCACGGACGATCGCTCTGCCTCACTTCCTGTCACAGACCAGCCACTCCAAACCTGCAGCTCCTGACAGAGGGAGAAGCAGGACGAGTCGGCACTTACACACAGCCCGCAGCTGTTCTCCTCCCCTGTCAGTGTGGCCACCTATGTTAACCCGGCCGAGAGAGCAAACGGGGGAGGGCGGCACAGCTGTGTTCGTGACAGCTACACCGGGAGAACTATTCTAAGCAGTGCGGGCTTCAGGGGCAGCTGCTTTTGCTCTGCGTTAAAGAGGACCCTGAACCCGCCCCCTCTCACACTCCGCCCAGGGCACTTGCCCCTCCCGCCCACCCCTTGTACCGGCTCTGACAAAGCCCTAGAGGCTGGGATCCTTCCTCCATCAATGAGGGAAGCTTTGATAGTTCTTCTGCTGAAGCACCGAAAGGACCCACTTCACTGTGAATCTTATCGTCCAATTTCGCTTAGAAACGTGGACGTTAGGATTCTGGCCAAAATATTAGCAAATCGTTTAAATACTGTGGTCACATCCTTGGTTAATAGCGACCAGGGTGGATTTATCCCTGGCAGGTCTACCAGAATGAACATACGCAGACTGTTCCATAACTTGCAATATCCACATGACTGCCCTTCTACACGTGTCATCGTGTCCTTAGACACCTATAAAGCATTTGACAGTGTGGAATGGCCGTACCTTTTTCGGGTGTTGCAGAAGTATGGTTTTGGTCCCCGAGTGATAGAATGGATAAAACTTCTGTACACCTCCCCAACGGCTAGGATAAGGGTTAATTCATTTATTACTGATTCCTTCCCAATTACTAGGGGCACACGACAGGGGTGCTCATTGTCACCCCTGTTGTTTGCCCTGGCTATGGAGCCGCTTGCAGTCCGCATTCGCTCCTCCCCTATAATTAAAGGCCTCCCAATTGCAAATATAGAGGAAAGCATTTCTCTTTACGCAGATGATACACTGGTATACCTGGCAGATGCTGATGAGTCTCTGGGGGCGTTACTGGAGGAGGTCAACACCTTTGGGGACTACTCTGGATTCCGAGTTAACTGGGATAAGTCCAGTCTTTTCCCTTTGGATGTGAATGACCCCCCTCAGGTGCACCCGGACTCTAAGCTTCAGGTGGTGTCTTCTTTAGATATCTTGGGGTGTTGGTTCAGGTTCCCTTATCTTTATATGCTACTAATAATCTTGACCCTTTGCTGACCCGCCTCCAGGAACAAACTAAACAATGGATGGATTGGCCGTTAGACCTCATGGGGAGGGCCAATATACTTAAAATGATTTATTTACCCAGACTGCTCTATATCCTCTCTAACTCCCCATGTAAAATATCCAAAGCTACTTTCAAACGCATAGATGTGATATGTACTTCTTTCCTGTGGAGGGGTGGATCCCCCAAAGTGGCACTGGAGACCTTGAGATTGCCAGCCCATCTGGCAGGCCTAGCATTCCCTAACTTTTTCCTTTACTACATGGCATCTCAACTGGTGCACATACATGACTGGATGAACCCGGATCCAGATAATGCCTGTACAGCCACAGAGGGGGCTATCGCATCCTCCCATAAAACCTTACATAACATAATATATAGAGGTCAGGTCCCAGACCGCCCTGGAACCTCTCTGCTCTCAGTCTCCCTCTCACTGTTTAAATACATTACCACAAAAATATTGAAACATTCTTGGTTGAAATCCCCTAATAACCCCTTGTGGTTTAATCCCAATCTGCAAGAATTATACTCTTTTCCAGATGCCAATCGTTGGTATTCAAAGGGAGTTAAATATCTATGTCACTTATATACTACACAGGGCTTTAAAACTTTCTCTCAGTTGAGTACAGACTTTGATCTACCAAAATCTCATTTATTTTATTATTATCAACTTAGACATGCCATACATACCCAATTTGGTACCCTAGATGATATCACTGATCTGCCTCCACTGGAAAAACTACTTAGGCAACCAGAACCCTCTAAATTAGTTTCCACCTACTACTCAGCCTTAGTGACTGACTCTAACCCTAGGTTTCACAGAGCACAGGAGAAGTGGGAGACATTGGATATTGATATGGTAAACGACGACTGGACAGAATTTAGTGACACATATAAAACCTCTGTCATTTCCTCCCGAGACCGTATCATTCAAGTTAAAATTTTTCATCAAACCCACCTCACTCCGGCCAGACTGCATAAAATGGGTCTCTTGCCATCAGCTGTCTGTTTCCGAGGCTGCGGCCAGGAGGCAGACTTTTTACATTGCTTCTGGTCGTGCCCGATAGTTAGTGACTTCTGGGAAGAAGTGGGTGCCTTTATTTCGACTGTGTTGGGCCTTCCTAATATAATACACCCCAAGAACTGCTTGTTGGGAGTATTTGGAGATTTACATATACCATCACATGCCAAGAGACTGCTCCGTATTCTTTATTTTTATGTTAAAAAATCTATTCTACTGTCCTGGAAAGGTGCACAGACCTCTTTGAAGTCCCTCTGGTTAAAACTTATCAATGACTCTATTCCATTATACAAATTAACCTTTGAAATTCGTAAAAGAAATAAAACCTTTCATAAAATTTGGGGAAAATGGTTGGCTAGTCCACTAACTCTTTCCAAAAATTGAATACAATTGATCATTGATGGGCCGTGCCACAGGGACCCCCAATACTAGGTCCATTAATATGGTTATGTTGTGTAAAAGTGCATATATCTGACTGTTGCGATTACCAATTTCTCAACTCTCTTGAAACGAAATGACATGCTTACAATGACTTGTGTGATCTACCTACTAATTGAATATCGCTTGTGTATACTGAATGGATCAGATATTCATGTGTGTTTTGTTTTTGTTTTTATTTTTTTTTATTTGTGACTGTTTTGTGTCTGTTGGTTTGTGTTGAACCTAAAACCAATAAAAATATCTTTAAAAAAAAAAAAAAAAAAAGCTCCAGAATGCACTGGAACGCATCAAAAATACATCAAAAATGCACCAGACAACAGTACAAGTAAGAGAAGAACAAAAGTATCTGTAATGCATCCAGAAACACATCAAAAACGCAACGGAACACATAAAAAAACGCATCAAAAAAGGTGCATACAGAAACACATCTGGAACGGATCTGGAGTGCGTTTTTGTGGTGTGAACTATCCCTTACAGATAAAATGATATCTGATGCTGTGGCCATTTTAACCACTTCCGGACCACCGCACGCCGATGTATGGCTAGCTACCATGACCCCGGTATGCCCGTGTTCGCCTGGCGGTCCGGTACAAGATAAAAGTGGTCTCTGCAGCGGATTCGCCGCAAGATCGCTTTTATCTATGGCGGGAGAGGGCACCCCCCCTGCCGCTGCGATCCGGTGCCCTCCACAGCTTACGGGAGCCGTTGGCAGCGGCGGAGGCGATCGCATCTGTCCCTTGGGCTGACATAGAGACGAGTGAGGGGAAGATGGCCCCCACCTGTCTCCATGACACTGCAGGACGGAAGCGACGTCAAAACGTCACTTCTGCCCATAGCTCTTAAAGGGCCAGTTTATTTTTCTTCATTTTTTCAAATGACAATTTTTTATTTTTTTTTATTGCATTTTAGTGTAAATATGAGATCTGAGGTCTTTTTGATCCCGGATCTCATATTTAAGAGGTCCTGTCATGCTTTTTTTCTATTACAAGGGATGTTTACATTCCTTGTAATAGGAATAAAAGTGACAGATTTTTTTTTTTTTTAAACGATTTAAAAGTAAAAAGTAAAAGTTTAAAATAAATAAGAAAAAAAAAAATGTAAACGCGCCCTGTCCCGCCGAGCTCGCGTGCAGTAGCGCCCGCATATGAAAACGGTGTTCAAACCACACATGTAAGGTATCGCCGCGATTGGTAGAGCGAGAGCAATAATTCTAGCCCTAGACCTCCTCTGTAACGCAAAACATGCAAATTCTACATGCCGGTAGAATTTTTTAAATGTCGCCTATGGAGATTTTTAAGGGTAATAGTTTGGCGCCATTCCATGAGCGGGTGCAATTTTGAAGCGTGACATGTTGGGTATCAATTTACTCGGCGTAACATTATCTTTCACAATATAAAAAAAAATTGGCCTGACTTTACTGTTGTCTTATTTTTTAGTTCAAATAAGTGTATTTTTTTTTAAAAAAAGTGCGCTTGTAAGACCACTGCGCAAATACGGTGTGACAGAAAGTATTGCAACGACCGCCATTTTATTCTCTAGAGTGTTAGAGAAAAAATGTATAATGTTTGGGGGTTCTAAGTAATTTTATAGCAAAAAAAAACTGTTTTTAACTTGTAAACACCACATCTAAAAAAGAGGCCAGGTCTTAAAGTGGTTAAGGATCTTTTCTTGTGATAATGAATATCTATCGATTCAGGGCAGTTTTTAGAAAATAATGCAATTTTTGGGTACACAAGCTGTTTTGTATGTAATCAACACATACTAAGCTGTATATTTGTGTATTAAGCAAAAATACTTCACACGGCAAACAGACCGCTGGTGACCTTTCGGGGGAACATAATACCCTTATTGGATTTCCTGTCTTTCACCATAATAATGAAAATGCATTATATCTAAATGCCACCAATGTTGTTACCCATTTCCTATGTTACATATACATTGTATGTACTAGACGAACGCCGACGACTTATTCACGTGCATTGAAAAAGAAAACATATCCCCTGTTATTACCTTTTGACCTAAAGGGTCACAATTTAAGTTCCATCCTTTCTGGATCTTGCTTTATCCCAGAGTGACTTCCATAATATTCACTGGTAAATGTAAAAAAGTTAACGTCAGTGCTCCCAGCCCTGCAAGAGAGCGAATATCGCCTGCAATGGAGTCATAAAACTGTACTTTATGCTGTTTTTGTTACTTTTTGTAGGTTGTGATTGGGTCCCTTTAAACATATTTTATCTATTATAGCCTGTTCAAAGGTGTATGTATCGTAGACTCATGAACAGGGATGTTTGCCAGTTCCATTGATGTCTTTAACCACTCCGGAAAAGATTTACCCCTCTTCATGACCAGGCCATTTTTTTGTGATACGGCACTGCGTTACTTTAACCACTTCCATACCGGGCACTTTGCCCCCTTCCCCCCAGAACAATTTTTAACCTTTAGCATTATTGCACTTTGAATGACAATTGCGCGGTCATGCAACACTGTACCCAAATTATTTTTTTTATCATTTTCTTCCCACAAATAGAGCTTTCTTTTGGTGGTATTTGATCACCTCTGCGTTTTTTTAATTTTTGCGCTATAAATAAAAAAAGACAGACAATAAAAAAAAAAACTGATGGGCACTGATAGGCGGCACTGATAGGCAGCACTGACGGCACTGATAGGCGGCACTGACGGCACTGATAGGCGGCACTGATGGGCACTGATAGGTGGCACTGATGAGGAGCTACTGACAGGCATTACTGAGTGGCACTGATTGGCACTGTTGTGGGCACTGACAAGCATTACTGATGGGGCACTGATTGGCACTGTTGTGGGCACTGACAGGCGTTTATTATGGGGACAGGCTGGCAGGTGTTGGGCACTGATTGGCAGCTGATGGGCACCTTTTGATTGGGGCTGTGCTGATAATCAATCTGCTGATTATCAACACAGACACCCCCTCTGCCAGGGAGAGCTGCCGATTGGCTCTCCCTGTCAGCGTGAACCGAGGAAATCCGTTTACCGGCACTTCCTGGTTCACGCGATGATCAGCTGTGATTGGTCACAGCCCATCACATGGTAAGAAGCCTCTGTCAGAGGCTCCATACCACGATCAGAGTTGCGGTGTGTCAGACTGCGCTGGGTGCGCGCTGGCTGTGTTCTCCTGATCACGTCATATGACGTCCGGGCAGGATATCACAACCACTTTACTGCCGTCATTCTGCTATATTGAGGGCGGCAAGTGATTAACTAAGAATTGCGCGGATGTGTGACGCTGTACCCAAATAAAGTGGATGTCCTTTTTTCCCACAAATAGAGCTTTCTTTTGGTGGTATTTGATCCCCTCTGCCTTTTTTATTTATTGCGCTATAAACAAAAAAAGGCCGACAATTTTGAAAAAAAACAACATATTTTACTTTCTGCTATTATACACATCCAATAAAAAAAATCTGAAAAAAAATCAAATGACTTCATACATTTAGGCCAATATGTATTCTGCTACATATTTTTGGTAAAAAAAATCCCAATAAGAGTATATTGATTGTTTTTTTACTAGTAATGGCGGCAATCAGTAACTTATAGCAGGACTGCGATATTGCAGCAGAAATTCTGACACTAACTGACACTTTTTGGGAACCAGTGACACTAATACAATGATCAGTGCTAAAAATATGCACTGTCAGTGTACTAATGACACTGGCTCGGAAGGAGTTAAACACCTAGGGTGATCGAAGGGTTAAAGGTGTGCCTAGCCAGTGTTTATGTGTACTGTGTGTGGTGCTTTTACCAGGGGAAGTAATCGATTTCATTCCCTGCTTTGCAGGGAAAGTAAATTGATCACTTCCCTGCTGACAGGACAGAGCTCTGCTTTGTTTACCTAGGCAGAGCCGTGTCCTGTGTGTGTTGCGATTGGCAGGTGTCAGTGGTAATCTATTGGCCGGCACCCGTTGATCGGCACTGCTGTGTAAAATCACAGTAGAGCCATGTCGCCGGCAGCGCACACCGCGCCCCCCCCCCTCCTTCCCGGAAGTGCCAAATCAGGTACTAGGTAGTGTACGTGATCTGACACAGCAGGACCACCTTGCCACTGTATATCTATGTTATACGGTCGGCAAGCAGTTAAAGTGCAAGCAAAGGCAAAACCTAACTAAATCTAAACCCGCTCCCACCCACATTTTAAAGAAAAGATCGCTATACTTACCTATTTTGAAGCCACTCCAGTCCAGTCTCCAGCAGTGACCCCTGTATGCAGGAGAAAGCCGAAAATGGCTGGGAAATGCTGGGGAAGTGACGTCACCCATAGACTTACTATGGGGCTTCTGTTGTTGGCTGGCTCTGGAGCAGCTGCAGAATAGGTGAGTATATTGATCTTTTCTTTACAGGGTTAGATAGATTAGGCTTAGAGTCCAAATGGGAATAGGTTTAAGGTTAGTAAGGTTTTTCCTTTACTTCCACTTTAAGCCTTTAGATGTTCTTGTGGATTCTTCTACACCTCACTGAGTTGTGCCTTGGGAGTCATCTTGGTTTGGCACCCACTTCTAGGAAGAGTAGACACAGTACTAAACTGTCTCCATTTATAGACAATTTGTCTAGCTGTCGACTGGTAGATGCCTAAACTATTTGGCTTTGTATTGCTTTCCAGCCTGCAGGTCAATTTCGCTTGATCGTATGTCTTCAAAGGACCCTTTTTTTGCGAGGTATGGTTCACCTCAGCTGATGCTTCTTTTGAACAGCAATCTTAAAATGTCTGAGTGTCTCTTATCAATCAAAGTTATTCTAAAACACTCATCCAAACTTATTTCATTTATTGGACTCCGGGTGTGCAAACTACTGACTCCATTCAACTTTTGTTAAGTAATTAGTCTATGGCTTCCCTTTTTTTCTCCAGCAATGTGAATGTTTACTGGGTGGTTCAATAAGACATGATAAATTAGAATTGTTTGTGAATTATTAGCTTAAAGTATAACTAAAGGCAAAACTTTTTTTTAGTTTTGGATAGAGTGGAGATGGATTAGAACACTTGTCAGTTTTTATTGCTGTCTGTGCCCCCATTAGAAAGCTTCACTCTCTCTATTAGTCCTGTTTACCATTTTTTGGGGGGGTTTTTGGTTGTCCCCAGAAAAGTAATAGATGGGAAATCATCCAATGTACATGTAGCATAACATTAAATATCTCATTACAATGGCATCTGAAAATAGGTGGTTAATTAAACAGCAAGCTAAGATGTCCCTGAAGTTGATGCATTGAGAGCAGGAAATATAGGCATTGCCGTTTGTTGTGTATGGAGCTATGCAGGGCCGTCTTTAAGGCAGGACAAAAGGAGCAGCTGCCCTGGGCCCTGTCATTGTTGTGGGGCCCAAAGCTGCCCCATACTTGTCAACTACCCCAGTTTAAATTCCCTTGTCCCTTGAAGTTTTAGTCCTGTGCTGTGTCCCGATATCTCAGTGTGAAGTGCTGCTACTAATGCTGTCCAGCTCTGTCCTATTGTTGTGTACAGATGACTCACCTGCAGACCCTGTGTTTACATGTAAATAACTGTCATTCATATGTAAATAGCAGCATTTTTATGTAAATAACCGAGGCCGGTGGTATTGATATGTAAATAAAGGCGGCATTCATATGTATATCATGCCCCTCTGCAGTGAGGAGATGATGTGCTGTAACCTCTAGCAACTAATCAGTAAGCAGTATTACTGTACAGTAATCTCTAGCAACCAATCAACAAGCAGAAATCATGTGCTGTAACCTCTAATGTGTGCTGTAACCTCTAGCAACCAGTCAGTAAGTGGTAATGATATGCTGTAACCTCTGGCAACCCATCAAAATCATTTCAAATCCATTGTGGTGGTGTATAGAGCCAAAAAGATTAGAGTTGTGTCGATGTCCCAATATTTATGGACCTAACTGTACATACTTTGGTCCAAGCTGGATCAATGTAACTATGTAAAAAAAAAAAAAAATATATATATATATATATATATATATATATATATATATACACAGTATCTCACAAAAGTATGTACACCCCTCACATTTTTGTAATTATTTTATTATATATTTTCATATAACAACACTGAAGAAATGACACTTTGCTACAATGTAAAGTAGTGAGTGTACAGCTTGTATAACAGTGTAAATTTGCTGCCCCCTCAAAATATCTCAACACACAGCCATTAATGTCTAAACCGCTGGCAACAAACATGAATGCACACCTAAGTGCAAGTGTCCAAATTGGGCCCAAAGTGTCAATATTTTGTGTGGCCACCATTATTTTCCAGCACTGCCTTAACCCTCTTGGGCATGGAGTTTGCCAGAGCTTCACAGGTTGCCACTGGAGTCCTCTTCCACTCCTCCATGACATCATGGAGCTGGTGAATGTTAGAGACCTTGCGCTCCTCCACCTTCCGTTTGAGGATGCCCCACAGATGCTCAATAGGGTTTAGGTCTGGAGACATGCTTGGCCAGTCCATCACCTTTACCCTCAGCTTCTTTAGCAAGGCAGTGGCCATCTTGGAGGTGTGTTTTGGGATGTCATCATGTTGGAATACTGCCCTGCGACCCAGTCCCCGAAGGTCGGGGATCATGCTCTGCTTCAGTAGCCCCAGACTATGACACTCCCACCACCATGCTTGACTTTTGGCAAGACACACTTGTCTTTGTACTCCCACCACACACGCTTTACATCATCTGAACCAATTAAGTTTATCTTGGTCTCGACAGACCACAGGACATGGTTCCAGTATTCCATGTCCTTAGTCTGCTTGTCTTCAGCAAACTGTTTGCTGGCTTTCTTGTGCTTCATCTTTAGAAGAGGCTTCCTTCTGGGACGACAGCCATGCAGACCAATTATTATTATTATACAGGATTTATATAGCGCCAACAGTTTGCACAGCGCTTAACAAAATGAAGGCAGACATTACAGTTACATTAAAATTTGGTACAAGAGGGCCCTGCTCATTAGAGCTTACAATCTAAAAGGGAGAGTCAATTGATACAAAAGGTAATATCTGTGGGGGATGAGCTGATAGAGGAAGTAAAACAGTGTATTAGTTAGAAGCAGGATAGGCTTCTTTAAAGAGAAGAGTTTTCAGGGATCGTCTAAAGATGGATAGATTAGGGGACAGTCGGACAGATTGGGGTAAGGAGTTCCAAAGGATGGGAGAAGCTCTGGAGAAATCCTGGAGGCGAGCATGGGAGGAGGTGACAAGACCAATTTGATGCAGTGTGCGGTGTATGGTCTGAGCAATGACAGGTTGACCCCCTCTGCAACAATGCTGGCAGCACTCATACATCTATTTCCCAAACACAACCTCTGGATATGACGCTGAGCACATGCAACTTCTTTGGTCGACCATGGTGAGGCCTGTTCTGAGCACAACCTGTCCTGTTAAACCGCTATATGGTCTTGGCCACCGTGCTGCAGCTCAGTTTCAGGGTCTTGGCAATCTCATCTCTAATCTTATAGCCTAGGCCATCTTTATGTAGAGCAACAATTCTATTTTTTTCAGATCCTCAGAGAGTTCTTTGCCATGGGGTGCCATGTTGAACTTCCAGTGACCAGTAAGAGAGAGTGAGAGCGATAACACCAAATTTAACACACCTGCTCCCCATCCACACCTGAGACCTTGTAAAACTATAGAGTCACATGACACTGGGGAGGGAAAATGTCTAATTGGGCCCAATTTGGACATTTTTACTTAGTGATGTACTTGCTTTTGTTGCCAGCGGTTTAGACATTAATGGCTGTTTGTTGAGTTATTTTGAGGGGACAGCAAATTTACACTGTTATACAAGCTGTACACTCACTACTTTACATTGTAGCAAAGTGTCATTTCTTCAGCATTGTCACATGAAAATATATAATTAAATATTTACAAAAATGTGAGGGGTGTCTTAACATTGGTGAGATACTGTATATATATACTTGCAAATCAGCTGCAAATCTCGACAGTTCCCATAAAAGACAAGCTTGGGCCGGACCAGCCCCCCCCCCCCCCCCATCCACTTACTCAGATTCCCTCTAGGTTCCTCAACACATGAAAGGACCAATAGGAAGATTGGAATGTGTGAAGGGTGGGGCCAAGCTAGACTTTTACTGGTAAAGTCAGGGTGTGTATACAGTATAAATTCAGTGGTCTATATTTGTAATTGTTTTGACTTGTGATTTTCAGTTAAGGTAACCCCTGTTGATGTATTTTACATCATATACTCAATACTAATTTGCAAGGTTTTTTGACAGCTTTTCTTTAAGCTTCAGAATTTCGGGCATCTGTTGTTTGATGTAGCTGGCTGCATTCATTTGAGTTCTATGGGTTTTTTTTTTTTTTAATCAGAGACATATTACCAGTTGCCTCACACAAGCATTGCTTATACACAAAAGTACAGCAAGTTATTACAGAATAATTCTCCTAATCTCTCCGAGATCTAAGAACATTTTCCCTGAGTTTACAAAGAGCAAACCACATAATGATTTCCATTACAATACAGCTGTGTCTTGAGATGAGAAAGGTTCATTTTAAATGCAAACACGCAGCGTTGGACGGAGCACATTGCTTCCAAATTCTGATACTCACCTCCTTCTGCTTCAGACTTTTCTTCTGTTCAATAACTGGTTACAATAGATTACAAAGCCCCATCTGAGATGACTATATATTGTTCCTTTGATGAGTCCTGTCTAAGTATAGTTAGGTCCTGCGTACAAGGGCAATTTTTAGCAACACAATCACACTACCTAAATTGATGGCAAAAAAAAATTGGCAAAGCATGGTTTACACCAGTGTGTTGAGGTATTGTGCAGTAAATCACATATGTTATGTCAACTCTGGATATCACACCGTGCGCTGATTGGTGCACATTGGTTTCATTCATTTTAAATGGCACTAGAACGCACTAGCAGTGCCCCGCACGATAATGCAATACAAATCTGCCCTCCAAAAATACTATTCTTTCCTCCACACTGCCAAGCAGACCTATTTTACCACTCTTATTAACACCTTCTCATCCAGTCCCCGTCAACTCTTCTCTACCTTCAACTTTCTACTTCGTCCTGCACCACTCCCACCCACTGACTCACTCACTACCTAGGAGATTGCTAATCACTTCAAAAACAAGATTGATACAATTTGTGATGAAATCTTCACTATACAGGTATCTCCCCTGGTAAGACCCCATGTCAACAGATACAATTGACACTCCCCTTATTCAAACCTGCTACTATAAATTAAGTTTCTAAACTCCTTTCTAACACCCACCTAAACACCTGTCCCCTGGACCCTATTCCCTCTCAAATACTACGGTCACCCTCTATCCTGCACTCTCTAACCCACATCTGCAATCTCTCCCTCTCTTTTGACATCTTCCCCAATGCTCTAAAACACGCATTGGTCACCCCCATACTTAAAAAGCCTTCCTTGGACCCTACCTATCTTAACAATCTACGTCTTTCTCCCTGCTCCCCTTTTCCTCTAAACTCCTTAAACGCCTGGTTTACAACCAACCAAGTGACCACCTCACTAAGAATAACCTTCTTGATCCCCTTCAATCTGGATTTTGCCCTCAACACTCCACAGAAACTGCTCTTTTAAAAATGTACAAATGACCTACTAACCGCAAAAACCAACAGACACTATTCTGTACTCCTACTTCTGGAACTTTCAGCTGCCTTTGATACAGTTGACCACCCCCTCCTCAAAAAAAAAAAAACATTACTCCCTCAGTCTCTGTGACTGTGCCCTTCAGTGGTTTTCATCCTACCTATCCCAATGTACCTTCAGTGTCACTTACAATTCTACTTCCTCCTCTCCTCTTCCCTTCTCTGTCGGGGTCCCCCAAGGTTCTGTTATTGGACCTTTCCTATTTTCAATCTACACCTCTTCCCTGGGTCAGTTGTTTGCCTCCCAAGGCTTTCAATATCATTTCTACGCTGACGACACCCAAATCTATCTCTCCGGCCCTCAACTCACTCCATCAGTCTCCTCACGCATCACTAACTTACTAACAGACATATCTGCATGGATGTCACACCACTTCCTCAAACTCAACTTGTCCAAAACCGAGCTTATAATATTTCCTCCCCCACGTGCCTCTTCCCCTGACTTCTCTGTGAAGAGCAATGGCACAACTATCCACCCATCCCCACATACCAGGGTGCTAGGTGTTATCCTGGACTCTGAACTCTCCTTTTGGCCCACATCCAATCACATCCAAAGCTTCCCGCCTCAACCTCCACAACATCTCTAAACTACGTCCATTTCTAACCAATGAAACCACAAAGCTCCTGATTCACTCCCTGGTTATCTTTCGCCTCGACTACTGCAACTCCCTCCTCATTGATTGGCTTACCTTTAAATAGACTATTCCCCCTTCAGTCCATCATGAATGCTGCTGCCAGACTCATCCACCTTACAAACCGCTCAGTGTCTGCTACCCCCCTCTGCCAATCCCTCCACTGGCTGCCACTCGTCCAACAAATTAAATTCAAAAGACTAACAATAAGTCCAAAGCCATCCACAACTCTGCCCCCAACTACATCACTAGCCTAGTCTCAAAATACCAACCTAATTGTCTTCTTTGTTCCTCCTAAGACCTCTTGCTCTTTAGCTCCCTTATCACCTCATCCCATATTCGCCTCCAGGACTTCTCCCGAGCCTCTCCCATCCTCTGGAATTCCCTACCCCAATCTGTCAGACTGTCTCCAAATCTGTCCACTTTTAGGCGATCCCTGAAAACTTTTCTCTTCAGAGAAGCCTACCCTCCCTCCACCTAACAACTTCACTTCTATTTTCTTCATCAGCTCATCCTCCACAGCTATTACCTTTTGTATCACTTGACCCTCCCTCCTAGATTGTAAGCTCTAACGAGTAGGGCCCTCTGAATCCTCCTGTATTGAATTGTATTGTAATTGTACTGTCTGCCCTAATGTTGTAAAGCGCTGTGCAAACTGTCGGCACTATATAAATCCGGTATAATAATAATAATAATGTTCTTCTGTGCTATGAGTTGCAGATCTAAACTCTGCTTTACCAATAAAGTAACTTTGCATTTAGTAAATCAACCCCACTGTGTCCTGGCCATAGAACTTTATTGGTTGCTATAGTGCTGGCGGATGGCCCACTCGCACCATGGCAACACATGACGCTGATCCAGGGCAAACTGGGTTCCTTTCTCGCAGTACCCTGGAAGAACTCAGACAGCACTCAAGGTGCTGCATCACACTGGTTGAAAAACACTGAACTAGATTTTGGCAACTGCCTGGTATCGCTACAGGTCATCACTTGCTCTTGTTTATTTACACAATTATAGCACAGGTAAAAAAAGGATCAGTTGCTATGCTCTTTGTAATTAGATTTGAATAATGTGTTTTCTTTTAGAAAGCCAAATATTTACTGTGAACATTAATACAGTTGATTCCTAATTTGTGGACACAAAGCCTGAGTCGATTAGCAGGCGCACCTCGAAGATTAATTACATGACTGCATTATCAGCTTTGGAATTCATATAGAAGAAGCCTGCGGTTACCACTTAAGGTGTCATAATAAAAATATTCCTTATTAATTCTGCACTTTAAATATTTATTCTGGGCTAAAAATAACATAATTTCTGCAGGTGCACTAAGAATATATTATGACTGGGTATGTGAAGCCTTTTTTCTTTTGATCGTTCAAAATGAATAGCTGCATAAAAAAAAACTTGGATTGTATGTGATCTTTAAACGTAACGTGTTAGGACAATAATCTGCATGCTGGCATTGCCAATCATTGCATCACTTAATAATAGCAAGTCACTGATGTGGAACAAGTATTTAGGTCAGCGGAGCAGTTCTGATTTCACTGTCTTCATGCTTGCGTGTTGTCTAGTTCCAGCTTTGATTTACACAATTTTCCAATTAAATAAAATGTGAGAATGGGTGAATCTTGGGTGAAAACTTTGATAAATAGATACTTAAGTAAAGCAGGCTGAAAGCTTGGTTAACTGCTTCTGGAAACAACATACCAAAACAACATACTTGTACATTGTTTCTGCCTTGGGGTCTAGGACCCGCTCCGCTGATATCGGACACAGCGGGAGCCAATCAGCGGGTCCGGTGGCCGCCGGGACCTGCCAATCGTTCACTGGAGAGGCAGAACGACAGTCTGCCTATAAAAATAAAGAGAGAAGTAAAATTATCTCTGATATGGTGGGATTTTAGAGGGAGATAGTGTATCTGTTATGCCTCGTTTCCACTGAGCGGATCGGTTCGGGTCGGTACAGTTTGAATGGCCTAGAATGGTTCGGTCTATTCTGCTGAGCGTTTCCACTGCAAGTGGGACCACAAGGGGCCATACAGGGTTTAGAAAAAATGCCTCAGCATAGCACAGCAGAGGGTTTTCTGTTAGCCAATCAGTGGAATGTATCGTAGCTCCGCCCTAACCGAACCGTTCCATTTTCTATGGCCCCACATCTGAAGCAGGACCCTGAATGGAACGGTTCGGTTCGGTTGTATGGGCCACTTTCATAATGGAAACACCCAAAATAGCGTACCGTACCAAACCAAACCGATCCGCTCAGTGGAAACGAGGCATTAGTGGTAAGCCGATACCGCATGGGTTAGTGAAAAATACATTTTATTAAGGATTGTTAAAAATATATATAAGCATTACAGACATAACATAAAGGACCATCAAGATGACCAAAGAGTAGCTTGTTCACAAATCATTCGTGATTAGTCAGCCTATGTAAACAGACTACAGATGGTTGTTCTTTCAGAGAGGAAGAGACATTCTCATTTAGGTTTAAGTATTTTTCCTACTAGTTTTGTACTTTACAGTATAGCTCTCTACTCCTCCAGGAACTATAGTTATAAACTATAGTTATACTTTTGTATTACCTGTGTTGGTTTGGACCCTCACGGTCTTCTCGTTTATTCTATTTATACTAGTTAGGTTTCAGTCATTCAGGTCAATGAATAGAAATTTGGGTTTCTGTAAAAAAAAGCTGGTTGATGGGAAGGAGCTCTGAAAGATAAGCCGTGGGGAGGAGTAAGGCAAGCCTCAATTGGACATCTTTAGTCGCCAAGTTAGCGTCCCTCTGTCCTTCCCAATTTATTGATGGATTTAGGCCGTAGCAGATAGTGGCGGTTTGGGGTCCTTGAAGGTAGTTTAATCTGGTGTTTTTTGAAAAACAGTTGGGGACCCATCTTTGGTGTGGTTTCCTGCAGTCTGTCCAGTCAACCCATAGTAAATGGGTAATTGTAGATCAGTATGTGTCTGAGGTCAACCAAGATGGCAGTGTTTTACAGGTGGGGGCATGATGTGGTTAACTGGTGCCAAGTTATTTTAAGACTTTTATATGGGGCCTTCAAGGACCTACAACCTTATCTGATCTGTCACATCATGTTTTGTTATTTAAATTTCATTTAAATTGTGTAATAGGAAGGTGACCTCTCATCTACCCTGGCCAAGCTTCCACCACACCTCATAATATGTTTCCTTAATTAAAGAGGCTGCCCCTTTACCCTTTCATTGTTGCCAATAGACTGCATGACAGGTCGTCTTATGTCTGGTCAAGCATGTGGTGCCCAAGCGGCTGCTGTTCTGGCCCCCTTTGATCCGCTTCAGACATAGGTTGCAATCAGCAACAGTGCGATCTGCTACACACGTGTCGAAAAAGGTCCACACCAAGGAACTTTTAAAGTCAGCGGGGAGTCAGCAGCGCCCTGCACCTGCGGAACTCTGCGGTGTGATCCAATAGGGTGGCTGCCCTTAAGCTGCCCCCTAGAGGACATCCTGCATCGTTGAAGTTGTGCCTCCTCCCCCTCCTCCTCTCTTCTCTCAGGCACCCAAGTACAGTCAGTGACCTCATCATCCCCTCCCTCCTCGTCACTGGAGCAAACTTGGCAGTATGCTGCAGCTGGGGGAACATGACTGCCAGTTTCTTGTCCTTCTTGGGCACCCCCTCTCTCTAGGCTCACGTTACTCCCTTCCTCAACCTGGGAACCAACATCGGACCCTTCAAATCGCTGCGCATCCTCCAACACCATTTACCCAACACTTTGGTTGAATAATTCTGGGGACTCCTCCGTGCATGATGGTGGGGCTACGGAAGGTGTGACTGTGGACAAGGAGCCGGTGGAATAGGCCGCTTTGGCAGCCGCGTTGGAAGGCAAACTACTCTGAGCCTGGGTGACAGAGGATGAGGAGGATCAGGAGGATGAGGACGGCTTTGTTATCCACTCCACCAACTCTTCTGCATGTTGTGGCTCAATTACACGGCCAGCAGCAGAAAAAAAGGAAAATCGTGCCCCACGGCCACCAGCAGAGGATGCACCATGTCCACGACCAGCATTGTTGACTGTAGACACAGAGGCTGCTTGCCCTCTTTTAGTGGCCTGTGAGCGTTTGCCTCTCCTTCGTGGCCTTGCAAACATGATGTATATTTTGTTTTGCAACACCACACTACACTGTGTACACCACCAGAAGTGTAGTAGAAACTGTACACACTGTATTAGATACTGTGTACACCGCCTGCACTGTATTAGCAATTGTACAATGGCTGCACTGTATTTTATATTGTGTACACCACCAGAAGTGTAGTAGAAACTGTACACACTGTATTAGATACTGTGTACACCACCAGAAGAGTGGTAGAAACTGTACTGTTGTGTTGATCGGTTTCATGTTACCGATCAATTTTTATCAGGGCTATGTAACCATCGGTTTATGCTCTCTTATCCACATGTATTATATTTTTGTACCACAATAAACACTTGTTTGAATACATATACATTTAGTCAGATTGCCTTTCCTTTGAGCCCCACTTTCTCTTGGTCCCCCTCCTGTTTGGGACAATTGTTGTTTTGCACTACGGCTGCACTGTATTGTGTACTGTGTACAACACAAGAAGTGTAGTAGAAACTGTACACACTGTATTAGATACTGTGTACACCACCAGAAAAGTGGTAGAAACTGTACTACGGCTGCACTGTATTAAGTACTGTGTACACCACAAGAAGTGTAGTAGAAACTGTACACACTGTATTAGATACTGTGTACACCGCCTGCACTGTATTAGCAACTGTACTGCAGCTGCACTGTATTTTATAGTGTGTACACCACCAGAAGTGTAGTAGACACTGTACACATTGTATTAGATACTGTGTACACCGCCTGCACTGTATTTGCAACTGTACTACGGCTGCACTGTATTGTGTACTGTGTACACCAATAGAAGTTTAGTAGAAATTGTACACACTGTATTAGATACTGTGTACACCACCAGAAAAGTATTAGCAACTGTACTACGGCTGCACTGCATTGTTTACTATGTACACCACCAGAAGTGTAGTAGAAACTGTACACACTGTATTAGATACTGTGTACACCGCCTGCACTGTATTAGCAACTGCACTATGGCTGCACTGTATTTTATACTGTGTACACTACCAGAAGTGTAGTAGACTATATATATATATATACACACACTGTATATACGAGACTGTATATATATATATATATATATATATTAATACACCGCCTGAAGTGTATTAGAAACAGTACACCACAGAATGCACTGTAGATATAGGCTACACTGGATGCAGAGTATATACATACACAAGACTGTATATATATTTATACACGGCCTGCACTGACTGAATATAGGGTAAACACTGAATTTATAGGCTTTGCTAAAGTATATGTATATATATATATATATATATATATATATATATATATATACTAGACTGACTGTATATATCAAATACACTGCCACTAACAGAATAACCTGCCTGCTTAAGGTAACTTAGGCTATCTCTCTGTCCATGCCAACAACACTACACAGGGCTGCCGTGTAAGCTGCCATATATAGTGTGGGGCGTGGACTTAGTCTCCCTGAGCCATGATTGGCCAAAGGCACTCTGCCTTTGGCCAATCATGGCTCTCTTAGCAGAGGGCGCTGTGATTGGCCAAAGCATGCAGGTCAGGTGCATGCTTTGGCCAATCATCATACAGCAATGCACTGTGATCTCGCAGTGCATTATGGGGCGTTCCTCGACGCTCAATTTTCCCATGAACGCCCTATAATGTTCGCTGTTCTGTGAACTGGCGAACACCCGATATTCCCGATGTTTGACCCGAACATCAAGCTCATCCCTATAATTGTTATTTAGCAAATGTTTATCTATTAAAGTGGCTGTAAAGGCTAATGATTTTTTACCTTCATGCATTCTATGCATGAAAGCAAAAAACCTTCTGTGTGATCCCCCCCCCCCCCACTCTAATCCTCACCTTTGTCCACTCTTGATTCAGCAATGTGCATGGGAGCCTCAGCTGTTTCAGGTCTCTCCTTATTGTCTGAGACACAGCCAGTGAGCCAATTAGGAGAGAGCGGGGCTGAGCCGCAGCTCTATGGGGTTGATTTGCTAAAGGTAAAAAGACTGTGCACTTTGCAAAGTGCAGTTGCATTCTGCAAGTGCAGTTGCTCCGGTGCTTAGTAGCTGAGCAGAAGCTTTGCTGACTTTCATCATCCAATCATGTGCAAGCAAAAAATGCAGTTTTTTAAAATTTTCCTTGCATGTGATTGGGTATTCTTTGCAAAGCCTTACCTTGTTTTCTAAGCTCTGGAGCAACTGCACTTTGCAAAGTGCACAGTCTATTTGCCTTTAGTAAATCAACCCCATTGTCTATGGAGTGGAAGGACTTCTCTTTGGTATATGCAGTATCCACTAGTCTCCTGAAAGTAATGCAAGGAGACATAATTGGATTCTACGTGCAATATAATGGGTAATATAGTTTAGCAATTTTTATTAAAATGTGCTAAAACGATGTGATATATTTCACTTACATTTGTAGGGGCTTTAGGTAAACACCAACACAGACAACCTTAAAGGAAGAACCTTAAAGGAATTAATTATTTATACTATATTTGTGGACTGTTTAATTTGTGGACTGTTTCACTTCATTGTTGTTTACAAGTAGCGCCATACCTTTATATGATTATTTTGTTCTAATATTTTGTCTACCTAACTCTGCCATTAAAAAAAGGATGACTTACAGTGAAGTCCAAGAGCAGACAGCTGAATACAGAGTAATGCCCCGTACACATGGTCGGACTTTGTTCGGACATTCCGACAACAAAATCCTAGGATTTTGTTGTCGGAATTGGCTCAAACTTGTCTTGCATACACACCGTCACACAAAGTTGTCGGAAAATCCGATAATTCTGACGCGGTGACGTAAAACATGTACGTCGGGACTATAAACGGGGCAGTGGCCAATAGCTTTCATCTCTTTATTTATTCTGAGCATGCGTGGCACTTTGTCCATCAGATTTGTGTACACACGATCGGAATTTCCGACAACGGATTTTGTTGTCTGAAAATTTTATATCCTGCTCTCAAACTTTGTGTGTCGGAAAATCCGATGGAAAATGTGTGATGGAGCCCACACACGGTAGGAATTTCCGACAAGGTTCTATCACACATTTTCCGTCGGAAAATCCGACCGTGTGTACGGGGAATAACAGTGATGAGTCGATGGGAAGACAAATGTAAGCATGCATTCTCTATCCAACCAAAAAATATCTGTACACATGACTTACAGCTCCTGCAGCCAAATTTGATCAATGAGATTTGTTGTGAGCATTATTCTCCAGGAAATGTCTGTTGAAGTATCATTTAGTTATTGCTAGTATTCGTAGAAAATGAGGCACTAATCAGATCCTTAGTCTGAGCAAGCTGCAAGCTTCTAAGGAAAAATATGAAATGTATATGTATCTGTTATGTAGTTATGAAAAATCTATCAGTAATGCCAGCAACACGAGGAGAGCTCCGGCCAGAGCAAAACTCAGAGCAGGAAACATTATTATACTATGAGCATCTTCCTTTACTACTGACCTTCTATCTCTACCGACGCTTCTTCTCTACTGACCCTCCTTCTCCACCGACCTTCCTTCTCTACGGACCCACCTTCTCTGGTGACCTTTCTAGTTTACTGACCCTCCTTCTCTACTGATCTTCCTTCTGTACCGACCCTCCCTTTCTACATATCTTCCATCTCTACTGACCCACCTTCTCTATTGACCTTCCTTCTCTACTGACCTTCCTTCTCTAGTTACCTTCCTTTACTACCAACCTTCCTTCTCTACTGACCTTCCTTCTCTAATGACCCTCCTTCTCTAGTGACCTTTCTTCTTTCCCCCCTTCCATCTTATATCCATGCATTCCTTTCTATTTCCTTCCTTCTTTTATTCTTTTTTCCTTTCTCCTTTTCTTTCTACCTATCTTCCTTCCATCTTTCCTTCACCTTCTCTCACCTTGACCTTATTTCAATCCTTCTTTCTTCTTCTTTCTTTCCTTTCTTCCTTCCTTCTTTTTCCACTTTCCTTTCTTTCTCATTTTTTTCCTCTTTTCCTTTCTCATTTCTTTCCTCTCTTCCCACCTTTCCTCTTCCTTCCTTTTTTCCCCTCTTCTTCCCTCTATTCCTTTCTTCCTTAACCACTTCCGGGCCGCCCACTGTATATATACGTCATTAGTTTGACGTTAAATACCATTGCCCCCACTCTACCCTATGCCCTTGGAGGACCGGAGCGACGTCAAACGTCAATTCCGCCCTCCGGCCTTAAAGGGCTATTTTTATTTATTTTTTGAGTAAAAAAATAAAAGACTTTTTTTTTTATTGCTTTTAAGTGTAGATGTGAGATCTGAGGTATTTTTAACCCCAGATCTCACATTAAAGAGGACCTCTCCTGCTTATTTCTACATCCCTTGTAATAGGAATAACAGTGATCCAAAAAAAAAATTTTATGGAACAGTGTAAAAATAAAGATCAAACGGGAAATAAATAAGAAAAAATTAAATTAAAAAAATGCAGAGCGCCCCGTCCCTCCAAGCTCAGGTGCTGGAGCAAACGCATACTCAAGTCACACCCACATATGTAAACGGTGTTCAAACCACACATGTGAGGTATCACCGCGATTGCTAGAGCAAGAGCAATCATTCTAGCACTAGATCTCCTCTGTAACTCTAAACTGGTAAGCTGTAGACATTTTTAAACATCGCCTATGGAGATTTTTAAGTGCCAAAGTTTGTCTCCATTCCATGAGCGTGCGCAATTTTAAAACATGACATGTTGGGTATCAATTTACTCTCCGTAACATTGTCTTTCACAATGTAGAAAAACATTGGGATAACTTTACTGTTTTCTTATTTTTTCATTCAAAAAAGTGTATTTTTTCAAAAAATATTGCGTTTGTAAGACCGCTGCGCAAATACGGTGTGACATAAAGTATTGCAACGATCTCCATTTTATTCTCTAGGGCAGGGGTCTCAAACTGGCGGCCCTCCAGCTGTTGCGAAACTACAAGTCCCATCATGCCTCTGCCTGTGGGAGTCATGCTTGTAACTGTCAACCTTGCAATGCCTCATGGGACTTGTAGTTTCGCAACAGCTGGAGGGCCACCAGTTTGAGACCCCTGCTCTAGGGTGTCTGAAAAAAATATATATAATGTTTGGGGTTCTAAGTAATTTGCTAGAAAAAAAATGATTTTAACTTGTAAACAGCAACTGTCAAAAACAGGTTTGGTCCAGAAGTGGTTAATTCCATTATTTCTCTCTTCTTCTATCCTTCCTTTCTTCCTTCTTGCCTTCCCTCTGTCTTTCCTTTTTTTCTATCTTCTTCCCTCTTTTCCCTCCTTCTTTCCTTATTTTCATTACGTCTCTTCTTCCCTTTTCTTCCTTTCTTTCTTCATTCCATTATTTCTCTCCTTTTCCTTCCTTCCTTCCTTCCTTCCTTCCTTCCTTCCTTCCTTCCATTCTCTCTTCCTACCTTTCCTCTATTTTTCTCCCTTCCTTCCTTCCTTCCTTCCTTCCTTCCTTCCTTCCTTCCTTCCTTCCTTCCTTCCTTCCTTCCTATCTTCTTCCCTCTTTTCCTTCTGTCCTTCCATCATGTCTCTCTTCTCTCTCTGCCTACATTTCCTCTTTATTTGCCAACTTTTCCTCTTTATTTCTATAGAGTACATTTCCATACCCTTCCCTTTTCTCCTTATTTTCTTCCTTTCTCATTTCTTCCCTCTCTTCCTACCTTTTCTTCCTTCCTTCCTTGTTTTCCCTCTTCTTCCCTCCCTCCCTTCCTTCCTTCCTTCCTTCCTTCCCACCTTCCTTTCTTTTTCCCTTCCCTCCTTCTTTCCTTTTTTTCTATCTTCTTCCCTCTTTTCCTTCTGTCCTTCCATCATGTCTCTTCTCTCTCTGCCTACCTTTCCTTCCTTTCCTTCCTTCCTTCCTTCCTTCCTTCCTTCCTTCCTTCCTTCCTTCCTTCCTTCCTTCCTTCCTTCCTTCCTTCCTTCCTTCCTTCCTTCCTTCCCTCCTTCCTTCCCTCCCACCTTCCTTTCTTTTTCCCTTCCCATCTTCTTTCCTTTTTTTCTATCTTCTTCCCTCTTTTCCTTCTGTCCTTCCATCATGTCTCTCTTCTCTCTCTGCCTACCTTTCCTTCCTTCCTTCCTTCCTTCCTTCCTTCCTTCCTTCCTTATTTCCTTCCTTCCCTCCTTCCTTCCTTCCTTCCATCCTTCCTCTAACCTTCCTCTTCTTTAACAAATCACGGTTGAGTCAGAAAGGAAATCTTCAATTAGACAGGAGGAAAATCCCAGATCTCCAGCTACTTGAGATGTATGTCAGTTAGCGCGGTACAGCAAAGGGCTTGGGAAAAGACAGTTTTTTCAGCCTGGACTACATTCTAGCTGATCAGAGACGGGTATCTGTTTGTTTACACTGGCAGATCCCTGTTCTGCCTTTCTGTGGAGCGATCGCGGGTGGCCGGCAGACATCGAGTCCACCACACCTGCTGATTAGCTCCCCCGATAGCGAGTGGGCACGCGCGCAACCACAGATCGTCGTGTACGCGCAAGAGAGACAACCTGCCGCAGTAGAAACTGCGGCGGCGGCTGGTCAGGAAGTAGCTAAGACCGGATTTAGATCTATTTGTGTGTGTGTTACAAAAATGACATGGGTCCCTTCACACTTGGCTATTCCATTGCTGTGTTACCGAATGCACATTAATCATTAGTATATTGTGCATAACCTGGGTTACGTTAAGACAGCACGATAATGTTGAATGGGAGGCAAGACAACTAAACAAATTAATGTGGTAATTAACCCAAACACAAGCATTTATTATATTGCAGCTTGCCAATTTATAGATGTGATGTCTGCATTCATTTTCTTTTTTAGGCTTTCTTTCTTCCATTTTCATCTGATGATCCAGCAAGCAAGTCTCCAGCAGAATCTATCAGTTACACAGCTGAGACAAACCACTTAACACTGACGGGGGTGCTTACTATGATTAGCTTTTATTTATTTAAGTAAAATCTTTATCTCAAAAGGACAAAAGGATTGCTGTAACTGCTTATAATATTAGCTGGAGTTTGGCTTCAGTGTGTTAGTGTATTTAAATATGCTAGTTCTTCTAACACTTCCCTACCGTCAGACTGGCAATGCTGCTGTCCAAAGGCACCCCTAGTGCTCATTTATCCAGAGTGGGGGGCACTCTAATACGGGAGGTGTGTTACTGGCCAGATCACCAGGTAAAAACAGAGGGGAAAACAACAGAATTATATTCTATATTTTTTTTTCTTTACTATTCTGTTATTTTCTATTCTATTCAAATTCAAAATAATTCTATTTAAATTTGGGGAAATGGTTATATTATTTCTATTCTATTTTTTTTTTTATTATTCTATTCTTTTCTATTCTATTCTTTTCTATTCGAATTTCAGAAGATGGTTATATTCTTTCTATTTTATTCTATTCTTTATTTTTTCTATTATTTTCTGTTCCAATCTATTCTATTCTTTTATTTTCTATTCTATTTTATTCTATTTTACTCTATTACATTCTATTCTTTTATTTTCTGTAATATTCTTTTCTATTCTATTCTATTTTTTTCTATTCTATTCCTTTATTTTCTATTCTACTTTATTCTCTTTGGAAATTGGAAAACTATTTGAATTTGAAAACTATTCAAAATTAATTTGAAAACTATTCTAATCGATTTGAATTCGAATTTCATCCACATTTTTTTTCGTTATTTCGGATTTATTTACATTTGGTACTATTATAATACAGAAAATTTGGATACATCCGAATTTCTGGAAAACGGAAATTTGTCCCGAATTTCAATTTGGAACGAAACGAACCACACGTCTACTTTAGACAGACCTGCAATTGACCTGCATTGTTTTAATATGGTGCATAAAACGCATACGGCATATGCGTCATGGTACATTGCAGTACAGTTCTGTAGGGAACTACTGTCTTTGTGCTTTGGGGTGCCTTCCTAAATGAACCCCTTGACACCAACATCACACAAATATGCAGCCCCACTAGACTGGACTTTCTTCAGTGGGGCCGCATATCTGTGTATCTCGGACTGTGCTATCCCAGCACAGAGACCGTGGTCTCACCATGAGCCCCGGACCTCGTACTAACGATCGGAACCCAGAACTCGTGATTCCGGGTCACCTGATCGCTGTGATAATCTCTGATTGGTTATCACAGTGATCAGTCACTGTGAAGCACGGCCCCCCTGTGTTTTCTTTCTCTGCAAATGGAGGAGAGAGATGCATCATTTCTCTCTCGCTCACTCCTTGCAGAGCAAAAAAAAAAGTGTGTGAAAAGGAAATTCCAATACCTATATTTTTCGAATTTCCAAATTTTTGGATTTTTGGATTTCCGAATTTTCGGATTTTCGAATTTTCAAAAAAAAAAAAGGAATGATATGAAAACAAATGAATTTTTCGGCAGTGCACATGTCTAGAAGTGAACAGGTGGCAGCTTCAGCTGCCCACAGTTAAAATGGTTGCAGCCCTCAGTGGAGGAAGTTTTCTGCAGCATATTTGGCAAGTACAGAATCGCAGTATATATAAAATAATATGCAAAGGAGGTTGGTGGGAAGCTTCAGAATGACAAAGATGTTACAAATTATGTGAGCAGACTGCAGTTTCTCTTTAGTCAGAAAATAAATGCATTGTGAACAGAGGGTCAGGTACATTTTCCGATGTGTGGTTGCACGTGATAACCTGTAAGAAAAAAGCGCATCATGCATCAATGCAAATTTTCTTTTAATTCCCTCCATTAGTACTTTTCTGTAAATGTATTAGTGCTGCGATGTTCTCTCTAAATGGCTCCCATTGGGTTCCCGCTCTGATCACAACACAATGGAATAAAACCCCATTCGCAGGTCAAGTCGCATGGTACAGTCGATGTAATCAAACACATGTTGCTTGATTAAGACCTTCCAGGAATTCAGCGTGAATGCTGACAAACTTTACTTATAAACGACGAGGGTTTCAGAATTGCGGTTGCTATGACAGCAGTGAGTAATATAGTAACTGTTATTATACAATCACTGCAATCCATTCACTTGAAACCTCTGATGAAAGGGAAAAAAAGGGAAATCAATTTTTATGTTGCAATACTTGAAACTGCTGATCATAAACTATTTAAACCACCATTAATTACAAGCATTGCTTGACGGAATGATATATATCCTGGTTGAGATGCGCTGGGGAATTTCTTTTAGATTCGCCCTTTTCCTTTCCTGGTGTTTCTAACGGTCATTAAGTCGTGATCTAAAAACTTGCAGTGTCAAGGGATAAGCAGCTGCCTAGAAATCAGGAGATCACATTTGGAGTTTTCTCTCCTGTAAAATACACCAAGTCAGCTTTCTCTGTAAAATGTATTAAAGCAACACAAGAACAAAGCTACGTTTGTATTTAAAATGAGCATGTCTCCAGGTCGTTGTCAGAAAAAATATGCTCTGTATGTTAAATATTAACCGTTTTTTTTTTCTATATACTCTAAAGCCAAAATGATGTGGTCACCATAGGCGTGCATACAGGGTGCGCCGGATGTGTCTGGGCACACCCTAATCACCCCGTGCGGCCCAGATTCCCTTGCAGCCCAATGTGCGATCACTACAGATCGTTCTTGTGTCTATTCATAATCACTCAGCACAGAGCACTACCCACTCACTCACTGTACAGTGCAACTGAGAAAGCAACCAAGGAATCTCTGTTCTTGATATTTCACCAAAGCCCCCCCAATGGGGCTGTTAAAACATTGTAAAAAAAATAAGCAAAAAAATAAAATTACAAAAACATAAAAAACTAAACAAAAACTGTTGACACAATCTACTGCTCTACTGACACCAACCTCTACTCTACTGACACTGTTCTACTGTCAATGTCCACATTTTAATACATTTTAAAATGTGTGTTTACAATAAGAGTCTGTGTGTATATATATATATACATACATATATATATATATATATATATATATATATATATATATATATATATATATACTGTATATCAGGGCTTTTTTTCTAGGTGCAGGAACTCCCCCCGTCTGAGTCACCCCTTGTCTCTGCCCCCTACCCACCTCTGACCACCGTCCCTTGATTCCAGCCCATATCCACCTATCAGTACTGTCCCTTTTAATGAATACAGAACCAAGTACCGTTTTGTGGTGCTAAATCATTTGTATGGAATATGGTAATGATAAAAAGAAAAGCAGTAAAATAGATCCCCTGCAGCCAGCAACAATAGAATCCCAGCAATAGATCCCCACACAACAATAGACTCCCCCAGCAACAATGGACTCCACCCCAACAACAATATATTCCCTGCAGCAACAGTGAACCACCCACAACAAAATATCACACCCAGTAACAAAATATTCACCCAAGCAACATTAGCCCCCCCCCCCCCCCCCCAGCAGCAACAACAGATCTCCCAGCAGCCAGAAACAATAGATTCCCTATCAGCAACAATAGACCCTCACACAAAATCAGATCCCCACCAGTGACAATAGATCCCCCAGCAGACAACATCAAAAGACCCTCCAGAACACCCCACACCCCATGCTATTACATACATTCAGTGCTGGAGGTGCCGGAACTGCGTTCCCCCCCATTCCCACTGAATAAAAGCCCTGCTGTATATATATTATATATACATACATACATACATACACACATACAGACACACGCACGTGTGTTTGAGCTTTGGGTTGCACACCCTAATGCAATAGGCTGCGCACACCTCTGGTGGTCACCCCTCCATACTTTTGAGTTCAAGTGTCTCCAGTGAAGGATATTACAGCAAACAAAGACATTTGGGAAAATGTGCACTTCCAACCTTGTGGCAATAATTTGAGGAAGGCCCCTTTCTGTTCACCCATGAAAATGCCCCTGTGTACAAAGCCAGCTCCATAAAGACATGTACACCAGGTTACACCTAGCCATCAAACCTATCCATATGGCCAACAACATGTAGACACCACCCAAATATTGAGTTTAAGTGCTCCAGCGAAGGATACATTTAATGCTGCAGAATACAAAAACGTATTAAACAATTGTGTGTTTCCAACCTCATGGTAACAGTTTGGGGAAGGTTACATAGTTACATAGTCAACCCAGTTGAAAAAAGACACAAGTTCATCTATTTCAACCAATAAAAGTGAAAAAAAATATGCAATCCTATTCACACAATCCTATACCCACAGTTGATCCAGAGGAAGGCAAAAACCCCCAGCAAAACATGATCCAAATTGATCCAGCTGGGGAAAAATTCCTTCCTGATCCCCCAAGAGGCAATCAGATATTCTCTGGATCAACTTTACCCATAAATATTAGGATCCAGTTATATTATTACGTTCTTTTCCGTTCCACTATGACTGTGCCCCTATGTAAAAAGCCAGTTCCATAAAAACATTGTTTGATGAGTTTGGTGTAGAGGAACTTAAATTGCCTGCACAGAGCCCTGACTTCAACCCTACAGAACACCAATGGAATTAATTGGAACACAGATTGCAAGGCAGGTGACACCCAGCCAAGAAAACCCTGTCCTTCAGACTTTAGATGGGCTGGAATGTGGATAGTGGGAGTAGAAAATGTCCTGGTGTTGGTAACAATGCCCCATTATTGATGTCTGTAGGAGAAATAGTTCCCCATTATTGGTATTGTGATGGAACCGTCCCACACTACGCTTGAGTGCTTTTGTCACTATACCGATTCCTCCAGTCCGAACATAGATATCAGATATTTTAGCTGCATATTGCAACCAAGAACTAGGCAGGACTAGTTAGCTGCAAAAATGTAACTCTTTATTGAACAAGAATACAGGCTCTTTATACACTACACACTAAGGTTAGGCTGATTGCATTATCATATGCAAACACAACTGTATACAGAAATATAATTAACACTATAAACATTAAGTTAATTAAATAATTAGCCACCTGGACACTCAGAGGTCTCATTCCAGGTCAGACTTCCTGGCATCAAGCTCACAAAGTACAATACACATTATTACAAGTATAAACACATCGCTCAGTAGTTTGCTAGCAGACAATAGATGTATTAATTAGCACAATTAACAATGTTTGAAAGACCCTTAGGAGGCACACTATTGGTAATGAGGCAGCTAGGCCCTATACAGGGACCCCAGGCCTAGAGTCCCAGAGTCTGTGTCTTGGGGAGACATGAACTTGAACCAGAAACAAGACCACTCAAATGATCCCCCAGGCATACACCTTCCAAAGAGTAGTGTTCCCTTAATTGCCAGTGCCCATAGTCAGTGGGTAAGAGGCTTGCTCCCAGTCCTCTCCAAAAGCCCCATGTCCCAGGTAGGTCTGTCACAGGTATTTTTTAGGAGGAATATTGCCCTATCATTGGTTTCAGTGGGAAGAATTGTACCCTATTATTGGTGTCAGTGGGAGGAATAGTGCCCCATCATTGGTATTAGTAGGAGGAATAGTGGCCCATCATTGGTTTCAGTGGGAGGAATAGTTCCCTATTATTGGTTTCAGTGGGAGGTATAATGTCCCATCATCGGTATTAGTAGTTGAAATAGTGCTCTATCGTTGGTTTCAGTGGGAGGAATAATTCCCTATTATTGGTGTCAGTGGGAGGTATAGTGTCCCATCATTGGTATTGGTAGGAGGAATAGTGCCCCATCATTGGTTTCAGTGGGAAGAATAATACCCTATTATTGGTGTCATGGGAAAGAACAGTGCTCCATCATTGGTGTCAGTGACAGGAATTATGCCCCATTGTTGGTCTCAGTGGCAGGAATTATGCCCCATTGTTATTGTCACTAGGAGGAATAGTGCCCCAAGAGCCGGATAAAGGCAAGCAAAGACCGGCATCCAGCCCGGGCACAGTTTGGAGACCACCGATTCAGAGAGAGGTGGGGAATTAGAGAAGGAGAAAGAAAGACAGCAGGATAGTAATAGAGTGAAATAAAAAGGGAGAGAGCACAGAGACGAGTGGAAAATGAGACAGTGAAAAAGGGAGAGAGAGATTCAGGAGAAGTAGAGGAGAGAGAATAAAGGTAGAGTGAGAATGAGAGAGAAGGTAAGTGAGAGAGGAAATAAAGAGGATGATGGAAAATATGAGAGGAATAAAATAAAAAAAATAGGAAAAGAAGGAGAAGTAGGGTACGAGAGAGGGACCAAGAGGAGAGCCAGAGGGAATGGAGTGTGAAACAGGCAGGGGATGGGGAGAGACTTGCAGGAGATGAAGAGGGGCAGACAGGCGATGGAAAGAGAGACAGACAGGGGATGGGGAGAGAGACAGGCAGGGGATGGAGAAAGAGACAGACAGGGGATGGAGAGAGACAGCCAGAGGTTGGAGAGAGGCAGACAGGATTGAGAGAGAGACAGGCAGGGGATGAAGACAGACAGACAGGGGATGGAGAGTGAGAGACAGGGGATAGAGAGAGACAGATAGGGGATGAAAGAGAGACAGACATGGGATGGGGAGAGAGACAGGCAGGGGATGGAGAGTGAGAGACAGGCAGGGTATGGGGCAGTGGCTGTGCTTCCATTAAGGGCACACGGGCGATGCATGAATCTATCCATGGCCGCTGTAGCAACCCCCTCTTCATGCGTCCGGCCCCTGTTCAGACGTCGGGCGCCTGAATTACAGTGGTGAGGGTGTATTTTTGAAGCACCTGATTAGAGCCATAGGCTCTAATAGGCTTCAAAACACCCAGATGTGTTAGAAAAGCAAATGAATATTTTATTTTCAAACACTGAACCGCCTCTCCGTCTATCAGGAGGCGCGGTTCTAATACCAGTCACCTGACTGGCTGAAGGCAGAGGTGATCCCATTGGCCGCCTAGCAGAACAGGAAGAAGAGACGCAGGGAGGACACAGAAGCCATCGCCTGACGTGCGCTACCCGTCCCACAGCTCGCCACCATCACCCGCTGCCTGACCTGCCACCACGATGGGGTAAGTGCTGGGCAGACAGCGGGCAGGTGAGCAGGCGGGGGGGCACAGTGGCTGCATATTATGGGCACAGAGGCTGCATATGATGGGCAGAGTTGGCTGCATTTGCTGGGCACAGTTGGCTGCATTTGCTGGGCACAGTTGGCTGCATTTGCTGGGCACAGTTGGCTGCATATGATGGGCACAGTTAGCTGCATTTGCTGGGCACAGAGGCTGCATATGATGGGCACAGTTGGCTGCATATGATGAGCACAGTTGGCTGCATTTGCTGGGCACAGTGGCTGCATATGATAGGCACAGTGGCTGCATATGATGGGCACAGTTAGCTGCATATTATGGGCACAGTTGACTGCATTTGCTGGGCACAGTTGTCTGCATATGATGGTCACAGTTAGCTGCATTTGCTAGGCACAGTTGGCTGCATAGGATGGTCACAGTTGTCTTCATTTGCTGAGCCCAGTGGTTGCATATGATGGGCACAGTTGGCTGCATTTGCTGGGCACAGTGGCTGCATATGATGGGCACAGTGGCTGCATATTGTGGGCACAGTTGGCTGCATTTGCTGGGCACAGTGGCTGCATATGATGGGCACAGTGGCTGCATATGATGGGCACAGTTGGCTGCATTTGCTGGTCACAGTGGCTGCATATGATGGGCACAGTGGCTGCATATGTTGGGAACAGTTGGCTGCATATTATGGGCACAGTTGGCTGCATTTTCTGGGCACAGTTGGCTGCATTTGATGGCACAGCAGCTGCATTTGATGGCACAGTGGCTGCAATTGATGTTTTTGTTTCAGTATTTTTCAGAATTTTTCAGTTCGTTTGGGCCCCCAAAAAAATGTAAGCACCAGCCGCCACTGGGATGGAGAGAGAGAGACAGGCAGGGGATGGAGAGAGAGAGGGGCAGGGGATGGAGAGAGAGAGAGACAGGCAGGGGATGGAGAGAGAGAGAGACAGGCAGGGGATGGAGAGAGAGAGAGACAGGCAGGGGATGGAGAGAGAGAGAGAGAGAGAGAGAGAGGCAGGGGATGGAGAGAGAGAGAGACAGGCAGGGGATGGAGAGAGAAACAGGCAGGGGATGGAGAGAGAGAGAGAGACAAGCAGGGGATGGAGAGAGAGACAGGCAGGGGATGGAGAGAGAGACAGGCAGGGGATGAAGAGAGTGACAGTCAGGGGATGGAGAGAGAGACAGTCAGGGGATGGAGAGAGTGACAGTCAGGGGATGGAGAGAGAGACAGGCAGGGGATGGAGAGAGTGACAGTCAGGGGATGGAGAGAGAGACAGGCAGGGGATGGAGAGAGAGACAGGCAGGGGATGGAGAGAGACAGGCAGAGGATGGGGAGTAACAGGCAGAGGATGGAGAGAGACAGACAGAGGATGGAGAGTGACAGGCAGAGGATGGAGAGTGACAGGCAGAGGATGGATAGAGACAGAGGATGGAGAGAGACAGACAGAGGATGGAGAGTGACAGGCAGAGGATGGAGAGTGCAAGGCAGAGGATGTAGAGTGACAGGCAGGGGGTGGAGAGAGAGAGAGAGACAGGCAAAAGATGGGGATAGAGAAAGAGACAGGCAGGGGATGGGGAGAGAGACAGGCAGGGGTTGGAGAGAGAGACAGACAGGGGATAGAGAAAGAGACAGTCAGGGGTTGGGGGTGACAGTCAGGGGATGGAGAGAGAAAGTCAGGGGATGGAGAGAGACAGTAATGGATGGAGAGTGACAGTCAGGGAATGGAGAGAGACAGTCAGGGGTTGGGGAGAGAGTGACAGTCAGGGGATGGAAAGTGACAGTTAGGGGATGGAAAGTGACAGGCAGGGGATGAAGAGGGAGAGACAGGCAGGGGATGGGGCAGTGGTGGTGCATCCATTAAAGGCGCACAGGCGCCGCCCCCTCTCTCCGGCCACCCCCTTTATGTAAAATGGATAGATTCATGCATTGCATGAATCTATCCATGGCCGCTGTAGCCACCCCCTACTCATGCGTCCAGACCCTTTTCGGACGCTGGGTGCCTGACTTGCAGCAGCGGGAGTGTATTTTTGAAGCACCTGATTAGAGCCTTAGGCTCTAATAGGCTTCAAAAAAAGTGGTCTGCGAGCGCAGAGCATTGCGCTCGCAGTCCACCCAGATGTGTTAGAAAAGCGAATTATTATTATATATACGCCTCTCCGCCAATCAGCAGTTCTAATACCGGTCACCTGATTACCTGAAGGCAGAGGTGATCCCATTGGCCGCCTAGCAGAACAGGAAGAAGAGATGCAGGGAGGACACAGGAGCCATCGCCTGATCGGCGCCCCCCGTTCCACAACTCACCGTAGTCACCCTCTGCCTGATCCGCCACCACGATAAGGTAAGTGCCGGACAGACAGCGGGCAGGCGAGCGGGCGGGGGGGCACAGTGGCTGCATATTATGGGCACAGAGGCTGCATTTGCTGGGCACAGTAGACTGCATTTGCTGGGCACAGTTGGCTGCATATGATGGTCACAGTTAGCTGCATTTGCTGGGCACAGTTGGCTGCATATGATGGGCACAGTTGTCTGCATTTGCTGAGCACAGTGGTTGCATATGATGGGCATAGTTGGCTGCATATTGCGGGCACAGTTGGCTGCATTTGCTGGGCACAGTGGCTGCATATGATGAGCACAGTGGCTGCATATGATGGGCACAGTTGGCTGCATTTGCTGGGCACAGTGGGCTGCATATGATGGGCACAGTGGCTGCATATGATGGGCACAGTGGCTGCATTTGATGGCACAGTGGCTGTATTTAATGGCACAGTGGCTGTAATTGATGTTTTTGTTTCAATTGTTTTTTTAGAATTTTTCAGTTCTTTTGTGCCCCCAAAAAATTTTGAGCACCAGCCGCATCTGGGATGGAGAGAGAGACAGGGAGGGGATGTATAGAGAGAGAGAGAGAGAGGCAGGGGATGGAGAGAGAGAGAGACAGGCAGGAGATGGAGAGAGACAGGCAGGGGATGGGGATAGACAGACAGGCAGGGGATGGAGAGATATAGGCAGGGGACGGGGATAGACAAACAGGCAGGGGATGGAGAGAGATAGGCAGGGGACGGGATAGACAGACAGGCAGGGGATGGAGAGAGATAGGCAGGGGATGGGGATAGACAGACAGGGGATGGAGAGAGAGAGAGAGGGAGAGAGAGAGACAGACAGGGGATGGAGAGAGATAGGCAGAGGATGGAGAGAGACAGGCAGGGGATGGAGAGAGAGAGAGACAGGCAGGGGATGGAGAGAGAGAGACAGGCAGGGGATGGAGAGAGAGAGAGAGAGAGACAGGCAGGGGATGGTGAGAGAGAGGCACCGAATGAAGAGAGAGACAGTCAGGGGATGGGGAGAGAGAGACAGACGGAATGAAGAGTGACAAGCAGGGGATGGAGGGAGACAGACAGAGGATGGAGAGAGAGACAGGCAGAGGATGAAGAGGGACAGGTAGGGGATAGAGAAAGAGAAAGTCAGGGGTTGGGGGGATAACAGCCAGGGGATGGAGAGAGACAGTCAGGGGATGGAGAGTGACAGTCAAGGGATGGAGGGAGACAGTCAGGGGTTGAGGAGAGAGTGACAGTCAGGGGATGAACAGAGATAGACAGGCAAAGGATGGCGAGAGAGAGAGGCAGGGGATGAAGAGAGACAGAGACAGGCAAAGGATGGAGAGAGAGAGAGACAGGCAAGGAATGGAGAGAGAGACAGGCAGGGGATGAAGAGAGAGAGACATAGGCAAAGGATGGAGAGACAGGCAGGGGATTAGGAGAGAGAGAGACAGGCAGGGGATGGTGAGAGAGACAGACAGGGGATGGAGAGAGGGACAGGCAGGCAATGAAGAGAGACATGCAGAGGGTGGTAAATGACAGGTAGGGGATAGAGAAAGTGACAGTCAGGGGTTGGGGGGGGGGGTGACAGTCAGGGGATGGAGATCGACAGTAAGGGGATGGGTAATTATTATTATTATACAGGATTTATATAGCGCCAACAGTGTGCGCAGCGCTTTAGAACATGGGGCAGACAGTACACTTACAATACAAATCAATACAGGAGGGATCAGAGGGCCCTGCTCGTTAGAGCTTACAATCTAGAAGGGAGGGTCAAGGGGAAACAAAAGGTAATAACTGAGGGGGATGAGCTGATGGAAAAAATGAAAATACAGTTGTTAGGTGTGGGTAGGATAGGCTTCTCTGAAGAGAAGGGTTTTCAGGGATCTTCTGAAAGCTAATAAAGTAGATAAGCGGACAGATTGGGGTAGGGCATTCCATAGGATTGGAGAGGCTTTGGAAAAGGCCTGGAAGCGAGCATGGGAGGAGGTGACAAGGGAGCTAGAGAGCAGGAGGTCTTGAGAGGACCGAAGAGAGCGAGTAGGTTGGTATTTAGAGACGAAGCTAGTGATGTAGCTGGGGGCGAAATTGTGGATGGCTTTGTACGTAGTTGTTAGAATTTTGAATTTGAAGGGGTTGTAAAGGTAAAATTTTTTTTTTTTAAAAATAACAAACATGTTATACTTACCTTCACTGTGCAGCTCGTTCTGCACAGAGTGGCCCCGAACCTGGTCTTCTGGGGTCCCTCGGCGGCTGTTTCAGCTCCTCCCCGCAAGCATTAACCACCTTAATGCAAGCTCCCTCGCATGGTGGTTAGTGCTTGCGGGCGCGCTCCCGTGATACAGCCGGTGGCTATAGCCGCTCACTGTATCACTCGGCCCCGCCCCCCAGCGCGCCGCGTCATTGGATGTGATTGACAGCAGCGCGAGCCAATGGCTGCGCTGCTTCCAATCCATCCACTGTAGCCAATCAGCGGCCAGGGTGAGCGGAGGAATAGATGTCGGGAACGCGAAGCTGACTTTCGAGGCGTCAGGTAAGTAAAACGGGGGGGCTGGGGGCGGCGGTATTGTCAGAAGTTTTTTCACCTTAATGCATAGAATGCATTAAGGTGAAAAAATTTTTACCTTTACAACCCCTTTAATTCTTTGGCCGAGCGGAAGCCAGTGGAGGGATTGACAGAGAGGAGTGGCAGACACAGAGTGATTGGTAAGGTGGATGAGTCTGGCAGCGGCATTCATAATGGATTGAAGAGGTGATAGACTATGTAGAGGTAAGCCAATGAGAAGGGAGTTGCAGTAGTCTAGGCGAGAGATGACCAGTGAGTGAATTAAGAGCTTTGTTGTGTCATTGGTTAGAAAGGGGCGTATTTTGGAGATGTTGCGGAGGTTGAGGCGGCAGGGTTTGGACAGTGATTGGATGTGTTGCTTGAAGGAGAGTTCAGAGTCTAGGATTACACCTAGAACCTTGGCATGTGGGGATGGGCTTATAGTTGTGCCATCGATTTTGACAGAGAGATCAGGGCAAGAGGCATATGGGGGAGGAAAAATTAGAAGTTCGGTTTTGGCTAGATTGAGTTTAAGGAAGTGGTGTGACATCCAGACTGATATATCTGAGAGTAAATTACTGATATGTGAGAAGACAGAGGGAGTGAGCAGAGGGGTAGAGAAATATATTTGGGTGTCGTCAGCGTAGAGGTGGTATTGGAAGCCATGGGAGGCAATCAGTTGACCCAGGGAGTCGGTGTAGATTGAAAATAGTAGAGGTCCAAGAACAGAACCTTGAGGGACCCCAACAGAGAAAGGAAGAGGAGAGGAGGAAGTAGAGTTATAAGAAACACTAAAGGTGCGGTTGGATAAGTAGGAAGAGAACCAGTGAAGTGTACAGTCACGGAGACCAAAAGGCGTGTAGTTTTTTGAGGAGGAGGGGGTGGTCAACCGTATCAGAGGCAGCAGAGAGGTCCAGGAGTAGGAGTACAGAATAGTGTCGATTGGTTTTGGCCGTTAGTAGATCATTTGTTAGTTTTAGGAGAGCAGTTTCTGTGGAGTGTTGAGGACGAAATCCAGACTGAAGGGGATCAAGAAAGCCATTATCAGTGAGGTGGATGCTTAGTTGGTTGTAGACCAGACGTTCGAGGAGTTTGGATAAGAAGGGGAGCAAGGAGATGGGGCATAGGTTGTTAAGATTGGATGGGTCCAGTGAGGGCTTTTTAAGTATGGGTCTGACAAGTGCATGTTTTAGAGAGTTAGGGAAGATGCCAGAAGAGAGGGAGAGATTGAAGATGTGGGTTAGAGAGTGTAGTATAGGGCCAGAGGGTGAACGTAGCATTTGTGAGGGAACAGGATCCAGAGGGCAGGTGGTTAGGTGGACATTAGCAAGTAGTTTAGCAAATTTGTCTGTAGTGGTGGGGTTGAAAGAGGGAAATAATGATTGTGCCTGTAGGCATGACGTGTAAAGAGTGGAGGGTGTCGGCAAAGTAGAGATCTCAGCGCAAATACTATCAATCTTCTGTTTGAAGTGATTGGCGATCTCCTGGGCAGTGAGTGAGTTGGCGGGTGGAGGCGGTGGAGGACGAAGTAGAGAGTTATAGGTGGAGAAGAGTTGACGGGACAGGATGATAAGTTGCTAATGAGAGTGGTAAAATAGGTCTGCTTGGCAGAGAGGAGGCTGGAATTGTATTTTTGGAGGGCAGATTTATATTAGTTGAAATCTCTCTGGGACTTAGTCTTACGCCACAGGCGTTCAAGAGCACGACTACGTTTTTTCAGACTTCTAGTATCATCTGTTTGCCAAGGTTGAAGGGGCCTGGGCTTGATTCTGTGTGTAGTGAGGGGGGCAAGCGAGTTCAGTGAGGCTAGAAGTCAAGCGTTGTACATAGAAGTGGCTAGGTTGGTGCAGGATAGGGGTGAGATTTTGTCGTAGAGGTTGTTGATAGCAGAGTAGAGAAGAGAAGGGTTGAGATGACGTAGGTTTCTGCGGGTAACTTTAAGGTGATTGGAGGGAGAGGAGGTGAAGGAAAGGGAAAGAGTGAAACTAATAAGGTGGTGATCAGAGAGAGGCAATGGATAATTAGAAAGGTTGCATGGAGTGCAACGGTGAGAGAACACGAGGTCAAGGATATTGCCTTCTGAGTGAGTTGGAGCATGTATCCACTGCTTCAGGTCAAAGGAGGATGTTAGGGTAAGAAGTTTGGAAGTGGAAGGAGTTTTAGTATTAATAGGGATGTTGAAGTCCCCGAGAATGATAGTGGGGATTTCAGAAGAAAGAAAGTAGGGTAGCCAGGCAGAGAAGTCTTCAAGAAAGGTTGATACTGGTCCAGGGGGCCTGTAGATCACAGCTATCCTTAGAGAAATTGGAGTGAAAAGACGAATACAGTGTGCTTCGAAAGAGGAGAGTGACAGAGAGGGAGGTGGCTGAAGTACCTGAAAGGTGCTATGTGGGGCTAGAAGGATTCCAACACCTCCTCCCTTACGTCCGCTGGATCTGGGGGAGTGAGTCCAGAGAAGACCACCATGGGATAGGGCAGCAGAAGATGCAGTGTCGGATTCGTGGAGCCAGGTTTCGGTAATGGCGAGTAGGTTAAATGAGTTGGCAATAAAGAGGTCATGGAGAGAGGAGAGCTTGTTGCAGACAGAACAGGAGTTCCAAAGGGCACAAGAGAAAGGGAGTCTGATTTTGGGAAGAATAGAAATGGGAACTAAATTATGTTGATTGCGGCTGCTGCCAGAGGGTGCAGGGTGATGGGTGCAATGACAGACTGAGGATGGAGAGTGACAGACTGTGGATGGAAAGAGACAGGCAGGGGATTGAGAGTCACAGTCAGGGGATGGAGAGTGACAGTCAGGGGATGGAGAGAGACAGACAGGGGATGGAGAGTGACAGTCAGGGGATGGAGAGAGACAGACAGGGGAAGGAGAGAGACAGACAGGGGATGGAGAGAGACAGTCAGGGGATGGAGAGTGACAGTCAGGGGATGGAGAGTGACAGTCAGGGGATGGAGAGTGACAGTCAGAGGAAGGAGAGAGACAGACAGGGGATGGAGAGAGACAGACAGGGGATGGAGAGTGACAGTCAGGGGATGGAGAGAGACAGTCAGGGGAAGGAGAGAGACAGACAGGGGATGGAGAGAGACAGTCAGGGGATGGAGAGTGACAGTCAGGGGAAGGAGAGAGACAGACAGGGGATGGAGAGAGACAGTCAGGGGATGGAGAGTGACAGTCAGGGGAAGGAGAGAGACAGACAGGGGATGGAGAGAGTGACAGTCAGGGGATGGAGAGAGTGACAGTCAGGCGATGGAGAGAGTGACAGTCAGGGGATGGAGAGAGACAGTCAGGGAAAGGAGAGAGAGAGACAGGGGATGGAGAGAGTGACAGTCAGGGGATCGAGAGTGACAGTCAGGGGATGGAGAGAGTGACAGTCAAGGGATGGAGGGAGTGACAGTCAGGGGATCGAGAGTGACAGTCAGGCGATGGAGAGTGACAGTCAGGGAAAGGAGAGAGAGAGACAGGGGATGGAGAGAGTGACAGTCAGGGGATCGAGAGTGACAGTCAGGGGATGGAGAGAGTGACAGTCAAGGGATGGAGGGAGTGACAGTCAGGGGATGGAGAGTTACAGTCACGGGATGGAGAGAGACAGTTAGGGGATGGAGAGAGACAGTCAGGGGATGGAGAGTGACAGTCAGGGGAAGGAGAGAGACAGACAGGGGATGGAGAGAGACAGTCAGGGGATGGAGAGTGACAGTCAGGGGAAGGAGAGAGACAGACGGGATGGAGAGAGTGACAGTCAGGGGATGGAGAGAGTGACAGTCAGGCGATGGAGAGAGTGACAGTCAGGGGATGGAGAGAGACAGTCAGGGAAAGGAGAGAGAGAGACAGGGGATGGAGAGAGTGACAGTCAGGGGATGGAGAGAGTGACAGTCAAGGGATGGAGGGAGTGACAGTCAGGAGATCGAGAGTGACAGTCAGGCGATGGAGAGTGACAGTCAGGGAAAGGAGAGAGAGAGACAGGGGATGGAGAGAGTGACAGTCAGGGGATGGAGGGAGTGACAGTCAAGGGATGGAGGGAGTGACAGTCAGGGGATGGAGAGTTACAGTCAGGGGATGGAGAGAGACAGTTAGGGGATGGAGGGAGTGACAGTCAAGGGATGGAGGGAGTGACAGTCAGGGGATGGAGAGTTACAGTCAGGGGATGGAGAGAGACAGTTAGGGGATGGAGAGAGTGACAGTTAGGGGATGGAGAGAGTGACAGTCAGGGGATGGAGAGAGACAGTTAGGGGATGGAGAGAGTGACAGTCAGGGGATGGAAAGAGTGACAGTCAGGGGATGGAGAGAGTGACAGTCAGGGGATGGAGAGAGTGACAGTTAGGGGATGGAGAGAGTGACAGTTAGGGGATGGAGAGAGTGACAGTCAGGGGATGGAGAGAGACAGTTAGGGGATGGAGAGAGTGACAGTCAGGGGATGGAAAGAGTGACAGTCAGGGGATGGAGAGAGTGACAGTCAGGGGATGGAGAGAGTGACAGTCAGGGGATGGAAAGAGTGACAGTCAGGGGATGGAGAGAGTGACAGTCAGGGGATGGAAAGAGTGACAGTCAGGGGATGGAGAGAGTGACAGTCAGGGGATGGAGAGAGTGACAGTCTGTGTATGGGGGGCTTACTCTCCACCCCCTCTTAGATTTATTACATGATGCGGGGATCTCAGGAAAACATGGATGAAATGTTGGAACTCAGATAAGAGAAATGACCTTTCTCTGACAGTTGATTCCCATGATACAGATGTATGTCTCCCCTCTCCCGCCCCCCAGGTACACAGTGCAGGGGTGTCAGCACTCTCCCCCATACACAGTGACCTTGCCCTGTGACCTCGGCTGTCAGGAGTCCGGGGACTCCTCTGTGCCGCACTGACAGTTCAGAGTCATCAGCTGTCAGCGCACGGAGCGCTCAGCCTTCCTCCCAGCACAGGCACAGGTACATCCCACCGGCCTATGGAGGCGCTGCATGGACTGGCTCCACACACAGGGCGGACCCTACAGGGACTAGTAAGGGATTCTCTCTTTTTTTTATCCTCATTCTGGCTCATTGAGAATGTTGAAGAAGACGTGAAAGCTCCGACCCGTGCTGCTCCCTCCAATCAGACTGCCGCTAATTCCTTCTGTCTGCACAACTTCTGCCACTGACAGTCCACATCCCTGTGTCCCCATCGCTGTGTCCCCATCTTCAGCATCCCAGACCCCTTCCTGTCCTCACCTCTGCAGGATTCCAACTTGGATTGCTTGCCTGGACCCCTCCTATAGGAATTACTGCCTAAAACCCCCATCCCAGGGACTGAAGAGAAGGACAACTCAGGTCTATGTCATCGGATTCCCGGAGTTCTGAATCCCCCTGAATTCATCTGAATTGTGTAAGTGAATGAACTTCTGTGTGTCTGATTATCTGTGCATGGATGAAAATGTCATGGGTTGCATAAACTGGTTTATATAGCATTTGCACCAGTCACCCCTGATTTACAGGGGGACCCCAAATTTTGAAAATATCTCCTTGGATTCTTTCTTTTTTTTTTTGCATATGCCCCTGTCCTGGATAATACAACCCCTCTTTATGCCATTGTATCAAAAACATCTTTATGTATTGAATCTGCATATATGATAAACTTAGAATGTGTTTAATATGTCATTGTGCAGTAGCCAAAGCAGCCAATCAGCAGTCATCCTCATCCCTGTTACTTTATTATACCAATTAGAGGTGATATTGGATGTTCATGGGGTGCCCCTTGTATTGCCATGTTGAGTCCCCCCAGGTTTTTATAATTGGATATTTGGGGTTTGCAATGGCTTGCAAACTGGTTGTAATAGCATTTCTGCCAGTTACCCTGATTTACAGGGGCACCCCAAGTTTTGAAAATATGTCCTTGGAAATTTTGCATTTTTACCAGCCAACCCATGATTTACAGGGGACCCCACATTTTGAAAATATGCCCATGGAAATTGTTTGTATATCCCCCTGTCCTGGATAACAGGACCCCACTTTATGCCATTGTATTCAAAACATTTTCTTTATTTACTGAATCTGCATATTATTAACTTAGAATGCATTTAATATGTCATTGTGCAAAGTGCAGTAGCCAAAGCAGCCAATCAGCAGTCATCTTTTATCCCTGTTACATTATTATCTTAATTAGAGGTGATATTGGATGTTCATGGGATGCCCCTTGTATTGCCATATTGAGTCCCCACAGGTTTGAGAATTGGGTATTTTGGGCTTGCAATGCCTTGCAAACTGGTTTGTAATAGAATTTCTACCAGTTACCCTAATTTACAGGGGCACCCCCAAGTTTTGAAAATCCTTGGAAATGTTTTGTATATGCCCCTGTCCTGGATAACATGACTCCACTTTATGCCATTGTATTAAAAACATTTTATTTACTGAATCTGCATATTATTAACTTAGAATGCATTTACTATGTCATTTTGCGAAGTGCAGTAGCCAAAACAGCCAATCAGCAGTCATCTTTTATCCCTGTTACATTATTATACTAATTAGAGGTGATATTGGATGTTCATGGGGTGCCCCTTATATTGTCATATTGAGTCCCCCCAGGTTTGAGAATTGGATATTGTGGGCTTGCAAACTGGTTTGTAATAGCATTTCTGCCAGTTACCCTAATTTTCAGGGGCACCCCAAGTTTTGAAAATATGGGGTTTTTTTTTTGCACATGCCCCTGTCCTAGATAGAATGACCCCACTTTATGCCATTGTATTAAAAACATTTTCTTTATTCACTGAATCTGCATATTATTAACTTAGCATTTGTTTAATATGTCATTGTGCAAAGTGCAGTAGCCAAAGCAGCCAATCAGCAGTAATTTTTTTCCTATTCTAATTAGGGGTGATATTTGTTGTTCATGTGGTGCCCCTTGTATTGCCATATTGTGTCCCCCCCCCCCCCCCCCCGGGTTTTAGATTTGGTTTGTAGTAACATTTCTACCTGTTACCTTAATTTACAGGGGCGCCCCACATTTTGAAGATTTGAATAATGCAACCCATCTCTATTGCACCCTCAATTAAAAATGCATCCTTTATATTTACTTGATTATTATATAGTTCTGTATATTATAAACATTATTTGTTTAAACAGAATTTGTTTAATATGTCAGTATGTGAAATGCAGTAGCTAAATCAGCCAATCAACATTTATCGTTTATCCTTGTTACTTTATTATACTGATAAGAGGTGTTATTGGATGTTCATAGGGTGTTGTACAATATTGCTTCTTGTATTGCCTTATTGGATCACCCTAGGTGTCAGAATTGGATATTTTGTGCTTGCAATGAGTTGCAAACAGGTTTGTAGTAGCATTTCTACTAGTTACCCCTGAATTACAGGGGCACCCCAAGTCTTAAAGATTTGGATTTTTTTGTCGTGGATAATGCAACCCATCTCTATTATCTTCAATTAAAATAGTATTACTAAAACATTGTCTTTATATATTCAATTATATTAAAAACAAAAAAAATGCTTATTAGGATAGTGTACAAAGTGCAGTACCAAAGCAGCCAATCAACAGTCACCTTTTATTGCTGTTACTTTATTATAGTGATAAGAGGTGATATTATATGTTCATGGGGTGTTGCCCCTTGTATTGCCATATTGAGTCACCACAGAATTGGGTATTTTGGGCTTGCAATAGGCTGCAAACTGGTTTGCAGTAGCATTTCTACCAGTTACCCCTGATTTACATGGGCACCCCAAGTCTTGAAGATTTGTCCCTGGAATTTTTTTGTCATAGATAATGCAACCCATCTCTATTGCATCTTAAATTAAAATTGTATTACTAAAACATTGTCTTTACATATTAAATCATATTAAAAACATAGAATTTGCTTATTGGGTCACGTTTTAAAGATTAGTCCTTGGAGATTGTATTGTCCATGCTTCTGTCCTGTGTAATCGCCAATGCATCTTAAATTAAAATTGTATTATAATCATCCTCTTGATATGCTCAGTTATGATTTATATCTGCTTATGCTTGTTATAAACATAACATTTAATATGTCACTGTGCAAAGCGCAGTAGTCAAAGCAGCCAATCAGCAGTCATCTTGTATTCTTGCTACTTCCTTATAAGAGGTGATTTTTGATGTTTATGGCTTGTTGCACAATATTGTATTGAAATATTGATTAGCTTCAGGTATCAGAATTGTTGTTTTTTTTTTGTGCCTCTTGGTCAGTAGAGTGTATGGCAAGTATAGATATAACAGCTAAGCAGAAAAGTGTCCTTGGAAATTGTTTTAAACAAAATGTATTTTTCTAAATAAATCACATTTTCCCCCAATTTTTTATTTTTTTTATTTATTTATTTTTTGTTTACAAACTTTTCATTAGGTACAAAATAATGGTAAAAAACATTATATCATAAGATCAGAGAAATACAATATATACAATTCATTGTTTATGGGGTTTATGGTGAAATAATGCAATGAATGAACAATTATTTCTTATAATTAATACAAGTGGTAATCTAATTTCCCCCGAATTTAAAGCTTTCATTGATCTGGAAGCCATTGTAGATGGAACTGTTTGGTTGGTCTTAATCATTCCTGCTGTCCTCTACGTGCTGTTCTGCACCTTTACCTCGCACATACCATTGAACCGGCTCCCTTATAAAGCCTTAGCTCAGCAAAGCATGGATTTCCTATTTTCTGAACTGATTGCCTGGTACAGAATTGTCTTGTCACACATTCTGTTGGACGTTAAAAACAATTATTAACACAGTTAGGAGGATAGCCACTAAAAGGTGATAGATGAAGGTTTGCTGCCATTCCACAGGCTTCTGATGATTTAGCCTCCAAGTTCTGACCTCAATTAAAATAACCGAAAATGTGAAAATGTCCCAAGTGAAAATGCTTATTCCTGGAGGTAAGAGTGAGTTGACTTTTTTTTTTTTCCTTTGGTGAGCTTACCTTGTGATGTCCCCAACACAGCGTGTTTTTGTGTATTGTGACTTTTTGATGTGGCCATTTTGGTGTTGGTAATTCCTTGTGCACCCCTGTCAGCTATTGGTGCCAGTACTTTCCCTGGCTAGTACAAAGTAATTATGTTTTTTTTTTTTTGGGGGGGGGGGTGAGAGTGTAATTTTTGGGATAGGCTAATGCCCCGTACACATGATAGGATTTTCCGACAACAAAACTGTGGATTTTTTTTCCGAAGGATGTTGGCTCAAACTTGTCTTGCATACACATACATAAAAGTCCGTTTAAAAATTGGCTGAGCTGGATGGAAAATTATTGGGCAAACAGTGACTACTCCTATCAGATCTCCGGCTGTTTGAATACATTATCCATCAGTGGAGAGTCTTCCATCCATCTGTATGGCCAGCTTTAGGGTTAGGGGTAAGGATAAGAGGGGGTTAAGATGAGTGTTAGGGATTGGTGACATTTGAGGAGATAAGGTGCCAGCTCCTAAAAATAAGGTACCGGTACTTTAAAAAAAGAAGTGCGGGAATTGTTTTTATTTTGCAATCATACTTACCTAGGTGGATGCAGCATTGGTCTGATGCTGCATCTGCCCTCCCGTTTGGCTCTAAGACTGAGTAGTGAGTGATCAAACACCGCCGATCACTCGGTTCTCACGGCCCCCTGAGCAGAGAGCTGAAGACTGTCAGTCACTGTTGTCTGCTCTGCCCCTCCAGCACTCACTGAAGCGCTGGGCTGTGGAGGGGTGGGAGCGGCCAGCTCAGGCTCTCAGTGGCTCGCTGAGAGGCTGAGCCGGGTGTCAGTCCAAGCATTTGGGCGGATCCCTCCCATATAGTCGTAATCTTTCCCGAGCCTGGACCGGTTTTGTGACATGGTGAAAACGGGTGATAGGAGTGGAGAACAGGCGGCACTCCTATGATCCACAGGAGAAGTACAGCCAAACAAGCTTTGACTTTACTTCTTCTTAAATCAGTAGTGTATTTAGGTTTTGTGCTGCCCAAGGCCTGACTAATCTCGTGCACCCCCTAATTTAAATATGACCCACCCTTCCTGTCAAGACCACACCCCTTGCTGTTTAAGACCCACCCTGAAATTTTCGAGTGGGGAAACCACCACCCGCCACTGTCCTGTTATGCTGCTATAGCTTGCAATCTTATTTCTCCAAAACAGTGTAATGCCGCATACACACGGGCGGACTTTTCGACGGACTAGGTCTGGTAGACTTTTCGACGGACTTTCCGAATGAATGGACTTGCCTACACACGATCAACCAAAGTCCGACGGATTCGTACGTGATGACGTACGAGTGGACTAAAACAAGGAAGTTGATAGCCAGTAGCCAATAGCTGCCCTAGCGTTGGTTTTTGTCCGTCGGACTAGCATACAAACGAGCGGACTTTTCGACCGGACTCGAGTCCGTCGGAAAGGATTGAAACATGTTTTATTTCTAGGTCCGTCGAACTTTTGGGAAAAAAAAGTCCGCTGGAGCCCACACACGATCGAATTATTCGACGGACTCCGATCCTCCGGACCAAGTCTGCCGTAAAGTCCGCTCGTGTGTACGCGGCATAAGGGTCGGTGTAACCTAACATCACTCTCAGAAGGATATAAAACACGACATGCTTTCAGGTACGATCAGGGGAAACTGTATTTCATCTGTGCTGACTCTTCCTTGTGTTCCAGAGTGCATTGTTTCTAGAGGTCTATGTATTTGATTAAAAAAGAAAGTACAACTGAGGAGGAAAGAGGAACAGCTTCATTCCAAAATAGTGACAGTCCCTTTAAATAATGGACAGTTGTGAGTAGGGTTGCCACCTTTTCTTCAAGCCAAACCCGAACACTTTTGCAGCACAGGGCAATTTTTATTTTTTATTATCTGCTGTAGACACTATAGGATTATAAAAGTGTGTAGAGCGTGCCTTGGCAAACAGTGGGTGTGGCCAAACTGCTCTTGCTGACATTATCACTCCACCCTTCAGTCAAACCTGCCCCCAAACAGCTGCCCGCAGCTCCCGGACGGCAACAGATTTGTGTATTACTGTTACTTGGGGAGCCACAGACTGGTTTGAATAATGTGTCCAGGTTTCAGGTGGACTGAAACCCGGACACATGATTCAAAACCCGAACTGTTCAGGTGAATCCTGGACAGGTGGCAACCCTAGTTGGGAGCTCTAATACTGGCATGTTTTTGGGCAGACACTAGAAGCTTAGGTTTAAAGGCTTGGGTTTGAACTCATATCCCCATACTACAACAAAGCAGTGATAGCAACTGTGCAGCTTATAGCTTTAGAGAAAGGTATACCTGTTTTCTTCCTTACTTGTTGTTTACAGGATAAAATCTGTATTTTTTGCTAGAAAATTACTTAGAACCCCAAACATTATATATATATATATATATATATATATATATATATATATATATATATATAGCTATAGCAAAGACTGGAGAATAAAATGAGGATTGTTGCAATATTTTATGTCACACGGTATTTGCACAGCGGTCTTTCAAACGCAATTTTTTTGGAAAAAATACACTTCACTGAATTAATAAAGAAATGAATCAGTAAATTTAGCCTGATTTTTTGTATACTGTGAAAGATGCCGAGTAAATAGATACCTAACATGTTACGGTTTAAAGTTGCGCACACCTGTGGAATGCCGACAAACTACGGTACTTAAAAATCTTTTGCTAGAATTATTGCTCTCGCTCTGACGATCACGGCGATACCTCACATGTGTGATTTGAACATCGTTTACATTTGTGGGCACGACTTAAGTATGCATTTTCTTTGGTGAGCGAGCACATGTGGACGGGAGTGCTTTACATTTTTTTTATTTTTATTTTTTTATTATTTATTTTATTTCTATTTATTTATTTATTTTACACTGTCTCTTTATAAAAAAATATGACCACTTTTATTGCTATCCCTTGTGACAGTAATAGGCAGTGACATGTACTCTTCATAGAGGGATCTGGGGTCTAAAAAACCCAAATCCCTCCTTTGCACTTAAAGAGGAAGTAAACTCCGTTTTTTTCCCCCTTCTTCCCTGCAAAGTAAAGACATAATGTACTAGTGTGCATCACATACGAGCACATTATGTGACACTTACCTGCAAACGAAGCCCGCGTTGACTCCGCTGCAGGCCGCATCCATCCTCGCCCGTCTTCCTTTCGTGGCCACAGACTCCAGCTGTGTGACTGTCCAGAGCCGAGTGACACCACTCCTGCGCGCGTGGGAGCTGCCGATCACGGCACTGACTTCTGGAGAATCGGCACAGGTGGCCATTCCTTGATAGGACATGCGCCGATGACATCATCGGTGCAGTATACAGTAAATATCTCCTAAACGGCGCACGTTTAGGAGGTATTTACAGTACCTATAGGTAAGCGTTATTCTAGTCTTACCTATAGGTACAAATAATACAGGAAGGTTTACAACCTCTTTAAAAGTATTCAAAACGCCAAAATCTGCATTTTGGAAAACTAGGTATTTTTTCAAATCGGTGCCATTGGCAGCCGAGTAAACCGGAAGTGACGATGTGAGTTCGCTCCTGGGTTACCACATCGGAGACCCAATTGAAGCCGATTCTGGCTTTGTTCCGGACTCTTGCCAGTGTCTGGTCGCTTGGGTCTCTCGCTGGGGGTGAGAGGCGGAAGGCAGCAGGAGGAGGGGGGGCGTCCCCTCCCACTCCTTGTGATAACGGCCAAGTGGCTTGATTAGCCGTATCGGTTGTTATCATCAGAAAGCCAACCGCCAGCTCTAAAAACCGGTACAGGTACGTTGTTTCGCATGAAGTGGTTAAGGCTGAACTCTGGGATATCCAAATATTAGACATGTGCAATTTGTTTCGTTCCAAATTTGTTTAACGAATTACAACAAATTCGTTAACTCGGAAATATCAGAATGAACGAAAACCCGTTTAACGAATTTTTCCAAATATTCGTAAATTAGAATATTCGAAAATTTGTAACTTTGTACATTCATAAATTCATACATTTGTACATTCGTAAATTCGTACATTTTCACATTCGGAAATTTGTTCATTCACACATCCGTAAATTCGTAAATTTGTAAATTCGGAAATCTGAAATAATAATTAACTAATAATAACTTAACTATTACTAACTATTAAACTATAGGTATTGTAATTTCCCTTCAAATTTGGCTGTTTGTGAACAGAACAAACACAAATTTATCAGAAATAACGAATGCCGTATCCAAGCGAATGGAACGTAATGAATTAATAATAATAAATAACAATAATAATAATAAAAACTTTTTATTATTTTTATTTATTATTAACCACTTGAGCCCCGGACCATTATGCTGCCTAAGGACCAGAGGTCTTTTTCCAATTTGGCACTGCGTCGCTTTAACTGCTAATTGTGCGGTCATGCAATGCTGTACCCAAACGAAATTTGCGTCCTTTCCTTCCCACAAATAGAGCTTTCTTTTGATGGTATTTGATCACCTCTGCGGTTTTTATTTTTTGCGCTATAAACGGAAAAAGACCGAAAATTTTGAAAAAAAATGATATTTTCTACTTTTTGTTATAAAAAAAATCCAATAAACTAAATTTTAGTCATACATTTAGGCCAAAATGTATTCGGCCACATGTCTTTGGTAAAAAAAATGTCAATAAGCGTATATTTATTGGTTTGCGCAAAAGTTATAGCGTCTACAAACTAGGGTACATTTTCTGTAATTTACACAGCTTTTAGTTTATGACTGCCTATGTCATTTCTTGAGGTGCTAAAATGGCAGGGCAGTACAAAACCCCCCCAAATGACCCCATTTTGGAAAGTAGACACCCCAAGGAAATTGCTGAGAGGCATGTTGAACCCATTGAATATTTATTTTTTTTGTCCCAAGTGATTGAAAAATGACAAAAAAAAAAAATATATATATATATTTACAAAAAGTTGTCACTAAATTATATATTGCTCACACAGGCCATGGGCCTATGTTGAATTGCACCCCAAAATACATTCAGCTGCTTCTCCTGAGTATGGGGATACCACATGTGTGGGACTTTTTGGGAGCCTAGCCGCGTACGGGGCCCCGAAAACCAATCACTGCCTTCAGGATTTCTAAGAGTGTAAATTTATGATTTCACTCTTCTCTGCCTATCACAGTTTCGGAGGCCATGGAATGCCCAGGTGGCACAAAACCCCCCAAAGTGACCCTATTTTGGAAAGTAGACACCCCAAGCTATTTGCTGAGAGGCATATTGAGTCCATGGAATATTTTATATTTTGACACAAGTTGCGGGAAAGTGACACTTTTTTTTTTTTTTCATAAAGTTGTCACTAAATGATATATTGCTCACACAGGCCATGGGCATATGTGGAATTGCACCCCAAAATACATTTATCTGCTTCTCCTGAGTATGGGGATACCACATGTGTGGGACTTTTTGGGAGCCTAGCCGCGTACGGGACCCCGAAAACCAATCACTGCCTTCAGGATTTCTAAGGGTGAAAATTTTTGATTTCACTCTTTACTGCCTATCACAGGTTCGGAGGCCATGGAATGCCCAGGTGGCACAAACCCCCCCAAAATGACCCCATTTTGGAAAGTAGACACCCCAAGCTATTTGCTGAGAGGCATGGTGAGTATTTTGCAGCTCTCATTTGTTTTTGAAAATGAAGAAAGACAAGAAAAAACATTTTTTTTTTTCTTTTTTCAATTTTCAAAACTTTGTGACAAAAAGTGAGGTCTGCAAAATACTCACTATACCTCTCAGCAAATAGCTTGGGGTGTCTACTTTCCAAAATGGGGTCATTTGGGGGGGTTTTGTGCCACCTGGGCATTCCATGGCCTCCGAAACTGTGATAGGCAGTGAAGAGTGAAATCAAAAATTCACGCCCTTAGAAAGCCTGAAGGCGGTGCTTGGTTTTCGGGGTCCCGTACGCGGCTAGGCTCCCAAAAAGTCCCACACATGTGGTATCCCCGTACTCAGGAGAAGCAACAGAATGTATTTTGGGGTGTAATTTCACATATTTCCATGGCATGTTTGAGCAATATATCATTTAGTGACAACTTTGTGCAAAAAAAAAAAAAAAAAATTTGTCTCTTTCCCGCAACTTGTGTCGCAATATAAAATATTCCATGGACTCGACATGACTCTCAGCAAATAGCTTGGGGTGTCTACTTTCCAAAATGGGGTCATTTAGGGGGGTTTTGAACTGTCCTGGCATTTTATGCACAACATTTAGAAGCTTATGTCACACATCACCCACTCTTCTAACCACTTGAAGACAAAGCCCTTTCTGACACTTATTGTTTACATGAAAAAGTTATTTTTTTTTGCAAAAAAATTACTTTGAACCCCCAAACATTATATATTTTTTTAAAGCAAATGACCTACAGATTAAAATGGTGGGTGTTTCATTTTTTTTTTTTCACACAGTAATTGCGCAGCGATTTTTCAAACGCATTTTTTGGGGAAAAAACACACTTTTTTAAATTTTAATGCACTAAAACACACTATATTGCCCAAATGTTTGATGAAATAAAAAAGATGATCTTAGGCGGAGTACATGGATACCAAACATGACATGCTTTAAAATTGCGCACAAACGTGCAGTGGCAACAAAATAAATACATGTTTAAAAGCCTTTAAAAGCCTTTACAGGTTACCACTTTAGATTTACAGAGGAGGTCTACTGGAAAAATTACTGCACTCGATCTGGCCTTCGCGGTGATACCTCACATGCATGGTGCAATTGCTGTTTACGTTTGATGACAGACCGCCGCTTGCGTTCGCCTTAGCGCGAGAGCAGGGGGCGACAGGGGTGTTTTGTTTTTTTTTTTTTTTTCTTAATTATTTTTTTGCTTTTTTAATCTTACTTTTAAACTGTTCCTTTCATATTTTTTTTTTAATCATTTTTATTGTTATCTCGGGGAATGTAAATATCCCCTATGATAGCAATAGGTAGTGACAGGTACTCTTTTTTGAAAAAATTGGGGTCTATTAGACCCTAGATCTCTCCTCTGCCCTCAAAGCATCTGACCACACCAAGATCGGTGTGATAAAATGCTTCCCCAATTTCCCAATGGCGCTATTTACATCCGGCGAAATCTAAGCCATGAAATGCTCATAGCTTCCGGTTTCTTAGGCCATAGAGATGTTTGGCGCCACTCTGGTCTCTGATCAGCTCTATGGTCAGCAGGCTGAATCACCGGCTGCATTCTCAGGTTCCCTGTTGAGACAGGAGAGCCAGAGAAAAACACGGAAGACGGTGGGGGGGGGGCATTCCCTCCCACGGCTTGTAAAAGCAGTCTAGAGGCTAATTAGCCACTAGGATTGCTTTTACATGAAAGCCGACCGCTGGCTGAAAAGAATGATACCAAGATGATACCTAAACCTGCAGGCATCATTCTGGTATAACCACTCAAAGTCGTGCATGGCGTACCTGAAGACAAAAAAATGGTTAACAATGGTTAACAATAAAGCACAGTAAACAGTAAAGTATAAATAATTACATACCTGAAAAACAAACATGATAAAACATAATAACAATAACAATAACAATAAAACATTGCAGAATAGAATACAGTAAAAAAAAGAGCAGAACAATAGAGAGAGAATAGAGAGAGAGAGAACAATAAAACGAGAACTATTTTTTTTTATTTTATATATATTTTTTTTTTTACACTTTTTTTGTAACTAACTTTTATAACTGTAACCGGTTCCAGGTTCGGGTTTCTCAAAATGCGATGGCATCTTGGGAGACCCTGTGAAAGTGTGCCTAGTCTGTGGAATGCTGTACCCTACACTAATACTCAACTAGTGCATGGTAGCGTTCAAAACATTCACCAATGCAAAGACCAGGATTGTCAGGACAGGAGGGACAATAATAGCGGGTGTCACGCCTATATCCGCGCTTGCTGCAGACACAACATCTTTTTTGGGGGGTTCGCTGGGTAGGGGTACTCGGGAGGACATAAAAATGCCTCTCATGCAGCCGACTGCATTTGGTTGGGGATGTGAATGGGGGAAGTACGGGCGCTGCAGAAGCGGTGGGTTCCCAATTAGGATTGGCGAATGCAGCAGGAAGGGCATTATGGGCACGACGGGCCTGTGTTTGTCTTTTTGGTGTTAGCGGGACACTACTTGTGCTTGCCACCTCACCAGCTTGAACTGCACTTATGGGACTCGCCACGTCACCAAGTGTTACTGCAGTGCTGGTTTGACTACGACCAGGGTGTACTACGCCGCTGGCGCTTGCCAGTTCCCCAAAACGCTACCAAAAAAACTGTTAGCGATCGCAGGGATCAGGCCTGACTCTGCGAACGCTGCAGTTATGCGTTTAGAGTTTTGTAAGTGACAGTGATCGATCGATACTGCACTTGGGTGGGCTGGGCCAGGCCGGGCGGAGGGGCAAAACGCAGGTGCTAGCAGGTATCTGGGCTGATCCCGCTAACACTGCGTTTTTGGGAACCCTAAACTGCTGGGGACGCTAATATAGATCTGATCGGATCAGATATTGATCCGTTCAGATACTATACCACTAAGGGAGGTGTACGCTGCGTGCGTGGGTGTTAGCGGTACTGGCGCTAACCTGACGCTGCCTGGGGCTGGTGCTTGCCAGTTCACCAAAACGCTACCAAAAAAACTGTTAGCGATCGCAGGGATCAGGCCTGACTCTGTGAACGCTGCAGTTATGCGTTTAGTGTTCTGTAAGTGACAGTGATCGATCGATACTGCACTTGGGTGGGCTGGGCCGGGCGGAGGGGCAAAACGCAGGTGCTAGCAGGTATCTGGGCTGATCCCGCTAACACTGCGTTTTTGGGAACCCTAAACTGCTGGGGACGCTAGTATAGATCTGATCGGATCAGATATTGATGCGTTAAGATACTATACCACTAAGGGAGGCGTATGCTGCGTGCGTGGGTGTTAGCGGTACTGGCGCTAATCTGACGCTGCCTGGGGCGACGCATATCACCGCCGGCCGATTAGGGGGCTAAACCTTTATTCGGTAATAAACGGCGGGTGCCCTGACACTATAAAAAATAAACAAACTAACCAGCGTCAACCGTAACAGTTATACGGTGATCAGTGGTGAAAGGGTTAACTAGGGGGCAATCAAGGGGTTAAAACATTTATTAGGTAGTATATGGGGGTCCCTGACGCTATAAAACGCTGACGGCGAACCCAAATATTTACCTCACTAACTAGCGTCACCAGCGACACTAATACAGCGATCAGAAAAATGATCGCTTAGTGACACTGGTGACGGGGGGTGATCAAGGGGTTAAAACTTTATTAGGGGGGGTTAGGGGGGTACCCTAGACCTAAAGGGGGGTAACAGTATCTGTCCCAACACAATAACTGTCACAAACTGACACTATGCAGTAATCAGAAAAAAAAAAAAAAACTGCTGGTGTCAGTTTGTGACAGGGGGGGGGTGATTGGGGGGGATCGGGGGGCGATCGGGGGGGGGGATCGGGGTGTAATGTGTGCCTGGCATGTTCTACTGTGTGTGTGTGTGTTGGTGCAGTCACTCACTTGTCGTCTCTCCTCGGGCCGGAACGGAAACTACCGACCCGAGGGGAGATGACATCATTTCCTTTGCTGCTGTTTAGCATACAGCAGCAAAGGAGTGTTCCCATTGGCCGGCGGCGATCGCGAGGGGGGGGCCACGAACGGATGGCCTCCCCCTCGTCTCCGATCGCCGGGGGACAAAACGGGACCGCCTCGGGCGGCGGGGGGGGTCCGATCGGACCCCCCACCCGCGGAAGGCAGATCACGTACCATGTACGTGATTTTGCCTGTCCGTGCCGCCTTGACGACGTACATCGGCGTGAGGCGGTCGTCAAGTGGTTAATTTGTTCCGTTATATTTGTTTAGATGCAGCATCATTATTTTGAATAATTTGTAACTTCGGATAAATTTGTATTCGTTACGTTCACTAACAGCCAAATTTGAAAGGAAATTACAATACCTATAATTTAATAGTTAGTTACTACTATTTCAGATTTTCTCATTTTCGGGTTTTCGGATTTTCGAATTTCGAATTTCCAAATTTCCGAATTTTCTAATTTACGAATGTACGATTTTACGAATATACAAATTTTCTAATTTACGAATGTAAAAATTTACGGATTTACAAATTTACGAATTTACTAATGTGCGAATGTACGAATTTACGAATGTACGAATGTACGAATTTACTAATTGCGATCATAACGAATGACCCGAAAAGCGAAAAAAACAAAAAAAAAAACAAAACTAAAACGAACAAATTTTTTGGCAGTGCACATGTCTACCAAATATATATAAATGTAAGAGTCTTGTGTATTTTTAGTTGAATCATGGTGTGCTTTGTGCGTTTTTTCCAGATCTGTGCAGTAATCCAGTATGAAACTATACCTCTGTGCTGGAGCTTCCTGTGATAAAGACCGCTCACTGCTGCTCTCTCTCCTTGTGCAGGGTGACTGGTCTTGTCTCCGCCCCCTCTGTAGATTTCTGCAAGCAGCCTGTAGTGGGTGGAGCTACTTGCCTCGTCCACAGCTCTGCTCTCTGCACAGGCTATGTACAGCTAGAGATGGGAAGTCAAACAAAACCAAAGAAATTTCCAAGTTCAACTTACCAACCAGTCTAACAATATACATTAAAAACAGGGGTTCAGTCTGCACACATTTGTATATATATGCGTAAGCTGCAGGCCCCGTCAAGGCAGCCCATTTTTTGTAGTTCGAACTCTAACTTCTGTGAATCCCCACAATGGAAGCACATGCATTTTAATGGATAGGCAGAGGGCAGGTGAGCCTGAAAGGAGCCCACCCCTCCTTAAAGGCACAGGGGCGCACTGGGAACCCAGCATATAGCACTGGTGTCTGTACTTTGAATATATTGGTCAGGCAACGCACTAAAAAGTGGCCACTGCCCCGCCTATAACTGGTCTTTGCAGCAAGGAGCACTGGAAGGGCGACATATGGCAAACAAAACCAAAGAAATTTTCAAGCTCAACTTACCAACCAGCCTGCAACCAACCAAATTGACTTGCCTAACAATATGTATTGAAAACAAGAGTTTAGTCTGTACTCTTAGTATGTGTGCAGACTAAACCCCTGTTTTTAATGCATATTGTTAGACAGGTCACAGGCTGGTTGGTAAGTTGAGCTTGGAAATTTCTTTGGTTTTGTTTGACATTCGCCGACCTTCCAGTGCATCTTGCTGCAAAGACCAGTTATAGGTGGGGGAAGTGGCCACTTGTTTGTATCCAGAGATGGAAAGGCTGGAATAAAACTGAAGATTTGTAAAGATGTTTTTTTTTTGTTGGAAAAATTGAAATGTTAAATAATATATCTACGACATGGTATTTTACCTATATAACATGAAGACCTTAACCGCTTGCCGACCAGCCGCCATCATTATACTGCGGCAGGTTGGCACGGCTGCGCGAATCGCCTTTGGTGTACATTGGCCACTTTAAGAGCAATAGCAGGCGCGACGCCAGAGCCGATGCATGTGGCCGGCGGCCGCGATGTCCGCCGGCCACCTGCGATCACTCCACAGAGAGCCAGAATGGGGATCTGTCAATGTTAACAAACAGATCCTCGTTCTGACATGGGAGTAGAGAGAGAGATCGTCTGTTCCTAGTGATCAGGAACAGCGATCTCTCTGTACTTCCTGTCAGCCCCCACAGTTAGAAACACCACCCTAAGGAACACATTTAACCCCTTGATCGCCCCCTAGTGTTAACCCCTTCTCTGCCAGTGTCATTTATACAGTAATCAGTGTGTTTTATAGCACTGATCGCTGTATAAATGTCACTGGTCCCTAAAAAATGTCAAACATGTCCGATCTGTCCACCGCAATGTCATAGTCCTGCTAAAAATTGCTGATCACCGGCATTACTAGCAAAAAATATTGTTTTTTTTTTTCAAAATTGTTGCTCTTTTGTTTATAGCGCAAAAAAATAAAAACCGCAGAGGTCATCAAATACCACCAAAAGAAAGCTCTATTTGTGGGAAAAAAAGGACATAAATTTTGTTTTTGTACAATATCGCACGACCGCGCAATTGTTAAGGTTAAAGCGACGCAGTACCGTATCGGAAAAAATGGCCTGGTCATTAAGGGGGCAAATCCTTCCGGGGCTGAAGTGGTTAATGTAAGCTTTCTCTTACATTTGTTTGATTGTTGGGATACAGTAGATGACAGTTTCTGTCTGTAGTTTATCTTATTTAACCTTTAAATGATCTCTATTAATGTTCTCCACCATCACAGCATTATGTTTTCCTATAGTCTGATCAGTAAATTGTTTTTTTCTTTTCCTCCTCTCAGTAAAATGGGGAGACCAACATCTAGAGTATGGAAACATTTCCATTTTCTGCTGAGTGTAAAGGTGAAATTTGCAAATATTGTGAGAAGAAATATTCTTTTCCAAATGCTACAAGCATGACAAAACACATCCCGGCATGCCAGAGGTGCCCTAAAGACATAAAAAATACTTTATGGAATGAAATGGAAATGATGTAATGAAATGGAATGAATGACCAGAATGAAAGTGTGAGGAGCTTTTCCCTCCAGGGTTCCTATTCCAGAAACACTCTTTCTGTTGCTTCTGGATGATCACAAAGTGTTTCTTCACCAGCAACATCTTCAAGTAAGGAAGTGTTGCAAACCACGACCTCCCAAAAATACACAATCCCTTCATTTATAGATAACATGACACCTGAAAATCAAGGTCATAGAGCATAATATGCTTCTGGATCAGCATTTTCAATAACTGAGAATGCATATTGGCAAGAAGACTTACATTATTATGAGGGAAAGGGGGGTGGTTACCTGTTTTCATGTATAGGTGAAATAATCTTATCATATACAGTCCTTGTTGTTCAATTTGTAATAAAAAATTTAAATTCAAAAAACAAGCTTAGTTTATTAAACCATAAGCTGTACTTTTGTTTCAAGCATAATACTTTTATATACACCACACCAATGACTATCAATTTGTAAAACTACTCCACACTGATTTTTTTTTTTTCCCCGAAAATTTCCAAACAAGGAAATTTTACACTTCTGCGCACAGCACAGTGTTTATTTCACTTCTACTTTTACAAGACAATATCTGGATGTACAAAGGCATTTTGGTGCACAGAAAGTGACTTTATATCCTTTGTAGGTATTGAGGAATGGATTTAAATGAAAGTTGTTGTTCACGGAGTTCAGCTTTAAGAAGACACTGTTACGAGGCTGCTAAGTAAACAGTTCTACAAGATTACACTTGCTCGCTCATCCAGAAGTGTGCAGTGCAGCTGTGTTGCTGTGCTTTGGGATGTGTCTGTCATTCAGGAGCAGAGCAATGTCAACAATTCCAAACAAGGGCTTGGTTTTATTTGTGTGGAAGCTCAGGGTACCGTGAGTGATCTCCGCACAGTCGCTCCTACAAGGCGATTGTTCATTTTCTGTTTGCGTTTAACAAGGGAAATAGGTCGGCTGCCAAAATCCAAGGGGTGAAAGGGAAAATAAATGAATATATTAAATAATTCAGTGCTGGCCACACATTGTTGGTGTTCTAGGCTCCTGGTTTATTTCTCTCTATAGAGATGTAGCTCTCTTACGCAGAATGATTAAGGTGCTACAAAGATCAGGCATGTGGTGTCACCTTTGACAGCCAATGGAAATCTAATAAAGGTCAGACTGTGCTAAAGCTGAGCTCTAGACAAGCAGCTAAATATATTGTCTTATATGTATGTACAGTATCTCACAAAAGTGAGTACACCCCTCACATTTTTGTAAATATTTTATTATATCTTTTCATGTGACAACACTGAAGAAATGACACTTTGCTACAATGTAAAGCAGTGAGTGTACAGCTTGTATAACAGTGTAAACTTGCTGCCCCCCTCAAAATAACTCAACATACAGCCATTAATGTCTAAACCGCTGGCAACAAAAGTGAGTACACCCCTAAGGGAAAATGTCCAAATTGGGCCCAATTAGCCATTTTCCCTTTCCCAATGTCATGTGACTTGTTAGTGTTACAAGGTCTCAGGTGTGCATGGGGAGCAGGCGTGTTAAATTTGGTGTTATTGCTCTCACTCTCTCATATTGGTCACTGGAAGTTCAACATGGCACCTCATGGCAAAGAACTCTCTGAGGATCTGAAAAAAAAATGTTGCTCTACATAAAGATGATATAGGGTAAACGTTCCGCGCTACCCCCAACTGTGATAAACCAATGTGAAATTTAAATTAGTGAAAATCTATTTTAACCACTTCCGGACCGCTCACTGTATATATACGTCATTTTTTTGAAGATGGATATCTCGGTAACGGCAGCAGCTGCTGCCACAACCGAGGTATCCATCTTTTCAGTGAGCGGTTCCGTACATGATAATGGTGGTCTCTGCGGCGGGTTCGCCGCGAGATCACCGTTATCGGCGGCGGGAGAGGTGCCACCCCCCCTCCCGCCGCTCTCCCGCACCCTCCGCCGCTTACCGGAGCCGTCGGTAGCGGCAGAGGCGATCGGGTCCTGTCACTTCCTCGGTATGGAGACGAGTGAGGCTAAGATGGCCCCCACCCGTCTCCATACCATGTGACGGCCGGAGCGACGTCATTACGACGGCTCCGCCCACGTCTCTTAAAGGCACAATTATTTTTGTGTCATTTTTTTAAACGACTTTTTTTTTTTTTTTTTTTTTTTTGCATTTTAGTCTAAATATGAGATCTGAGGACTTTTTGACCCCAGATCTCATATTTAAGAGGACCTGTCATGCTTTTTTCTATTACAAAGGATGTTTACATTCCTTGTAATAGGAATAAAAGTGATCCATTTTTTTTTTTTTTTTAAAAACAGTGAAAAAATAAATAAAATAAAGTAAAATAAATAATAAAAAAAAAAAAAATTTTTTTAAAGCGCCCTGTCCCGACGAGCTCGCGCGCAGAAGCGAACGCATACGTGAGTAGCGCCCGCATATGAAAACGGTGGTCAAACCACACATGTGAGGTATCGCCGCGACTGGTAGAGTGAGAGCAATAATTCTAACCCTAGACCTCCTCTGTAACGCAAAACATGCAATCTGTAGAATTTTTTAAACGTCGCCTTTGGAGATTTTTAAGGGTAAAAGTTTGACGCTATTCCACGAGCGGGCGCAATTTTGAAGCGTGACATGATGGGTATCAATTTACTTGGCGTAACATTATATTTCACAATATAAAAAAAAATTGGGCTAACTTTACTGTTGTCTTATTTTTTTTTTTCAAAAAAGTGAATTTTTTCCAAAAAAAGTGCGCTTAGAAGACTGCTGCGCAAATACGGTGCAATTTTATTCTCTAGGGTGTTAGAAAAAAAAAATATATAATGTTTGGGGGTTCTAAGTAATTTTCTAGCAAAAAAAACTGTTTTAAACATGTAAACACCTAAAATCCAAAACGAGGCTGGTCTTAAAGTGGTTAAAAGTGCATAAAAAACACACAAAATCGCAAATATATAAAACATAAATAATCCTGAGTGCTGCAACTAATGCAGTGGCAGAGAGCAGACGTAACCGGAAGTCACGTAAGGAGGCGCCTCAGACGCCGCTCCTTCTGTTATATGCTATTTTTACTATTTTAAAATGTAAGAGACCACTTTTTAGACTTTAATAAATATTTTTACCCAATATACTACACCATTGGAGGTTTTTTCTCTCTCCTCCCTCTTCCTTTTATCCCACCGGGCTGGTGGAGCCTGGGTGGGAAACCTCCTTTTGTCAATAGGTTATCCTTATACTGAGAAGACAATTCAGCCATCATTAGATGCTAAACTTGGACAACCATTACGCTACAACACACAGCATCAACCAAAAGAAACCCATCAATGCCTGAATTCACTTCTCTTAAGGTGAGAGTTCTGAGAGCCTGTTAAGACCGGCACTCTCTATATGAAGATTACCATCACTATCTACGTATTTTCCCATGCATTTGATCCCAGCTGATGATATTCACCATTTATGAACTTTTTCACTTCACTTTATTTATTGGAATTCAGTTATCAGTATATTTGAATATTTTGTGTAAAATATATTTTTCTTTGCACACTTATGCATTAGTTTTACACCATGTGTTAGTCACTTTTTCACTTATCAGGTGATAGATTTGATGCGCGAAATCCCTTTATATTCACGGTCATTAGAGTGTAATGTGAACACTTTTTGATTTTGCTGCAGTCTACATTAGACATCATCACAGTTGGTTCACGTTTAATTATTTCTGTTGTTTGGTTGTCACCACGCTTCTTTTTCTCACAGTAGCGCAAAGGATATTATCACTTCTATCATTTGTATAGGTGGGAAGAATAATGTTCCTGGGTGTCACTGGGAGGAATTATGCACCATTGTTGATGTCAGTGGAAAGAATGGTGCCTCATCATTGATGTTGGTAGGAGGAATAGTTCCTCGTGTCAGTAGGAAAAATAGTGCCCCAAGGGCCAGATAAATGCAAGCAAAGCGCAGTTTGGAGACCCCTGACCTAGCACATGTGCACTAAAGAAGAGCCCTTTGCTGCTGGTGCTGTTCCTCCCAATTCTAGTATGATGTACAAGGCATTAGAAGTAGCTGATGTCATGAAAGAAACAGGTACTTACAGCAGTTGAATACAAAAATAAATGTAATAAGTTTTGTAATGAATATGTAACTGCTAATTGGTGGTTCTTGCCTGTCTGGAGTTTACTAGACATGTGCAATTCGTTTCGTTCCAAATTATTTTTTTAAAGAATTTCAACAAACTTGTTAATTCGGAAATATCCGAATGAACGAAAACCCGTTTACTGAATTCGTAAATTCGAAATTTGAAAATCCAAAAATTCTAAAATCTGAAATAATAACTTAACTTTTACTGACTATTAAATTATAGGTATTGGAATTTCCTTTCAAATTTGTCTGTTAGTGAATGCAACGAATACGAATTTATCCGAAGTTACGAATTATTCGAAATAATGAATGCCATATCTAAACGAAGGGAACGTAACAAATTAATAATAATAAATAACAATAATAAAAAAAGTTATTATTATTATTATTAGTATTTATTATTAATTTGTTCTGTTCCATTTGTTTAGATGCGGCATTCGTTATTTGGGATAATTCATCATTTTTGATAAATCCGTATTCGGTACATTTACTAACAGCCAAATTTGAAAGAAAATTCCAATACCTATAATTTAATAGTTAGTTATTATTAGTTATTTATTCTTTCAAATTTTTGGATTTTCTTTCTTATTTTCCGATTTTATAATTTGCTATTTTTAAAATTTTCAAATTTACGAATTACGATCATAACAAATAACCTGAAAAAGCAATAAAAACAGAAACAAATTAAAGGAAAACGTGAGTGTACTCTTAGCTGGTTCTCATCCTACCTATCCCACCGCTCCTTCAGTGTCACTTACAACTCTACTTACTCAATTCCTCTTCCTTTCTCCATTGGGGTCCCCCAAGGTTCTGTTCTTGGACCTCTCCTTTTCTCAATCCACACCACCTCCTTGGGTCAGTTGATTGCCTCCCACTGCTCTAAATATCATCTCTATGCTTATGACACCCAAATCTATCTCTACACCCCCCAGCTCTCTCCATCTGTCTCCTCACGCATTACCAACTTACTAGCAGACATATCAGCTGGAATTTCACATCACTTCCTCAAACCCATCTATCCAAAACTGAGCTCATGATATTTCCTGGCTCAGGTGCCGCTTCCCCCGATTTCTCTGTCAATATCAACGGCTCAACTATCAACTTGTCCCCCCACGCCAAGGTCCTACTGTAGGTGTAATCCCGGACTCTGAACTAACCTTTCGGCCCCACATCCTATCGCTATCCAAAAGTTGCCGCCTCAACCTCCGCAACATCTCCATGATACGCCCCTTCCTAACCAATGTCACCACAAAGCTTCTAATCCACTCCCTGGTCATCTCCCGCCTCGACTACTGCAACTCCCTCCTCATTGGCTTAACTCTAAATAGGCTATCCCCACTTCAGTCCATCATGAAAGCTGCTGCCAGGCTCATCCACCTCACAAACCGCTCGGCGTCTGCTACACCCCTCTGCCAATCCGTCCATTGGCTGCCACTCAGTCACCAAATTAAATTCAAGATACTAACTATAACTTACATAGCCATCCATAACCTGGCCCCCAGCTACATCACTAACCTAGTCTCTTCGCTCCTCCCATGACCTCCTGCTCTCAAACTCCCTCGTCACCTCATCCCATGCACTCCTTCAGGACTTCTCCAGAGCCTCTCCCATCCTCTGGAATGCTCTACCTCAATCTGTCCGATTTTCTCCTACTTTATCCACTTTCAGACGATCCCTGAAAACTCATCTCTTCAGAGAAGCCTATCTGGCCCCCACCTAACAACTGTACATTTATCTTCTCAATCAGCACATCGCCCACAGTTATTACCTCTTGTATCTCTTGACCTTCCCGCTTAGATTATAAGCTCTAAGGAGCAGGGCCCTCTGATTACTACTGTATTACAGTGTATTGTATTTGTACTGTCTACCCTCAAGTTGTAAAGTGCTACGTAAACTGTTGGCGCTATATAAATCCTGTATAATAATAATAAAAAACGAACAAATATTTTCGGCAGTGCACATGTCTAGAGTTTACCTTTACACTATTCTTGTTGATTTTTTTAATGAATACAAAACAGTTAATTGGTGGTTCTTTATACCTGTCTGGAGTTTACCTTTACCTTTGCTATTCTGGTTGCTTGCTATGGATCAGTAATTTGCACCGCTCTTCAAACAATTTTGCCTAACAGGAATTATGAGTTACAGTAAATTGCCTATTATGAATGGTGAAAACATTATGATTATGAAAAATGTTATCTTTTTTTTACTCATATAGTCCCAACAAATTGCACAACTCTTTATGAAGAACACTAAACCATTCATATCAGTTTTTGCTCCTAAAAACAAATTAAATGTCCCCAACACAATCATAGGGAGTCACCAGGGTGGAAGACCTTTAATGGAATCGTGAAGTGAAAGAAAAATGTAGGATGCCATTTCTGACCTCCTTCTAAAAACATTTGCTTTCTAGCTGTTTGGAGTCATTGACATGTTCAGATAAATAGAGTGCTTTTGGCAAAATCGATTTGCTGCAAAATTATCAATTTTGCAGAAGCAGCAACTTTTCTTTTAACGTGCCCTACTCCCTCTTATTTTATTTTTATTCAAGAGTGTTTTATAGTGAATTTAGGGTGGTTTATTTTATTTATAAGATGCTTTTTTCCTTCTTTTTTGTTTTTTTTTTCCTTCTTTTTTTATGTTTTTCTTCCTTTATTTGTGTATATTTAGTCATTTTTTTGTACACTGACGCTTTAAGGGAATTATTTTACATATTTTGCTCAGTGTCAAGTTTTTTATGGGTTGTAAAGTTTCAAAGTTTTTCACTTTCATGCATTCTATGAAACAAAATTCACAGTAATTAATTATATAATATACAAAATATACATCATGCAACACACTATATATCAATTGTACCCTATCTCCCAAGGTGGAACAGAGGGGTCACTTACATGCATCTCCCAGAGCAAAGCAGGAGCTGGCAGCACAACATGCAAAACAAAACAATGGTTTGTTCATAGGGGTACACTTTTGGGGGGGTGGGTGCCTAGTTTTGAATGCGACTTCCTTTCCTACTTCCTACTTCTGACTACAGGCGGCCTAGGCAACTCCTCCTCTCCCCCTGGGTGGCCCCTCCCTCTCGGAAATCTTCTGGGACACATCACAGGTCACAGAAGATTTCCTGTCCACTCGGAGAGTGCAGCGCGACTCGCAAAATGCACAGTGCGTGCCCGGCCGTGAAGCCGCAAGCTGTCACGGCCGGATGCCCACAGTTTCAATGGAGGCGCCGCGGCGAGGAGGGGGAGAGGAGCGAGGCTCAGCAAGGCCACATCGCTGAACCGTGGGACAGGTGAGTGTCTGTTTATTAAAAGACAGCAGCTACACTTTTTGTAGCTGCTGACTTTTAATAAACGAAAAAAGCCTGGAACTCCGCGTTAAGATATTATTTTCATGAAAAAGCAAGAGAATGGTGGTCCTGAAAATTAGTATCCCCAAAAATCGGTATGGTAATTATACAGAGGAACCTGTAACACCCATCAAGGCACAATTAATAAACCAATCACCATAGCGCTACCTACTTTGTATATACACCCAACAGCTAGCTGAGAGATCCCCATTCTCCTTACCTACAATACGATAACAGTATTCTACAGCCAACTGAGTAAGACAAAATATATTATCACGGTACTTCTCTAAACCGTATCACATCATTGAATCAAGTAATCTTCAGCCTTTAAATATATAAGGCATACAAAACCTCATCAAAATTCATGCTATCCATGACATACCAAACTAAACTGTTAATTTCCCATATGGGGAACTTTTATCCGTCATGCTTAATGGCCAAACAATCACTTTTATGAACACTCACCTAAAATAATGTCCGCCTTCATGTAGCACCAAATATCTATTATTTTCCGTGTGTTAAAACATCTGTAACAATGGAAACAATCCTATGCTACTCACCTGATGTATCCATAGAAATTTCCAGCTCAAGCAAAAGAGTACAAACAAAGGGGAAGGAAATCTTTTCATTGATCACCTCTCCAGTGCAAAGCCAGACTCACACAGCCTCCAGCATCACTCCTTTCCCAACCTACACCACTTATAAGTACTGAATGACGCCTAATCAAAGGCTTCTCCTCTGTTCCACCTTGGGAGATAGGGTACAATTGATATATACTGTGTTGCATGATGTATATTTTGTATATTATATAATTAATTACTGTGAATTTTGTTTCACAGATAGGTCTAGTTTATTTGTGGTCAAGGAATTGAGGTCCTGAGGAAGCTGTTTCTGAAACACGTCAACCTCCTGGTCTGCTTTACAAAGAAACAATATGTGGAGTATACATGTATCAGCCTATCCAAGAATCATATGATGTTTTTTAGTAGCATGAGCTCTACAATCTCTTTTATATGTAATTGTTTTTGTAATAAAATACCTTTTATGTGAACTTAATGTGATTTAGTTCTTCTCTGGTACCGTTAAAGTCCGTAAGCTCTGGCTGTTTGTTTTCAGCCCTGTGCTGCCATCTGTTGGTGCGTTTCAAAACTAGTCTCAAAACCTTTCTGATACCACCTCATATTAGAGCCAATTTAGACAGGAGCCATTGAACCTACCACAATATCTTTGGCGTGTAGTTGGAAACCAGAGTACCCACAAAAATCCACAGAAGCACAGGGAGAACATGCACACTCCTACTTTCACAAGTAGTGGTCAGCAAATGTATTCTATTTACTGGTGACAGGCTCTGAGGAAGAAGGTACTCCTTTGAAACGCGTCAACCAGCAGCCCTCTGTTTCCTGGAGACTGTCGGTTGTAGTACTGATTGCCACATCTGAGTGGTTTCTACAAGCTTTTATTCATCACATGTTTGTGAGTAGTATTTTATTAATAAATTATCTTGGGATAATGCGCAAGGCCGGTGCGCCCTTTTCTTTTTATCTTTTTGTACTTACTAGGATACCCCCTATCCAGGAGGGCAGCAAGTCCAAAGATACTATCCCTTGAGTCAATGATCGCCCAGCCATCACACTAATGCCCAGCAGTGTTTGTTTGCGATTACTAAGAGTCTATTCAAGACTTTGACCCCTGAGCTTGGTGTGCTTTATGCAAGTGGACAGGTTAGGGACAGGTTCACCACTTGACAGGAACAGTGGAAGCAATAGGGAAAGGTTCTGGCAGAGTAGCGAGAGAGCAGGGACTATGTCTCCCTCTTCAGGAAGCTTGCTGTTTGGGACATCCAGGCAGCACAGCGCTCCTCGTGACCTCGTGACCCTGTCAGCAACCCTGAGTCTTCTGACCGCTGTCAATTTACTGCCTGCTTGCAAGTGGCTTTGGGCAGGTATGCTTGCTGCTGGGTCATGAAAAAGGAGCTAGTGTGCATGCGCCAAAATGCATCACTGCCCCCTCTTGACGTCACATCCGGGTACTGCATTCCACGCTGGTTCCGATAGTGTGGTGTAACTTCCAGGGTGTCTGACACGCATCTCCATACTGCTGGCCGGCCAGGAGATATGCCGATTGGATAACCTATGGAGAACCTCCCGCTGGGCGTCCCACATCATTTGATGAGCCTGTTAACACATTCCTTCTTGTAAGTGTTTTTAACTGTATTAAGGCATTAAAGTCTTGTTTTTACTGCACTTAGAAGCACCTTCTTTCTGTTCCATTTCTCATCAGAGTTTGCTTCTCTTATGGCGTGCTCCTGATGTGTGCCACAGGACAGCTGCCTGATGTTTAACTTGCCCCCACTACGCTATAGACTTTGAACCTTTTCCTGGAAGGTCCCTGCCTAGAGCACCTTGTACCCCACCATTTTTTCAAGTTTCCCACCAGTCCTGCTGTGCTGTTGACTTACTGCTTAATAAAATGTTCTTTGCAAATCAGGACTCTGTGTGTTTACTGCCTGCTACACCACACTGACCTACCCAACAAGCTCATACTTAATAGTACAGGGTCCACAAACATTTCTTTATTCCATGACCCATATAAATAAAACCTTTAAAGACTCCTTTATTAATAATTTAAAGGGTAGATACTTTATGTCACATTAAAGTATTACTAAACCCAGGAGCCTGCATTCACTATATCTGGTCTCCCACAGTACACAGAATGTGGAAATGCAATTATTTTAGTAAATATAAACTGCTAAATACCTTTTCTCATCAGCAGTATATAGCAGTCTTGTGACTTCTATCAGTGTCTAGTTAAAGCCTGTAGGAGGAGTTTTCATACTGCACTGAGCTGTCCTATCAGGATGCAGGACCCCAGACCCTCTGTCTGGACAGTGCTGATTGGCCCTTTGCTGATCACATGCACCCTCCCAAGAAAAAAAAAACTCTTTGGCAATACATACCAAACTGAGCATGTGCAGACTGACTTTTTAGACTCTGTGTTATCGGGACCTGTTTTGGAGTCAGTGGAAGAAGGGGAGGATCTGTGCATACAGGATCAAACAGCCTTTTTAAACAATGCAGGGGATTAACCCCTTAGGTTCCACAGTGAGTATAACAAGCATGCTTTACTGCTTATACAGACTGATTTTACTGTTGTGGGTTTAGTCATACTTTAAAGAGGAAGTAAACCCTGGTGGGTTTTACTTCCTCTTTATCTCCCTGCAAAGGTAAAGCATAATGGGCTACTATGCATCGCATAGTAGCCCATTATGTGTCACTTACCTGAAACCGAAGTCTGCGATGTCACCACTATCCCCACTAGCAGCGAGCGTCCATCTTCAACCCCTCTTCCTTCCGGGGCCGCGAACTCCAGCTCTGTGACTGGCCGTAGTGGTGTGACTTCACTCCCACGCATGCACGCGGGAGCCGCCAATCACGGAATGACCCCTATTAGAAACGGCACGATGCGCCCTTTCTAAAGTGCGCATGCACCGTAGAAATCGGCGCATGGGCGGTAGTCATCAGCGATCTTTTTTTTTGTAAATATCTCCTAAACCGTGGAGTTTTAGGAGATATTTCAAGCACCTACAGGTAGGCCTTAATATAGGCTTACCTGTAGGTAAAAGTGGTTGTACAGGGTGTACAACCACTTTAACCTCCCTGGCGGTATGATTCTTTCTGATTTTAGGTGCTGAAAGCGGTACAATTATTTTGCATGGAAATTTGGCGTTTTATATTGTAGGTCTGTAATTATTAACAATAACACACTTAAATCTGTCCAAACAAGAGTCTAGTAGATATCCCGGGTATGATAAAGTTTGAAACACAAAAATATAAATTATAATATAATAAAAAAAAATAATAATTAAAAAAAATAAAAATAAATAGTAATAAAATAAATTTCCACACGATTCACTATCTCTCAATTCTGCAAGTGTTCTAATTTACTATCGCTGTTTTCTAGCTGGTCTAAAGCCATTTTTGACGTAAAGGGACACTTTTTGGTTGCTATGGACAATCTCCAGTTTCCAGGCAGAAAGAACAGTATATGCAATATAGAACTGCATGCAGGGCATGGGCCAGAGCACTGGGGACAAATGGGATGTGAAATGATTTCATACAGTACTGTAATCTGTAAGATTACAGTACTGTATGTGTTATGCTTTTTACATTTTTTTGAATTTGCCGCCAGGCTCCGCCCCCGTGCGTCGCGACGCTCGCAGGGAACGGAGCCTGGCACAGAGAGGCTTCGGAGAAGGACACAGCCCTCGGACAGTGCGGGGGACATCACAGGATCCCGGGGACAAGGTAAGTAAGGAGGCACCAGGATCCTGCGATGCAATCCCGAGTGTGGCTCGGGGTTACCGCTAATGGTGCTGAATTTTAACCCCGAGCCACACTCGGGAAAACCGCCAGGGAGGCTACCCACTTCCCGTCTGGCCTATAGCAAGGCCGGGTGGTGGTTCAGTTATCCTGACTGGGCGTCAAATGACGTCCAGCAGAATAACAGCCACCGCGCACCCGTGGGGGCATGCATCGCGGTGATCAGTGGTGCGGTGTGTCAGTCTGACACACCGCTACACCAATCTCAGTAAAGAGCCTCGGGGGGAGGCTCTTTACCACGTGATCGGCCGTGTCCAATCACAGCTGATCACGATGTTAACAGGAAGACCCATTGATCGGCTTTTCCTCACTCACGTCTGACAGACGCGAGTAGAGGAGAGCTGATCGGCGGCTCTCCTGTCAGGGGGGGTCTGCGCTGATTGTTTATCAGCGCAGCCTCCCCCCGCGGATGCCTAAACAGGACCACCAGGGAAGCCCCCAGCATGTGGATGGCCAGGTATGTACCATGGCCATCCACATATAAAAAATATGCCCGATACATGCTAATCAGTGCCCACAAATGGGCACTGACTGGCAACATTATGGATCAGTACAGACAAGTGATGCCCAGCAATGCCACCCATCAGTGTCATCAGTGCCACTTCTCAGTGCCCATCCGTGCCCATCAGTGCCCACCTATCAGTGCCCATCAGTGCCCATCTGTGCCACCTATTAGTGCCACCCATAAGTACCCATCAGTGCCACCCATAAGTGCCCATCAGTGCCGCCTATGAGTACCCATTAGTCCCACATACCAGTGCCATCTATCAGTGCCCATCAGTGCCGCCTATCAGTGCCACCTCCTCAGTGCTCATTGGTGCTGCCTTATCAGTGCCTGTCATTGAAGAAGAAAACTTGCTTATTTACAAAAAAATGTAACAGAAACAAAGAAAAATACATATCGGCCTAAACTGAGAAAAAATTAGAGAAAATTAGCTTTTTTAAAAAAAAAATGGGGATATTTAATATAGCAAAAAGTACAAAATATTGAGTTTTTTTCAAAATTGTCGCTCTTTTTTTTATTTGTTGCGCAAAAAATAAAAATCGCAGCGGTGATCAAATACCACCAAAAGAAAGCTCTATTTGTGGGAACAAAATGATAAAAAATTTGTTTGGGTACAGTGTTGTATAACTGCACAATTGTCATTCAAAGCTGAAAGTTGGCCTAGGTAGGAAGGCGTATAAGTGGTTAAGAAAAGATTTTGGTTGCGATTGTTAGAATTTGTATGTTGAAGCTCGCTTTCACCAATCTGGTATAAGACACAGAATTTAAAATATAATCCCCAAACGGTCAGCTAATTGTAACCCCAATAATGCTGTGCTTGGTGTCTGCACTAGGACACTCTGCATTGGTTGTGTGTTTGGTATTTAGTACCAGGCGCTGGTAGCGCTCACTTTTCATGTCGTTCCTCTTCTGAGCTGTCTGATTAATGGTTTTCTAAATAAGAGGTGCTGTACATGTAATATACACAGCTTCAGTTCAGCAGAACCTTCCTATTTATTCTACCATGTATCACTGAGCATGACAGCAGACAATCTCATCTCACGGATCCTGGAAGGCTGCTTCTATATCGATAGACCTGTAATAAATGCACCAGCAGCTAGCAACATGCTTTATTTAACAGTTCATTACAGCAGATTGTGCCGCATCGATCCATGTTATCAGATTTAACATGAGAAAAGTATGCAGGCTGCCATTGCCGAGCTCTGCTCCTGAAAATGCTAGATGCCTGGCCGCCAACGTTGACCTGCTGGCCTTCACACTTTAAATCACTGACAAGTACGCAGATGAGACTTCTTTAACAGAAGTCAATACAAGTTGTACCAAAGTGGGATTAAAAGTAGTGCGGGCAACGCTGTATCCTGGCCTTGGCCAACAAGGCCCAGGCCTAGGGCAGCACTTTGCAGGGGGGCAGCACAGACAGAGCCCTCGCCAGCTTGCACTACACTGTTAGTGAAGCGCCAGTCCAAGGGGCAGACTGGGCTGAGAGGCAGAATAGTCTAGCGCCCCCATAAAGCGGCCGCACTGCTTCCGGTATTCAGGCGGCTGGCATTCCACCTGTGGGGGGGGCATGGCTTCTAATTTTGACTGTCTTATCATCCTGGACCACAAACCTTCCTCACTGTGCTATGTTTTCTGCAGCACCATTAGTATGGTTATATCTTCTTAGTCCTCTCCATGAAATTATCAGAAATTTGTGCTTAAAGTAGAACTATGAGCAACACTTTTTTTTTCCAGTTTGGATAGAGTAAGGGAGGGTTATAGCCCCTGTCAGTTTATTTATTACCATCCCTGTCCCATTGCAGAGATCTCCCTTCACTTCCTGCCCCATAGCCAAACAGGAAGTGAGAGGAAATCTATGCAAATTAAGGGAATCCATTGCCCTCCCCCCCCCAGGCTCTCAGAACTAGTGTCCCCACTCGAAAATTTCAGGGTGGGTCTTAAACTGAAAGGGGTGTGGCCTTGACAGGAAGGGGTGGGTTATATTTAAATTAGGGGGTGCACGAGTTTAGTCAGGCCTAGGGCAGCACAAAACCTAAATACACTACTGAGTGCGGGAACCTTTTTCTAAGTCGGAGGAACTCAAGTCGCACCGATTAGAACGCTTACATTGCACAGAATGGGGTCCGACTTCTGATGTGTCATGCTCCAAAGTCGGAGTGATTGTCGCATCAGTGGGAACCGGGCCTAAAGTGTTACTAAACCCACAACAGTAAAATCAGTCTGTATATGCAGTAAAACATGCTTGTTATACTCACTGTGGAACCTAAGGGGTTAATCCTCTGCATTGTGTAAAAAAAGCTGTTTGATCCTGTCTTCTCTGATCCTTCCCTTCTTTTACTGTCCCCAATCCATCTCCTGATAGTACCTGATAGAGCCTTAGGGGCACTCTGCACATGCTCAGTTTGGTGTGTATTGCTGGAGAAATTTTTTATTTCTTGGGAGGGTGCATGTGATCAGCACAGGGCCAATCAGCACTGTCCAGACAGAGGGTCAGGGGTCCTGCAGCCTCATAGGACAGTCAGAATAGAATGAAAACGCCTCCTACAAATTTTACCCAGACACTAATTGTAGTCATAGGACTGCTATATACTGCTGATGAGAAAAGGTATTTAGCAGTTTACATTTACTAAAATAATTGCATCTCCATGTTCTGTGTACTGTGGGAGATCAGATATAGTGAATGCAGAGTCCTGGGTTTAGTAACACTTTAAAGAATAACTTTTGTTAAGTAAAAAACAATCCCCTCTTGGTGATCAATGTACATTGCCAGGTTATAAACAAACATTGTAGCAGATTCGTAGCAAAAAAAAAAAACATTTGTTTCAGCAGACTGATTGCAGATTCTGAATGGGAGGGTCTGATTCATTATAATCGGCTGGTGCACTCTTGGTGTTCTAATGAGAAAAGATGCAGTGTCTGCATCACCTTGTATTTAACCCTTAGGAAAACTTAGTGCAGATTTCTGGGAAAATCAGTGAGCCAATCACACAAGCAGGAAATTACATTTCAGGCGGGCGTTCTGTTCTCCAGCTGTGTACAGAATTCCACCTGGTTGCTTTATTGCATTGGGTTTTACAGCATGATAGCATTTTTTTAAATTAACATTAAAGCAAATGGAAATCCTTATATATACCCAGTGAAGTGACTGGCCTCAGGTGATACACAGAGATGAAACAAATCCTCCTGTATAATTTGTACCTGTTTATCTGTAGCACTCTCTCCTCTACATCCCCTCAAAGCACAGAATATAGACAGAATATAGACTATTTAGAATATAGACAGCATTTCTGAGCTCCAGAAGGCAAGCTTTAAGGGTAACTTATATCCCCTCTTGGGATGCAAGGATTTTATTCACTTCCCATCCGCCCCATAGCAGTTTTACTGCTATAGGGCGGCACCTGTGCCCCGGATCACATATATACAGTATATACATGATCCAACATTTCCTGGCGCATGCGCGCTGCCCGTGGCTCGCCTCCGCCTTGATTATTTACAGCGGAAGCTGAATGGCGGGTAAATGGTACCCAAAGTCCACCGCCACCCGCCGATCATTAGGCAGAGAGACAGAACTATGTAAACACGGCAGATCACCGTTCTGACAGGAGAGAAGGGGTGGAATTTGTGGCCCTGCAAAGCAGAAAACACATTTCATCTCTTCCCCTAGTAAAAGAACCTCACACAGTATAGTAAAACGCTGGCAGTTAACCTTTTGATTGCCCCTGATGTTAAGCCCTTCCCAGTCTAATGTCATTAGTACAGTGACAGTGCATGTTTTTTAGCACTGATCACTGTATTAGTGTCACTGGCTCCCAAAAACTGTCAGTTAGTGTCAGACTGTCCGCCACAATGTTGCAGTCCCGCTATAAGTCGCTGATTGCCACCATTACTAGTAAAAAAATAAATAAATAAAATAATAAAAATATCCCATAGTTTGTAGACGCTATAACTTTTGCGCAAACCAATCCATATATACGCTTATTGGAATTTCTTTTACCAAAAATATGTAGCAGAATACATATTGGCCTAAATTTATGAAGAAATTAGATTTTTTTTGTTGTTGTTGATTAAAGGATCACTAAAGTTATTATTATTTTTTTTTTAAATAACAAACATGTTATACTTACCTCCACTGTGCAGTTCGTTTTGCACAGAGTGGCCCCGAACCTGGTCTTCTGGGGTCCCTCGGCGGCTGTCTCGCCCCCCCCCCCCCCCCCGCAAGGACTCAACACTTTCATGTGAGCTCCCTCGCATTGTGTCGAGTGCTGGCGGGTGCACTCCCGTGATACAGCCGGCGGCCATAGCCGCTCATTGTATCACTCGGCCCCGCCCCCCGGAGCGCCGCGTCATTGGATGTGATTGACAGCAGCGCGAGCCAATGGCTGCGCTGCTTTCAATACATCCACTGTAGCCAATCAACGGCCAGGGCTGAGCGGCGAAGAGGATGTCGGGAGCGAGCGCGGGACTTTTGAGGGGGCAGGTAAGTAAAACGGGGGGCTGGGGGGGGGTCCGGTATTGTCGGATGTTTTTCCCCTTAATGCATACAATGCATTAAGGTGAAAAAACTTTTACTTTTACAACCCGTTTAATAGCAGAAAGTAAAAAAAATATTGTTTTTTTTTTTCAAAATTGTCTTTTTTTGTTTATGGTGCAAAAAAAAAAAAAAAATGCTAAGGTGATCAAATATCACCAAAAGTAAGCTCTATTTGTGGCCGTATCTCAAAAAATGGCCTGGTCATGAAGGGGGGGGGGGGGGTAAATCTTTCAGAGGTCAAGTGGTTATCAAATGTTTCTGCCCAGAATTGGCCACGGGCTTTGTGTTTGTATGCTCGGTGTATGTATGTCATCAGATTTATCAAACACATTTAATCTGCGAATGCTGAGCTGAATTTAAACATCTTGCTGTCCTGAAATATTCTGCTCCCTGCAGAACCTTCTATGAAGGTTTTTCTTTTTTTTTTTTTAATAGTCTTCAGTTAGAGATATGATTATATCAGCCCATAATGCAAGGATTTATTCAACTTTACATTTACGCTATACAGTCCCCAAAATGTGGATACACTCCCTTGGACCACACATATGATTTTCTTGTTTTTATTTATTTATTTGTTTTAAAGAAAAAAAAAATGTTTTGGGTTCTTATGTCAAGATTGCGGGACTGATTTCCTAAGATCGTGCAATGCCATAATTAAGTTAATTATGAATTCATTTAACTTTAATTTATCATTCAATTAATCTCTTCCATGAATGAATAAATGGGCTGTGCGATTAATCACGCATATGTGCAATCTCCAAGAAATTATCTGGCCATTTTCAAATACCTCTCTGCACTAAACAGAAAATTGAACGAGATTAATGACATATAAATAGCTTGACATTCATGCATTAAAGCGATCCCATCTCTATTTTTTTTGTCTTTTTTCCGGTTCTGATTTAAAAAATCACTTGAGTAACTCTGGCCTTATTGTAAGGTTTTTTTTTTTTTTTTTTTTCCACTGTCTGTGAAAAAAAAGCATCAAATAATGAGAGGATTTTTTTTCTCTCACAAAAACATCTCCAGGATAGTTCAAAGGGGATTCTGTAACCAGCAGGCCATTAAAAAAAAAAAAAAAAAAAAAAACCATGGAAAAAACACCTTAATTTGTCTTCTTCATTAATTCTAAATAGCGAAATGTCATCACAATTTCCAGATTTTTTTGGAGGAAAAAAAAAAATTACAAATTTTCACATTTTAAAATGAAAACTAGAATTATGATTTTAGTATTTTAGTACAAAGCATGTTTTTAATGCAGTGCTACAAAAACAAAAAAGAAAGAAATGCAAATGTAAACAGTAAAAAGTTAAAAAAAAAAAAAAAGAAAAGTGGAACGATGGGATAATGAAGTTTATAATAATGAAGGGTTAATAAGGGGATAAAACTTGATTAACTACTTAAGGACCAACCGGCGCAGTTGTACTGTTGCATTGTGGCTGCTTCCCGCAAATCGCCATCATTGTACATCGGCTCATGCACGGCTGGCCAGCCGGGGGGGAGCCAATCAGCTGGTGGGGCAGACTCGATGTCCGCTGGCCACCCGCAATCGTTCCCCACAGTAACAGAAATGGGGATCTGCCTCTGTAAACAAGGCAAATCTCCATTCTGACAGGGGGGATCACACAGATTCTGTTTTTCTCCTATGCAGGAAGACGGATCAGTGCGTTGTCCCAGGCAGCCCATCCCCGAAAACACTTAGTAAACACACCCAGGGAACACATTTAACCCCTTGCTGAATAATCACAGCGGGAGCAGGCCGCTGTCAGCGTGCCTGCGCACCCCCAACCTGGAAGTGCTAGATCACGTACTAGGTACGTGATTCAAACCAGGAGAGCCACTTTGCCCCTGTATATGCACAGTATACAGTTGGCAAGAGGTTAAAGTTCAGCATCCTTTGAAGTTGAAGTTCTGCAAACCTTGCCAAGCTGAGCCCAGTGAAGTTCACCTCAGTGGCATTCCAAAGAGGGGGCAGGGGGTGCGGCCCGCATCGGGTGACACCCGCCAGAGGGGTTACTCCGGGGCCGCCGCTACACCTTGCATTTTCAGAGCTGCAGCGGAGCGGTGCGAGCGGGACACGCAGCCGTGTGGGGGAGGCTGCCTATAACACTCCATCATTTAATCAGGTGAAGCTGTCCCTTGGGGATCTCCAATATCTCCCGAGGCAGCCAGAGTTGGTGGGCGGGGCTGGGGGTGTGGCTGCCTCATCCACTCCTCCCACAGACTCCTTTTCGCTAATCCCACAGCTGGAGGAGGAGAAAAAGGCGTTGATACAGCAGCCCCGGGTGTCTTCATCTCCAGGCATGAGGTAAATTACTGTACACTGTGACCACATAGAGTCCTAACCTGCCAATATACCACCCCAAACTGCTCTATATTACCCTAACCTGCCCTATACCACCCCAAACTGCTCTATATTACCCTAACCTCTGTCCTATACCACCCCAAACTGCTCTATATTACCCTAACCTGCCCTATACCACCCAAAACTGATCTATATTACCCTAACCCCTGTCCTATACCACCCCAAACTGCTCTATATTACCCTAACCCATCCTATACCACCCCAAACTGCTCTATATTACCCTAACCCATCCTATACCACCCCAAACTGCCCTATATTACCCAAACCTGCCCTATACCACCCCAAACTGCTCTATATTACCCTAGCCTGCCCTATACCACCCCAAACTGCTCTATATTACCCTAACCCGTCCTATACCACCCCAAACTGCTCTATATTACCCTAACCCCTGTCCTATACCACCCCAAACTGCTCTATATTACCCTAGCCTGCCCTATACCACCCCAAACTGCTCTATATTACCCTAACCCGTCCTATACCACCCCAAACTGCTCTATATTACCCTAACCCCTGTCCTATACCACCCCAAACTGCTCTATATTACCCTAACCTGCCCTATACCACCCAAAACTGATCTATATTACCCTAACCCCTGTCCTATACCACCCCAAACTGCTCTATATTACCCTAACCCATCCTATACCACCCCAAACTGCCCTATATTACCCAAACCTGCCCTATACCACCCCAAACTGCTCTATATTACCCTAGCCTGCCCTATACCACCCCAAACTGCTCTATATTACCCTAACCCGTCCTATACCACCCCAAACTGCTCTATATTACCCTAACCCCTGTCCTATACCACCCCAAACTGCTCTATATTACCCTAGCCTGCCCTATACCACCCCAAACTGCTCTATATTACCCTAACCCGTCCTATACCACCCCAAACTGCTCTATATTACCCTAACCCCTGTCCTATACCACCCCAAACTGCTCTATATTACCCTAACCCATCCTATACTACCCCAAACTGCTCTATATTACCCTAACCTGCCCTATACCACCCCAAACTGCTCTATATTACCCCAACCTGCCCTATACCACCCCAAACTGCTCTATATTACCCTAACCCCTGTCCTATACCACCCCAAACGGCTCAATATTACCCTAACCCCTGCCCTATACCACCAAAAACTGCTTTATATTATCCTAACCTGTACTATACCACCCCAAACTGCCCTATACCACCCCAACCTGCCCTATACTACCCTAACCTGCCACTATACCACCCTATACTATTATTTACAGGTGCCGGTTTGGGGTGCGCTCCGTGACTGTGCACTGCTTGCAGGGCGCTGGGCAGGATAGATGGGGGGGGTTGACACCATGTTTTATTGCACCAGGTGACACCAACCCTAGAGACGCCACTGGTTCGGCTCATCACTAATGGCCGCCATAAGCCATATGAAATGGCTCTGCTCATAATAAAATCACGACACAAGGATATTTGCATGATTCACCACACATGAAAATACAGCACAGTTCACAAACGAACAGATACAAAATGTTTCTCTTAATGCGTACCACTCAAGGTGACCAATTACTAGGCAACCCTCAGTGCCGGTTCACACTACCGCGACTTGGGATCCGACTTGTCAGACCTCAAGTCGCCCCAAGTCGCTTGACATCTGAAAGTCCATGTAAGTGAATGAGAGCCGTCTATATGTACGCTACTGAAGTCGCTCCGACTTCAGAAAAGGTCCCTGTACTACTTCAAGGCGACTTGTAGGCGACTTGTACCCATTGATTTCAATGGAAGTCGCCTACAAGTCGGATCATGGTCTATAGTGAAGCGACTTCACAGGAAGAGAAGATGGTTTTTTCAAGCAAACCCCTCCCTCCCCCAGAGCTGATTGTTGTTTGATTGGCCACTGGAAAGTTGCCTGTACTGGAGGCGACTTGAAGTCGCCTTGTAAGTCGCCCCAAGTCGCCCCAAGTCGCGCTGTCGTGTCGCCCTCAGGTCGTGTCCAGGTCGCCTCGCAAAGTCGCGGCCAGAGTCGTGTTGCCCCTGTGTGAACCGGCGCTCATTGTGGATCTCCTTGACCTTTTCAGAGCCAATCAGTTGCACCTAAACCAGAGCAATTTTCTGAGCAACAAATAAGTCTATAATTGTACTCGTCATTCGTGTGCCAGAGATGAGAGAATGAAATGCCATGCGTGTTACAATCTTTATTTTATATTACTGTAAATGCAGGAGAATGGTTTATTTCTTAGAAGTGAAATCAGGACATAGCAATCCATATCTCGTAATATCTCAGATCATTGCTGGTATTCTGTTCTATGAATGGCATGGCAACTGGATTGCTATTGGGTTTTCATTAATAAGATATACAGCGGAGCAAAGGAGCTGTGTAGTGTAAACTGTGGCTTAGCGTAGCTGTAAAATGAGGTCAGGAGTACAACTCATGGAGGAGGGTTGGCTGTGCTCCATGTATGCCGGATCCAACTCCGGGCTGGTTCCAGCAGGTGATCTGCAGATCCATTATTGGTGTAGAACCCAATGTGACCCTCAGCTCCAGATCCAGAGCTTTTCAGGAACCATTCCTCCAGATCCCAAACTACTTCTACTTACCTTTGTTCTGCTATAGCTACTTTTCGGCTCTCTTTCTAAATAGGAAAACGCATACTGCAACATTTTGATACTTTTAGTGTTTGTTCCTATGCAGTTCACATGGGGTGCAGTGCGGTGGGATTTGAGGCCATTTATTTTGAATGGGCTGAATTGCACTGGATTGCAGAAAAAGCAGTGCATGCACTATTAAAAAAAAACAAAAAAAAAAAACACTGCCACCAGAAGTATATGCGAAAATCTGCCGGCAGACACACTGCATTTGCGACCTGCGTTTGGAGTGTCGGTAACTTAAGATTAACAAGATATTTGGGGGGCACACCCTAAAAGATGCATTAAAGCTGGTGCAGCCATAAGACCATACAGCAGAGCAAAATATTATAGCGCACACATGCAAAAAGAGACATTTACCTCCAGCAAGGCTAGTTTAAAACACCTAGACAATTTTAAAAAATATGATCAAAAAATATGGGGATTTGGTCACACCATATTGCTATATGGTGCTTAAGCCCACTTACTGCGACAAAGTACCCCATGATTAGTGGGTCCTACACTATCCATAGACTGGGAGATCCTGCTTCTCTGAAACATGAGAGCAATACACTCTTCTATATGGGAGAACTTTGAGGTCTCCACCCATGACACAAGTGGACACTAATGAGAGGCACTTAATGAGGGAGTGGGGTGCTCCTCACCCAAAACTTAGGATTGACACCTGCTGCAGATCGCAACTGCAGTGTGTTTTGAACGCAGTGCGGGAAATGCCCACGGAATGTGGGTTTCCTACAACACGCTCTGGTGTGCACAAGCCCTTACTTAATACTACTAAATATACCAGAGAAATGGAATTATTGTATTATTCGGAAAAAGAATATGATACAAGGGTTGTACCAAAAGTAAAGCAAACGTAGGCTTACCTTTTTTTTTTTATTAAAGTGTTTGTTTTTTTAAATGTTTTTTTAAATGTTTTTTTTGTTTTTTCTATCCGCGGTGGTGCAAAAACCTGAAACGGAAAAACATACCTCCCAACTTTTTGGGATGGGAATAAGGGACACCTATCAGCAAAAGTATGCAGGACACACCCCTTGCCACACCCCCTTAAGGAAGACTTGTACAAAAGAACAAGATTGGTTAAACCCACAGGTGCTTTTTTTACCACTACTATTCCTTTATATTGGCTTTTGGAATTTACAAATGCAGCAATTTAGAAATCAGATGAAAGATTTAGGGCTGGAAAACACTTTTTGATAGATAAAAAGTGCATTTTATATTCAACTCTATAGATCAGACCAAAATGAGGGACAAATGAGGGGGAATGAGGGACAGAGGGACATTGTTCCAAATCAGGGGACAGTCCCTCTAAATCAGGGACAGTTGGAAGCTATGGAAAATCCATTAAGTGAACAAAAAACATGCATGTGAAACACACACTAAAAAGTGCACTTAAAGTGGACCTTCAGTAATTTTTTCATGTTTCCATCCATTAAATCTTTTGTCCTTGTTTTAACTTTGGATAGTAAAACATTTTTTTCTGCCATTAAATACCTTATACAGCCCACTTCCTGTTTCTTGTCTGGTCATTAGCCTAGGCTTTTGACATCATGCACAGCTCTCTCTCACTCTCGTGAGAGTTTGCCAGGAAGGGAGGGGGGATGAGTAATAAGAGGGCCAATGAGAGCTGCAGGGCTGGAGGTGTGCCTCTGTGTGTCTTTGTAAATCCAGGAAGTAAACAGGCAGCAGCTTCAGCTGCCCACAGTTACAATGGATGCAGCCAGACTCAATGGAGGGAGATTTCTGCAGCATATTTGGTAAGTACAGAATCACAGTATATATAACATAATATGCAAAGTGGTTGGAGGGAAGCTTCAGAATGGCAAACATGTTTTTATTACAAATTATGTTTTAGTTCATTCTCTGAAGGGGTAGGACCTCTCCCTGATCCCCCGGGGCGCAAGGCTCCTGACAGGGACATAGAGTACAAGTGGTCGGATTAGCCAGAAGGCCTGGCTGACCCCGTTCTTCTAGGTCAGCCGAAGCCGACCATCGAATACTAAGTGGAAGGGCTCACTGGAAGAGAGAAACCCCCCACCCCAAACCCTACAAGAGCAGGGGAGAAAGGACCCAAAAGTCCACACATCCTCCCTCTAGATGTCAGGCCAAGCCCGAGGACTCACACCCTTCATCTTAGTGGGAAAAAAAACTCACACAAAAGTGAAAATTGCAAAAAGTGGAGGAAAAATAAATTTCAATAAATAAAAATTGTCTGTGCATTTGCACTGGCCGGGCCCTTGGGCTTGAAAGACAAAAATTGCCCCAGCCCTAAAAGGCGCAGTGCAGAAAAAAGTTTTAGCGCTGTGACCATGTGCCTGTTCACACCGTGGGATCCCACACCCAAGTGTTACTTAAGAGCACCCCTAGGGCGACCAGTCCCAGGGGGCACAGACATCGCGGACTCTCTGCCTTCCCAGCCCATGGCCAGACATGGTAGATCCACTCAAATCAGGAGGAGTTGGGCTCTTCCGGTTTTCCCGAGGGAATTTCTCCCATGCCCCGACAGCCTGCGGGCACCCCGGTTTCTATTCCAGCAGGTACTAGCCTTCAGAACCCCAATTACTCCAGCAGGGGTACATAGCCAGCCACTCCAGGCCCGGTCAAGCCAGAGTGACAGCACAGGACCCCTACTGGACACTGAGAAGAACAGATACCGCACTTAATCTTAGCCAAAAGGTTGAGAAGCGGCACTTTTATTAAAGTGTTACTAAACCCACAAAAGTAAATAAGTCTGTATATTATTATTATTATACAGGATTTATATAGCGCCAACAGTTTACGCAATATAAAAGGGAGACAATACAGTTATAATACAATAAAATACAAGAGGATTAAGAGGGTCCTGCTCAGAAGAGCTTACACTCTAATAGGTATATGCAGTAAAGCATGCTTGTTATACTCACTGTGGAATCTAAGGGGTTAATTCTGCTCATTGTGTAAAAAGGCTGTTTGAACCTGTCTTCTCTGATCCTCCCCTTCTTCCACTGTCCCCAATCTCCTGACAGTACAGAGCCTTGGGGCACTCTGCACATGCTCAGTTTGGTGTGTATTACTAAAGAGTTGTTTTTATTTTTTCTTGGGAGGGTGCATGCGATCAGCACAGGGCCAATCGGCACTGTCCAGACAGAGGGTCAGGGGTCATGCAGCCTCATGGGACAATTAGAGGAGAATGAAAACTCCTCCTACAATCTTTAACCAGACAATGATAGAAGTAACAAGACTACTATATACTGCTGATGAGAAAAGTTATTTAGCAGTTTATATTTACTAAAAGAATTGCATTTCCATGTTCTGTGTACTGTGGGAGACCAGATATAGTGAATGCAGGGTGCTGGGTTTAGTATCACTTTACCTTACATAGGTCATTCACATTTCATATGTTGGTAGAGTAACTCTTCCTCTATAATAACTCTTCTTCGTTTAATTAAAGTGGGTGTAAACTCCCATGCATGATTTTTACCTATAGGTAAGCCTATAATAAAGCTTACCTATAGGTACTGTAAATATCTCCTAAACGTGCACTGTTTACTATATATCCAGCCGGTGACGTCACCGGCGCATGCGCTCTGAAGGAGTGGCATACTCATGCCATTCCTTCAGAGTACTGTGCCGTAAGTGGCGGCTCCCATGCGCATGCACAGGAGTGAGGTCATCGCGGTTCTGGCCACTCACACAGCTGGTGTCTGCGAACCCAGAAGGAAGACCGGGTGGAGATGGAAGCGCCTTCAGCACTGACAGCGCGCCACTGGAGGGCTTTGTTCTATGGTAAGTTTGACATAATGTGCTGGTATATGATGCATACTAGCATTTTATGACATTCCCTGGCAGGTTTAAAAAAATAAGTAGGTTTACTACCGCTTTAAAGGTAAATAATGGATCCAAGCAGAAGCAACATGCCATCGTTGAGTTTCTGACGAAGGAGGGGTGCAGGCTGTCCAACATCCACAGAAGGCTACAAAATCTTTTTGGTGATGACACCATTGTGAAGAGCATATCTTGTGATTGTTGACGCTTGTCAATGGTATCATCTCCGTAAACATTCTGTAGCCTTCTTAGGATGTCGGACAGCCTGCACCCCTTCTTCATCAAGAACTCTGTGATGGCACATTGCTTCTGTTCAAGATCCACTGTTTACCTGTAATGTTGCAGGAACGGAGGATCAATGCCTTCCCTACTGGCAGAACAGCAATTGGCCTTGTTTACTGACTAGGCTCTCTGCCTAATGATCGGCAAATGCCAGTGGAAATTGAGTCTGCGATAGCCGCAGATCAGCTCCTGTTGTGTATAATCACAGCAGGAGCGGGTCAGCGTTGGCACACCCGGAAGTGCAGGTAGGTAATCCTGGGCAGGAGAGCCACCTTGCCATCGTATATGTAAGTTATATGGTTGGCAAGTGGTTATTCACAAAATATATACATATTGTATACAGTAATACCTTTGATTACAAGCATAATTCTTTCCAGAAGAATGCTTGTAATCCAAAGCACTCGCATAAAAAAGCGAGTTTCTCCATAGGAAATAATGGAAACTCCGTTCCACGTCCACTGCTTGTCTATGCAGTACCGCATGTGGCCAGAGAAGCGGGGGCACCGGAGACACTCAGAAACACTCGGAGACGCTCGTAGACCACTTGAAGACACTCGGGAAAAACTCAGAGACGCACGGAGAAGATTTGGAGACACTCAGAGACACTCGGAAACACTCGGAGATGCTCGGAGACTACTTGGAGACATTTGGAATGTTTTGGAATGTTTCCTAGTGTTTCCGAGCGTATCTGAGTGTCTCTGAGTGTCTCCGAGCATCACCAGCGCCCCCGCACCTCTGGCCACATGCGGTACTGCACACCCCAGAGACTTGAAACCTGCTCGCCTTGCGAGACAACGCTCGCAAAGCGAGTCAGGTTTTTTTTTTTTTAAATAGCTCATATTGCGAAACGCTCATAAACCCTGTTACTCGCAATCCGAGTTTCCACTGTACTATAAAAAAATATAAAAGGATTGTCGTGCGCTGCTAAAGTGTTCGGGTTTGGCTTGAAGAAAAGGTGGTGACCCTAAACCCAAACCATTCAAGTTTCACCAAACGGGAGAGCCAAATGGGCAGATTTGGCCAGTTCACCTGACCAAGCCGCCGTCTGCTTAGCTTAGAAGTCCTTCATTCAGTGGTGGTATTACTACCACTGCTAATTCACCCAGAAGATAGAAGTTATGGGTGAACAGATGGCAGATATCTGGCGTGGGAAACAAATGTGAACCCCCGGCTCTGCTCTGAGCACATTTTCCCATTTTTATTAGAAAGAAAAAAAAAACAAAACATACAGTTCATTAGATTATTATTCACAATTTAAAAAAAATAACTATCGAAGCCAAGCTGTGTTTCCCTGCCTGTAGTGTATCCCCAAGCAGATACATAATTACAACATTGCTGTCGGAATATAAACACGTAACATGACAAGTATTAGATAAATATGTGCAAAATGTAACAAAGGATCCTTGTCATGTTTTATTTTCTGCCTTCAGCGCTGTAATAATGTATCTGCTTTGAGATGTCCTACAGGGAGGGAAACATCTTCTACATGCTTTAGGCTTTAACTCATTTTTTTATAGTCGTATTTTTGTAGCGTTTTTTTCACTATTTATTGTTTAACTCTAGGCAACTGCAATATACAGAATAAATGAACTATTTTACCTACTAAAATCATTTATATTTCTGTCCATTCAGTCCTGAGATTTTAAACAGCTGTGCCACATAAAACAAGCCTTATGCCCCGTACACACGATAGGATTTTCCGACAACAAAGTCCATGTTTTTTTTCCGATGGATGTTGGCTCATACTTGTCTTGCATACACACGGTCACACAAATCTTGTCATAAATTCCGAACGTCAAGAACGCGGTGACGTACAACACGTACGAGCCGAGAAAAATGAAGTTCAATAGCCAGTGCGGCTCTTCTGCTTGATTCCGAGCATGCGTGGAACTTTGTGCGTCGGAATTGTGTACACACAATTGAAATTTACGACAAAGGATTTTGTTGTCGGAAAATTTGACATCCAGATCTCAAATTTTGTGTGACGGAAATTCCGATGGAAAATGTCCGATGGAGCCTACACAGGGTCGGAATTTCCAACAACAAGCTCCCATCGAACATTTTCAGTTGGAGAATCTGACCGTGTGTATAGGGCATTACAAGACTTTGGAGGGGGCCTGATCTTTATCTGCTTCAGTTTTACTTTCACTCACAGATCTCCTTCTCACCACCATCTTTTGACTGGACAGTGAAAGGAGAAGCAGCACACTGATGAGCTAATCTCATTGCCACTATGCTCTGCCCTCCTATCAACATGCAGTTTACTCATTCAGAGAAAAGTGACCGGTTCTATTGTAAGAACAACTCCCCACCAACCGTTACTCACCCTTGCCATGCTCCCCAAACTCTGTGTAAGCTTTGTGCTGGTCTGGATGGGGTCAGAGCTTACAAAGGGTAAATGTGTACCTCCCTCATGTGTCCAGGGCTACCAGTTGCCCCCTCAAGCCTAAGCACTTTATCCTAAGAAGAGGTCACCTGCTTTCCTGTTTCCAAAAGTACAGAGCAAAAAAGCGGAGGGTGCGGAAAGGTAAGCAGCAGCAGGTAGGTTTTTTTGGTTTTTTTTTTAAATAAATAATAGAGATTTGTAAATTAACCACTAGAGGGAGATCCATATGTTACTCAGCTTTTATGTGACTTAAAGTGGGATTCCACCCAAAAAAAAAAAAACTACATGAAAAATCCTAAAAAAAAATACAAAAAAAATTTGGATATTTTTTTTTTTTACTCACCTCTAAATGCCTGTTGCTAGGGGGTCCCTCGTAGTCTGCCTCTTCCGGTGCCTGGGCTGGTGACATCACTTCCCCCTCGGCACAGGAAGGGCTCAGCTCTGCTCCCTCCCTCACCTGGGACCCATTACAGGTCCCAGGTGACTGAGCGGCCAATCACGGCGCTCGGCGCCGCTTGCGCATGCGCAGTGGGTGCCAGGCTGTGAAGCCACAGCCCGGCACCCACAGTTGCAATGCTGGCGCCGCTGAATGGAGGGGGAGAAGAGCAGGTCTTCGATCCCCCCGCATCGCTGGACCCAGGGACAGGTAGTGTCCAATTAAAAGTCAGCAGCTGCAGTATTTGTAGCTGCTGACTTTTAATTTTTTTTTTTTTTTGAGTGGAACTCCTCTTTAAAGTGAATTTCCACCCAAAAAAAAAAAGGCGTTACTGTTACCATGAAAAAAAAAAATGTGGACATCTTTTTTTCTATTACTCACCTCTTAATGCCTGTAGCTATGTGGTCCCTTGAAATCTTCCTCCTTCCTCTCCTAGGCTCCTTACGTCTCTTCCCTCGGCGCCTCCGCTCGCTACTGCTCCTGGGAGATGTGTGTCGTCATTTCCCAGGAGTCAGTGGGCAGCTCCGAGGGCTTCATTGCCATCACAACGGGGCAGGCACTCCCGACACCGCCGACCGTTTTGATGGCAACCTAGTAGTTGACGGCGCTGCGAGAATGACTCAATGCGCATGCGCGAGATCGGGGAGAGGACGGGCAGTGCATGCTGGTCGCCCAGCAGCACCGTATCCCGGAACAGGATGCTTGTGTGCTTCACACGCCCACAAGAAAATTGAAAACGGCCACCACAGCATTATCAAAGTTCTTTTAACAGATGAAACCGGACATCGGGGGACAAATTATACAGAATACGTGAGTGTTACAATGCCATTGTAAATGCTTGTGAAAGGTTTAAAAAAAATGTATTGATTGTAGTTGGAACTCCGCTTTAACCACTTAAAGCGGAGCGCCACCGAAATTTTTTTTTTTTAAAAGTCAGCAGCTACAAATACTGCAGCTGCTGACTTTTAAAACATGGACACTTACCTGTCCAGGGCGCCCGCGATGTCGGCACCCGAGGCCGAACCGTCTCTCCATCCTCGGGTGCTGCCGCCTCCATCTTCGGTAAGGGAATCAGGAAGTGAAGCCGTGCGGCTTCACTTCCCGGTTCCCTACTGCGCATGCGCGAGTCGCGCAGCGCAATACGGATGGTCCCTGCTGCCTCTGGGACCCGTGTGTTTCCCAGCAGGCAGCGGGGAGGGAACAGGAAGTGGCGTAAATAACCGCAGATTCTGCGGCTATCTATGCCGGAAGTGGGTACAGATACCTGTAATATACAGGTATCTGTACCCCCCTCCCCCCTGAAAGGTGCCAACTGTGTCACCGGAGGGGGGGAGGAATCTGATGAGTGGAAGTTCCACTTTTGGGTGGAACTCCACTTTAAGGACCAGCCTAGTTTTGGAATTTAGGTGTTTACATGTTTAACATTTTTTTTGCTAGAAAATTACTTAGAACTCCCAAATATATTATATATTATTATTATTATTATTATTATTATTATTATACAGTATTTATATAGCGCCAACAGTTTACGTAGCGCTTTACAACTTGAGGGTAGACAGTACAAATACAATACAATTTGATACAGTAGGAATCAGAGGGCCCTGCTCCTTAGAGCTTACAATCTAAGAGGGAAGGTCAAGAGATACAAGAGGTAATAACTGTGGGTGATGTGCTGATGGAGAAGATAAGTGTACAGTTGTTAGGTGGGGGCCAGATAGGCTTCTCTGAAGAGATGAGTTTTCAGGGATCGTCTGAAAGTGGATAAAGTAGGAGAAAATCGGACGGATTGGGGTAGAGCATTCCAGAGGATGGGGGAGGCTCTGGAGAAGTCCTGGAGGCGAGCATGGGATGAGGTGACAAGGGAGTTAGAGAGCAGGAGGTCTTGGGAGGAGCGAAGAGAACGATTAGGTTGGTATTTTGTGACTAGGTTAGAGATGTAGCTGGGGGCCAGGTTGTGGATGGCTTTGTAAGTTATAGTTAGTATCTTGAATTTGATTCGGTGACTGAGTGGCAGCCAATGGAGGGATTGGCAGAGGGGTGTAGCAGACGCTGATCGGTTTGTGTGGTGGATGAGCCTGGCCGCAGCGTTCATGATGGACTGAAGTGGGGATAGCCTATTTAGAGGTAAACCAATGAGGAGGGAGTTGCAGTAGTCGAGGCGGGAGATGACCAGGGAGTGGATTAGAAGCTTTGTGGTGTCATTGGTTAGGAAGGGGCGTATCTTGGAGATGTTGCGAAGATTGAGGCGGCAAGCTTTGGATAGTGATAGGATGTGGGGCCGGAAGGTTAGTTCAGAGTCCAGGATTACACCTAGGACCTTGGCGTGGGGAGATGGGTTGATAGTTGAGCCGTTGATCTTGACAGGTAGATCAGGGGAAGTGGCACCTGAGGGAGGAAATATCATGAGCTCGGTTTTGGATAGGTTGAGTTTGAGAAAGTGATGTGACATCCAGGCTGATATGTCTGCTAGTAAGTTGGTAATGCGTGAGGAGACAGATAGAGAGAGCTGGGGGGTGGAGAGATAGATTTGGGTGTCATCAGCGTAGAGATGATATTTAAAGCCGTGGGAGGCAATCAACTGACCCAAGGAGGTGGTGTAGATTGAGAAAAGGAGAGGTCCGAGAACAGAACCTTGGGGGACCCCAACGGAAAAAGGAAGAGGAGAGGAGGAAGTAGAGTTGTAAGTGACACTGAAGGAGCGGTGGGATAGGTAGGATGAGAACCAGCGAAGAGTACAGTCACGGAGACCAAAGGAGTGGAGTTTTTTGAGGAGGAGAGGATGGTCCACTGTGTCAAAGGCAGCAGAGAGATCCAGGAGAAGTAGTATAGAGTAGTGTCCATTGGCTTTAGCCATTAGTAGGTCATTTGAGAGTTTAAGGAGAGCAGTTTCCGTGGAGTGTTGAGGGCGAAAACCGGACTGAAGGGGATCAAGAAGTTTATTTATGGTCAGATGGTCGCTTAGTCGGTTGTAGACCAGTCTTTCAAGAAGTTTGGAGGAGAAGGAGAGTAAGGAGATGGGACGTAAGTTGTTGAGACTGGTGGGATCCAGTGAGGGCTTTTTTAGTATGGGGGTGACTAGCGCATGTTTTAGAGAGTTTGGGAAGATGCCACAAGAGAGGGAGAGGTTGAAAATGTGAGTTAGAGAGCGTAGAATTGAGTCAGAGGGTGAGCGTAGCATTTGCGAGGGAACAGGATCCAGGGGGCAAGTGGTTAGATGAGTGCTAGAAAAAAGTTTAGCAACCTCAGTAGTAGTAGCAGGGTTGAATGAGGGAAGTAATGATTGTGTCTGTGGACATGGGGTGTTGCATGGGGGAGGTTTTTGCGCATTGGCGATCTCCTCGTGAATTGTATCAATCTTAGTTTTGAAGTGATTGGCAATCTCCTGGGCAGTGAGTGAGTTGGTGGGTGGAGGCAGTGGAGGACAGAGTAGAGTGTTGAAGGTAGAGAAGAGTTGACGTGGACTGGATGAGAAGGTGTTGATGAGTGTGATAAAGTAGGTCTGTTTGGCAGTGTGAAGGCAGGAGTAGTATTTTAGGAGGGCAGATTTATAATGTGTGAAGTCTTCCTGGGTCTTAGTCTTATGCCACAGGCGCTCAAGAGCGCGGCTACGTTTTCTGAGACTTCTGGTGTCATCTGTTTGCCAGGGTTGTAGCAGTCGGGGCCTAATTCTGCGTGTAGTGAGGGGGGCAAGCTTGTCTAGGGCGGAAGACAGTGAGCTGTTGTAGATGAAAGTAGCTTGGTTGGGGCAGGACAGGGGGGAGATTTTGTCATAGAGGTGATCAGTAGCAGAGTAGAGAAGAGAAGGGTTGAGGTGGCGAAGGTTTCTGCGTGTAACTGTTAGGCGGTTGGAGGGAGAAGAGGTGGAAGACAGGGAGAGAGCAAAAGTAATAAGGTGGTGATCAGAGAGTGGGAGTGGATTGTTGGAAAGGTTGCACGGAGTGCATAGATAGGAGAAGGCAAGGTCAAGGGTGTTGCCATTGGAGTGGGTAGGAGCCTGTATCCATTGCTTCAGGTCAAGCGATGAGGTTAGACTGAGAAGTTTAGAAGTAATAGTAGTGTTAGTGTTAACAGGGATGTTGAAGTCCCCAAGAATGATTGTGGGGATTTCAGAAGAGAGAAAGTAGGGTAGCCAGGCAGAGAAGTCATCAAGAAAGGCTGATACTGGTCCAGGGGGCCGGTAGATGACAGCAATTCTTAGAGAAATGGGAGAGAAAAGACGAATGCAGTGTGCCTCAAAAGAGGAGAGTGTCAGAGAGGGCGGTGGGTGAAGAACCTGATAGGTGCTGCATGGGGCTAGAAGGATTCCCACTCCACCTCCCTTCCGTCCACTTGGTCTGGGGGAGTGAGTCCAGAGAAGGCCCCCGTGGGAGAGGGAAGCAGGAGAAATAGTATCCGATTCATGAAGCCAGGTTTCAGTAATGGCAAGTAGGTTAAAGGAATTTGTGATGAAGAGGTCGTGGAGGGCGGTGAGTTTGTTGCAGACAGAACGTGCGTTCCACAGGGCACAGGAAAAGGGGGGACTGGTTTTGGAAAGAGGAATAGAGACCAAGTTCTGTGGGTTGCGGCTCCTGCCAGAGGGTGTAGGGGGATGGGAGCGTTGGGCAAAGACAGATGATGGTGGCCCAGGGTTTGGGGATATGTCACCAGAGATTAGGAGAAGCAGGAGGGCGAGGGAGGTAATGTGGGACTGTGATTTATGTGAAGGGGCATGTCTCAGAGTACTGGAGGTTTTATCAGTATATGGATGTAGAATGAGCGAGAGTTGGTAGGAGCAGTAGTAGGGAGAAGACAGAAGGCAGGGTGATATGTATAAGCAGGCGGGTGGAGAGGGGGGGTGAAGGTAAGAGAGTTTGAGGAGAGAGGAGAGGAGTGTCAGAAGCAGTGGTAGAGAGTGCATGTTATAGAGTGGAAGGAGAGCTTAATAGAGAGACGGGTCACCTGCAGTCTGTTAGCTGCTTTCAGTGCAGATTGCTGTATTTGTTTGCTTCGTGCAATCGCTGAAGTGCAGAGATTGAAGTGCATATCACTTGTAGAAAGAATCACTTAGAGATAGAAGCCTTAAGGATGGAAGCCCCATACCCTAGAGAATAAAATGGCGGTCCTTGCAATACTTTTTTTTCACACCGTCTTTGCGCAGCGGTCTTACAAGCGCGCTTTTTTTTGGAAAAAATTCACTTTTTTGAATAAAAAAATAAGACAGCAGTAAAGTTAGGCCAATTTTTTTTTATATTGTGAAAGATAATGTTATGCCGAGTAAATTGATACCCAACATGTCACGCTTCAAAATTGCGCCCGCTCGTGGAATGGCATCAAACTTTTACCCTCAAAAATCTCCATAGGCGACGTTTAAAAAATTCTACAGGTTGCATGTTTTGCGTTACAGAGATGGTCTAGGGCTAGAATTATTGCTCTCGCTCTAACGATTGTGGCGATACCTCACATATGTGGTTTGACCACAGTTTTCATATGCGGGTGCTACACACGTATGCGTTGCTTCTGTGCGCGAGCTCGTCGGGACGGGGGGTTTTAAAAATTTTTATTTTTATTATTTATTTTACATGATTTTAATTATTTTTACACTGTTTAAAAAAAATGTGTCACTTTTATTCCTATTACAAGGAATGTAAGCATCCCTTGTAATAGAAAAAAGCATGACAGGACCTCTTAAATATGAGATATGGGGGTCAAAAAGACCTCAGATCTCATATTTACACTAAAATGCAATTAAAAAAAAAAAAAAAGTCATTCAAAAATATGACATTGAAAAAAATGTGCCTTTAAGACGTATGGGCGGAAGTGACATTTTGATGTCACTTCCGCCCTGCAGTGTCATGGAGACGAGTGGGCGCCATCTTAGCCTCACTCATCTCCAGGCACAGCAAGGAGACAAATGTGATCGCATCCGCCGCTACCGACGGCTCTGGTAAGCGGCGGAGGGCACCGGTAAGCGGCGGGAGGGGGGCCCTCTCCCGCCACCAATAAAAGTAATCTCGCGGCGAATCTGGCGCAGAGACCACTTTTATCTGAAAGCCGACTGCCGCACGAAAACGGGGATACCGGGCTTATGGCAGCTAGCTGCTGCCATAACAACGATATCCGCCGCCAAACTTAGGACGTACATCGGCGTGCGGCGTGCGGCAAGAGGTTACCATGGCTCGGCTGAGCGAATCGCCGCCATGTTACGTCGGTTCAGCTTTTATCCACTAGGGGCATGCGCCCCCTGCTTGCCCATGGAGCCGATGCGAATGACCGGTGGTCGCGATCACCGCCGGGCTCCCGCCATCGCTCGGGGCGCACGGAGAACTGGGATCTGTGTGTGGTTCTCTGAGGGGAGACGTGACAGATCATCTGTTCATACAGAGTATGAACAGCGATCTATCTCTTCCCCTACACAGTCCCCTCCCCCCTTCAGTTAGAACACAAACTAGGGAACTAGGGAACACATTAATCCTTTGATCGCCCCCTAGTGGTTAACTCCTTCACTGCCAGTGACATTTTTACAGTAATCAATGCATTTTTATAGCACTGATCGCTGTATAAATGCCGATGGTCCCAAAAATGTGTCAAAATTGTCCGACGTGTCCGCCATAATGTCGCAGTCCCGATTAAAATTGCAGATCGCCTCCATTACTAATAAAAAAAAAAAACAATAATAAAATTGCCATTAAACTATCCCCTATTTGTAGACGCTATAACTTTTGCGCAAACCAATCAATATACAATTATTGCGATTTATTTTAGCAAAAATATGTAGAAGAATACATATCAGCCTAAACTGAGAAAAAAAAAAAATTTTATATATTTTTGGGGAATATTTATTATAGCAAAAAGTAAAAAATAATGCGTTATTTTCAAAACTGACGCTATTTTTTTGTTTATAGCGCAAAAAATAAAAACCACAGAGGTGATCAAACACCACCAAAAGAAAGCTCTATTTTTGGGGAAAAAAGGAAGTCAATCTTGTTTGGGTGCAACGTCGCACAACCGCGCAATTGTCAGTTAAAGCGACGCAGTGCCGAATCGCAAAAAGTGCTCTGGTCAGGAGGGGGTTAAAGGAGGTGTAAAGTCTCAAGGTTTTTCACCTTAATGCATTCTATGCATGGTGGAGCACCTCTGAGCTCACTCCCAAGCTGGGCTGTGTGTGTTCATTAACGCACAGTGCAGCTTGGCACGCCCCCCCACACACACACACTCCCTCCTCACCAGATTTGATTGACAGCAGCAGAAGTTAGACATCAAAGAAATCCTGGACAGCCGCACTCCAAAAATATTTGCCTTTATTCAATAAAGTGTCAACCTACCCGTACATCGGGGGCCTGCGATCGTGACGCGGAGAGGCAGAACGGGGGGGGGATGCCTATGTAAACAAGGCATTTTTCTGTTCTGTCTAGCAACTTGACAGGGATCTACTGCTTCCAGTGATCTCTCTCATGTTCTAGTGAGCCCATCCCCCCCTACAGTTAGAACATGCCCAGGGAACACACTTAACCCCTTGATCGCCCCCTAGAGTTTAACCCCTTCCCTGCCAGTGACATTTACACAGTAATCAGTGCATTTTTATAGCACTGATCGCTGTATAAATGCCAATGGTCCCAAAATAGTGTCAAAAGTGTCTGATCTGTCTGCCGCAATGTCGCAGTCACAATAAAAATTGCAGATCGCTGCCATTACTAATAAAAAAAAAATAATAAAAATGCCATAAATCTATCCCCTATTTTGTACATGCCATAACTTTTGCGCAAACCAGTCAATATATGCTTATTGAATTTTTTTGTTTTTTTTTACCAAAAATATGTAGAAGAATACATATCAGCCTAAACTGAGGAAGAAATTTGTTTTTTTTATATATTTTTTGGGGATATTTATTATAGCAAAAAGTAAAAATTATTGCTTTTTTTTCAAAATTGTCGCTCTTTTTTTGTTTATAGCACAAAAAATAAAAACCACAGAGATGATCAAGTACCACCAAAAGAAAGCTCTATTTATAGGAAAAAAAAAAAAAAGGACGTAAATTTTGTTTGGGTACAACGTTACACGACAGTTAAAGCGACGCAGTGCCGTTTCGCAAAAAGGGGCTTGGTCAGGAAGGGGGTAAAACCTTCCGGGGCTGAAGTGGTTAAAGTGGCTGTAAAGCCTTAAGGTTTTTCACCTTAATGCATTCTATGCATTAAGGCAAGGGTCTCCAAACTTTTCAAACAAAGGGCCAGTTTATTGTCCTTCAGACTTTAGGAGGGTCGGATTGTGGCCAGCAGGGGCAGAAAATGTCCCGGGCACAGCATCAGTGAGAATAAATATGGCCTCAGGGTTGGTGGTCAGTAGGAGGAGGAGTAGGGCCCCTATCAGTGGGAGGAATAGTATCCCATCATTGGTATCAATAGAAGAAATAGTGCTCTCTTGTTGTCAGTGGGCAAAATAGTGCCTCATATCAGTTGGAGGAATAGTGCCCCAAGGGCCGAGTAAAGTCTAGCAAAGCGCCACATCTGGCCCTAGGGCCGCACTTTGGAGACCCCTGCATTAGGGTGAAAAGCCTTCTGTGCTGCAGGACCCCCCCCCTTTTTTTTTTCTTCCCTGAGCCAAATCTGATCCAGCGATGTGCACAAGCGCAGCAGCTCCAGCCGCTTGCTCCGTTTTCATTGGGCAGATTGATAGCAACGGGAGCCATTGCCTTTCGCTGCTGTCAATCAAATCCTGTGACATGGGAGTAGGGGAGGGGCCGAGTCCCGCTGTCTGTGTCAATGGACGCAGCAGCAGAGCTTGGGAGCAAGCCCGCATGGGTGCCCTCATGCAAAGTGGCTTTCCGTGGGGGTACCCGATGAAGCAGAGAAGCCTGGATCGCTGGTGGGGGACCCCAGAAGAAGAGGAACGGGGCTGCTCTGTGCAAAACCATTGCACAGAGCAGGTAATGTTATTTTAATACAAAAAAAAAAGCTTTACAATCACTTTAATGCAGGGAATATCTTGGGTTTGCAATCATTTTAAGAAGGAATAAATACTGTGATGCCACCATGCAGGAACCCTGATGCCGCGTACACACGGTCGGACTTTTCGTCTACAAAAGTCAGACGGACGCCGACGGACTAAAGCCGGCTGACAATCCGATCGTGTGTGGGCTTCCCCGGACTTTCAGTGGACTTTTCCAGCCGCAAATCTGACGGACTTTAGATTTGAAACATGCTTCAAATCTTTACGTCGTAACTACGCCGGACCCAGAAATCCGCTCGTCTGTGTGCTAGTCCGACGGACAAAAACCCACGCTAGGGCAGCTATTGGCTACTGGCTATCAACTTCCTTATTTTAGTCCGGTGTACGTCATCACGTACGAATCCGTCGGACTTTTGTGTGATCGTATGTAGGCAAGTCCGTTCGTTAGAAAGTCTGCCGCAAGTCCGCCAAAAGTCCACCAAAAGTCCGTCGAAAGTCTGTCGGACTGGCTGTCGGACTTTTGTAGCCGAAAAGTCCGACCGTGTGTACGCGGCATTAGTGTATAATGACCAAGTATGGCTGCTACCCCCTTATGTTTATGATTACAAAGCATTCATATATGCATTTTTTTTTCAACGCAAACACCGATAAGTCACCATCAAGCTGATCAATTTAAAATTTTAAACACATATCTAAAAAATATTTTAAAAAGTTTAAATTCCTTTTAATGGTATCAATAAAGTTTGATTCCATTGGGCTATGGGTATTATGAGGCTATCAAAAAGCCCTTCTGAACCTGCTGGCCACAGTTCAAAGACCATGCAGTGCATTATGGTTTTAAAAAAATACCCCCCGGGCAAAGTGACATATTAATTAACTGAAACCACCAAATCTCAAACCTGCAGGATTTGCCTGAAACCTATGTGAGAACCTAGACCTCACCCCTAAGTATTGGTGTTTTAGGGGCATATAAAGTCATTTCTCCACTGTTGTAGTCTTTGCTCTTGGAAATAGATTACTGACAAAGAATTGTGGAATGGTGGTGGAGTTTTGAAGCTGTACTTGCTCCCTATTTTATGCAAATGACTGACTTTTGTTCTGCATACTTACAGAAAAATGAATAGACTCACCTCACCATTATTTGTCACCTCTCTTGTATAGCTGAATCTAAGTCAATAACTCTTTGGTCAAGGCTGAGTGAAGGTATTGGGAGGAGCAGCAATTTCCATAATGTAGGAATGACTTATCTATTTAACTCGGAAGAAGAGGAAGCCATTTGTCTTGGCTCCCTCTGTTACCAGCATGAAGTATTCCTAGAACGCCTTTTACAGTTTCAGGCTGATTTTAAGAATGAATGAGAATGTCCTGTAATGCATACACTGTGTTGCATTCTTGATGTGCACGAACCCCAGAGACTGGTCCTCCAGGATATTGTCAGCTAAAGAAAAATGACTATAAATGAGCAAGCTGGATGATATTCTCTGACCCCCAACCCAGTCTTCCCCTGAGATTTGGCCATACACAAAAATATTTTTCTAAAGTTTTGTGTGCCTTCAAAAATGTAGCTAAATCTTATGACCTTCGAAATATTTTAGGTACAAAAATGATTGCTGTGGGCCCACAAAAATGGAAGATAGGGGGGTGCGCTACATTTCCACCAAGGATAGGATTATGTAACTTAAACAGAGTGGTTCCACAACTTTCACAGTCCCCATTCTCTTCTTGGACAATCAACATCTGCCTTGACACATTCCATGGTGAATGGGTTAAGGCAGGGGTCATCAACCTCTGGGCCGCGACCCACTGCTGGACCGTGGTCTGTTTGCAGCCGGGCCGCGAAGGCTGCACTGTCTGACGTACAGGCGTACAGCGCATCACCGCTGTCCCGTGCTCACAGCCGGGCCGCTATACTTGGGCGAGCGAGCAGAGAGATGAGATCATCTCTTACCCGCCCGCCCCCCCTCCCATCACCGCTGTTCTTCCTCACTACCCACTACTCCAGGCTTGCCTCTGAACTAATGCACACGCCTGTGCTGCCACCACTGCAGTGACAATCTTCATGTGGTGGCAGGTGACAATCCACATCTGGTGGCAGGTGATGTGGCAAATGACAAGCTGCATCTGATGGCAGGCGACAAGACAAGGGACAAAATGCATCTGGTGGCAGGCGACGTGGCAAGTGACAAGCTGCATATGAAGGCAGGTGACGTGGCAAGTGACAATCCGCATCTGTGGCAGGCAGGGTTCCAACCTCCCGCAGCATTTTTTACTGACAAAACATGGAACATTTACTGGCGGAGCACATTTTTTACTGCCAACCTGGGAAATTACAGAACTCCTATTGAAAACAAACTCAGTGAATATTTAAACAGTAAAAACATGATATGTTTGATGTTATGCTTGAAATGATCAGCCCCCGATATTTACTGGCAGTTTTACAAAAAAAATCACTGATTTTTACAAACTGTAAGTAAATTTACTGGCGGTTGGCAACCCTGGTGGCAGTTGACGTGGCAAGGGACAAAAACGCATCTGGTGTCAGGCAACGTGGCAAGGGACAAAATGCATCTGGTGACAAGCGACGTGGCAAGTTACAAGCTGCATCTGGTAGCAGGCAACGTGGCAAGTGACAATACGCATCTGGTGGCACATTCTGCATTATGGTGCGTTGAACTATTTAATTGTATATTACAATGTATTAATAGAAATAATGCGCTTCAATCATCCTGATATCATATCAATCATGGTGCTGGGATGATTGAAGCGCTAACACCAGCCGTTGCCCCGATAAATTGCCAGCGAAAAGCCACATACATCCCCCCCGGGCCTTGGCACAATTTTCTTTAACTACTTGCCGACGGCTGGCCATCATACGACGTCCTGGGCTTTGTGTGGGGATATCCGAATGATGCCTGCAGCTACAGGCATCATTCAGATATCAGCTTTTTTAGCCGGCGATTCCCTACACCACAAGAGTGATCGTTCCTTTGGGCGGCGAGAGGGAACGTCCCCCCCCCCTCCTGCCGCCCTCTGGTGCTTCTACCAACTCACTGCTGCGATCGGTGAGTCGGAGAACGAATCCGCCGGCCCAAATGTTTACCATAGAGATTTCCGGAGGACCAGATGGTCGCTGGAGTCTCTATGATCGCCAGAGGCCATTCGCGATGTTATGACGTCACACCCGGCCTCTGCATTCAAACAAACGGCGCCGCCTCGGCTAGGAAGCTGAGATCATTTTTTTTATTTTTTTATTTATTAACCCCATATCACACTGTAAAGAGGACCGATCATGCCATATTCCTATTACAAGGGATGTTTACATTCCTTGTAATAGGAATAAAAGTGATCTTTTTTTTTTTTGTGTGTCAAGCTAAAAAATGTAAAGTAAAATTAACAATAATTTTTTTTTTTAAAGTGCCCCTGTCCCCGTGTGCTCGCATGCAGAAGCGAATGCATACGTAAGTCCCGCCCACATATGAAAACGGTGTTCATACCACACATGTGAGGTGTTGCCATGAACATTAGAGCGAGAGAAATAATTCTAGCCCTAGACCTCCTCTGTAACTCAAAATATGTAACCAGTAAAGAATTTTAAAACGTCGCATATGGGGATTTTTAAGTACCTAAGTTCCACGAGCATGTGCAATTTTGAAGCGTGACATGATAGGTATCTATTTACTTGGCATAACTTCATCTTTCACATTATGCAAAAAAATTGGGCTAACTCTACTGTTTTTTTTTTTTTAAAGCACGAAAGTTTTTTTTTTCCAAAAAAACACGTTTAAAAAATTGTTGCGCAAATACCGTGCGAGATAAAAAGTTGCAATGACCGACATTGTATTCTCTAGGGTCTCTGCCAACAAAACATTTATAATGTTTGGGGGTTCTATGTAATTTTCTAGCAAAAAAATGATGATTTTTACATGTAGAAGAGAAATGTCAGAATTGGCCTGATTGGTAAGTGGTTAACAATGCCCGGTCCCCAATGCCAAAAAGGTTGGGGACCACTGGGTTAAGTTGTCTGTCTGTGTGATATGTTATTGACACTCATTAGCACTGAAGATGTGGCTTGGAGAAGCTGCAAAAGGTCTTCAAACAACAGAACAAGTCCAGTTGAATGTGAGTAATTACTACTAGCTATACCATGATCTGGATAAATGAGAACCTTCACAGACATTATGGGGCTACATTGCACTGAAAGAAATAAGAAAAAAAAAATTCGGCAGGAGGAGGCAGTAGCACCCCCTGAACGTCAGAAACTGCTAAACTGCCCTCTGAAAAAAAGCCTTAAATTTCAAGCTTTCTGCATTTATGAAAGTCTCACACAGTTCAACACTCTACTTCTGCTATGATGAAAAATATGTTAAAGATCATTATGTTTAAAATCACATTCATAGGGCTTTTATATTGTATTAACATTGGGCCACATGGGTCTCAACCTTTACCTATACTTCAGTACTATACAGGTGATTTTGAACAGCTATTATATCATTTCGTTTGTGAGACACAGATTACTCAACGCAGGAAAATGTGGATGATGAGTGATTACCTAAAGTATATGAACAATATAGTTATCACACTCATCTATAATGTCCATGTCATGGTTGGCAGTCTAATGCCGCGTACACACGAGCAGACTTTTCGACCTGACTGGTCCGACTGACTTTTCGACGGACTTTCGACGGACTTTCCCAACGAACAGACTTGTCTACACACGATCACACCAAAGTCCGACGGATTCGGACGTGATGACGTACGACCGGACTAAAATAAGGAAGTTCATAGCCAGTAGCCAATAGTTGCCCTAGCATCGGTTTTCGTCCGTCGGACTAACATACAGACGAGCGGATTTTTCTATAGGAACTGGGTGCGGCAGAGTTCCGACGTAAAGATTTGAAACATGTTCCAAATCTAAAGTCCGTCAGATTTTCGACCGAAAAAGTCCGCTGCAGGTCCGATGAAGCCCACACACGATTGAATTGTGCGGTTGAAAAGTCCGCTCGTGTGTGTACGCGGCATTATACTTATTGGGATGAGGGCACTTTAAATGTATCTCTGCTTGAAGCGGACATAAAAGTCCTCACCAGATGGTATGTGGTCTCTTATCGCCTCTCGAAACTCTATCCAAACTCCTCACCTCTTTGTTTTAGAGGAAGTCATCTCCAAGGCACTGTGTATCATACATGGTAGAAATGCCCTGGAACTAGATGATTCTGGATCTGGAATCTGGATCTCAGTGCCACAATCCCCATGTATTGCTCTTTTGAACAAGCTACTTAAGAAGGTCTCCCGTGCTGTTCAAAGACTAATAGTTTTAATTCACTTGGTAGTTAACCTAGTCAGATCGTAGGAAAAAAAACATAATTTTCCATATCTCAAATGAGGCGGAAAGTATCTCGGATTATGACTCACAAACAAATTGCCAGCATCCTCAATGATATGGGCAAACATTTTGAAAAAGCTTCAAGCCCATGGGCTCACTACATGCACTTTGACCTTAAACTCCTCTTGGTGACTCATCTGATGGTTTCTGCAGCCCTCTGGGATTCTTCATTCTTCTCTCTATGCCCCCCCCCCCCCCTGTTTTTTTTTCTGATTCTGTCTATTATGTTGTACTTCTTTTTATGTTCTTCTTTATATAGTATTAGATGGTGTATAATTTGCTAATTGTGACACAGTTTTCTATTGCAGATATATACTTAGTGTTGACTACGTTGTTTTAGTGGGATTTTGCAGACACGCTTTTATTTTCTGAGTTACTTTAGCTACTAATGTTGTTTCAACAGTGGATTATTGTTACGGTATATTAAAGAGCCTGCTTGTCACAAATATTTTTCTACCTAATACATTTTTTTCTTAATCAAATATTAAAAGTAAAAAAAAAAAAACATATTGGGATGGTGGTACTCTCAAATATGGGTGTATTCATGGGTATTCAAATTAAAACAGCTGACAATAGGATCTATTATCAGTGCCACAATCCGTTTGTGAAAATGAGGTATACTCACAAAAAGAAAGCAATTGAAAGCAAGTATCAGGGATTAGCTGCTGATAATACCTTGCTGTGGTCACCCCTCCTCTCTGCTGATGACATCACACCATGGCCACTTCCCCACCCCTTTTCTCTGCTGATGACATCACGCCATTGCCACTTCCTGAACATTCTTCTAATATTAAAAGTCTTGCATAGCTTTGTTGTACAGACCTGACTGTGGAGTATTGTACAACGTTGATTCAGGAATACGTGCACAGTCCTCCAGTTTCTCAATGGCTACATTTATGCTAATTGTAATAGCTGGGAATGTATAAAAGATAATCAGATTGTTATAAAAATTACAGTGACAAGCGATTACAGAAGACGGGATTATAGAAACACATGAGATGATAGACCAGGTGATGGTAGAGATGTTAAGAATGAATTGATGAAGTTTAATCATAGGATTATCTAGAAGAGAACAGATGACTAAAGAAGATGGCAAGCATAAATATGAATTTCTATTACAGCTGATTATAGAGAAAACATATTGTTTGCAAGTAGATTATCACAATGAAAAAAATGGACATGGAAGATGCAATAACTTTAAAATAAAACACAAAACTAAAAATAAATGTAATAATTAAAGTGATGTAATATACTCAATATTAAATACAGATGGAAACAAAGCAGATTCAAATAAACAGGTAATATGGGAGAGTATAAAGAAGCAATGAGTATCTGATCACAACTCAATAAGAATTGTACATATATATATATATATATATATATATATACAGGGTACCGGCGCAGAAACTCAAAAAAGATATATTAGGCTAATCGTTTATGTCTGCTGCAGTCAGAAAAGACCCTCCCCACTCTCGGGTTAGGATATAAAGAAAAAACTGCGCCAACTATTAAAATAAATTTGTGTACCACCACTTCTATTGCGTCATCAGGAAGCCCTGATGACACAATCAATACTTGCGAAACGCGTAGAGGCTGCTGGGAGATTTTGACGTCACTTCCTATCTAGTGGGAGTGAGGCCTGGAACACACACGGAGTAGAAAACCTACAGGTGAATGCACACCGACCCCACATACACGGCTGGAACAGCTTGGTGCCGGCTTATGGGCACATCAACATGTGAGTACAATAGTCTTTTATACCTTTTTTAAATAAACAAGTTTAGATACACTATACCATGATGGCCATTTATTTTCCATGAGAAGTGATAGAGCAAGAGAAACCAAATCCATTAATACATTATCTGAAGAGGGTCAAGAGATTGATCCATTGTGTGGAGTGGTTATCCAACTAATGAACCAGAGGCACATATTCACCTGTATCTGGTGAGTGGCCAATCAATAAGTGGTGGTATTTAGATGCGCAATTAAGAGATGAATCTATAGGAGCTGGCTGATCACTCACTGAGGCGACTCATCTGGGACTTATTAGCTACTTGAAATCATCCACTACACTGAGTGTATTGAACTTTTTCATTAAAGATATTCATTGAATGTTTTTATTTTATTTCACAGCAGCAGTTTTATCTTTGTATTTTTGTTTGTTTTCTACATATTTTCACTTCGGCATTGGACGTATGGTTTTGAATCCTATGGCTTAGGGCACGTACTTTTTTTATGTTTTTTCATTTGGGCACACGAGCACGTACATATATAAAAAAAATTTTGAAGGTCATAATTAATAGTGCCTGAGGGCCTATTGATCACCGAACAAAAAGTTTTCTAAAAAGCACATGGTGAGGATATTTTGACATTAATATACATTAATAAGGTTTATGGTTATAAATAGAAATGGTGGTACACAAATGTATTTTAATAGTTGGCGAAGTCCATAAACACATTTTTTTCTTAATAAGAATTATACAGCTCATTGGTGAAAAAAAAAAGGAAAAAAAAGAAGAAAAATTAGGATAATATAGAGGACCTGTACTATAGATGCTTTGCCAAAACATGGTCAAGATGTACCAAGGATTAATCACTGGTATTGCCTGTAACTGATACTTGTTACCGGCTTACCATGCCTAATGTTTTTGCTGTGTGGGCACTGGCAGACGTCTTGGTAGAGGAGCAGGATTCTGTTACCTGTTAGATCATATATGACTCATATGACCGATGAACCAATGAATGGTGGCCTGATGACTGGTAGTGAAATGATCAAGAAGAGCTAAGGTGGGCAATCAAGAGGTGACAGGAGAAGTTAAAATGGAAGTAAACCCTTTTTTTTTTTTTACTTACCCGTGCCATCCCTTCAGAGCTCCATGCCGCGGTCCGTGACTCATGCTCGCGAGTCATCGGAGGACACGAACCCGGAAGGAAGACCGGATGAAGATGGAAGCCCTGTCAGCTGGAGGGCTTCGTTCTAAGGTAAGTATTTCATAATGTGCTATAATATGTGATGCATACTAGCACATTATGCCATTGTCTTGCGGGGTTTAAAAAAAAAAAAAAGTGTTTTTTACTAAAACTTTAAGTAACCACGAATCCGCAGATTAAAAGAAGTATAATCAGGGTGGTCCTTACACTGCAGGTCATCAAGTGCAGGTAAAGGGGTTTGACAAAAATATGGAAACATTACATGATTTAGAGGTGGGAAATTGATGTAACATGGGACGGTAGGCGACATAAACTCCAAACATACAAAGGACACTAGACACACCAAACTGGATTAATAATGGCTGCGGCCTTGTTTATTGGTTTTCACAAATATAAACAATTAACAAATCACCATAACTCTTGTAATCAATAAATACTTTAAAACTGTAAACAAAATCAGCCAAAATCAGTAGGGCGCTTTTCAAATATCCCTCTGGCAACTGGCAAAGACCGCTCCTTAGCCTCCTGCTTAAATATGTGTCCTCGGAATTTCTGGAATGTTCTGGGGGGGCAGCTGACCTTAAATAACCTATCTTAGAGGACCCCCCCCCCCCCCCGGAGCATTCCCAATCAGCTGACCTTTTTTGACCTTTTACAAACCCACCACTGAAATCAATCAATGGGGGGAGGGTGCTTGAAACTCCTACTGCCAACATCCCACAATGGAAAGGGGGTGCTTAAAACAGGCTATCACCTCTTGCCTCACATTCTTTTGCTTGACACCTAGCTAACAGGTGGGAAGCCTCATTCACTGCGTGCGCTGCTAGTGATATGGAGTCATGTCAGAGCTTACTTAGTTTCAAAGAAGGAAAATTGTTGGTGCCTGCTTAGCTGGTGCCTCTGTGCCTGAAGTTGCCAATTTATTTGCGCAAGGCACAGTATCAATGGCCATGATGGCATATACAGTTTCCGGAAAACATTGTCTAATAAGCATAAGCACGGTTGACATGGTCAACTGGCCGAAAGAGACACAAGGATTGACGTGGAAATATATTTGTCAATTCCCAGGAGAATTCATGCCGTCTTGGATGCCGAAGGCAGTCCAACACCATATTAGGTAAGAATTTAGTTCTTTTACCTGGTGTTTACATACTTTTGTCCAACCCCTGTACTTTTCCATTAGGCCTTCAGAAGAACAATGAGCAGCAGAATGCTAACACCATCAAACATTAAAAAAATCACTCTGAAAGGCCCAAATAAAAATAGTAAGGACAGCTGAGAAAAAAATATAATAATCAAATGACACCATAAAAATATAGTAAATTGTAAGGCATACTACAGGTGTCATTGGTATGTAGGGCATTGTACAGGGGTCAGGAGTTTGTAGGGCAGTGTACAGAGGTCAGTAGTATGTAGAACAGAATGCAGGGATCAGTAGTTTGTAGGCCATAGTGAAGAAAACAATAGCTTCTAGGGCAGTGTACAGGGTTTTTTACTATGCAGGGCAGTGTAGAGAGGTCAGTAATTTCTAGGGCAGAGTAGAAGGGTCAGCCGTATGTACAGACATTACTAGATTGTAGGACAGAGTACAGGGGTCAGCAGGGCAGAGTGTACGGATCAGTAGTTTGTAGGACATAGTGAAGGAGACAATGGGGGTTATTTACGAAAGGCAAATCCACTTTGCACTACAAATGCAAACTACAAGTGCAAAGTGCACTTGAAATTGCACTGAAAGTACACTTGGAAGTGCAGTCGCTGTAGATCCGAGGGGGACATGCAAGGAAAGTAAAAAACAGCATTTTAGCTTGCACATGATTGGATAATAAAATCAGCAGAGCTTCCCCTCATTTCAGATCTGCCCCTCAGATTTACAGCGACGGCATTTCCAAATGCACTTTCAGTGCAATTTCAAGTGCATTTTGCACTTGTAGTGCAAAGTGGATTTGCCTTTCGTAAATAACCCCCAATAGCTTCTAGGGAAGTGTACAGGGTTTTTTTTTACTATGCAGGGCAGTTTAGAGGGGTCAATAGTTTGTAGGGCAGAGTACAAGGTTCAGCCGTATGTACCGATATTACTAGTTTGTAGGATAATAGCAAAAGAAGGGCGCACTGACCTAGTGCATTACCAACATAAATGTTATTCCCAATAAAAACAATGATTGTACTCACATACTAATGTAGTATAAAGGCATAACACAGCGAAAGCTAATGTGAGCAGTCACTCTCAGGTCAGGTGTGAAGAACCGGTATTGCCCAAAGACCAGGTGGTGTTAGGATTGGCTAATGCATTTCAAGGGTTAACCCCCTTCTTCAGAGAGGAAGAGATGAGAGAAATGGTTTGAGATTACTAGTTTGTAGGCCAGAGTGCAGGGATCAATAGTTTGTAGGGCAGTGCACAGAGACCAGCATTATGTAGGAGTACAGATATCAGTAGTTTGTAGGACAGAGTACAAGGTTTGGCTGTTTTATTTATTTCAGGTACTTATATAGCGCCATCAGATTACGCAGCACTTTACATATACATGGTACATTCACATCAGTCCCTGCCCTCAAGGAGCTTACAATCTAAGGTCCCAAATTAACATTCATACATACACGGGCCAATTTAGACAGGATACAATTAACCTAACAGCATGTCTTTGGAGTGTGGGAGGAAACCGGAGTACCCGGAGAAAACCCACACAGGCACAGGGAGAACATGCAAACTCCAGGCAGGTAGTGTCATGGTTGGAATTTGAACCAGTGACCCTTTTGTTGCGGGGTGAAAGTGCTACCCTCTATACCACTGTGCCACCCATCTGTTTGCAGTGTACAGAGGTTAGATGTTTGTAGGAATGAGTACAAGGGTCAGCAGTTTGTAGGGCAGTGTATAGGTTCCTGCATGACAGAGTACAGGGGTCAGTAGAGCAGTACATTTGGAACAGCAAGGAAGAGTAAAGGGAACAGCAGAGCAGAGTAGATGGGTGACAAGGGCAGAGTACAGGGGTCAACAGTTTGTATGGCATTGTACAGGGGTCAGTAGTCTCTAGGGCAGAGTGTGCTTTCCCCCCACATGCAGAGGTGCAGATTCTGGAGTGCTGATCCCCGCCAGCTCTCTCGTCCATCTCATGTGTCACATACAAGCACCTGGAATAGATGGGAGAGGAGGGCCAGCAGGGATCAGCACAGTACACATACTGTATGCCTCCCTGTGCCACTCTTTACTTTGGAACACTTTAAAGATTAAAAAAGACTGCTAAGGACAAAAATATGCAAGAACATTATTTTGCAAGAGATCCACAAGGATTTAGATGCCATCCATCCAAAACTGGTATTTCAGTTTCTCATAGATGCTAGAGAGTTCTTGAGGTCTCTTGTGTTGAGTTTCTGAGGTCTGCACACCTGCTGTGCCCATTTATGAGGGATTCCCACTGTCCCCGCTGGGTTTTTATTTATTTTGTATTATGGAGAATATTGCTCTCTGGTAAATTGTAAAAAAAATATCACTTTTGGATGGACTGCGCCTTTAATAGAATTTTAATTACTTTATGGCTCGTAGCTTAACCTGCTCTCTGGCACTGTGCAAGACATGCACAAGAGCAGTACATTTCCAAGCAGCATGAGTTATATTGTTAAACATAAGGCCTAAAAAAAATGCTTTTCTATCTGTGTTGATTTGGGATTTCTCAGTGCTGTGCGATAGGCTGACGCTACGCTATCTTGTGTTATCCATGTAGAGTGACATGAAAGAAAACATAACCCATCCAAAAGGTTGTATCAGTAGCACTGGTGCTCAGAATTGAGGTATTGATAGTGGTCTTTAAGGAAAGTTAAAGGGAAGCAATAATGGCTTTCAGTCAATGTTATTTTAGTTTTTTTAAAAAGTGTATAACTTTTTAAACTGTCTTTTTTTTACCATCTACATAAATCTTTGTTTTACAAATTATCTTTTTATAATATGACAAAGGATTCTTATGGTTTAATTATAGATGCAGCAGATTAGACTGTGTCTGCTTTGAGGCTTGCTTCATCTGATTAAAGCTACAGACTGGGCTGTCCAATAAGGGATAAGTCACTACATTGGTCCTTACTTCTGTTTGTAAATTTTGGTTTGAGTTACTGAGCTCTACAAACAACAGGCTTTATACAGCAGGTGGTAAAATGATAGGTGAAAACACAAGAAATAGTCAATTTGCGCAATAAAAAAATTATTACTTTTCAATCATTAACATTTACCCCAAAATAAAAGGAATTAAAAAGAAAAAAAAAAAGATTTTTTAGTCCTGACCATTAAAATAAAAAAGATGCAAAACCATTATACATTACCATGGATGACAGGTTTATTTCAAATTGCATCTAAACCCAAAGCCCCAAATATATTGTTCCTCAATATCCTGTAATGTCAAAGGAGTAGTCCTTTTTTATACTTCTTGCTTTCAATGGTAATCCTATGAGCAGTTTGGGTTAATTTACACATGTGCGGACTGCAGTAAGCAGGTCCAGGCTACCAGATAAACGCTACAGTGAGTTGTTGCTGAAAATACTCAGTAGGCATGCAGCTGGTTAAATTAAGGTTTAGGGAAGAAAAAATATTACGTATATCTTGTTGAAACGCGTACCTACGCTTTAAGCCTATCAAAATGTGAAACCTTCAAATAAAGGTTAATTATTTCAGTCTATGCTTAAAATAATCACATTTTGCCATGGAGTATTCAGTGACACGCACCAAAATGTGTTAACACGTCTAAAGTAAACCTTGGTGTGATCTCGCATCCTCTGGATGTTCTATAACAAGACCTTTTAGATTATAAGATTTTCCTCTGGGAAATATTTTAGCGGAGCTTGTTTTGTGTTGTTGGACCTATATAACTGCTTCAGTATTCTGTCATACCAAATAGAACTCAAAGAACATATTATAAAGTTATTTATTGTTTGCCTTAAAGTCATTTTAAAGTTTCTCTTACATATGTACACATACCACACAAAATCTTTATATAAAGTCATATTAAAAAGACAAGGTTTTTAAAACATCTAGAAAATAAGAACTTGGAGATGGTTACTATGAACAAAGAATGCAATTCTATTTAATATATTTTTAAACTGTGTCTATACTGTGTGGATATATAATACGAGAATGATAGTAACACAGTTTGATATTGACCCTAGTGGCTCAACAATGATATGATCCAAAAACAATTCGACAAAGTAAATGTGAACAAATCACTTAGACTATATGACTTACACCCATGAGTACTCAAAGAGTTGAGCACAGTTTTTTTTTAAACTTTGTTTCTAATTTTTGGAGACTCTTTAATGACTAACTTGGTACCAATGGATAGGTGTAAAGCTGATGTGGAACCTTTAATTTTTAATAAGGGATAAATGTCTTCAACCAGTAGCTACAGACTGGATGATTTAACTTTTATTTCAGTGAAGATAAATGATGGTTTGGTATAGGAACACATACAAGAATTACTGCTAGTAAATAATACCACATGCAATATTCAGGCATAGATTTAGGAACATTTTAAGTTGTCTATGAAATCTCTTTTACTTTTAAGAAGAGTCTTGACTTATCAAGTTTTTACTGAAGTTGACATTATATGATAAATATTTTTTTTCCCTATTGTGTGCTCTCGCCCTTGGCACAATAAAGGCTCTATTGGTGAGATCCTTGCAATGGGTCCTGAGGACACCTGCTATGTCGAAAATATGGTATTCTCCCAATTTTGGGCTGCTTCTGAAAGACTACAGTATAAATTTCTACATCGTATTTCATATGTCATTTTCAGGATGTCAGGGAATGTCGGTAAAGGTAAGAATAGCTTCCTTATATGCCCAAAAATTTGTGGATGCTTATGGATGAGCTTGGTGCAATTGTCTCAATTGTTTGCTGTCTCGTTCCAAAGCCTTTGTTAATAATATGGAGTTGGCCTTCCCTTTGTGGGTAAAAGAAAGTTTTCCACAACAGTTTGAAGTGTGTCTGTTGATATTTGTTCCCATTCAGCCAAAAAAAATATTTGTACGGGCAGGTACTGATATTGGAGTGGAAGACTTGGCTTGCAATTAGCATTCCAATTTATGCAATGTATGCAGTAGGGTGGAAGTCAGGCCATCCAAGTTCCTCCACACCAAAAATGTTAAGCCATGTCTTCATGGATCTACTGAAGTTTTATGCACAGGCGCGCACGTTGGGCACAGTAATGCTGAGCATAAAAATCATTAGTTGTGAGTATTTTTATTCGAATCAATAAGTGGTTTGGTTGGTAGAGGGAGATGATGAATGGGAATGTCAGTAATCAAGACAGATATCAATCATTTTACATAATAGCTTGTCTACTTGGCATTTCTTTGACTTAAATAAAAGCCGTGGAAAGGTCAGGCCACCCAAAACTGATATTGCAGTTGTTGGTAGATGTTGTAGAGCTCAACCAGTTTCTTGGGGGCTCTGTTGATGGGATTTATACACTGGGTTCCTAGGTCTACCAGTGTGCCTATCATTTTGGGCCCCCACCTGAATTTTTTTATAAATGTATATGGAAAATTAAAAACTTTTTCTTTCTTTTTTAGCTGTGGATAGAGTGAGGGAAAGTTGAAGCTCCCGTCAGGTTTTTAATGCCGTCTGTGTCTCTGCCGGCAAACTTCATTCTCTCTATCAGTGGTGGCTGGTGGGGTTTTTTTTTTTTGGGGGGGGGGGGCGGCAAACAACCACTCCCACCCGGTTGGTCGGTCAGTGGCACCCTCCCCCCGGCACTTACCCCATTTCGTTGGTGGTCGAGTTAGGGGCTTCAACGGGCAGCAGGCGGGTTGCGGGCAGCAGTCCCCTGTGTCCTCTCTTCCTCGGCTTTGGCGGCTTCTGTCATGTGGCTCCTCCTCCTAGGCGTCCAATAGGATCTCCTGTACTTTCATCCAATTGGGTGATGGGTCTCAAGACCAGCTTCCTGATTGGCTGGGAGAAGGATCAGCGTGGCGATAGCGAATGTTCATTCTCTATTGTCACACAACTGGGTGGGATCGGGACGCAGTGCTCTGCGCCCCGAGCCCACCCCTTTTTGAAGTCTATTAGGGCCTCTGGCTCTAATCACGTGCTTCAAAAAAACACTCCCCTGCCATTGGAATCCATAGTCCGGTGCCCTGTATGTAGATCAGGTGGCCGGACACATGGATGGGGGGGGCGGTGCCTGTGCGCCCCTAATGGACAGGCCGCCGCTGTTCTCTATTGATCCTGGTGAGCATTATCTCTGGCACAGAAAGTGATGAGAATTTCAAAATGTTAACATTGCCAGAGGTACAGAGGGCAAGGGTGAATCTTCCATTGGGGACTCCTGTTCCCAGGCACAACTGTCTAAGAAGGGATTTCCCCTCACTTTGGAAAAAATTCCTCTTACTTTCTGCTGGGATAGGAAATGGAAATCTCCCCAAGTGACATAGACATTTGAAAAAATTACAGGGTCTTAACCATTCTCTACCTTTCCCTTTTTTGTCTAAAACTTTAAAAAGAAGTAAAGTAGTGGCTTTACTGTACATACATACAGTTTAATTTTAAAGTGGTGTTCCGGCCGAAATTATACTTTTTAAATAAAAATACCCCTATAATACACAAGCTTAATGTATTCTAGTAAAGTTAGTCAGTAAACGAAGGTCTGTTTTGTTAGTTTATAGCAGTAGTTTGTTATTTTATAAACTTCCAGCAGGCCGTGGCCATCTTAAGTGTGGGCATCTGAAGCCAGAATGTATTTCTTCCTGGATCTCATCCTTGCAGATCTCGCACATGCTCAGTGCAGCACAAGCAGTGTAATAGGTTTCAGGTCAGGTTTCCATAGCAACGGCAGTTTCAGAGGAAGTTGCCGCCCCTTCCCAGAAGGCATTGCAAACAGGAAATGATGCGATGGGCCGCAGCCAGGGAGGAGGAAGTGAAAAATGAATACAGCAGATATACAGTAGGTGCTGAGAAAAAAATAAAAAAATATCCAATTTGTTTACAGTGCACAGTTTAGTGAGGGATGCTGAAGAGTTGTAAAAGTGGGTGGAACTCCACTTTAAATTACCGTATATACTCGAGTATAAGTCGAGGCCCTAATTTACCACAAAAAAATGGGAAAAACTTATTGACCCGAGTATAAGACAAGGGTGAGAAATGCACAGCTACTGTAAGTGGAAAAGAGGGACAAGAAGGCCCATTTGCAGCATCACTGTGCCCATTTGCAGCCATAGGTCCCCTGAACTTCAAACTCGGTAGTTAAGGGTTCCTAGATGCCCCCTAGCTGCAGCCAAAATTTGGGGTCTCTGAACCCAAAGGGTCCCGAAATGACATTGCTGCAGATGGACACAGTTGACCGAATTTGGGGCCCCATATCTCGGGCCCACTTAGTGCTAAGAACCCCAAATTTGGTGTGCAAACCCAGTGGAACTAGCTCCATAACATTTCCAAAGCTGGGGTTTCTAGCACCAAGTGGCCCCGAGATACAGGGCCCCAAATATCAGTTCAGAAAATGTCAAGCAATTTTCTGCAGCAGAGAATGACATTTTCCGAACCGGTTTTGGGGCCCCGTATCTCAGGGCCACTTGGTGCTAGGAACCCCAACTTTGGATATTTTATGATACCAGTTCCACTGGGTTTTCACACCAAATTTGGGGTTTCTAGCACCAAGTGGCCCTGAGATATGGGGCCCCAAAGTTGGTTCAGAAAATGTCAAGCACTTTTCTGCAGCAGAGAATGACATTTTCTGAACCGAATTTGGGGCCCTGTATCTCGGGGCCACTTGGTGCTAGGAACTTCAGCTTTGGATATGTTGTGATACCAGTTCCACTGGGTTTGCACACCAAATTTGGGGTTCCTAGCCCTAAGTGGCCCTGAGATACGGGGCCCCAAAGTCGGTTCGGAAAATGAATTTTTTTGCTGCAGAAAAGTGCTTGACTCGAGTCGAGGGGGGCACTTTCAGCACAAAAAAATGTGCTGAAAAATTCGACTTATACTCGAGTATATACGGTATGTTAAGTGAAACAGAAGGAGCTGGAACATGGGTACTGAGTAGAAACGAACTAAACCAAGTTTTAATTTCCCTGAAATAAGGTATATAGTAATAGTGGTAAAAGAGTAATGTTTCCAGAAAAAAGTTTTTTTTATAATGATAAACAAACTATAGAACATGAAGAACTTACTGAAAGATTTCTAAACTTTATGTAAAGTCTTAAATTATTGCAAGTTCTCTCAGCTAAAGACAAGCAAATCCTGGAATACAATTTAAGAAACACTGTACTTCTCAATGCCGTTCTCATACAAGCGAAATATGTATCTCAGCCACTAGGGCGCACTACAAGGAAAAGGCTCCAGTTTCGTTTGCTTGTGGACGCCATCATGCTCGGAATCAAGCAGAAGAGCTGCACTGGCTATTGAATTTCATTTTTCTCGGCTCGTCGTACGTGTTGTACGTCACCACGTTCTTGATGTTCGGAATTTCCGACAACATTTGTGTGACCGTGTGTATGCAAGACAAATTTGAGCCAACATCCGTCAGAAAAAATCCATGGATTTTGTTGTCGGAATGTCCGATCAATGTCCGATCGTGTGTATGGGGCATAAGAGTCATTAAGAGAGCAACATGTGAGATGTGACTGTGGGCCAGTGGTGTTGATCCTAAGGGAGTATGATGGTCTTAGACGCCTCCTTGGTGTCAGGCAGCTCACTTAAGATATGACGCTCTGAGGCCGGTAGCACTCTATCGATGTATAAGTCCTATTTGTGGTGGAAACAAAGTGACTTTTGGTGATGGGACAAGACCAACTTCTCCTTTCTTAGAAGATTCAGCAGGTCGGTTTTTACATCCTTGATGGTTGGAGGAGAGGATGATGTCCACTGTTTGAAAGTGGCTCTCCTAGCAGCCATATAACATGTGGATAGCCATGCCTTGTTGTGTTGAATGGCTTTGATCTGTGATCTTGGCAGGCTCGGGAGGGGAGCATCCAAGAATCCAAAAAGTAAGGAATAGATATCTTTGCAGGGCTGGAGGCCGGTAACTGTTGCTAGAAGATATTTTTTTTTATTCATCTGGAGGAGAGAAAGAGGGGTTTTCTCAGGTAAGCCTGTCTACGTGCCTGAGCTAAGGGCAGCTGGATTCCAGGAAGTAAATGCTGGTGGCCATAGCTAGAAATTCTGTGGGGCAGGGTTCAAAGTGATGTCTCTACATAATAAAGCATGGAGACATGAATGGATGGGAGAGTTTGCTTTGAATATTAAAAATGCAGTGTAGTTCCGCTTTCATTTTTTGGATGGCATAAGGAAACTAAAGCAGCTCTAGGAAACCTTACAAATTGGCTTGTGGATAGCATCTGTAAGGAGAACTGAAGGCTGATCCCCAACACAAAAAAGACAAGCGTGTATTTATCCACTCTTCTACCTACTGTATATCTGAAGGTTAGAAATGTTGTTTTATTATGTGCAGTATAAATCCTACTTGCCGTTAGTCTGGTGTTGGCTTGCTGAAGTCCTTCAATAACAATGTAGGGTTTTCTTGCTCGTATAGTGGCCTCTCATAGTACATTCTTGTACAGCTGAGAGAATGCTATTGACTCCTGACAATTCATCATGACGTGCCTCACTTTCCTTTTCATTTATTGTGTCCGTGGTTTACAGCTAGTGTGCTGCCAAAATGTTTGTTCTAATTGGACTGAACTCAGCATCTGGGCATTTTTCCAAAACAAGGTGAATAGGTGATGTAAGCATTTTAACATCTCCATTAAGAAAAAGTTGTAAATTGTTTGAAGTTGAAGTATTAATCTGCTTATATTTTGCCTTTCCTGGTAAATCCTTTGCCCCTTCATCACCATGCTTATAAATAAAAAAATTTAAAAAAAATTCCGTTCTGATTACATACTTTTTGTTAGACTATGTGATGTCATCACTGGGTTTCTGTGATTCTCTATAAAGGCTGGTGGGAGGGTCACGCAGGGTGCTGTACATAGCTTCCTGAAACCCTCACAGCACCCTACCTCAGTATTCCTCCCAAGAGCCCTCCATCCTAATTCAAACAGTGGGCTGGCTCTTGGGAGGAGTTATACAAATATCAAAATGCCTTGATGGGTTGATGTCAGTCGGGAGGAGTGGGGGTTCCTAGGCAGGCTGTATTTGCATGCAGACCACCCTAGGTAACACCCATAGGTGATGCTCAGCCTCAATATTTGACAGAACTGACACCCAATGAAGGAAGCAGCTGGGCCAGAGGCAGGCGAAGAAAGAACTGGGTTTTTGTGGTTCTCTATGCAATACAGGCTGGTGGGAGGGTCCAGCATGGTGCTGTACATAGCTTCCTGAAACCCCCACAGCACCCTGCCTCAGTATTCCTCCCAAGAGCCTTCAGCCCTATTTCAAACAGTGGGCTGGCTCTTGGGAGGAGTTATACAATGAAAATGCCTTGATGGGTGGATGTCAGTCGGGAGGAGTGGGAGTTCCTAGGCAAGCTGTATTTGCATGCAGACCACCCTAGGTAACACACACAGGTGATGCTGAGCCTCAATAATTGAAAGAACCAACACCCAAGGAAAGAAGCAGCTGGGTCAGAGGCAGTCAAGCAAGGGAAGAAAGGACTAGTGTGACAGACCAAACCGGAACAGGGGCTTTTGAAGGGGACTAGGAGCTAGTCTTCTACCCACTGATTATGGCCCATTAGGGAGACCGGGTGTCAGGAAAGACGTCTGCATCGCACAGCTGCCATTCCCAGACACACACATGTGCGCAGGCGCCAACAAAGAACGAGCAGAACAGCCACGGGCACTTATGCAAACGCGTGTGCGCAAACGCAGCTCGCGTGTTCGCGTGCGCACGCCTGTCACGAAGACTGGCGCCAAACGGCCTATTTAAAAGGAGCTTCAGCGATGTCTAGTTGCTGCTTGGTCTACAGCGTTTGTGTGAATCCTGATTCCTGTGTTTGACTTCTGATACTGACCTGGCTTGCTCCTGACTACCTCTGTCTGCTTCCTGCTCCGACCCCTGGCTTAACTACGGACTCTGTCTCTGCCTGCTGCTCCTGTTTACCCTGCATCTGTTGCTAACCCTGCCTGTGACCTGACTATGCCTCTGCCTGCCATTTATATCTGATCTACCTGTCTGTTACCGACCTGGCTCGCCTGACCCTGCTTTCAGCTCCTCCAGCCTGCTACAGCTCCTTCGGTCCAGCTCAGCACCTCCAGGTTCCTGCTTTCTGTTGTGCATCCACAGTCTGTCTTCAACCAAGTCTGCCAGCCTGTCTGCTGCCTCATCTGCCTGCTACCAGCCAAGTCCAGCTTCCTGCCTGCGAGTTTCTGGCTACTACCTGTACAGACTTCTGGACTGATCCTAGGCATTCCTACCCCGTGGTGTTCCAGTGGCTGCTGTCTAACAATCAGTAGTCCTCGAGCTGGAGCTGTACGATAGGCCTTCCTCTACACGTCAGGCTCACCAACCAGGTACGTGACACCGGGGATTTCGTCTGCTTCTCTCGGTCAGAGCATGGAAAATGGCCCAATTCAGCCTCTGATCCCATGGAGAGGGCAGATAGTTACATAGTTACATAGTAGGTGAGGTTGAAAAAAGATACAAGTCCATAAAGTCCAACCTATGCGTGTGATTATGTGTCAGAATTACATTGTATATCACTGTATGTTGTGGTCATTCAGGTGCTTATCTAATAGTTTCAGATCATTCTCTAATAATGGACAACAACGTGATGACCGCTGAGAGCGGGACTTAAATTAATTCTCTGAATAAAGACAATAAAGCTTCCCTTCTGGAGTGGATAGGCAGGTGTAATTATAATCTTGTATAGGTTAATGGTCATAAGAAATATGGTGGCCCTCCTGCAGACTGGGTTGGAGAAGCACCTCACTTGGGACAGAAATATTTATCAACAATATCCCTCAAGAAATCTATGAAGATAAATTCATTCCACTTTTCTAGGGTGCAATGCTTAGCTATAATACCTTGTTCCTGGTTCCAGAGTGGACAAAGCTGCATTTTGGTGGAGGCACCCAGGTTGGGTGCCAGGCGGTCCATCACAACTAGAATTCAGCCTTTCTCAACCCTTTCAACACAAAGGAACCCTTGAAAAAATGTTTCAGTATCAGGAAACCCCTGCTAAAAATAACTTACAACTCATGATACATTAGTGTGATGGTCAGTGGGAAGAATGTTCCTTACACTTGTGGTCATTGAGAAGAATTACCCCCCTACAGATAACTAAAAAGATCAGTAGTGTCAGTGGGAACTTATCTGAGAGGCAGACATTGCTCAAGAAACCCCTCGGAACCTCTGGGGGAACCCTAGTTGAGAAACCCTGGGCTAGATGATGCTGGACATCCTTCATCAAGGAAATGAGGCGGGCCATATCTGACTCACTGCAGCTTCTAATGCACATTATGGGAAGCTCACAGTGTGCAGTGAAATCAGAGTAAGCAATTTCAGTAAAGGAGAGGGGCCTGTACAACTGTGCAAGACCGAAGGCATGGCTGGAGGTCAGATATAGGTTAATGTCATAGTGACATCTTTTTTCCTTTGGCACTTCAAGCAAACCTGTGGGAAAAAATAACAGCTGTACCTGACAACATAAAGTATCAGCACTTGCTGGAGGACTTCTTACCGAGGCCCTGCCCACAATACTGGATTTCCAAGCTAAAAAAGTTAAAATTTTGAATTAAAAATAAAAATACATCAAGGGTTAAATGCTGATTAAGCCTAGGGTAGAGGAATAAGTGATAATCCATATCTTATTCCTAGCTCCCATAGGTTTCCAATGCTCTACTTTTCTCTCTAGACTTAAGGAGCATTTACCCCTGGGGACCCCCCACTACAAGGGTAATTTGCATTTATGCTGCCCATAGTGGGCTTTAAAGGAGAAGTATAGGCAAAGCCAATCTAAACTCTGATCTCGACATCAACAGGAATTGCATGATCATTCGGGATCCGTCCATTTTGATCTGCAGTTCAGATCAGGGGAGCATAGCAATGGTGGAAGCAGGGAGAGAGAGAGAGGGGTCACTCAGCTTGTACACTTATGCCCCGCGCACACGATCGGAAATGCCGCCAGCAAAACTCCAATGAGAGCTTTTGGTCGGAAATTGCGACTGTCTGTATGCTCCATTGGATTTGATTGAGAGCAGGTTCTCTATTTTTCAGTCGGAAAAAGTTTCTATGCGAAAATGCGTTCGTCTGTATGCAATTCCGACACGCAAAATTCCTATGCATGCTCGGAAACAATTTGACGCATGCTCGGAAGCATTGAACTTCATTTTCTAGCCTTGTCGTAGTGTTGTACGTCACTGCGTTCTTGGCAGTCGAAAGTTCAGAGAACTTTTGTGTGACCGTGTGTATGCAAGCCAAGCTTGAGCGGAATTCCGTCGGAAAAACCATCCAAGATTTTTCCGCCGGAAATTTCGCTCGTGTGTACGGTGCATAAGTTTGTATGTTAGTGCAGTGTTTCTTAACCATTTTTCAGTAAAGGCACCCTTTAAAAATTATGGACAATCTTGAGGCACCCCATTCTAAAATGTAAAAACTATTATAATAGTTTTGCATAACACAGCATCCAGACATGTAGGTCACCCAACGTTAGAGGTGATTTATTCTTCCAAAGCATATACACTTTTACACACTGATAGTGACTACTGACTAGTGTTCCAATGTTTCTCTTCTCCCTCAATTTTTCTCCATCACTCAGCTAAGGCCGCCCTCAAGGTTACAATGGTGCCCAATGAAAACCTGTGGCTTTGTGTAACTAAAAAGAAACTTTATCCACACGCCAGCTTGTATACATTTTTTGGGCAATCTTTAGGCATTTTGCCAAAGTATCCCTGAAGAAACCTCAAGGCACCCTGGTTGAAAAAAGCTGTGTTAGTGAATAACAGTCTTTTTCTGTCAAATGAAAAAGCTAAAGTACAACTAAAGGCAAAACTTTTTTTTTCTTTTACGTTTTAGATAGGGTATAGAGGGATTAGACCACCTGTCAGGTCTTTATTGCTATCAATGCTGCACTTAGGGAGACTCATCTTCTCTATTTGTCCTGTTTTCCATTATCATCAATAGTAAAAGTGAAAGAAAATGTCAAATTTTGGGTTGCCATCAGAACAGGAATGGAGGGGAAATCTTCCAATGGGACACTAGTTCTGGCAACAACCAGGAATTCCCTCACTTTGTAGGGATTTTGTGTCACTTCTCGTTTTGGCTATTGCAGAGGAAGTGAGAGAAAATCTCCCCAATGGGACACAAATGGCAAAAAAAAAAACCAGAAGGGGTTATAATCAGAATAAAAAAAGTTTGCCTTTAGTTCTGCCTTAAAGCAGAACTTTAGTCATTTTTTTATCTTTCCATCTTTTAAATCCTCTGCCCTTGTTGTATCTTTGGATAGTAAAACATTTTTTTTTGCCAGTAAATACCTTATTCAGCCCACTTCCGATTTCTTGTCTGGTAAAAAGCCTAGGCTTATGACATCATGCACAGCTCTCCCTCTCACACTCGTGAGAGTTTGCTAGGAAGGGAGGGGGGGATGAGTCATAAGAGGGCCCGCTAGAGCTGCAGAGCTGGAGGTGTGTCTGTGTAAATCCAGGAAGTGAATAGGCAGCAGCTTCAGCTGTCCACAGTTAAAATGAATGCCAGACTCAGTGGAGGGAGATTTTTGCAGCACATTTGGCAAGTACAGAATCACAGTATAGATGTAGCGCCCTGGGTTTAGTCAGGGAGCTCCTCACCAAATTCCTTGTCAGGGTTAGCTACCACAGTTAATTGATAGAGATCTGTTGATTTCTCCCTAAGTTTGGTCTTGTTGTACTTTTCTCTTCTACCACTAGGTGGCCTGGAACTTGGTGGTACTAGATATGAGAAGGGCAACCCAAGGTCAGGTTATGGTTATATAGGGTATCTCAGCCAATGGGCAGGGGTTTTCTTGGATCCCTTGGCCTGCTGGGAGAACCTAAATGTTCGGGTGAGGTCAGGTGATCTATGTTCTGTGCCACCCGGACTGCTAGGCTGGAGATTAAGCCTATCCCGGGGACATCTGGCTGCCAGGCTGTGTGAGGGACAATCCAGAAGTAAGAGGGTAGCGCAGGGTTGGGACTGCAGCTTGCAGTCCAACCAAAAGTGACGGTTCTCTCGGCCGGAGAACCTGTCAGTGGCCGGAGGTAGAAGGGAAGCTGTCCCCAAGAAGGGGCCAATGGCCTTTACCAGGGACCACAGTGAATAAGTACTGGAACCATATTCTCACCGAAGGGCACGGTGAAGAATCGGGAAACTTCAGGCGGTGATCAAGTCAGGGACCCAACCAGTGGAGGAGACGCTTGCAGAGCAGCCTTGTGTGTCAAGCTAGGGACCGAGGCGGTTAGCAGGGGTGAAGCTTGAGGAGTATCTGGAGTGCCAAGCTAGGGACCCAGCAGAGAAGCGGGGCTGACGCTTGAGGGGATACCACCGCCAACCTTGGAGGAGTTTAAGGGATTCATAGCCAGTGAATCAGTGGGTCTAATAAGAGACCAGGAGCTCAGTGCTGAAGAACTAGAAGTAGCAGTTGTAGTGCAGCTGAAAGAACTGATACGTTTGAGTTAGGAACTGTTAAAGTACTGTTACCATATGAGAAAGCAATCCTGCACGTGCAGAAGTGGCGCCTTGCTGGGGCCTTTCCCTGTACGGCTGTCCTCCTATTGAAGTCTCGGAGTCTGCCAATTGAGGACTGTCAAAAGAAATAAAACCTCTTTTACATCCAAGAAGTGTCTGGCGCCCAATGACTTTCACCATCTTTGCACCCACTATGCCTCACAACCCACCACCTATTGAAGGATGTCAGCTATCTTTGGCCTCGGAGGTTCCCATTAGACCAAAAGAGGTAAAAAACCTTGCTACATATATAAAATAATATGCAAAGTAGTTAGAGGGAAGCTTTAGATTGGCAAAGATATTTGTATTACAAATCATGTGAGCAGACTGCAGTTCCTCTTTAAGGTGATAACTAGGAATCTTCTCATTGCCTACATAAAGCGCACACTGTTTCACACGTACTGCTACTAAATGAACTCATCTGCATGCAGCAGCACATAACTAAAAAAAGGATATATCCTACTTATTGCACAGATCATCCAAGTGGAAGAAAGATATTCCAAAAAAGAATGACTGATGGACTCAGGGAACATATATCAGATCTTTTGTGTTATTAGTGTAATGTCAGCCTGTGCTTGGCCTCCTCTAAGAGAGTGTGTCATTTGTACAAATGAATTGTAAAAGAATACGAATAACTAAACTTTACAATGGGAGGGGCTTAAGGGCATGGTTAAACAAAACCCAGGTTTCGGGTATGTGCTGGAGGGGTTGATTTGGGGGGTAGAGTGCTAGAATATGAGTTAGAGTAGGGGGCAGATATATACTGGGGGGGGGGGGGGGGGCTTTGGGAGGCTAGAGGACTTTTACTAAAAGGTGGGGTGGGGGTTTAGATATGGTCTGGGTGGGCTTTGGGAGGGGGGCAGACTTGTGCTAGAAGGTGGGGCAGAGGAGGAAGGGATCGGATAAGTGCTGGGGGGGCACTTTGGGAAGGGAGTGGACTTTAGGAGGGGTGCAGAATTGTGCTGGGGGGACAGATATGTGCTGGGGGGCACACATTTTTTAGAATCAGTCAACAAAACGATTTAAATATCGGTCCTTGCTGTCTGTCTCCATCCTGGGTGTTCAGGCTTTGGTTGTAAGATAGGAGGTGATTCTGTTGGCGGCGCAGAGTGGAGCTGGGCTCTGGGGTACTGGCGATGCTTTTTAGAGATCTCCTTATAAAGGATTTGGAAGGCATAAAAAGCAAAAATACTAAAATGAGCAACGATTTGGAATCAGGTTTGGACCAACTGTGTAAAAGAAAGGATCTAGTGGTGAGACCAGCCGACAAGGGGGGGGGGAATCGTTGTCCTGAGTAAGAAGGATTACCTTCAGGAATTGGACAGGATAGTAGGGGATACTACCACATATATCCCCCTAAGGTCTGACCCTAGGAATAAGTATAAGAGAGAACTTGAGAGCATTGTAGAATATGGATTCAGACTAGGAGTTATTAATAAAAAAGAAAAATCGTTTTTGATTCCCGTATCATCACGGATACCTATTATATACTATCTCCCAAAGGTCCATAAGGATCCTGTCCATCCACCCGGCCGCCCAATCATTAGCGGAATTGATTCGATCACCTCAAGGGCTGGTAAATATATTGACAACTTCCTGCAACCTCTGGTCCGCTCTCTGCCCGCCTATATCAAGGACAGCAGGCATGCCATCAATCTATTAAGGGATTGTGGGTATAAAAGTGGATATTGGCTTGCTACGGCGGATGTCACGTCACTGTACACGGCGATCCCCCATACTTGGGGTATATCCTCAGTCAAACATTATCTGTACAAGGACGTGACACTGCCAAGAAAACAAAAGAAATTTATTATGGACTTGTTGGAGTACACCACAACTCATAATTTTTTCTGGCATAAGAATATTTTCTTTTTACAGAAAAAGGGAGTAGCCATGGGGGCAAAATTTGCCCCCAGTTTGGCTAACTTATTTATGGGTAAATGGGAGGAGGACGTCATCTATGCCCAACGTAGACCAGAATTGGTCTTATGGGCAAGATACATTGATGACGTCCTCCTCCTATGGAATGGTACCCATGACTCCCTGCACCAGTTTATGGAAGGCTTAAATGTAAATGATAGAGGGATCCATTTTAATTATGAATCCAGTCAGAGTTCGATTAATTTTTTAGACCTTGTAGTAAGGGGGGAAGGAGATAAGATAACGACTTCCACATATTTCAAATCTACAGACCGTAATGCATTTATATCGCGAGATTGTTGCCATCATAAAGCGTGGCTTGACTCAGTCCCTAAAAGCCAGTACGTAAGAATTAGACGTAATTGTTCTTCTATTAATGATTTTAGGACTCAATCCCAAGTCCTTACGGAGCGATTCCTAGAAAAGGGCTATGATGCATCTTTTTTAAGGGAGCGAGTAGAGGAGGTTGAGAGATTGGATAGGGAATCTCTATTAATTGATCGTCCAGAGATAGGGAATACCACAAAGAAGGACTTCATTTGCCCTTTTGTAACTAATTACTCTCATCAACATTTTGTAATAAGGAAACTGATACATAAATATTGGCACATAATCAAAAACGATAATGTACTGGGCCCACTCCTTCCGGAGAGACCCCAGGTGGTCTTCAAGGGAGTACCGTCTATTAGAGCAGCAATAGCCCCGAGTGTATGTGATCCTCCAATAAGGAAACCAATGTTTTTCCAGAACTTAGTGGGGTATTATAGATGTAGGAAATGTGCGGTTTGTACGGTCAATACCATCAAGGACCGGAAGGTAACACATTTCCATGCGACCAGTACCTCACAAACTTTTACAATAAGATCATTTATTACGTGTTCTACTACTCATGTAGTATATCTTTTAACCTGTCCATGTGGGTTTCAGTACGTGGGACGCACTGTTCGCCCTCTTCAGGTCAGGTTAAACGAGCACATCAGCAACATCAGGAGAGGATTCATAGGACATCCAGTGTCTAAGCATTATCTGAATGTACATGACAAGGATCCAAGAGGGACACAGTTCATTGGTATTGATAGGTTGAGTATTCCATGGAGAGGGGGACCTAAGAGAAGAGCTATATCCAAACTTGAAATGGGGTGGATATTTAAGATGGGGTGTCTCAAACCAAGAGGGCTTAATGTAGATATTGAGATTAACGCATTTATTGATAACGCATGATAGAATGGGCGTTATAGTATTGGATGGGCCCCGAGTTATAATAACTACCCCTAGTGGCTGACTAAAATGACCCTTCCCCCCTCCCCCCCCCTATTTTCTGGCAGGAAGGTTTAGGGACATTTGGATTGCTTCACTTTTATGCTCATCGTTTATTTCCTTTTTTTCCTTTTCTTTTTATTTCCTCTCCTTTTTTTGTTTCAGAATTTTGATACTGTAAGGGGAGGAGCTGAGTCTTGTTCTGGCTATCGGTACACATAAAAAAATTTGCTTGATACTGTTTTTGTGCAGTTAAGAAACGAGACTGTATTCCCAATTATCTGTATTTTTTGCTCACACAGAGTCTAAATCAATTGATTTGTGCTCCTATACGATATTGGTTGAACACTGTTCCCCTCTAGACACATATGCTGTCTAGGTTATTTTTAAACGGAAAGGAAAAATCAAAAAAATTTTTTAAGGAGATTAGGATATTTTGCGGTCAGTGGCCACGTATATATTATATAATCTTTGCACTGTTGGAGTGGTTTTGTAATATAAAAGAATTTTTTAACTCAATATTAATGTTTTTTGAGCGATAGTCTCAGTCACTTAGAACCGGAAGTTCCGTATTCCACACGGATGTATATCTCCAGAATTCATCTGGGGTACACACTTGACTCCTTCCGGTTTCCGTTTAGCCTCTATATGAACGTTTTTTTCGCCAGCCAGATCGAGGCTTGGCTCGTCCTTGCGCATGCCTACGAGTGTGTTAGGCGTCCGCCAGAATGAGGCTTGGTCAATGCTTCCCTGTGTACTATTCATGTTCGTTCCGCCCTGTGGGCGGTCTTTATTGACGGCTCCGTCGAATCTCCACACATGCCCTGTCGAATGACGTGGTCGAATGACGGACATGGGTGGAGATGTGGGCGTGGTTACAGTTTTGTTTTTCGATATATAAAGTGATGGTTCATTGCGTCGCCCGTGCCCCCGTAGAAGTCACGTATGACGAAACATGTAGGGCGTGGCCTCGCAGTGTTAGCCATCACGTGTTTGGAATATTTGTTTGCACGGGCGTTCTGCCTTTGAATATGCCGGCTTTTTTTAGGAATTTTTTACTTGAATTTTAAATGATTTCTTGTGGTATGTTTTAACCAATAAATACCCTAAAAACGATATCACACTATTGGAGTTTTTTCTCCGTTTGCCTCCCTCTCCTGTTCTTGGACTTTTTATATTCCTGAGTCCCCCCTCTGAGGTTTGAAGAGTTGGATCGTCCCGGCCACACGGAAGTCGGCGGTACATGCTGCCAGGACCAGGAGATTAACAACTTGTCCCTGCAGAGGGTGAAATCTGCAAGCTCGTATGACCTTGCCACAGGGGAGGTCCAACACTGGGGGTAAGCGCACATCTATTACTTCTCTCATCGTTGTCACTGTATACCTGAACAGAAGTATTTTGGCTTATCAAATCCCTGGCGTGTTGGTGATGAAACATATGGAGCGGACTTTTCTTTAACTTGCCTTAATGAGATTCATATTATTATGGACTGATCACGGATGTTTTTTTGTTGCTTATGATTATTGACCTTTAATTCGTTCATATTCTGAGATAAGATGTTTACACACTCACTGTCATCACATGTATGGTGTTGTCTTAGCACTTTCATTTAATGGTTTTCATTTTATTGCTAGCGCAATTAAGTTTATTTTTATGTTTGTCACTCTATAGATATTTGGAGTTTTATTTGCAGCTGCACCTGTTCGTTTAGATGCTCACTAGCGCAGGTTGATTCTACAATATGTACTGGCGATGCTGCCAGGGCTACTACAAGGTGTGCTGGAGGGTAAGTAGTCAGCCCTGGTGAAGCAGAGGTTGGGTTGGGAGGAGGAGAAGACCCGGTTCTCTGGATCCCGCTCCACTGGATGATGCCCGGCACCACCTCCTCCATGCTTGGCCCAACCTCCAAGGACTTAATTAACCCACCGGCACAGCAGGGAAACACCTTTCAGCCCCCCCCCCCCCCAGGACTGCAAAGTGCAAGCAGGGGGTAGTTATGTAAGACCCACCCTATAGGGTTACCAGCCTGTGCACAGCAAATAGAAATAATTATTTCCTTAAAAGGAATCTTGTAACTCTGTAAGGTGGATCAGAGGCAGGGACACCTCCATCTAGGGAAGGGACTCCCCTGGTGCAGGTGGCATGCACCCTCCCCCCTTCCCCCACCCTGTCCCTGCTGGAAGTGCTCCTGTTCCTGGTCACAGCTGGGTGCTGTCACTTAACATATGACCTGTCAGACCCAGAGAATAGATCAGCAGGTTGCTTGCCATGAGCAGACCCTATCCAGGGGGGGCAAGGCCAACAACATGCATCCATAGTGTCTCACCAGGGTCCCAGCTCTCTATAGATCCCCGCACAGGCAGCACACACTGACAGCTCACTTCCATTCCTCTGCTCTGTGTGTGCAGGAAGTGGGGTTTGGGGGCGCGGACACCTGCACTCAGCCAATCCACTCCAACTTGGCTTGCTGATAGCTTCCCACTGTCACTCAGGGAAGGGAGCAGTGACAATGGCTAGGGTACAGCACTGTGGCTCTGGGACGGTACTGTGGCCAGATGCAGCTGACAAAGGGAGGCGTCAGAGAGAAGGTACATGGGGGATCTAGGGAGGAGAAGGGAGGATACAAGGTGTATGGGATACTACATACCGCGATCCAGTCTCTGTATTGCAATCAACATCTCCCCGCCGGCTGCCTGTCACAGTAATGAAAGGCAGCCGGCAGGGAGATGTCAGCTGCATTACCGAGACTGGATCATGGTATGTGGTATCACACACACACCCCACACAAGCTTCAGAGTAGAGGCAACCAGCCTGCCCCGCAAGTAACTGGAACCAAATGCCGGAACGTGTTCTGGCACTGGGCTACACGCCGGGACTCAGCCTTGATTCGCTGGGACTTACATCAAATGCCGGGATGGTCTCGGCGAATCCGGGACGGTTGGGAGGTGTACTATACGCTTTTCAAGAAGACTTTTAAAGCCCACTTTGTGATTTTTGCCTACGGGTAAGCCTACATTAAGTCAAGGACACTTGGGCCCTTGGCAATACAGTCTACTTTTAAGTCATTCTGAGGATGTGCTTGTGTTTTAATTTTAAGTCTGGCATCCTCCTAAACCCTCTTTATCACTGGACGCTTTATGGGAGATGTTCTGTCAAAGCAAGAAAGCTATCTTTTTATGATGGTAAACGATAACCATTGTGATCACTGAGGAATTGCAGTAATCACTTTCAGCTGGAAAAAGTTGACAGTTGTACCAAAATATATGTGGCATCTTGAGGAGATTAATCAATGTTAAATGTTTTCCTCCAGCCGCCGTACACTTCTGCGCTCATTAGCGTGAGGCTTCCAGTCTGCATCAATTGCTTCTTCTTCTGCTTCCTTTTTTTTCCCGCACAGTTTAAAAAATAACATAATTGTGGTTTCTAATGCTTCGGGCAGACAATAGAGAATTCAAATGATTGCTGATTCTGGAGGGAGTCTGTTTTTTGGACAGAGATACGTATTAAATATGCTTATGAATATAAAAAGGCAGCGGGGAAAAAAAGTGTCGCCTAAAATGATTGTATCTGAATTATAAGCGAAATTCAAAGAGCTGTAATTCAATTGCGCAGTACGGAAAAATGAACAGTTTGCTAGTTTGTTTGCAAAGCTCTTTACCCATTTGCATTAAAAGCCAAAACTTTTTATTTTAATTTAACATACAGTAGAGAACGGTAAGAACCTCTGCTAAGCTATTATTGATTAAACTACCAGGGAGAGCGTTAGGCAGTCATCTTAGGGGCCCTTTCACGCTGGTGCGCTTAAAAACATGGTATGTTTTTCTTAAAAACGCATATTGCGCTTTTGATGCTTTTTCTGGTTGCATGACTCCCAGCTTGCACCTGTGAAACAAGGACATGTGACTCAAAAAGTGCACCAAAAATACAACTGGGTTACGTCTTTTTGCTCTTACAGTAAAGAACCCTCTGCGTAATTTATGGTTAAACCTCTTTCTTCTAATTTTAATGGGTGGCCACGTGTCTTGTTAAACTCCCTTCCGCGAAAAAGTTTTATCCCTATTGTGGGGTCACCACAGTACGGTATTTATGAATTAAAAACATATCCCCTCTCAAGCGTCTCTTCTCCAGAGAGAATAAGTTCAGTGCTCGCAACCTTTCCTCATAACTAATTTCCTCCAGACCTTTTATTAGCTTTTGGATTTACACTATGGCTGCCTCTCTTTTACCCTTATGTGGCTAATTCGGGGTTTGGTGTGATTTGAGCTACGCTTACGGAGAGAGATCGCATGCTGGTTACCAGGATCCATGTTGATAGGCTTTACATCCGTAGCATCATCTAATAAGGATTTGCACCGCCTGACCTGGATATCATTCTGAGATGTGCCTTATTGTGCCTTCCATCTGGTAAGCACATATGTTTGGTGGTGGAGGATCATCTTACAGGGTGTGTTTGTCATTCCACTCTTTTCCCTGACCCTCACGGATAACTACCAGAAGATTCCTCTCATCTTTCTTTCACTTATGGACTTTATATCACAATTATTATGATTTTGATGTGGTTTAGATACACTTTATGGGTATATTGTGAATATTAATTTATTACACAAGAGTCATTTTTTTGCTATTTCACGTTTATTGTGAATATTAATTTATTACACATTATTACACAATTTTTTGCTATTTCACGTATAGCGCGGTTCTTTCTTTTTGTTTTTTCTTTTATTAGCTTTGTTGCCCTTCTTTGTACTCGCTCCATTTCCAGTACATCCTTCCTGAGGACTGGTGCCCAGAACTGGACAGCATACTCTAGGTGCGGCCGGACCAGAGTCTTGTAGAGCGGGAGAATTATCATTTTATCTCTGGAGTTGATCCCCTTTTTAATACATGCCAATATTCATCTACTAGGACCCCCAGGTCCTTTTCCATCCTAGATTCCCCCAGAGGTTCTCCCCCCAGTGTATAGATTACATTCATATTTTTGCCACCCAAATGCATTATTTTAAATTTTTCTATATTAAACCTCATTTGCCATGTAGTCGCCCACCCCATTAATTTGTTCAGATCTTTTTGCAAGGTTTCCACATCCTGCGGAGAAGTTATTGCCCTGCTTAGCTTAGTATCATCTGCAAATACAGAGATTGAACTGTTTACCCCATCCTCCAGGTCGTTTATGAGGAACTTAAAGAGGATTGGTCCCAGCACAGAACCTTGGGGAACCCCACTACCCACCCCTGATGCCTCATGTTGCTGGTGTAGTGGTCTGTACACTGTATACCACAATACCCAATCCCAGGGTGAGTGCCATTATAATGCTCACGTGGCTGTACTGACCAATGAGTGCTTGCCATTGCAAGCATTATGATGGATACTCACTCCGGGCTGTGTATTGCTGTGTATGGTCAACAAATTCGTTAATTCGCAATCCATACCAGGCCCTTTTGGGTCTGGTACAGATTTTAAGGGGAACCCTATGTCAAAATTAAACAAAAAAGGTGTGAGTCCCCCCCCCCCCCTATTCCATACCAGACCCTTAGGTTTGGTATGGATTTTGAGGGGAACCTTCACAGCAAAATTTAAAAAAAATGCCCCCCCCCCCCCAAATCCATATCAGTCCCTTATACGAGCATGCAGCCCAGCAAGCCAGGAAGGGGGGGGGGGGTGCTCGCTCATCCTCCTGAACCATACCAGGCCCCATTCCCTCAACATGGGGGTTGCTTTAGGGCAGGGGGACAAGGGCCTCTTTCCCACAACCCTGGCCAGTGGTTGTAGGGGTTTGGTATGGACTTGGGGGGAACCCACCCATTTTTTTTATTTTGACGTGGGGCTCTCTTTAAAATCTGTACCAGACCCGCAATTTTTTCACAATTTTTTATTGCTGGCAATGGGATTTTTTTACATTCAGCTGTCAGCGGGAAACCCTGCTGACGAGTCATCTGTTGTTAAGGACGCGGCGGCTGGCTTTCTGGCTCGCTCCTTAACAACCAGCTAACGTTAAAGATGTTGGTGGCCGCCAGCTGCAAAAATTTGCATCTGAACCACGTCTATCGCAGCTGAACCACTGCTTTGGAAATTCACAGTGAAAACTTCAGAGAAATTAGCACCGGACATGAACCTAGCCTCAGAGTTCATAACTAAAATATCTGTTGTCTTCTAGGAGCTCCTACAGGTCCTTGGGTAGCAGTCATTGGGTATGACACAGCTTCCAGAGGCATCACTTAGAACTTCTTCAGGAAAACATCATCTACAAAACAGGAGATTCTGGTGCTTCTCCTTTCCAGTGATAACTCTAATTCAGAGCACAAAGCTTGTCCCACATGACCTCCAGATACAGTGCCTTGCAAAAGTATTCACCCCCTTGGCATTTTTCATGTTTTGTTGCTTCACAACCTGGAATTAATATGGATTGTTTGAGGATTTGCATCATTTAAATTACAGAACATGCCCACAACTTTGAAGATGTTTTTTTTTATTGTGAAGCAAACAAAAGATAGGAAAAAAAAATAACAGAAAAAGTCAAAGTGCATAACTATTCACCCCTCTAAAGTCAATACTTTGCAGAGCCACCTTTTGCAGCTATCACAGCTCCAAGTCGCTTTGGATAAGTTTCTATGAGCTTGCCACATCTTACCACTGGGATTTTTGCCCCTTCCTCCTTGCAAAACTGCTCCAGCTCCTTCAAGTTGGATGGTTTGCGCTTGTGAACAGCAATATTTAAGTCTGACCACAGATTTTCTATTGGATTGAGGTCTGGGCTTTGACTAGGCCATTCCAACACATTTACATGTTTCCCCTTAAACCACTCAAGTGTTGCTTTAGCAGTGTGTTTGGGGTCATTGTCCTGCTGGAAGGTGAACCTCCATCCTAGCCTCAAATCACACACAGAGTGGTACAGGTTATGCTCAAGAATATCCCTGTATTTAGCACCATCCATCTTTCCCTCAACCCTGATCAGTTTCCAAGTCCCGACTGCTGATGGTGTTCTTTGGGTGATGTGATGTGTTGGGTTTGCGCTAGACATAGCATTTTCTTTGATGGCCAAAAAGTTCAATTTTAGTCCCATCAGACCAGAGCACCTTCCTCCATACATTTTGGGAGTCTCCCACATGCTTTTTCGCAAACTCAAATTGCGCCATTTTGTTTTTTGCTGAAAGTAATGGCTTTCTTCTGGCCACTCTGCTATAAAGCCCAACTCTATGGAGCGTACGGCTTATTGTCGTCCTATGTACAGATACTCCAGTCTCTGCTGTGGAACTCTGCAGCTCCAGGGTTACCTTAGGTGCGGCCGTCTTTTGGCAGGTTTGCTGTTGTGCCATGTTCTTTCCATTTGGTTATGATAGATTTGATGGTGCTCCTAGGGATCATCAAAGATTTGGATATTTTTTTATAACCTAACCCTGACTTGTACTTCTCAACAACATTGTCCCTTACTTGTTTAGAGAGTTCCTTGGTCTTCATGGCAGTGTTTGGTTAGTGGTGCCTCTTGCTTAGGTGTTGCAGCCTCTGGGGGCCTTTGTGTATATGTAATGACAGATCATGTGACACTTAGATTGCGCACAGGTGGACATCATTTCACTAATTATGTGACTTCTGAAGGTAATCGTTTGCACCAGAGCTTTTTATGGGCTTCATAACAAAGGGGATGAATACATACGCACATGCCAATTATCAGTTTTTTATTTCTGAAAAATTGTTTTATGTACATATTTTTCTAATTTTACTTCGCCAACTTAGACTATTGTGTTCTGATCCATCACATATAATTCAGATTTAAAAAACATTGAACTAAAGGCTGTAATGTAACAAAATAGGTAAAAAGCCAAGGGGGGTGAATACTTTTGCAAGGCACTGTACGCAGCTTTCTATACAGATAAGTGACACCCTCTAGGTCCCAACTGAGTAAAAGCCACTGGTGAAAAGTTCACCAAGAGATTGGCCAGTTGGTAAGACAGGTAAAATTCCCCATACCACCAGTAGCACACTGCGGCACAGGACTCTCGAGCCTCCTGACTGGTAGATAATGGAAATACAGGAAGCCCAGAAGATCATATACTTGGAGGGGCTGGACAAAAATAATAACGTACTCTACACAGAAAGGCAGATGGGGGAACACATCCCTACACATTTATTAAAATAGCTTGTGTAACAATTATTTTGATCATTTTTTTTTAGAGAAAACAACTAAGTGACCTTTTGCAGAGAAAATGACAAGACATGCCTTCTGTCAGGGGATACAAGTATACCTTTAGAGTTGTCGCAGTCACTGAGTGCCATGGAAAACAGAACAGATGCAACTGCAAAAGGGCGACACTGGAAAGAGAAAAGCCCCCGGTAGGCCTCCAGGCTTGCTGTTCTTGGAAGGTTATTGAAACATAAGTCTGCTAATAAGAAAAGACAGCGGAATAAATATATAAAGTATGAAGTGGTATCAGATGGCCAGCTTGGAAGAAGTGATCAGACCTGGAGGAGATGGACCTTCTGTTCCTAACTGTGGGATTTTTAAAGAGATACTAACCTTAGTTCATCCGTATGGGTAAAGGAAAGAGGGGCTAGGAAATATAAACAGCCATCTTTTGCCATTTATAACCTCTACTTCTAAAAAAACGAATGGCTGTCAAATTTTCATGCTGATCTAATAGCTTTAAACACTTGGGGGCCTTGGGCATCCGAGATGCACTTAAAAAAACGTAATCTAAGTACTTTGGGAGTAGCTCAGATGTTAAGGGCTTCCTTATCTGTCATGAATGCTGTTTATTGCAGGAAAGTGCCAACAATTTTCTTTTCAGGGAAATTATTTTTATTTTATATTCATTTATTATTCAGATATCTAGGAGGGCGGTCTATCTATCTATTTCTATCTATCTATCTATCTATCTATCTATCTATCTATCTATCTATCTATCTATCTATCTATCTATCTATCTATCTATCTATCTATCTATCTATCTATTATATATAGATAGATCTATATATATAGATCTATAGATATATCTATCTATTATATATTATATATATATATATATATAGATCTACTATATATATATATATATATATATATATATATATATATATATATATATATTGTTCTATCTTTTAATTGCATGATAGATATCTGGAGAGATGATAAAAGATGTATATATATATATATATATATATATATATGGAGAGAGGATAATAGATAGATAGATAGATAGATAGATAGATAGATAGATGGATAGATATCTACATCGTCAAGTTCCTCCACCCCAAACTCGCTCCTTCATGTCTTTATGGACCTTGCTTTGTACACTGGTCCAAATCATTTGGTGGAGGGGGGATTATGGTGTGGGGTTGTTTTTCAGGGGTTGGGTTGGGCCCCTTAGTTCCAGTGAAGGGAACTCTTAAGGCGTCAGAATACCAATAGATTTTGGACAATTTCATGCTCCCAACTTTGTGGGAACAGTTTGGGGATGGCCCCTTCCTGTTCCAACATGACTGCGCACCAGTGCACAAAACAAGGGCCATAAAGACATGGATGAGCGAGTTTGGGGTGGAGGAACTTGACTGGCCTGCACAAAGTCCTGACCTCAACCTGATAGAACATCTTTGGAATGAACTAGAGCACAGACTGTGAGCCAGGCCTTCTCATCCACCATCAGTGCCTGACCTCACAAATGCGCTTCCGAAAGAATGATGAAACATTCCCATAGACACACTCCTAAACCTTGTGGACAGCCTTCCCAGAAGAGTTGAAGCTGTTATAGCTTCAAAGGGTGGGCCAACTCAATATTGAACCCTACAGACTAAGGCCGCGTACACACGGGCGGACTTTTCGACTGGACTGGTCCGACAGACTTTCCAGCGGACTTTCGACTGACTTTTTAACGAACGGACTTGCCTACACACGATCACACCAAAGTCAGACGGATTCGTACGTGATGACGTACACCAGACTAAAATAAGGAAGTTGATAGCCAGTAGCCAATAGCTGCCCTAGCGTGGGTTTTTGACCGTCGGACTAGCACACAGACGAGCGGATTTTCTGGGTCCGACGTAAAGATTTGAAGCCTGTTCCAAATCTAAAGTCCGTCAGATATGCGACTGGAAAAGTCCGCTGAAGGTCCGGTAAAGCCCACACACGATCGGATTGTCCGCCGGATTTGGTGTGTCAGCCAAGTCCGGTCGAAAAGTCCGACCGTGTGTACGCTGCATAAGACTGGGATGCCATTAAAGTTCATGTGCATGTAAAGGCAAGTGTCCCAATATTTTTGGTAATATAGTGTATGTATTATATCTGTATATTCAGCTGTTTGCTTGGAGTTCGGCTTTAACTATCGAATCGGCCTGGCAGGACAGGACTGGGCTCTCTGTTGAATTCAGTACACACATGTCCAGCCTTATATCATGCTACTCAATATGACAACACTATAAAGATTTGCAGGGTAATGAAAACGGTGTAACCTTCATTTATTTTCGGTTGTAAATATTCCTCAAGCTATCGATTTCTCTTTCTTTTACCTTGTAATGCTTTTAATATAACTTTTCATTGACCTTCCAGCTTATGCTGATCAATAAGAATTTGCTCTGGAGGATAAGAAACGAAGTGATATTCAGCCGGCACAACGCGGAATGAAATGGAAAAGGCTTAAAGATATTTTCAATGCTCATATTTAGGCCGTATAGGGAATTATGTTGACTTGATATATGGCAGCAAAGGCAATCTGAAATGTAAAAACTCAGCTCCTTCTTACTGAGGAGCTCCAGGCTCCTGCAGAAAAAAAAATTGATACTGTAGCTGCTGACTTTTAAAGTGTTACTAAACCCACAGCAGTAAAATCAGTCTGTATAAGCAGTAAAGCATGTTTGTTATACTCACTGTGGAACCTAAGGGGTTAATCCTCTGTAATGTGCAGAAATGCTGTTTGATCCTGTCTTCTCTGATCCTTGCCTTCTTCCACTGTCCTCAATCCATCGTTTGATAGAACAGAGCTTTGGGGGGGGCACTCTGCACATGCTCAGTTTGGTGTGTATTGCTAGAAAGTTTTTTTCTTCTTTTTCTTGGGAGAGTGCATGTGATCAGCACAGGGCCAATCAGCACTGTCCAGACAGAGGGTCAGGGGTCCTGCAGCCTCATTGGACAGTCAGAGAAGAATGAAAACTCCTCCTACAAGCTTTAACCAGACGCAGATAGAAGTCACAAGACTGCTATATACTGCTGATGAGAAAAGGTATTTAGCAGTTTATATTTACTAAAACTATTGCATTTCCATGTTCTGTGTACTGTGGGAGACCAGATATAGTGAATGCAGGGTCCTGGATTTAGTAGGGCACTTACCTGTTCAGGAATCCTGTGGTGTCCTAACCCAAGCCAATTTTCACAGCGGCTTCACAGCCAGTTCCCTACTGCGCATGCGTGAAGCGTGCTGCACTATCTGATTGGGCCGGCTGCAGGGGAAGGAAAAGGGAGGCTGAAGTTCCAGCTGAGTTTGCCATGACCTGCAATAAGATAAAAAAACCTTTTGCGTGCCCCCCTAATAATCACCTGAGCCCCATCTTGATCTATTGATGTGTACAAGAGTCTCGCCAGCCCCTTTCCCTCCTCATTGGCTGAGACAGCAGTGAGTGCCATTGGCTCCCACTGCTGTCGATCAAAGTCAGTTAGCCAATGAGGAGAGAGGAGGGCGAAGTCGAGACGCAGCTCCATGTCTGAATGGACACACAGATCAGCAGCTCAGCTCAGGTGCCCCCATAGCAAGCTGTTTGTTGTAGGTGCACTTGACAGGAGGGAGGGGCCAGGAGTGAATGAATGAATGAATGATTTGTTAGAAGAGGAAGGTCTTTAGTTTTTTCCTGAAGGCCTGGTGGTTTTCTTCCATGCGGATGTTGGTAGGAAGAGCATTCCATAGTCGGGGTCCTTGGACTGCGAATCTTCGTTCTCCCTTTGCTTTGTAGCGGTGTTTGGGAATGATAAGGAGGTTTTGGTTGGCTGATCGAACACTGCGATTCGGTGTGTAGTGTTTTATTTTCTCCCGGAGATATAGCGGAGCATTTCCTTGTATACATTTGTGGGTGAGGCAGAGGGTCTTGAATGTGATCCGATTCTTCACGGTTAGCCAGTGTAGGCTCTTTAGGGATGGGGAGATGGATTCCCAGGGTTTTTTTCCTGTTAACAGTCTTGCCGCCGTGTTTTGGATGAGTTGTAAGCGCGCAAGCTGATATTGGGGAAGTCCTACGTAGAGGGAATTTGCGTAGTCGAGTCGGGAATTGATGATTGTTCCTACAACTGCCGCTTTGTCCTCTTCTGGGATGAAGGGGATTAGTCTGCGTAGCTGGTGGAGGAGATGGTGGGATCCGCTCACCACTGATCCTATTTGTGCATCCATTGTCATTCCTGAGTCGAAAATGACTCCGAGGCTCTTGGCTTTGGTGCTTGGAGAGATGGTCTATCCGAGGATGGTGGGAGGTGTCCACGGAGTCTTTGTTGTGGAATTTTTGTTAGCTTGAAGGAGAAGAAGTTCTGTTTTTGAACCGTTGAGTTTGAGGGAGCTACTTGTCATCCAGTCATCTATTAAAGTGAGGCATTTCTGTAATTGCTGATGAAGGTCTTTTTGTCCGTTGATGCGAAGGTAGAGTTGGGTGTCGTCAGCGTATGAGTGGAAGCAGAGATTGGTTTTCCTGATGATATTGAGAAGTGGGCGGATGTAGATGTTGAATAGTATTGGTGACAAGGGTGAGCCTTGAGGGACTCCACAGGAGACTGCCCGGGTTTCCGAGGTGAAGGTTCCTAGTTTCACTGTCTGGGAGCGATTCTCTAAGAAGGATGTAAACCATTTTAGACCAGAATCTGTAGCTCCTGCAACTTCAGCGAGGCGGACAAGTAAAGTATTGTGGTCCACTGTATCGAATGCTGCCCTGAGGTCTAACAGTACCAGGAGACTCGGTTCTCCGTCGTCTGCTGCTTCAAGGGCGTCGTCCCATATCTTCAGAAGTGCTGTTTCTGTGCCATGACCTGAGCGAAAGCCTGATTGCAGAGGGTCCAGGAGTTGGTATGAATCCAGGTGGTGTTGTAGCTGCTGTACTACTGCTTTCTCTATAATCTTGGAGATGGTGTTGAGGCTGGTTATTGGTCTGCGGCAGTTAGGGTCCTTGGGGTCGAGATTGGGTTTCTTTAGCAGGGGTTTGACGATGCCTTGCTTGAGGGAGGTTGGCACAATCCCTTCTTTGAATGATTGATTTATGAGATGTGTTAGGGTACCGGCCAAGATGTCGGCACATTCTTTAAACAGTTTAGTGGGAATGATGTCGTTCGGTGATGTGCTGTCTCGAAGGCTTCTGATGATGTTTTTTGTCATGTCCGTGGTGGTTGGGGACAGAAAGAAATTTGGCGGTTGAGTGAAGTTCATAACGCTATCCTCTTTTTGCTTTGGTTGAGTGAGGTTGGTTGTTATTTTTTGATGGATTGATTTTCGAATGAAGTCGATTTTGTCGATGAAGAAGTCTGATAACTCATTGCAGAATTCTTGAGTATCGTTTGATGGGGGCTCTAAGCAGGTCGGGTTCATTGACTGAGCAACTATTTTGAAAAGTTCACGTGGGCGGTTTAAGGCGGATGAGATGGTGTTTGAGAAATGTTCTTTTTTGGCTTTGAAGATTGCCTTGTGGTATTTCACAGTGTGTGTTTTGTAGTTAGCATGGTTTTCCTTGGTGGGATTTCTTCTCCATGCTCTCTCAGCTCTTCTGCGTTCTTGCTTGAGTAGGGTGAGAGTACCATTAAACCAACTGGAGTTTTTTTTGCGGATAAGTGTTCTGCGTTTTGGTGCCACGGAGTCTGCTGTTTGTAGTAATGTATTGTTTAGGAAGTTGAGTGTTTGTTCGGTTGAGAGATTTGAGTTTAGCAAAAGAATTTTGCTTGATAATGTAGTTTTGAAGAGATCGGAGTGAAGTTTCTTCTGAGATCTATTCCAGTGAGTTGCTGTTGCGTGTTTCTGTTTTTAGAGGATGCCGTTAGTGGTGATTATAAATTTAATAACATGGTGGTCCGTCCATGGTAGTGGAGTGTTGTCAAGTACTTTGATGTCTATATTCTGTTTGAAGATGAGATCTAAAGTGTGTCCTGACCCATGGGTGGGAGAATTTATCAGTTGTTGAAGGCCAAGTTCTTCCATTTGGTTGACGCAGGCGGTTGGGATGGCGTCTTGGGCAGAATTTGCCCACAGGTTAAAATCACCAAGTACCAGAAGGTTTTTGGTTTTCAAGGTGTGTATTGAGAAGAATTCAGTGAGCGGCGTAAGGAGGTCCTGGTGGTCTGTAGCATAGTAGTATGTGAATGGTGTCCTGAGGTGTTGTTTGAAGATGCAGTGAGAGTGTTTCCATGAAAGGCACTGGGTTTTGTAAATTTAGTTTGGTGAACCCAAGATGTGATTTGAAAATCACTGCTAGGCCTCCTCCTTTTTTTCCGATTCTATGCTCGGTTAGGATACTGTAGTTCTCGGGCACCAGTTCAGTTAGGATGGTGTTGCAGTCAGGTGTTAGCCAGCTTTCTGTAATGAAGAGACAATCAATGTTATTTTCGATGACGAAGTCGTGGATTTCCAGTCTGTGCTTGACTGCAGATCTGGTGTTGATCAGGGCGCATGTTAGTTGTTGTGTTTGGATCGGTGTCTCCCTGCATTTCCTGGTTGATTGAGGGTTGGTCCTTAGTAATTGTTCTCTTTTTAATCTCTTTTGAGTGGCGGTCGGTAAAGTTACGGCAGTGTTTCTCAGCCTGTGGAGGGTGTCTGCTGTGTATTTGAAGTTGCACATAATGAGGAAGACGGCGTTGCTTGTAGGAAGGGTGTTCTGATGGTGGTACTGATGTGGTGGTGATGCGCTTGCAGGTGGATGGAGGGGTCCGATGACTACCACTGCTACTGGAGCGGTGTGGTGACGGGCTGGAGTTGGTGCGGAGGTACTTGAGGAGGTGCGGCTAACCTACCCCCCTGTCGTTCATCCAGAGGAAGGCGAAAAACCCCTAGCTGCGAGTGCCAATGGTGCAGCAGAGGAAAAAATTCCTTCCTGACCCCCCGAGGGGCGATCGGGAATCCCTGGATCAACTGCTAACGTACCCCTGTGCTTACCTGAATGGATGGTCCAGCGGACGAAGGGGGGGGGGGATCTGATGCTACTTACAGGTAGGTGGTGCGGTGGCTGCGTCTATGATGATTCAAGTTGAGTAGCCTCCGGTGGATAACCAGAGCCCCTGCGGTGAGGTCCAGTGGTCGCAGGATGGGTGATTTCAGGTGTGGAGTGGCCCGTGCTCTGTAGGACAATAATGGGAGGGGGTGTGGGTGGCTGGCTGCTGGAACTAGGTCGCAGCCGTGGTCTGTCCCACCGAATTTAGCGGCTAGAATGAGGTGGTTGGACCGCGGCTGCGGTGGTGTCCCGGGGGGGGGGCGGGGGGGAGACTGAAGGAGGGACCTTGGATAGCGGGTCACTCAGGGGTGATGCGGCTGGGCACTAGTGGCCACAGGAGTGGGGGTGTCCTGGGATGCTGCACTGGGTCCTCAGTAGCTGCACAGTAGGTCTGAGTGTGCCAATATGGCCGCCGGCTGGGCCCGAGCCGCGGCTGGGCGGTGATGGGGGTACCAAGATGGCCGCCGGCTAGGCCCAAGCCGCGGGCTGTCCTGCGATGATGCCTGGACCGTCCACAGAAGGTGGCGGGAGATCCGGTGAGGATGCTCGAGCAGGGAAGAGGGGGGGGCGGCCCGCCGATCGGGCGACCGGACGGTGGTAGGAGGAGTGAAGAGTGCTGCCGGCTAGCAGCCGAAGCTAGGCCGGAGCTGCGGAATTTCCTGAGCGGCCGGCTGACTAAGGCGGCGTCCGGAGTGGTGAGTGTGGATGGGAGGGGAGGGGGTCCCAGTGTATGGAGCGGGGGGCTGGCCGGACAGTGGAGTGGTTATTTAAAGCCAAGTATTGCTGATGCAGAAAGGGACCCTAAAAGAGGAGGATACTGGCTTCTCTGTGCAAAACCACAGCACAGAGCAGGTATGTATAACATGTTTGCTACTTTTAAACAACAAAAAAACAAGACTAATATTAAAGTGAATGTAAAGCTTTGAATTTTAATAACAAACATGTCATACTTACCTCCACTGTGCAGTTCGTTTTTCACAGAGTGGCCCCGATCGTCCTCTTCTGGGGTCCTCCGGTGGCACTGGTAGCTCCTCCCCACATCGTATAACCCCCTAGGTCAGTGGTTCTCAACTCCTGTCCTCGGGACCCACTAACATGCCAGGTTTGCAGGATAACTGAAATACATCACAGGTGATATCATTTGCTGCTCAGTGATTGCAGTATTCTAGTCTGCATCTCCCCCAAGGTAATATTTAAATTCTGGCCTGTTAGTGGGTCCTGAGGACTGGAGTTGAGAACCACTGCCCTAGGAGAAGCGCTCTCCCAGGGTGGTTACTTTGAGAATAGATGCAAAATGCCGGACTCGGCCCCGCCCCGCCGCCTCATTGGATTTGATTGATAGCACCTGCTGCTATCAATCTATCCAATCAAGAGCCGAGAACCCCGGGCAGAGGAAGAGCACGTCTCCACCGTGGGAAATTCCAGGGCTCAGGCAATTTTTTTAGGGAAAAAATACACTTTTTTTACTTAAAAAATAAGATATCAGTAAAGTTAGCACAGTTTTTTTTTATATTGTGAAAGATAATATTATGCCGAGTAAATTGATACCCAACATGTCATGCTTCAAAAGTGCGCCCGCTCGTGGAATGGCGTCAAACTTTGACCCTTAAAAATCTCTATAGGCGACGTTCAAAAATTTTCACAGGTTACCAATTTTGAGTTACAGAGGAGGTCTAGGGCTAGAATTATTGCTCTCGCTCTAATGATCGCGGCGATACCTCACATGTGTGGTTTGAACATCGTTTTCATATGCAGGCGCGACTTACGTATGCGTTCGCTTCTGCGAGCTCGGCGGGATGGGGCGCTTTAAAAAATTTTAATTTTTTTCTTATTTATTTATTTGGTTTTTTTTTACACTGTCCTTTTAAAAAAAAAAAAAATGAGTTAAGTTTATTCCTATTACAATGAATGAAAACATCCCTTGTAAACATCCCTTGTAATAGAAAAAAAGCATGACAGGACCTCTTAAATGTGAGATCTGGGGTCAAAAATTCCTCAGATCTCATATTTACACTAAAATGCAATAAAAACTATATAATAAAAATAAATGTCTTTTTTTTTTTTTTTTTACAAAAAGAAAAAAATTCCCCTTTAAGAGCATTGGGCGGAAGTAACGTTTGACGTCGCTTCGGCCATCCAATGCTATGGAGCCGAGCGGGGGCCATCTTTCCGTCACTCGGGCACTAGGATCACAGGGGGGTGGGCGGCTACCGACGGCTCTGGTAAGCGGCGGAGACGAATGGAGCATGGGGGGGGTGGCCGCTCTCCCGCCACCGATAAAAGCGATCTTGTGGCGAATCCGCTGCTGAGACCACTTTTATCTGAAAGCCAGCCGCCCGCCGTTTTTAAAAATACCAGGGTTATGGCAGCTAGCTGCTGCCGTAACAACGGTATTTAGCGTGAAAGTACCGACGTAAAACGACGACGGCTGGTCCTTAAGCGGTTAAATATGGTGCAATAGGCAAGACGCATAAGTGTGACAATAAAATACGCTTAAAAGTCCATAAGAGGTTAATTCCAATGTACGTAAGCCGCAGCACCTCACAGACTGAACAATATCTGTAGAAACGTAAGGAGAAATACAGGTTGAGTACAGCCGAAGCAAAAAAAAAAAAAAGCAGAGGGTTACCATGACATGGGGGACAGTGAAATCAGGGAAAGAAAGGGTTAATGTAAAAAGTGAAGAAAATAAATGTTTGAACCACTTACTGGAATGGTGGGTTTCACAGTGGGGGGGTCTGGTAGGAGGATCAGGAAAACTTCCTGGCATCCGGAGAAGACGACACGTAGAGGAAGAACGTTCCCGCCTGCCCCTGTACTGGGATCAGTTCTTTTTTAAGTGGTCATGTTGGCCTGGCGGTTGGGGTCTTTGGTCTGCAATCTGATGTGATTATCATAATAAGGACCCCATCTAAGGTATGAAGTCCCCTGTGGAATGCCAGTTAATGGTGGGTTAACTGGTAAGTTAAACTGAGAGTTATCTGCAGAAGGTTGAGGTTGTCCCCGAGCCGGTGCGGTGCGGCTGGGGACTATTTAACCACTTCAGCCCTGGAAGATTTGGCAGCCGAATGACCGGGCCATCTTTTGTGATTCGGCGCTGCGTCGCTTTAACTGACAATTGCGCAGACGCTGTGCCCAAACAAAATTGACGTCCTTTTTTTCCCACAAATAGAGCTTTCTTTTGGTGGTATTTGATCACCTCTGCGGTTTTTATTTTTTGCGCTATAAACAAAAAAAGAGCGTCAATTTTGAAAAAACTCAATATTTTGTACTTTTTGCTGTAATAAATATCCCCATTTTTTTTTAAAAAAAAAAAGCTAATTTTTTCTCAGTTTAGGCCGATCTGTATTCTTCTACATATTTTTGGTAAAAAAAAATCACAATAAGCGTATATTGATTGGTTTGCACAAAAGTTATAGCGTCTACCAAATAGGGGATAGATTTATAGCATTTTTATTTTTATTTTTTTTTACTAGTAATGGTGGCGATCTGCGATTTTTATCGGGACTGCGACATTATGGCGGACACATCGGACACTTTTGACACATTTTTGAGGACCATTGGCATTTATACAGCGATCAGTGCTATACAAATGCACTGATTACTGTAAAAAGGTCACTGGTAGGGAAGGGGTTAACACTAGGGGGCGATCAAGGGGTTAAATGTGTTCCCTACTATGTGTTTCTAGCTGAAAATGGAGGGGACTGACTAGAGGAAATGACGGATCGTGGTTCCTAGCTATTAGGAACTCACGATCTGTCTCTCCTCACAGAACAGGACAGGGATTTGTGTGTTTACACACACACGTCCCTGTTCTGCCTCTCGTGCTCGCGATCGCTCGTGGCCGGCGGTCACCGCGAGCGTCGCCCATGAGCATCGGCACCCCTGCTGTGCCTGAGGCACGCATACGCGCCTGCTGTCTTGATCCCGCGAGCTGACGTATAGCTACGACGGTTCGCGGGATCGTGCCGACCTGCCGCAGTAAAACGATGGCGGCTGGTTGGCAAGGGGGTAAGTAGTTACACAGATACAAAAGTGGATACTTGATACTTGAGGCCTCCAAAGAACCTTATATTTATTGTTATTGTGTGAATTTATATTTTTTTGTTCCTGTTTTAAGAAATGTTGGTTTTATTTCTCTACGGCCAATTTTACTCCAAAATAGTGTCATGGTTGGTTATTGTAGTTTAGTTGGGGTCAAAAGTTGGGGTAGGTTAGCGGTCATTATTTATATGGGTGCCGATGACATCTGTGGTACCTTAGTCATGTTCTCCACACAGTGCACAGTATCCTTTTATATTCCAGACCTTGGAAAAACAAATTCCGCTCCGGTCTTTTATCCGTCCAAAAAGCACATACTGAAAATGTCAAAAAAAAAAAAATAACCAATTCTGGAAAAAGTTTATTTGAACTGGTCCCCCGTTAGGCTTGTTTTGTTCCTGTTCATATAAACAGAAAACGGCAGAGCAGATTCTCGTGCAGACATGAAAGATGGATGTGCAGGTGGACTTGGATGTCTACAGCAAATGTTTGTTTCTGCCTGCCAGGATCGTGTTTGTAACTTAGTGTGACAGCGTGCTCCATACGCTTGACATCTGCTCAGCAGACCAAGCTTGTTCTCTCTCTGACGACCAGACGTGTAACACTGAACGCTTGTTCGGATTAGTAAATGTACATACAGTATATAAAATGAATATTGTCATAAGATGACAGGGTTTTGGCAGGGCCAATTTAAGGATCAGCTCACATAAAAGTGATATTTTAAAATATAGGTTTATGCCCCGTACACACAATCGGAAATTCCGCCAGCAAAAGTCCGATGTGAGCTTTTGATCGGAAATTCCGACTGTGTGTATGCTTTATCAGACTTTTGCTGGCGGAATTTCGCAAATTCCGCCAGCAAAAGATTGAGTGCAGATTCTCTATTTTTCCGACGGAAAAAGTTCCTATCGGAAATTCCGGTCGTCTGTAGCAATTCCGACGCGCAAAATTCCTACACATGCTCGGAAGCATTGGACTTTTTATGGACTATTCATTAATATGTAGGATTTATTTGAGAGATTTGCACTTTATATTAATTATAATATTATATATTATATAATTTTACACATAGCGCTACATTTATTTATTTACTATCCATTTTGAAATTAGTGTGGTGTACCACTTGGAATGTTTAGCAGCTGTGCACGTTTATTATTAGGTTATCTGATTTAAACATCACAATGTTTTTACTTGTGGCGCTGATTGTTTCATCTTACAATTGAAGGATCAGCTCACATAAAAGTGATATTTTAGATATAGGTTTATGCCCCGTAAACACAATCAGAAATTCCGCCAGCAAAAGTCCGATGTGAGCTTTTGATCGGAAATTCCGACTGTGTGTATGCTTTATCAGACTTTTGCTGGCGGAATTTCGCAAATTCCGCCAGCAAAAGATTGAGTACAGATTCTCTATTTTTCCGACGGAAAAAGTTCCTATCGGAAATTCCGGTCGTCTGTAGCAATTCCGACGCGCAAAATTCCTACACATGCTCGGAAGCATTGGACTTCATTTTCTCGGCTCGTCGTAGTGTTGTACGTCACCGCGTTCTTGACGGTCGAAAGTTCAGAGAACTTTTGTGTATGCAAGGCAAGCTTGAGCGGAATTCCGTCGGAAAAACCATCCAAGGTTTTTCTGACGGAAATTCCGATCGCGTGTACAGGGCATTAGTCTAGTGGGCTAAGCCAGACCCTGATGTCTAATATATCTTAGATTCTCTAATAGTGAGAGTTGCCTGTCATGATTCTCAACGATCTTCCTGTCCACCTGGGAGTTTTGGGTGTCCCACTCACCTTCCTCTTCCAGTCTCTTTAATATAAAATAAATAAAAAATCCACAACCAAACCACCCAAAAACCACTGTTATGCCCCGTACACACAATCGGACTTTCCGCCAACAAAACCGTGATTTTTTGTTCGAAGATTTTTGGCTCCAACTTGTCTTGCATACACACGGTCACACAAATGTTGGCCAACAATTACGAAAGCAGTGACGTACATGACGTACGACGAATCATGTAATATCTCCATTACTAACGCTAGTTTTACAAGACCGAGCGCTTCCGGCTCGTACTTGATTCTGAGCATGCGTGAACTTTTGTGCGACGGACTTGTGTACACACGATTGGAAAGTCCGACAACAAAGTTTTGTTGGCGGGAAATTTAAGAACCTGCTAGCCAACATTTGTTGGCGGAAAGTCCGACACGTTAGAACATGTGCAAACTATGGGATAAATACTGGAATTTGTATTTATTTATTTCTACTACCCTGTTTCCCCGAAAATAAGACCTAGTGTGATTGTCGGTGATGGCTGCAATATAAGCCCTACCCCCCAAATAAACCCTAGTTAAAGTCCTTGTAGGTCTTATTTTCAGGGTAGGTCTTATTTTCAGGGTAGGGCTTATTTTCAGGGAAACAGGGTAGGGCTTTTTTGGGGGGTAGAGCTTATATTGCAGCCATCACCGACAATCACGCTAGGTCTTATTTTCAGGGAAACAGGGTAGTAATGGCGACAATCAGCAACTTATAGTGGGGCTGCGATAATACAATCAACAACTTATAGTGGGGCTGCGATATTGCAGTGGACATTCTGACACTAACTGACACTTATGACATTTTTTGGGAGACCCGTGACACTAATACAGTGATCAGTGCTAAAAAATATGCACTGTCACTGTACTAATGAAATATACAAGAAAGTGACACTGGCTGGGAAGTGGTTAAACATCTAGGGCTATCAAAGGGTTAAATGTGTGCCTAACCAGTGTTTTTGTGTCATGTGTGTGCTGCTTTTACTAGGGGAAGAATTGATTTTTTGGCTTTGCAGGAACACAGAATCCATCCCTTCCCCCCTATCAGAACGACGATCTGTCTTGTTCCCATAGGCAGATTGCCGTTCTGTGTTCTTTACCAAGGATCGTCGGGTGCTGGAGAACATCGAGTGCCCAGCACCCACAGATCGGCTTCTGCTGTGAATATCAGACGGCGCATGCGTGCCCCCTGCTGGCAGATGTGCACAATCATGTACAGTATATATATATATATATATATATATATATATATATATATATATATATATATATATATATATATATATATATATATATATATATATATACACAGTACCTCACAAAAGTTAGTACATCCCTCACATTTTTGTAAATATTTTAGTATATCTTTTCATGTGACAACACTGAGGAAATGACACTTTGCTACAATGTAAAGTAGTGAGTGTACAGCTTGTATAACAGTGTAAATTTGCTGTCCCCTCAAAATAACTCAACACACAGCCATTAATGTCTAAACTGCTGGCAACAAAAGTGAGTACACCCCTAAGTGAAAATGTCCAAATTGGGCCCAAAGTGTCAATATTTTGTGTGGCCACCATTATTTTCCAACACTGCCTTAACCCTCTTGGGCATGGAGTTCACCAGAGCTTCACAGGTTGTCACTGCAGTCCTCTTCCCCTCCTCCATGATGACATCACGGATCTGGTGGATGTTAGAGACCTTGTGCTCCTCCACCTTCCGTTAGAGGATGCCCCACAGATGCTCAATAGGGTTTAGGTCTGGAGACATGCTTGGCCAGTCCATCACCTTTACCCTCAGCTTCTTTAGCAAGGCAGTGGTCATGTTGGAGGTGTGTTTGGGGTCATTATCATGTTGGAATACTGCCCTACGGCCCAGTCTCTGAAGGGAGGGGATCATTCTCTGCTTCAGTATATCACAGTACATGTTGTATATGGTACAAAACCTTGTGAGCTTCTGTATATAACCAATAAAGCTGCCAACACTTCCTGATAATGTGACAATACGAATCCAAAAACAATTAGTGCAGCGTTAAATCAATAAGTAAACAATGACAAAATCTGATAAAGTGCAAAATATCTGATAAAGTGTAAAAATTATCTTATAGTGCTAAAATATGTTTAAATGTCCAAACATAATGTGCAATGTGCTTAATACTCCACACAGTGTTCTTATCCAATGCAATACATAACATGACAGTCTATTATATATTGTGAGTACACCCCTCATTCACGGAATGTTCACTTCCTTATGGACCTCATACATTTTCCGAAGTAGTTACATATCAAACTAAAAATAAACAAAAAAGTTTATAAAGTGAGTACTTCATATTCAAAAGACAACTGAATCATGCTGTACATACAATGCAACGTGGATTCTACCTCTAGGGAGGACAGAGAAACAGGAACAAAAAAAAAACAAACAAACAAAAAAATAAATCTTTTTTTTTTCTTTTTTTTTTTTTGTTCCTGTTTGTTTGTTTTTTGTTCCTGTTTGTTTTTTTTGTTCCTGTTTCCCCGTCCTCCCTAGAGGTAGAATCCACATTGCACTGTATTATTATACAGCATGATTCAGTTGTCTTTTGAACATGAAGTACTCACTTTATGTTTCGTTTATTTTTAGAACGTGGACCTTGCATCGCTACAGGAGGGCACACTGGGAGGTTATTGCGCCATATTCTGCAAGTATGAAAAGAACTCCATGCAGATTCAGTTCTACTTTAAATGCACTATATTGTCAAAAGTATTGGGACGCCTGCCTTTACACGCACATGATCTTTAATGGCATCCCAGTGTTAATCCGTAGGGTTCAATATTGAGTTAGCCCACCCTTTGCAGCTATAACAGCTTTAACTCTTCTGGGAAGGCCATCCACAAGGTTTAGGAGTATGTCTATGGGAATGTTTGACCATTCTTCCAGAAGCGCATTTGTGATCTTGCTTTGTGCACTGGTGTGAAGGGGCCATCTCCAAACTGTTCCCACAAAGTTGGGAGGATGAAATTGTCAAAAATGTCTTGGTATGCTGACGCCTTAAGAGTTCCCTTCACTGTAACTAAGGGGCTAAGCCCAACCCCTGAAAAACAACCCCCCACCATAATCCCCCCTCCACCAAATGATTTGGACCAGTGCACAAAGCATGGTCCATAAAAGACATGGATGAGCAAGTTTATGGTGCAGGAACTTGACTGAGTCCTGACCTCAACCCCATAGAACACTATTGGGACGAATTAGAGCGGAGACTGCGAGCCACACCTTCTCGTCCAACAAATACTCTTGTGCACAAGTGTGTTAATCAGGTAATCTAAAGTTCAGGGTGGATAATGTCTCAGGCCTTGCTGCCCTCCAGGATAGGGGTATCCTAGCAATCAGAAAGAAAATAGAGGCTCTGAGGAAGAAGATATCCTTTTGAAACGCGTCAGCCAGCAGTGGTCCGTATGTCCTCTCTCTCGTCATCTGGAGACTGCTATTATTAGACGGATTGCCACAAGTTAAAGGCTTTTATATTGCAGTTCCTTTCATATGCTTGTGAGTAGTTTTTATTCTTTCCTTTAATAAACATATCAAAGTATAATGCACAAGACTGGTGTGCCCTATTTTTTCTATTCTCGTCCAACATCAGTTCCTGACTTCACAAATGCACTTCTGGAAGAAAGATCAGACATTCCCATAGACACACTCCTAAACCTTGTAGACAGTCTACCCAGAAGAGTTGAAGCTGTTACAGCTGCAAAGGGTGTGGCTGCACTACTGCTGATCTCCTGAGCTCCAGAGAGGCCTACTGATCCAGGGAGCTTGATTACTCCCTATACCCAGAGTGGATGCAGGAATCTGGGGTGGACCCCGGGGAGGATCCCCCGGATGGCCAGAGTACCGGTCCTCCCATACCAGTGTTTGAGGACCTGGGAAATGGCCCAGCTAAAGGTGAAAGTCTGTCAGCCTACAGAAAGAAGGTTTGTGGGAGGATTGCGAGAATTGCCAAGGAGGAGGAAGTACTGGCGAAGTTGAAGTTTGACTTCAAACATAAAAAAATTGCAAATGACCGGCTTCACAGTTCTAAGAGAAGACAGATGCGGCCTGAGTTAATGGCTTTGGAGGCTAAAGTGGAAAAGCAGAGTCTGCTTGTGGCTGCATTGAAAGAAACCAGCGGAGCTTTCAAGGAGAAATATGGCAATGAGGATCGCTTCCGTACAATGCGCAGAGGGGCCATAGAGTCCAGTGGAGGAGAAGCATCACCAGAGTGCGAGAAAGAAAGGTCAGTGCAAAGCAAAAAAGTTTCTTCGGGCTTGGACTGTGTTTCTGGCCAGCACGCTGGAAAATCTTTACATTCTGAGCCAAGTATCAGTATGCCTGCAGAAAGTGGAGAAAGCTCTGGCACACAGGCTGCGGGTGATCAGCAGTCAGGTGTTTTGACTGCCAGTATGCCACTGGGCCAAGGAAGTTCTGTGCCCTTGTCACCGCAGCAGGAGGCTATGGAGCAAGATGATCCATCTGAGCCTGTGAAGGGAGCAGGAATGCTTAAGTTAATAACAGAAATGGAATCCCCTTTGCATGGTCGCAAGTTTGCCGTGTCTGGATCATCTGAGGACGAATGAGAGGATAGTGATGTCCCCCCAAAACCTTTGAAACATCGGTTGGCTGAAAAAGCCGTTTTTATTAAAGATTTTCCTATAAAACATAATGGAGATGTAGTTCCTATAGATGGTGCTGTAGAGGGCAGTGGAGAGCAAGCTCATCTCCTGGCTGAGACTCCCACCTGTGTACAGAGAGCCAGTGAGGGGTGTGCAGACTCTGCTGTGAAGAGTGCTGATAAAGACATCTCTGCTGTTAATAACCCTTTAGTTACTGGTAATGAAGTAAGAATTACCAAGGGTAATGTAGATGATATTTCTGTGTCAGAAGTCTCTGTTCCATCTGTTGATGATAATGTTGTTTCTAAAGAGGGGTCTGTAACTAAAAGTGATGTGCGGGATGTTGCAAGGAGTGCAGTTATTTCTTATGCTGCAGCGGTGGCTGCACCTGTCCCAAGGGTGAGTAGGGCCAGTTATTCTGAAGTCACTAGGACTGATGTGAGTGAAGGTCAGGCCAATCTGACACCATCTGGTAGCTTCTTTAAACGCCGCAATGTGGTCCAATTGAGGTGGACTGGAGAAGGCCCCCCCCAAATAGGAGAGATGTGGTGGACCGTATTCTGGGGATGGGTTTTAAAGCAGAGGAGGTTTTTGCCCTTATCAGCCCAGTTGGGTCATATGAGTATGACTGGAGGTCTCAAGGTCTTTTTATGTGGATCTTCTGGGGGAGAAGTACCTCGATCGGGCAAAGATGTCGAGTTTTCTGGATTCTACACCAGGTCTGGGAAATAACATTCCGCTTGCAAGTTTGACAGGGGGAATCACAGCAGAAGAGGTAGTCAAAGCTATAGATGGTCTAGCTATTAAGAAAACCCCTGGGCCAGACGGATTGACGGCTGAATTTTATAAGATTTTCAAATCCAGCTTGGTACCTTATCTTGTGGAGGTATTTAACGGCTGTCTGCAGGAGGGTTCGCTCCCTCCCTCCATGAGACAATCTGCTGTGATTCTGTTGTCAAAAGGCAAGGATCCCTCGATGATTGAGAATTGGCGCCCCATTAGCCTTCTCAATGTCGATAGAAAGATTCTGGCAAAGATAATTTTCTGGCGCTTGTCGTCAGTAGCAGACAGATTGCTTTCTCGTCAGCAGCACTGTTCGGTCCAGGGCAGAAGCACTTTTTCAGCGGTGTTAGCTGCCGGGAGGCTCTGGAACGTTGCAGGGCTGAAGGCTGGGGAAAGTATTTGCTGGCACTGGATCAGGTGAAGGCTTTTGATCGTGTCAATCATGAGTACCTCTGGCTTCTCCTTGACAAGTATGGCCTGGAGGGTGGGTTTATTGGATGGCTTAAGACTTTATACAGAGAGGCAGAGAGCTTCATGCTTGTTAACGGTTGGGTTGGACGGCCCTTCAGGGTTGGATCGGGGGTGCGCCAGGGGTGTCCACTGAGCCCTTTGCTATACGTGTTCGCAATCGACCCCTTCATCAGAAGGCTAGAGAGCGGACCGTTGTGCGGGGTGCCGGTGGGCATTACTGGTGAGCTGCCCTTGAGGGTTGTAGCCTATGCTGATGACGTTTCTGTCTTTATCTCTGGGACAGAGGAGGCACAGGAGGTGGTTTCAGTTATAGAGCAGTATTCCGAGGCATCAGGCTCCAAGGTCAACCGTGATAAAAGTGAAGTTTTTTGGATGAGCGAGGGAGGTGAGAGCTTTGCACTTCCGGACACCTTCCCGAGGCCTCAGCAGAAAGTCAAAGTATTAGGCATCGAGTTTGGCCCTGATGATTACAGTAAGTCAAATTGGGAAGCCAGGCTGAATGATGCTGATGTCAAGGTGAAATGCTGGAAAGGGTGGCGGCTCTCCTTGAGGGAAAGGGTGGACTTGATTAAGACCTACCTGATTCCTACCTTTTTGTATGTCAGCTTTGTTTGCATCTTGCCAGAGTCTTGCTATACCAGGATTTATAGTTGTTTCTTCCAATTATTATGGGGGAACAGGCTGAATCTTGTGAAGCGGAATGTGACTTACCTATCTAGGTGGAAGGGTGGCCTAGGGATGGTCAACCCGGTTGTGTTCTTCTCTCTGATGTTTTTGAAACACAATTTTGGTAACATGCTAGCAGAGAGACCGCCTGGATGGGTAAGTATTTTCCAGATCTGGTTTAGACCTTTTCTGGGCTGTTGGGAGAGTGGCGGGCCAGTGAAAAGCCTAAGGACCAAGCATGGTAAGCTCCCGGCTTATGTTGCCCTGTGCCTGAAAATTCTTAAACGGTGGCATGTGACAGCGGAGGATATCAGGTCCCTTCCTAGGAGACTCCTGGGGGAGAAGATCGTGGGTACTGTCTTTCATGCGCCACTGGCCTTAAGGGATTGCCCAGGTCATATTATGAGGGAGGGTTTACGTTTAATAAATTCTGAGCGGATTCCCTTGAAATTTAGGGACCAGGCCTGGCTCGCTTTCCACGGTAGGCTCTATGTGAGGGGGAACGTGAAGTGCCGCTCTTTGGACAATCGTGGTTGTCCAAGAGTGGAGTGTCAGGGTGAAGTGGAAACCATGGACCACTTCTTGCTTCAGTGCCCTTTCAATATAGAAGTCTATAAAAAGGTGGGGAGGGCTCTGAATATTCCTTTCCTGCCTTGCATGTCTTATGCTGAGTGGGTGTATGGAGCATTGCAGAATCGCAAGGGATTTGATTTGGACACTCTTTTTCTAGTCAGCTTAGTAGTCCGATATTACACCTGGAATGCACGGTGTCAGGTATCCCTTCGGCAGAAAGTCCTTCCTGTTTCGGTGGTGGTGTGTGAGATTCTTGGTGAGGTAGGGAAAATTCGGGGTCTCGAGAAAGACAGATGGCGGCAAAGGGTCTGGATAAAGGCGTGGAGGAATATCAGGCCTGTAGCTGCTGTTTGTTGATCTCTGGGTGTTGGGTTCTTTCCCTGTTTTCTCTTTGGACACTCCTTTAGATTTTCAAGGATAAACATAATTTTGAAGAAAGGCTACATACACATGATAATCTATGTTTCTTGGTCTGAATGTTAATCAAGTTGAGTAATGTGTAGAATTGTTGAAGATGTCTGTGCTATTTAGTGATATATGTATATAGTATAATATAATACAGTGATATTCCTCTTGGTTGAAAAAAAAAAACCCTTTTGTTCATATATTATAGGTTGAAGTAAGCCTTTATTATTATGTTTAGTCTTATATACAATATGTTATGCATATTTGAAAAAAAAAGAAAAGAGGAAATATATGTATGTGTGTATATGTATATATGTATGTGTGTATGTATATATATGTATATATGTATAATATTTATTTTTTTATATTTTTGTATAAAAAAAAAAAGTTGGAATGTGTTTCTTGTTTGCAAGATTCTCAAATAAAAAATTGCCAACTCAATATTGAACCCTACGGACTAAGACTGGGATGCTATTAAAGTTCATGTGTGTGGAAAGGCAGATGTCCCAATACTTTTGACAATATAGTGTATATACAGTACTAGGACCAATTTGGACAGGATCCAATAAACCTACCATGGAAAAGAAGAAAGGTAACAGCACTCTCTGCAGGGACAATTCAATCCATACACCAAGTCCACTCACAGGTGCCAAGGCTCGATGTGTCCCAACACAATCCAATGCAACAGTAATAAGAAGAGCCGGCAAAACTGTAATCCTTGAAGTGTCATTTATTGGTACATCAGAGTGACAATAAAACAATAAAACTGATGTTTTTCGTCCGAAACGCGTCAGTTTATTGTTTTATTGTCACTCTGATGTACCAATAAACAACACTTCAAGGATTAGTTTTGCTGGCTCTTCTTATTACTGTTCCAATAAACCTACCAGCATGTGTTTTGGAGTGTGGGAGAAAATCGGAGTACCCAGAGAAAACTCATGCAGGCACAGGGAGAACATGCAGTTGCTTATACAGGCTGGAAAAAAAATGGTAAAAGGCTATATAAGCAACATTTGTTATGCCCAGTGTGCATGAAGCCTTACTGTGATTTCTTGCCTCACTGCATGTGTATAGATCTGCTAATTTCAATAAGCATTTAGTAATTGCAACACAGTCTCCAAGTTGCTTATCTAGTGACTGATTTTCTCACTAGTTGTTCAGCATGGATGCTGACAGCACAATCTGACATACAGATAACCACTGGAGCAGGGGTCCCCAATATTTTTAAACAAACAGCCAGATCATTGTACTTAAAATCTTAGGAGTGCAGACTGTGGCCAATTGAAATAGAAGATGTCATTTGTCATTGGGAGTTTACAATGTGCCAGGCTCAGTAAGCAGTGGGAACAAAACACTAGCATAATGCCTGTGTTTAATGGGAGGAGGAATAATTCCCCACCTTTGGTGTCAATGAGAGGAATAGTGCCCCATGATTGAAGTCAATGACATGAAAAGTGCCCCATCATTGGTGTCAAGGGGAGGAATAGTGGCCAATTGTTGGTGTCAGTGGGAGGAAAAGTGCCCAATTGTTGTTGTCAGTGGGAGGAATAGTGCCCAATTGTTGTTGTCAGTGGGAGGAATAGTGCCCAATTGTTGGTGTCAGTGGGAGGAATAGTGCCCAATTGTTGGTGTCAGTGGGAGGAATAGTGCCCAATTGTTGGTGTCAGTGGGAGGAATAGTGCCCAATTGTTGGTGTCAGTGGGAGGAAAAGTGCCCCAGGGTCCAGTTAAAAGGCAAGCAAAGAGCCATATCAAGCCCACGGGTTGCAAATTGGGAACTGCTATTGTAGAGGGATACTACAAATCTTTAAATGAGACAGCAAGCATGTAAAAATGTGAAAGTCACTTAAAAAATAAATTTAGGTAAACTTTAACCACTTCAATACCGGTCACTTTCGCACCTTCCTGCCCAGGCCAATTTTCAGCTTTCAGCGCTGTCACTATTTAAATGGCAATTGCGCGGTCATGCTACACTGTACCCAAACAACATTTTTTATCATTTTGTTCCCACAAATAGAGCTTTCTTTTGGTGATATTTGATCACCTCTGCGGTTTTTATTTTTTGCTAAACGAATAAAGACCGGAAATTTTGAAGAAAAAATTTTTCTTTGTTTTTGTTATAAAATTTTGTAAATAAGTACGTTTTCTCCTTCACTGATGGGCACTGATAAGCTGCACTGATGAGCACCGATGAGGTGGCACTGATGGGCACTGATGATGGGCACTGATAGGCGGCACTGATAGGTAGCACTGATAGCTGACACTGATATGCGGCACTGATGGGCATTGATAGGTGGCACTGATGGGCACTCATAGGTGGCACTGGTGGGCACTGATAGGCGACACTGATGGGCACTGAAAGTCTGCACTGATGGGTACTTATGGGTGGCACTGATAGACGGCACTGTTGGGCGGCACTAATGGGCACTGAAAGGCGGCACTGATGGGCATTGATGGGCACTGATGGCCGGCACTGGATAGAATTAACTGTTAGGCATCACTGGTGGCACTGGCACTGGCAGGCATTTTTCTTTGGCACTGATTGGCAGCTGCCTGGGCATGGATTGGCAGCTCCCTGGGCACTGATTGGCATTTCCCTGGCGGTCCAGTGTGGTGGCCATCCCTGGTGGTCCTGGCAGCATCCTGGTGGTCCTGGGCGGGCATCCGAGGAGGGGGCTGCGCTGATAAACAATCAACACAGACCCCCCCTGTCAGGAGAGCAGTCAGTCGGCTCTCCTCTTCCCGCGTCTGTCAGACGCGAGTGAGGAAAAGCCGATCAATGGCTCTTCCTGTTTACATCGTGATTAGCCGTGATTGGACACGGCTGATCACATGGTAAAGAGTCTCCGTCAGAGACTCTTTACCTAGATCGGTGTTGTGGTGTGTCAGACTGACATATAATCACACACATAGGTTGGACTTGATGGACTTGTGTCTTTTTTCAACCTCACCTACTATGTAACTATATAACTATGACTGACACGCCGCAACAGCGATCGCTGCAATGCACTCCCCCGGGGGCACGCAGCGGCTTGATATCCTGAAAGACATCATATGATGTCCGGTCAGGAAATTGCAACCACTTTGCCGACGTTATTTTGTTGTATGGCGGGCGGCAAGTGGTTAAAACGTGTCAAAGGACTGCTTTAGGGCCTTCAAAAAAAATTTACCAGAGTAAACTCCACATTCACTTCCTACATAGTGAACATGTATATTAAATTAATAAACACATTGAAAGCAGAGGTTTCATTCAAAGCACGATTATAGTTTTTAAATCATCTAAAAGGATTCCATAAGTGATCAAAATATATCATTTAATATTCCTACATTCATAATGAGGCTAATTGATCCCCAAATGGCTGCCCCCATTATTAGACTGCAAAGAAGACTAATGCTCTCTATGTGGAAGCAGCGATCTCTCTACAGTGGTCCAACACACCCCTTGCCGAGTCATAGGTAGAGTTTTCCAATCAGCCAAGTTCACACTTCCTGCTGATTAGACAGCTCTAGTTTTGACTGAGGACTGTGGGTCTTCTGCTCAGGGATCACCATTGGAAATCAATTAGCCTAGTTATAAATGTAAGAATAATAAATTGTATATTTTGGCTGCTCATTGAATCTTTTTAGCTTATAAACAACCTTTACATCACCCACCCATGTATACTAGCACCTTATTGCTGCCATGCCAGAACAGGCTCTTATCAGTACTAGAAGAGGCCAGTGCTGTCACGGGGCTGGAATAGGCTGATACAGATGAATTTCAGTCTGCATACTTCTAGATATAGTCTAACAGTATGTAAAGAATGCGTGTCAGTGCCAAAAGTGAATGCTTGTCATGTCCATACCTCCCAACTTTTTGAGATGGGAATGAGGGACACCTATCAGCAAAAGTATGCAGGCATAGGACACACCCCCTGCCACGCCCCATTAAAGGAGAATTGTACAAAAAAAAACAACATTGCTTAAAGCCACAAGTGCTTTTGTTGTTACCACTACTATTCCTTTATATTTGCTTTTAAAATTTACAAATGCAGCAATTTACAAATCAGATGAAAGGTTTATCACTGGGAAACACTTTTTGATAGATAGAAAGTGCATTTTATATACATCTATATAGATCAGACCAAAATGAGGGACAAATGAGGGACATTGCTCCAAATCATGGACAGTTGGGAGCTATGGTCATGTCCTTTGCTACAAAAATAGAAAATGTTCTTTATATAATGTGTACCTGCAGCCAGGTGCTTGGCTAAGAATGAAGAATGAGAGAGACACTGGCTGCAGCTGATCTGTGTAGCTGCTGCCCTGCAGTGCTGAACTGGTTAACAGCTACTGTATATCAGCAAAAGGAGGGAGCTGCTGAGCAGGAAGTGTTCAATAGAGTCAGGCCGCACTGCACTCTGGGAACTGTAGTCCAGAGGTGAGTGACATGATGAAGGGTCAGATTTGAAGACCAGTAGCTATAGCAATAGCAAGACTCAAACCAACCAGCAGGATAGGTATGCAAGCAGGTCACCCTGGTAGATGATGCGGGCTCACCCGAGGTGCTGGGTCTAAGCAATAACTGTTTTTTTACCAGAGCTCCTGATAAAATGGGTTTTGCTGCATGTTAGTACCAGGTCACGGACCTCAGGATCACCCCACCAGGAGGTGAGCATGCCGGGGTCAAGTGGCAGATATACATAGGCGTGCGCATGGGGTGTGCACAGCTTATCGCTGATTTATGAGCTGATTCCAGTCTAGTTGCATAGAACTCTAATCTAATGCTGCGTACATTCAGAGCATGCATGGAATTATGTGCGATGGAATTGTGTACACACGATCAGAATTTACGACAGCTCTCAAATTTTTGTTTGTCGGAAATTCCGACCAAAAATGTCCGATGGAGCCTACACAAGCCGACAACAAGCTCACATCGAACATTTGTTGTCGGAATGTCCGATCGTGTGTACGCGGCATAAGTCACTTCAGCCCACAGATCACATTGTTTTCCGAACTGTGTCTGAAACTTTTCTTTTGTGTGCTCATTTATGCTCAAACGACCATTTACTCTAACCCATAGCAATACATGATTGTAAAGCTTTGGTTTTTTTTTTGTTTTTGTTTAACAAACAAATGTTATACTTACCTCCTCCATGCAAGGGTTTTGCACAGGGTGGCCCCTCCTTTTCTGGGGTCCCCTCACAGTGCTCCTGGCTCCTTCTCTTCATCGAGTGCCCCCCACGGAGAGCCGCTTTCCATGGGGGCGGGCATGCTCCAGAGTCCTGCTGCTGCGTCCATTGACACAGACAGCAGGACTCGGCCCCGCCCCCGGCTCCCGTGTCAATGGATTTGATTGACAGCAGTGGGAGCCAATTACCAAACAGCTCCTTTGGGGTAGTACTACATACCCTTATGCCCCGTACACACGATTGGATTTTCCGTTGGAAAATGTTCGATGGGACCTTGTTGTCAGAAATTCCAACCGTGTGTAGGCTCCATCGGACATTTTCCATCGGAATTTCCGTCACACAAAATTTGAGATCTGGATCTCAAATTTTCCAACAACAAAGTCCGTTGTCGTAAATTCCAGTTGTGTGTACACAATTCCGACGCACAAAGTTCCACGCATGCTCGGAATCAAGCAGAAGAGCCGCACCGGCTATTGAACTTCATTTTTCTCGGCTCATCGTACGTGTTGTACGTCACCGCGTTCTTGACGTTCGGAATTTCCCACAACAGTTGTGTGACCGTGTGTATGCAAGATAAGTTTGAGCCAACATCCGTCGGAAAAAAAAAAATGATTTTGTTGTTGGAATGTCCGATCATGTGTACAGGGCATTAGGCTGCATTCACACCTGAGCATTTTCAGCTCATAGAGCGCTCGTAAATTGCCCGGAACAACGCCCAACAAGCAATATCCCATTCATTTCAATGGCACCTGTTCACATATGTCACCTTAAGCAAAATGCCTGAAGCTCAAAAAAGTACATGAGCTTCTTTTAGGCAGATTACAGGCGTTTTTCTGCTTTTTACATTGGTGACCTTTTGACCTGTACAAAATTGCTGCAAAATCGTGGGACTTTCTGCCTGAAAAAAATACACTCAGGTTTGAATGCAGCCTTATGGCCAGACTGAAGCCCAAGGTAAGGAATGTCTGAAATCATGGGCTCCATAAGCTGCCATAAGCTGCCATTGCATACCTTTATTTTGTCACATTGTCCCCTGCGGAGGTTGCTCAAAACCCCAAATATGATATGCCAATTCTAAAGGCAGCAATTGCATAGGTTTAATCACCTTTACCCCCTTATAATTCTCAGAGCTCTATTGGTTTTCTATAGAAAGAGCACGGCAGTAGCTGTTTCCTTTTCTAATTTCTGTCTAATATCATAAGATGGGAGAATTTTACCTGCCAAACGATTGGTATTTCTGTCTATCCAGTATTGAAATTTACAGAGCTCTGCCATCTAGCACAGCCCTGTTTATGCAACCCAGGGCAGGATACCTGTTTTTTCCCATGCTGCAGTTAAGCAATACTTTTAGGCAGTGGCAGTTGGTGCTCAATTTTTTTTTGGGGGGGGGCGGCAAACAAACCCCCCCCACCAGGTCCGCACTCGCCCCAACCGCCGCGGCTTCCGCAGCTTCTGCTAATCTGCCTCCTTTCCTGATTGGCCGAGAGGAGAAGTCCAACCTTTTTGAAGTCAATTACAGCCTCAGGCTCTAATTGTGTGCTTCCAAAAAAAAAACCTCATAGAAACCTATGAGTCCAGCGCCCCACATGGAAACTAGGGGAGGTGGCGCCCCTGCGCCCCCTATGGACCGCCCGCCACTGCTTACAGGTTCTGCCCTCCCCAGCCTGTAACTGTACACTAAAAGGAGAAGCAGCAGACTAAACTCATCTCTCGTCACTCCTCTCTCTCCTCCTTTCAGTATGTTTCTTGCCCTCCAGTCCAACTGATTGGCTCTTTGTGTTGCTTCTTCTACCTTTACCCTGAGCTCTGCTGTACAGGGACTAATTAGTACATTTAATAATGTACTAAGAATACAGAGCTGTAGTAATTTGTGTCTTATATATCTGGACTTCAGTTTTTAAACTTTAAACTGACTAAAACAATTTATCCTTAAATAATACAGCTTGTGGACATTACTAATAGCTCTTTTAACTGCTTGCAGCACCCCCATCGTCAAATGATGGCGGGGCAGTTCGGCTCTCGTTCTGGGACGACGTCATATGATGGCGTCCCAGAACGGCCGCACTCGGGCGCCCTCGGGGGCGCGCAGCGCGGTAATCGCAGCCGCGCCGTGTTCCTAGGACATGGCGCGACCCCGATCTCTGGGAAGAGCCGCGTCCGCGGCTCTTTAACCATGTGATCGGCAGTGTCCAATCACAGCCGGTCACACGTAAACAAGGAAGTGCCGGTAATCAGCGCTGCTCGTCTCACACTGACAGAGTGTGTGGCGAGGAGAGCCGATCAGCGGCATCTCTTCGCAGGGGAACATCTAGGGATGTAATCAGGGCACTGATCATCAGTGCCCTGATTACAATATTGCAAAATAGTGTCACAAATCAGTGCCCACCAATGCCAGCTATCAGTGCCCACCACTGCCCACAAGTGCCACCAATCAGTGCCCATTAGCGATGCCAGTCAGTGCTGCCCTTCAATGCCCATCACTGCTGTCAATCAATGCCCTTCAGTGTCGCCCATCAGTGCTACCCATCAATGCCCATCAGTATCGCCTATCCGTGCCGCCTATCAGTGCCCACCAGTGCTGCCTATCAATACCCACCAGCGCCGCTTATTAGTGCCCACCAGTGCTGCCTAACAGTGACCATCAGTGCCACATATCAGTGCCACCTATCAATGCCCATAAGTGCGGCATATTAGTGCCTCCTCATCAGTGCCACCTAATCAGTGCCCATAAGTGCCGCCTCATCAGTGCCCATAAGTGCCACCTCATCAATGCCCATCAGTTCAGCCTATCAGTGCCCATCAGTGCTGCCTCATCAGCGCACATCAGTGAAGGCGAAAAATTACTTAGTTACAAAATTTACTAACAGAAAAAAAGTAAAAAGCTTTTTTTTTTTCAAAATGGTCTTTTTTTTTGTAAAAAATAAAAAACCCAGGAGTGATTAAATACCACCAAAAGAAAGCTCTATTTTTGTGAAGAAAATGATAAAAAAAATTTGTTTGGGTACAGTGTAGCAACTGTCATTCAAAGTGTGACAGCGCTGAAAGCTGAAAAATGGTTTGGGCAGGAAGGGGGTGTAAGCAGGGGCGGACTGACAACTCATGGGGCCCCCGGGCAATAGGAGAAGATTACGGGGCCCCCGGGCAATAGGAGATTATGGGGCCCCCAGGCAATAGATTATGGGGCCACGCAGTATACACACACACACACACACACATACTGTATACACACACAGACACACAATATACACACACAGTATACACACACAGAATACACATACACACACTGAAAAGGTACTGGAGAGGCGGGGCAGCTATAATCTTGGGATTTTTAAAAAAAACACAGATTTTTACATACTGTCCCTGCTTTTATTGAGGCTGGCAACCCTGATTGGGCCCCTTAGTGCCATGGGGCCCTCGGGCAGTGCCCGAGTGCCCGAATGGTCAGTCCACCCCTGGGTGTAAGTGCCCGGTAGGCAAGTGGTTAAAGAACCTTTTACTTACACATATTTGTATACTTTATATGCTAGTGTTGTATTATGTTTATTTCTCACCTTTCTTTGGGCTTCTTCCAGTCACATTCAGGCTGAAGGCTCTCATGAATTCCCCATATGTAGGGTCATTTCTGTCGGTTGACTAAAAGTGAGAGATGTGTATCTAGGAAACGGCCGCCTCTGACTCATGTCTGATGCCTTCCGGGTCATGTTGCTCTCATGGTTGACCGATGTCGATGGAAAGTGTTTATGGCCGTGGGTGTTTGGTCAAGATTTCTCAGCTCAGAAGCATATCTTTATTCCAGATATTTATGTTGACACTTAAACTCGAAGCAACCAGCATCAGAAGCTTTAACATCAACAGATGACCTATCATTGGTTCCCACACCTGTAACTATTACCTGATTTAAATAGCAATCACACGTAGAACATATATTTTTCTATTTTGGATGGAGCCGAACAAAGTTAAAGTCCATCCCCATGTTGGACACAAAGCTCACCACCATCTCCCCCTCCAGCTGCCTCCTCTTTGGTCATGTGAAATGTACGGTCCTCCAACTCCTCTTTTCTCCAGCTGAGGGCACTCCTTACTCCTGTAAATGGCAACTACATAATGATGTGTAAACACCATTCTGTACCAAGTGCCCAGGGCAGCATGATCACACAGCTCGGGGGCGGTTTCATGATGCCTTAGTCCCAAAGGAAGTTGGTTAAATGACACTGGGAACCACTTCCTGTTGCTAAGGCATATATACAGGGGAACCAACTTCGTGGTGAGAGAGTCTGCTTTTCCGACTGCACTACCCTACAATGGGATCTGTTTCTTATGCCGCGTACACATGAGCGGACTTTACGGCAGACTTTGCCCGGCAGACTTTTCGACAGACTTTTCGACTGACTTTCTGAATGAACGGACTTGCCTACACACAATCAACCAAAGTCCGTCGAATTTGTACGTGATGACGTACGACCGGACTAAAATAAGGAAGTTCATAGCCAGTAGCCAATAGCTGCCCTAGCGTGGCTTTTTGTCTGTCGAACTAGCATACAGACGAGCGGACTTTTCGACCGGACTCGAGTCCGTCAGATAGATTTGAAACCTGTTTCAAATCTAAGTCCGTCCAACTTTTGAGAAAACAAAGTCCGCTGGAGCCCACACACGATCGAATTGTCCGACGAAATCCCGTCCGCCGGGCAAAGTCTGCCGTTAAGTCCGCTCGTGTGTACGCGGCATAAGACCATCTACGTGTATGGACTTTATTGCATTGACTTCTTTAACCTAAAGTTATGAGCAGTACTACTAGGGACAGCACAGCCAATCTAGGCATAGCCAGTCTATGCACAACTAAATGTATGCACAGCCAATTAAAAAGTTGGGCAAACGGTTCGGGCCGAGCAAAAGTTCAACCCAAACATCGCCTGTTCGCCCGTTCGGCAAACATCTTAATTTGCAGGGCGTTCGCAGGTGTTCTCCCCGCCGAATGCCCTGCAATGCATTGCACGCTGCACAGTGCATTCTAAATCCCTGATTGGGCAAAGATTTGCCCAACCAGGGCGCAGTGAATAGCTGCGTCCTTAACAACCGATGAGTCATCAGCTGTCAATGGGCTTCCCCGCTGACAGCTGAATAAAAAAAAAAAAAACATTGCCCGCAAAAAAAAGTGAGTCCCCCCAGTCCACACCAGGCCCTTTTGGGTCTGGTATGAATTTTAAGGGACACCACAACAACATTTTTTAAATAACGGTGTGGGGTCTCCCCCGAAGTGTACAGTATACCAGACCCTTATAAGAGCATGCAGCCTGGAAAGGGGGGGGGGGCGAGCAAGTGCCCCCTCCCCCTCTCTCCCTCTCTCCTGAACCATACCTGCCCACATGCCCTCAACATGGGGGGGTGGGTGCTTGGGGTGGAGGGGGCAGGGGCCTCTTCCCCACAACCAGGGGGCTTAACAGAATCTGGAACCCCATTTAGGAGACCCTAAGATCCCGCCCCCCCCCCCATGTGAATGAGTACCCCTACCCATTCACCCAAAAAAGTGTCAAAAAGTAATAAAAACACAGGCAGTTTTTGACAATTCCTTTATTAAAAACTGTGAAATGCCTGGCTTGCCGTTTGACAGTTCTTATATAGTTAAGGGGCAATGCCACCTGGTGACCTCACCTGGTGGCTCCGTCCCCTTGTGACATCACTGGCTGGTGCATACTGGGTTGGTGATGTCACAGGGGGGCGGTGCCACCAGGTGACATCGCAAGGTGGCTCCACCCTTAGCTATATAAGAACTGTCAAATGGCAAGCCAGGTATTCAGTTTGCCTTAGTTGACAGCGGAAGCATTTTTTTTTCTCCGGGTACGGAGGTGGAGCGGGCATCGTGATTGACGATGGATTTACATCAGGGGGACACTGTTTCTTTATTTTTTAATAAAGGAATTGTCAAAAACTGTTTCTGTGTTTTTATTACTTTTTTGGTATATGGGTAGGGGGACTATGCACCCCATACTCATGCACATGGGGGGGGCGGGATCTGGGGGCCCCCTTATTCAAGGGGGCTTCCAGATTCCGATAAGCCCCCTGCCTGCAGACCCCCAAAACAACAGCCCAGGGTTGTGGGGATGAGGCCCTTGTTGATGGGGACAAGGTGCTTTGGGGTGGGGGAGCAGAGCCCTCCCTGCAACAAAGCACCCACCCCTACATGTTGAGGGCATGTGGCCTGGTATCTGTTCGCTCGCCCCCCCCTTTCCTGGCATGCCAGGCTGCATGCTCAGACAAGGGTCTGGAATGTATATTGGGGAGATCCCACGCCATTTTTTAAAAGATTTTGCTACAGGGTTCTTTAAAAGCCCTGCGGGTCTGGTATGGACTGGGGGGGACCCCACACCGTTTTATATTAAACATTTTTCCATTGCCGGCAATGGTATTGTATTGCTGGCAATATAAATGTCATTTGATTCATTTTTCTTTTCATTTTTTTTCTTTAGAAATGTCATTTTTGCTGCAGCATGTTCTATACATACTACAGATGTGGCACTTTACAGGCAGACTAAGGGCACACCCCAGGCACAATATTTACATATATATATACAGATGGGATCTCCCATCCTGGGTGGATGTCATATGACGTCCTGGGATTCCTGGCCGCCTAGGGGGCGCGCGTGCGCGCGCGCCGCTTTGCTCGGGACCCGGTGAGTGTGCCCGGCGGCCGCGATGTCCGCCGGGCACCCGCGATTGCCCGTTAACTGGGCCGGACCGTGGATGTGTGTGTGTAAACACACACATCCACGTCCTGTCAGCTCAGAGGAGAGCGTTTTGTGTTCCCAGAACGGAGGAACACTGATCGGTCTCCTCCCCTTGTGCGTCCCTGCCCCCTACAGTTAGAATAATTTCCTAGGAAACATATTAACCCCTCCCCGCCCCCTAGTGGTTAACCCCTTCACTGCCTGTCACATTTACACAGTAATCAATGCAATTTTATAGCATTGATCGCTGTATAAATGTGAATGGTCCCAAAAATGTGTCAAAAGTGTCCGATGTGTCCGCCATAATGTCGCAGTCACGAAAAAAAATCGTGATCGTCGCTAAAAAAATAAATAAATATTTTTTTTTTTAAAAAGCCATAAATCTATCCCGTATTTTGTAGACGCTATAACTTTTGCGCAAACCAATCAATATACGCTTATTGCGATTTTTTTTACCAAAAATATGTAGAAGAATACGTATCGGCCGAAACTGAGGAAAAAATTAGTTTTTTTAAAAATAAATTGGGATATTTATTATAGCAAAAAGTAAAAAATATTGAGTTTTTTTCAAAATTGTCGCTCTTCTTTTGTTTATAGCGCAAAAAATAAAAACCGCAGAGGCGATCAAATACCACCAAAAGAAAGCTCTATTTGTGGGGAAAAAAGGACATCAATTTTTTTTATGGGTACAATGTTGCACGACCACACAATTGACGTTTAAAGTGCGACAGCGCTGAAAACTAAAAATTGGCCTGGGAAGGAAGGGGGTGAAATTGCCCTGTATTGAACCGGTTAAAGGAGTTTTTCATTTTTATTGTTGCACTGTAAGCATTACTAAAATCACTGCTCCTGTAAAAACGATTTAAAAAAAATTGCATTGATACATGTCCCCCAGGGCAGTACCCAGACCCCCATACCCTTTTTATGGCCAAATACTTAGATATAAGCCTTCAAAATGGAGACTTTTGAATTTTTAAGTTTGTGTCACTTAGATTTTAATATGGTTCGCCGTTCGGGTCAGAACTTTTTCTCTATTCGGGAGTTCTGGTGTGAACCCAACAGGAGGGTGTTCAGCCCATCTCTATTAAAAAGCAATGTACAGCCATTTATGTGGGAATGATGTTCTATCTGCAGTGTTCTGCCATCAAATTACATAACAGCTCAGTAAATGGAGCCTCCATTCCAAGGAAAAGTTGTCTTTGTCCTTTGCTGGGGAAGGGGAGATCAAGGGTTTAAGCATGTGTAGTCATGGTGTGTCACAAAGAACTTGGAGTAAAGCCATTTCTAACCCTCTGGGTTATAGTCTAGAGAATTGTACAGTAACAAGGGTTACCAAGTTAACCCTTGAAGTTATGAACAAATGTGAGTGTAAAGAATACCAGAAGGAGAAGCAGCCAGCTGACTGAGGAAGCGGTGATGGTGGCAGGTGACAGAGGTCCTGGAATTGAGGGAAAAGTTAGTGCTTCAAGTTCCCCACTTTAGTGGTAGGGACTCTATATTAGAGCCCACTGTGGTACAGAATCTGTAGTCGAAGGCACTTTGACGTAACACGTAGGGCAGGACGCTGCTTTCTACACAGTACACAGGGCAGAGGTCTTATTACGCTGCAACACAATCTATCCGAGAGAGTGAGCTGTCAGCCGGGTCAGATAGTGAGCCGGGCTAGATAGTGAGCCAGACCAGATAGTGAGCCAGACCATATAACTTTCACACAAAACAATTAATATACACTTATTGGGATTTGTTTTTATCAAAAACATGTAGCAGAATACGTGCAGGAAAAGATCTGGACAGCCGCACTCAGGAATAGGCAAATAAAATCTTCTTTATTAAAAACGTGGCATAAGATAAGTACATGACACCTACTAACGGCTTAAACCAACAGATACTACTCTGTACTCCTACTCCTGGACCTCTGCTGCCTTTGACACCGTGGTCCACCTCCTCCTCAATAAACTCCACTCCTCTGGTCTCTGTGACCATACTCTTCGCTGGTTCTAATCCTATCTATCCCACCGCACCTTTAGTGTCACTTACAACTCTACTTCCTCCCCTCCTCTTCCTTTTTCTGTTGGGGTCCCCCAAGGTTCTGTTCTTGCTCCTCTCCTATTCTCAATCTACACCTCCTCCCTGGGTTAGTTGATTGTCTCCCAAGGCTTTCAATACCATTTCTACGCCAATTAACCCAAATCTATCTCTCTACCACTCAGCTCACTCCATCAGTCTCCTCACGTATCACTAATTTACTAACAGACATATCAGTCTGGATGACACACCACTTCCTCAAACTCAATCTATCCATAACCGAGCTCATAATCTTTCCTCCTCCACGTGTCCCTTCCCTTGATTTCTCTGTCAAAATCAACAGCTCAACTATCAACCCATCCCCCCAAGCCAAAGTCCTAGGTGTAATCCTGGACTCACAGCTTGCCGCCTCAACCTCCGTAACATCTCCAAGATATGCTCCTTCCTAATCAATGACACCACAAAGCTACTAATTCACTCCCTGGTCATCTCTCGCCTCGACTACTGCAACTCCCTCCTCATTGGCTTACCCTTATATAGTCTATCCCCTCTTCAGTCCATTATGAATGCTGCTGCCAGGCTCATCCACCTTACCAACCACTCAGTGTCAGCTACCCCTCTCTGTCAATCCCTTTACTGGGTTCCGCTCACCCAATGAATTAAATTTAAGATTCTAATGCCCTGTACACACGGTCGGATTTTCCGATGGAAAATGTCCGATCGGAGCGTGTTGTCGGAAATTCCGACCGTGTGTGGGCTCCATCGGACATTTTCCATCGGATTTTCCAACACACAAAGTTGGAGAGCAGGAGATAAAATTTTCCGACAACAAAATCCGTTGTCGGAAATTCCGATCGTGTGTACACAAATCCGACGGACAAAGTGCCACGCATGCTCAGAATAAATAAAGAGATGAAAGCTATTGGCCACTGTCCCGACGTACGTGTTTTACGTAGCCGCGTTCAGAATGATCGGATTTTCCGACAACTTTGTGCGACCGTGTGTAGACAAAACAAGTTTGAGCCAACATTCGTCGGAAAAAATCCTAGGATTTTGTTGGCGGAACGTCCGAACAAAGTCCGACCGTGTGTACGGGGCATTACAATAACTTACAAAGCTATCCACAACTCGGCCCCAAGCTACATCACTAACCTAGTCTTAAAATACCAACCTGATCGTTCTCTTCGTTCCTCCCAAGACCTCCTGCTCTCTGGATCCCTTGTCACCTCATCCCACACTCACCTCCAGGACTTCTCCAGAGCCTCTCCCAACCTCTGGAACTCTCTACCCCAATCTGTCTGACTATCTCCTACTCTGTCCACTTGCAGACGATCCCTGAAAACTCTTCTTTTCAGAGAAGCCTAACCGGTCCCCCGCCTAACAACTGTACATTTATTTTCTCCTTTAGCCCACCCCCCACAGTTATTACCTTTTTTATCTCTTGACCTTCCCTCTTAGATTGTAAGCTCCAACAAGGACATAGCCAGCAAGTAGACTTTGTAAGCAGAGGCATTGTCTGAGCTCTTGAGTGTGCATAACAGTATCATAAAACAAAACCCTGTAATTAAAAGTGTTGGCTTAGCTGGTCTTTATAAATAATTTACTGCACAAACTCATTAGAGAAGGTTTCACAAAAGTCTCTGTAAACATTGCTCTTCGTTCATAATTAAACGCTCACGTCTACACGCAGAATGTATGTTTTCCACAAGAGGGGGAGTGAAAGCTATAACATGCCTTTTCTTCTGTCCTTATCCTTTTTCTATTTATTTAATATATATCCACTTACTCCCAAACAGAAGTGACTGGTGTTTTTTAATTAGCAATAAATTATATAAATGGATCTTTTGGAAAACCAAAACACTTCTGCACTTGAAAAAGTATTCTGTTACCGTTTTTAATTAATTTACAGTAGTGAGAATAGTAATAGCGCCATTTGTTTAATGTTCGGCAGAATGATTTCTATTTAACATATCGCCATGTGCATATTACTGGCAAATTATTTTTATGTTGTTTTAAATTAAATTAAGGATTATGTTAAGATTTTGTGGTTGCAAACTGGATGAGAATGCGCGACTGATGATTAAATTAGGAGAAATTCAGACAAACCGTTAAAGTGGTTGTAAACCTTTTCATACTGTATACCCAGTGAAGTGACAGGCCTCAGGGGATACACAAAGAAGAAACAAACCCCCCTGCATAACTTGTACCTATTTATCTGCAGCTCTCTCTCCTCTACATCAGTTCAAAGTCCAGAATTTATACAGCATTTCTGAGCTTCAGAAAGCAGGGGATGGGGATCCATACCTCCCAACTTTTTGAAATGGAATGAGGAACACCTATTAGCAGAATTATGTAGGCATCGGACACACACCCCTGCCAAACCCCCTTTAAAGGATAATTATACAAAAAAAAAATATTAGTTAAAGCATAACTCCACTTTTGTTGAGAAAAAACATTCCCCTCTGGGTGATCTGTGTACATTACAGGGATTTTAACAAGCTTTGTTGCAGATTCCTACCTTTTATTATTCTGAGGAAATAGCTGTTTGTTCCTCTGTGCCCTTGTGCTGAGTGAGTCTAATAGGAGTGATAATTATCAACCAGCTGCTGCCGAATCAGGGCTCTAATGAGGAAAGTTGCAGGGTCTGCATCCCTTTAGATGTTATTTCCTATTGGGAGTACCTCACCAAAAATTACGTTTTTGTTGCAGGGAATGCCAAAAATCTGACTTGTATCTTAGTGCAGACTTCTGGGAAAATCAGTGAGCCAATCACACAAGCAGGAAATTGTGTTTCTGAAAGCGGGGGTTCTGTACACAGAATTGCACTTTACAGAAAATTACAGAGCTGCAGATTGAAAAGGAAAGGTAATTTTTAGGGCTGTTACTGATTAAAATTTTCGTGTTCGATTAATCGTTTTTTTAAAATCGATTAATCGACTAATTTTGATTAATTATAATGCACATACAGATCCAACTACTTTTAGCTGACGTCATGCGTAACTCCTCCCCCGTACGCGTTACGTTCAATCAGAACTTCCTCAGAACTTCCTCAGCGGGGCTGGGCTACGGCGTCACCCTACAGTCTATTTAAATAGCACAGTTGTGCATCAGGGGGACAGATGGAGAGCCAGAGACATCCATCACCTGCTGAGACAGCAAAGTGTCAGCTCTTTGGAAAAAAAGTGCCCTCATCATAAATGTTTCTTGATTGCTGGATAACCAATCAATGTCAGTTCATCGTCAAACTGACTTACAGCCAGGAAAGCCCTCAGATATGTTGATTTTCATAGCCAAGTCCAGGATTTACATAGATGTTTATCTGAATACTTTGACCAGTTCGATCAATCAAATCGTTAGGATCTGTCTTCCTCAACTTATGATTTCACGGACATCGACATCACAGGACTCCTCCCCCCTTCCCTTCGTTAGCAGACGGAGGCACTTGGGGAAGGGGGGAGGAGTCCGGTGACGTCGATGTCCGTGACGCCACCGGATCTCCGACGGAACTCCCTGAAGACCCGGAAGCCAGCGGAGAGGTGAGTACCGATCAAAAGAATTTTGATCTAGCAAAAAAATTAACGATTAATCAAGGAATTAATCGGTAATTTCCCCAGCCCTAGTAATTTTTAATAAGATTCAAATACAATATGACTTGTGTTGCAGTTTTATATGCTATATTACTTGTTTTTTATTTGCTATTTTTTTCCCTATAAAGTGGAGTTACCCTTTAAACCCACAATGCTTTTTTTTTACCACTACTATTTCTTTATACTGGCTTTTGAAATTTACAAATGCAGGTTTAGAAATGGGAAAACAATTTTAAAGATAATTAGTGCATTTTATATACAACTATAAAGATTAGACCAAAATGAGGGACAAATGAGGAGGAAAGAGGGACAGAGGGACTTTGTTCCAAATCAGGGACAGTCCCTTAAAATCAGGGACATTTGAGAGCTATGATCTGATGTCACACACTGCACAGCATAGAGCAGGGAGCTGAGTGTAATCTGATACCTGAGTAGAGGGAATGAACACGCCTTCCTCTACACAGTCTCATAGGAAAACCTGCACTACTGAGGCTGTCAATCACCTGCTTTGTGCAGGGGTGAGGGTGCCATCTTCTAATATCCTTTGGTGTCTCCATAAACTGTCAGAAGTGGCTCATGCTGGTAGCAGAGGAAGGAAACACAAAAAAAAATCACACTCAATGCTTTAGATTGAGGCAAATACACACTATAGAAGGATATGCTTTATTCATTTTTAATTTCAGAAGTAAATTAAACCTAAACAGAAATACAGTTAAGTCAATATATATTTAGACTCAGGCACACTTTTATTTTTTTCAGGTATTTACCTAAACATATTCAAGCAATAGTTATATAATGGATATGGGCTGAAAGTGCACACTCTCAGGTTTAATTTGAGCGTATGTACATCCAAATCGGAGGAAGGGTTTTGGAATTACAGCTCTTAAGAATAGTCATCCCCTCCCTTTTTCAAGGGACAAAAAGTAATTGGACGATTTAATCAAAAGCTGTTTCATGGCCAGGTGTGGGCTACTCCTTCGTTTTTTCTTCATCAATTAAGCAGGTAAAAAGTCTGGAGTTGATTCTAATGCCCCTTACACACGGTCGGATTTTCTGACGGAAAATGTTCAATGGGAGCTTGTTGTCGGAAATTCCGACCGTGTGTGGGCTCCATCGGACATTTTCCATCGGAATTTCCGTCACACAAAATTTTGAGATCTGGATCTCAAATTTTCCGACAACAAAATCCGTTGTCGGAAATTCCGATCGTGTGTACACAATTCCGATGCACAAAGTTCCACGCATGCTCGGAATCAAGCAGAAGAGCCGCACTGGCATGTCATACGTGTTGTACATCATCGCGTTCTTGACGTTCGGAATTTTTCGACAAGATTTGTGTGACCGTGTGTATGCAAGACAAGTTTGAGCCAACATCCGTCGGAAAAAATTAATGGATTTTGTTGTCGGAATGTGCGATCGTGTGTATGGGGCATAAGTATGGTATTTGCATTTGGAATCTATTGCTGTGAACCTACATCATGCGTTCAAAGGAGCTGTCCATGCAAGTAAAACAGGCCATTGTAAGGCTTTAAAAACGAAATAAATCCATCAGAGAGATAGCAGCAACATTAGGAGTGTTCAAATCAACATTCTGGTACATTCTGAGGAAAGAAGAACGCACTGGTGAGCTCAGCAACATAAAAAGGCCTGGACGTCTACGGAGGACAACAGTGGTGGATGATCGTAGGATCCTCTCTATGGTAAAGAAAAACCCATTCACAACATCCAGACAAGTGAAGGACACTCTCCGTAAGGTGGGCGTATCATTGTCAAAGTCTACAATCAAGAGAAGACTTCACGAGAGCAAATACAGAGGGTTCACCACAAGGTGCAAACTATTCATAAGCCTGAAGAATAGAAAAGCCAGATTAGACTTTGCCAAACAACATCTAAAAAAGCCAGATAATTAAAGTTACATCATTTATTTTCACAAAATAGAGCTTTCTTTTGGTGGTATTTGATCACCACTGGGTTTTTACATTTTTTTTATTATATAAATGAAAAAATGCCAACAATTTTGAAAAAAACTGTCTATTATAAAACATATCCAATAAAATCAAATGTCTGCATAAATTTGGGCCAAAATGTATTCTGGTACATGTCGCAAGTTTTGGCAGTGATTGCGGCTGATCCTGCTAACACTGCGTTTTTTGGGGACACTATATTATTGGAGACACTATTATAGTTCTGATTGTGATCAAGATACAGTACTGATCTGTACAGACACTATATACAGGTGATGGTGGTGATCAGCGACTTATAGGTGTTGATTTAGAGCAGAAGCTCTCCTGACTTCCATCATCCAATCATGTAAAAGCAAAAATACTGTTTTTTTTATTTATTTTTTATTTCTTTGCATGTGATTGGGTATTCTTTGCAAAGTAAAGCTTTACCTCATTTACTAAGCTCTGGAGCAACTGCACTTGCAGAGTGCACAGTCTATTTGCTTTTAGTTAATAAACCCCTAAGTCACTTTCCAATGAACGGGTAAAGGGGCAGCCTCGGTTCAATACAGGGCAATTTCACCCCCTTCCTTCCCAGGCCAATTTTTAGTTTTCAGAGCTGTCGCACTTTAAACGTCAATTGCGCGGTCGTGCAACGTTGTACCCAAAAAAAATTGACGTCCTTTTTTCCCCACAAATAGAGCTTTCTTTTGGTGGTATTTATTTGATCACCTCTGCGGTTTTTATTTTTTGCGCTATAAACAAAAGAAGAGCGACAATTTTGAAAAAAACACAATATTTTTTACTTTGTGCTATAATAAATATCCCAATTTTTTTTTAAAAAAACTAATTTTTTCCTCAGTTTCGGCCGATACGTATTCTTCTACATATTTTTGGTAAATATTCGCAATAAGCGTATATTGATTGGTTTGCGCAAAAGTTATAGCGTCTACAAAATACGGGATAGATTTATGGCGTTTTTTTAAAAAAAAATATTTATTTATTTTTTTAGCGGCGAATTTTTTTTCGTGACTGCGACATTATGGCGGACACATCGGACACTTTTGACACATTTTTGGGACCATTCACATTTATACAGCGATCAATGCTATAAAATTGCATTGATTACTGTGTAAATGTGACAGGCATGTGAAGGGGTTAACCACTAGGGGGCGGGGAGGGGTTAATATGTTTCCTAGGGAATGCTTCTAACTGTAGGGGGAGGGGACGTACAAGGGGAGGAGACCGATCAGTGTTCCTCCGTTCTGGGAATACAGATCGCTCTCCTCAGAGCTGACAGGCTGTGGATCTGTGTGTTTACACACACATCCACGGTCCGGCCCGGTTAACGGGCAATCGCGGGTGCCCGGCGGACATCGCGGCCGCCGGGCACACGCACCGGGTCCCGAGCAACGCGGCGGGCGCGCGCGCTCCCGGCGGCGCGCGCGCGCCCCCTAGGTGGCCGGGAATCCCAGGACGTCATATGACGTCCACCCAGGATGGGAGATCCCATCTGTGGACGTCATATGACAATACGCCGGTATTGAAGAGGTAAATTAAGGAAACATTTTTCGGGTGGGGTGTTTTTTGGCTTTAAAAAAACCCCAAAACTAGTGGGTTCTAAGAGGAGTTTTTCAGCTGTAAAAACGCTCAAACATCCAAAAAACACTGACATATGCAGATAAACGCTCAAAAATGCAGCTCATCAGCGTTTCCTGACATTTAAAAAAAAAAAAAAAAAAGCTAATGTGGAAAAACGCTAAAAAGCGATAATAAACGCTAAAAAGCGATATTACAAAAATGTTAAAAAACTCACTGCAAAGCTACTGGCGTTTTTATAACGTTATTTTAACGTCCAGTGTGCATGAGGCCTTATAACACATTCCATCTGATTGCATTACATCTTTCAATCATGTGCAAGCAAAAATGCTGTTTTTTTATGTTCCCTGCATGTGATTGGGTAGTGAAGCTTTACCTCATTTACTAAGCTCTGGAGCAACTGCAGCCTATTTGCCTTTAGTAAATCAACCCCATAGTGTGACTGTGATAGTGTGGCGGCCTATCTGGAGCTAACTGACACTGGCTGGGGGGAAAATTAACCAACTGACACTGATGTCGCTAGTGACACTAATACAGTAATCAGTGAAAATACTGTACTAATGACAGTTGCTGGGTGATAGGAGTAATCAGGATGGCAATCAAGGGGTTAATTGTGTGTCTAAGAAGTATATGCAAGTGTAAGTGTGCTGCTTTTACTTAAAGATCTGGCTGGGTCTCTTCTTGCTTTCAGTTCTAAATGGTAACTGATAACAGGGAGAAATCCAGCTAGAGCCTGTGCTTACAAACAAACAGATCTCTGTGCTGTGATTGGCCACAGCCAGGGTCGTCTTTAACATTGATTGGACCCTGTGCAAACATTTTTCTTAGGCCCTCCCAAATCCACTTATCAACTATTGGCAGGCAATGCAGGCTCAAGGGGAAGCTGCCTTGGGCCACACAAAAATGATTGGGCCCGGGGCAGCTGCCCCTTTTGTCCTGTGTTAAAGAGAGCCAAACTTTCTAAACAACTGTGGCCTTTGGAAGTAGAAAAAGTCCTGACGTCTGTGAGAAAAAATATTGCCCCATCTTTGGTGTCAGTGGGAGGAATTGCGCCTCTTCGTTGGTGTCATTAGGAGTAATTGTGTCCCATCATTGGTATCATTGAGAGAAACTGTGCCCCATCATTGGTATCATTGGGAGTAATTGTGTCCCATCGTTGGTGTCATTGGGAGAAATGGTGACCCATCATTGGTGTCATTGGGAGGAACTATGCCCCATCGTTGGTGTAATTTGGAGGATTTGTGCCCTCTCATTGGTGTCAGTGGGGGGAATTATGCCCCATTGTTGGTATCAGTGGATGAAATAGTGCCTCAAGAGCCAGATAAAAGCAAGCAAAGGGCCGCATCTGGCCCCTGGGCTGCAGTTTGGAGACCACTTTTAAGGAGGTTGAGGACTATATTAGCTTAATCTACATGCTGGTTGGCTTAGTGGGAAGTGGAAGTGGGAGCAGTGATGCCGGCCATCACTGAGGACATCTAGTGCTAGAACAGAAGTACCGTGGGGGACAGCTGCGATGTGAAGGTGAGCATTGCAGCAATTTTAACTCTTATTGGGTTCTTCATTTTTCTTTTCTTTTTTTTTTTAGTTTCAATATATCTTTATTGAAAAAGATTTGTTGACAAATTGAAGCAAACAACAATTCAATGAGATAGAATAAAACAGTTGTTGTCAATAGATGCGGTGAAGAGTAAAGTAAAGACGGGAAGAAAGGGGAGGGTGGTGAGGGAGGGGGGTGGGGGGGAGAGCTGGCACAAGTAATATGAATTAGAGGATTAAGGGTATTGAGTATATAATGCTTACATAGTCCAAAATAATGACGCACTGAATAGGAATTGAATCAAACACTAATGTATAGTATTACATTACAATACATTGGGAGAGGTATGGAATCTCATGGGTTGGTAGTAAACTTTTGTTCATAGTTGTAGTGAACAACTGGGGTGTTGCAACCAGGGGTCCCACTGGCGGATACATTTTTCTTTCAACATATGGGCTTTAGCAAAGAATTTTTCCTTGACTGAAGTTCTGCTTTAAAGCTCAGCTTCAGCTCAATGCCGGTCCAGTGAAATATCAAGCAAGGAATATGTCCAGGCTACATACGCCTGCGCACACATTGCCTATGTCCATAAGACAGCTTCTCTAAAGGCTCACTCATATGTGCAAAGCATCGCAGCCATGGCATGTGTGCAGGGCCTGGACAAGGCGTGGGCGCAATGGTTTAGCTTTCCTTCTCTTACAAGGCTGACAGGAGTAGTGACAAAGGCACTGTGGGCCCAGCTCTGGGAGCAGTGAGGAGAGGAGGAGAGTCGGGACATGGTGCAGGCTGTGTTCTCACTTCCCCCTCCTCCTTCCTGACGGTGCAGTACTCCTGCATTAACCGCTTGCCAGCTTTATACTGTATATACAGGGTGGCAAGGCGGCTCTCCTGGGCAGTATCATGTACCTGTTCATGGCTCTGCACGTCTGGGTCTGGGGCGCGCGCCAATGGCAACCTGCTCCCGCTGTAATTGGTCAGAGCAGGAGCCAATTAGCAGGTCCTGTGGACGCGATGTCTGCCGGGACCCACCGATCGTTTGGAGCACAGGCAGAACAGCGGTCTGCCTATGTAAACAAGGCAGATCGCCGTTCTGTGAGAAGGGAAGGTTGTGATCCTGTGTTCCTACAAAGCAGGAGCACAGATCTCCGCCTTTCCATAATAAAATCACCTCCCCCACAGTTAGCAAGCACTATGCACACATTTAATCCTGATGTTAACCCCATACCTGCCAGTGTCATTAGTACAGTGATAGTGCATATTTTTAAGTACTGATCACTGTATTAGTGTTACTGGTCCCCAAAAAGTGTCACTTAGCGTTCAATTTTGTCAGCTGCAATATCGCAGTCCCGCTATAATTTGCTGATCGCCGCCATTACTAGTAAAAACATAAAAATAAATAAAAATTCCATACATCTATTCCACAGTTTGTAGACGCTATAACTTTTGTGCAAACCAATCAATATATGTTTATTGTGATTTTTTTTTTTACCAAACATATGTAGCAGACTACATGTTGGCCTAAATTGATGAAGAAATTGTTTTTCTTTTCATTTGTTTTATTAGATATGTTTTATAGTAGTGTACCGCTACTGCCGCAGGAGCTGCTTAAGTATGTTTGTTGCGTACTCTGCCTCTCAACCCCAATAACAGTCTCAGCCCCCTCTGGCACACCTTGCAATAGTGTAAGTGCAAGGACCAATGAAAAATGCACACGTTATGATAAAACACAGAAATTGTCTTTACTGCAATATTTCTGTGGAAAAGTAACAGACAGTAACAATATATATTCAAGTAATCAACTGGGGAGCAATAACTGAGATTAAGAGCAATATAGCTCAATCCTATATTCAGGCTGCTTTCAGAGGATTCCAAACCCGAGAATGTCCCCCAAGAGCAGAGGCACACTCAAATAGCAAATAAATCACAATATGACACTTTATATCGCATTGGTTACCTCTACTCAAATTTGGCTCTATGAGTCCAGGCAGGAGGGGAGCAGAATACTGACTCTCTTTATGTTAGACCTCTCTCTCCTGTCCCCTGACACCACAGGCCCAATGACAAACACTGTATTCTAATCAATATTTAAGGGCTTAGCTTTCTGGGTAAATTGTCCCCCACACCCACTACAAAACAGAGCCCTGAGTATGTGAGTGCGAGCCCATATGGCACTAGTAGCTTCAGTCCTTTTGAAGAAAAGATAAGAATTTGTGTCTTCAGCTAGCCACTCTCATTGATGCACTTAAACTCCTGAATAACAGGGCCAAACAACACAACTAGCCTGGATGATCAGGTAAAGGATGCAGAATCTTCCTCTGCAAGGTGAAAGGATGGTATCTGTATACAGTGTCCCTGTATCTGAATGGCCTTGTGTCCTGTGGCACTACAGGTGTCAGCAAGGTGACTAGGAGTGATGATGTCTGTATACAGTGTCCATACAACTTTATCTGTGTGCAGTGTCCTGGTTTCCTGCAAAAGGGCAATAGCCATTTCACCCACCCTGTGGTCAAGGCCCAAACGAACGTCTTGGAACAGTCAGGCTCTTCTAGTGACCCGACTGGTCATTTCACACTGGAACGCTTTACACCATCAGTGCAGGTGCGTATGGATATGCACCTGGGATCCCCCTCTCTCAGGCTGGATGCCTGAAATCATGTGGTGGAATGACCTGGGAGGCAGCACCTCTCTCCTAGGTCTAGTCTCTTCCTCTGCCTCGTGGAGTCCGAGAAATCTCCTCAGATCAGCTAAATGGAGTCTCTAGTTACTTTGGCCCCCAGAGCAGGCTGGCTCTTTTAGTTCTGTCTCTATAGAAAGCTATGGGGCCATTTTAGATGGGGACTACATATCCCAGAATCCTTTGCAGATGCTGCTTGTTAAAGTCCATTGGATTTGTTCCTGTAATTGCTCCTGTCATTGGCTCTCCTCCTGCCAATAGGGACACAGGGGAGGATGCAGAGTGAGCAGCTCTGTGTGTCTGTGTGAGTCAGTGAGGAGAAAAGGGAGGGGGGTGGGAGATTCCCCGCAGGACCTGACAGGCACTTTCTCCCTCACAGAAGAATCTCGGACAGCTTGGCTAGGCCCAGGGATTTTGCGGGGCACCCGCTACAGCAGAATTGCCAGCCTTTTTTGTTTTTATCGCAAAAGATCAAAAAAAGCAGAGGTGATCAAATACCCCCCCAAAAAAGCTCTATTTGTGGGCAAAAAAGGACATAAATTTTATTTGTGTACAGCGCCACATGACCACGCAATTGTCAGTTAAGTAACACGGAGGGTAAGTGGGTAACAAGCAGGTGGCAGTGTTCACAGACACACAGGAGCTGCACTAGCAGGAAGGAGGGGGGTAAGAGAGCACAGCCTGCACTGCTGAGTGGAGAAATGTCCACGAGAGAGCCAGGAGTGGAAGAGAGAGCCACCAACACAACCAACAACACAAAACTGGGCTGCGCAGTGATTTTGACAAGCGACAGACTGCAGCGTGTAGGATCTCCTAAGCTTGCACACAGGGCCAGCACAAGGGGTTTGCAGGAAGGGCGGCTGCCCTGGGCGCTGCAAAATCATGTGAAGTGGAGAGGCACCACAAGGAGATGGGGGGGAGATTTGTGTTGGAAGGCGGAATTTGGGGGGGGGGGCGGCAGGGGGGATGTATTGTTCTAGTTGGGGAAATTTGGGGGGAGGGGGAGTGCTAAGAGTGGTGATTTAGGGGGATTTGTGTTGGGAGGGGGAAGAAAATGTATGCTACGATTGGGGGATTTGGGGGGAATTTGTGCTTAGAGGGGGATTTAAAATGGGGGGAGAAGATGTCTACTAGGAGGGGACATTTTAGAGGTAGAGGATTTGTGCTAGGAGGAGTCTTTTTTTTTGGGGGGGGGGCAAAGATTTGTACTGAGAGGGGGAATTTCAGCAGGGGGGTTGATTTGTACTTGGAGGAGGGGGAATTTATGCTTAGGGGGGAAACATGCAGAATAGTGCTCAGTGCTTTTGTGGGGGGATTTTGGCTGACACATAATGCTCACACTTATTGGGGGGTGCAGTTTGGCATGTTTGCCCTGGGCTCTAGTTGACCTTTTCATGGCACTGCTTGAATATCAGGAATGGGGGGGTGCAGTTTGGCATCCATGCCCTGGGCACTGGATGACCTGGTCCCGATACTGCAAGTGTGCACCCCTGTCCACTAACCTTGCAGCTAAAGTGGGCATTGGTTGGGAAGGTGGTAAAAGCAGGGCTTTTTTTCAGCGGGAACGCGGAGGAACGCAGTTCTGGCACCTCTGGCACTGAATTTAGATAATGGCTGGGGGGTGCTGGAGGGTCTATTCCTGGCTGCTGGAGGGAATCTATTGTTGCAGAGGGATCTATTGTTGCTGGGAAGGACCTACTATTGAGTGAGGAGTCTATCGATGCTGGCTGCTGGGAGACCTTTTGTTGCTGGGGTGGATCTATTTTGCGGGGAGTGGGTATTGTTTTTGGTGGGAGGTCTAATGTTGCTGGGGTGTTCTATTTTTTGTGGAGGGGTCTAGTGCTGCTGGCTGCAGGGAATCTATTTTACTGCTTTCCTTGTTATCATTAATAAATTCCATACAAATTACGTAGCACCACAAAATGATACTTGGTTCTGTATTTTCCTAAAGGGGTGATACTGGGAGGTGGGTAGGGGTGGAACCAAGGGACAGTGCTCGGAGGTGGGTAGGGGGTGGAGCCAAGGGAGAGTGCTCAGAGGTGGGTAGGGGTGGAGAAAAGGGGTGATGTAAAGGGGGGAGTACCTGCACCTATTCTCTAAGAAAAAAAGCCCTGGCTAAAAGCACATGTCAACCAATGAGTTTTACCTTCCCCCCAACCTCAAGCTCCTAAAGGACTTTAGATATCTCCGTCCATGCCTGTACTGAATCAAAGGACTCCTCATATTTCTGATGAATCGCTTTGTTTACAAAAGTTCTGGATAATTAAACCGTAATATTCCGTAGTCTGAAAGTCACCGGTGCCATCATGTTGCCGCCACGTCTGTTGACACATCCACAAGTCGTTATGAACAAAAAGACCTTCGCTTCACCTTTTCCAACCCGTATATTCCAGGCAACTTTTCTGCTCCATCAAGAGAACGCTTTTAATTTCGAAGGACTTTGATGGATTTTACTATTATTCTAACAACCATTCGGACACCATCAACTCCACTGGAGGATATCACTTTTTCTCTTAATTTTGGAGCCTGCGGTCCGTAACGCCATGCTAGCACTTCCTTCACTGGGATGTATGGGAAGACAATAAAAATATAATAGCTGTGCTTCACTGGATCAAAGCAGTATTTTACTTTTAAAGAGCATCCTCCTAATACCCAATCATTCTTGCCCTATTAATCTACAGAGATGGATTGCATTCCTGCGTGTTTTACAGCGCATACAAAATACTCAATAATGGAAGGAGATATAAAAGGGAAACGTACGCAGTTTTTTCTTCCTTTAGCACTCTTTGAAATATATTTTTAATTTACCTAAATTTATTTATTTAATTTCTTTTATTTTTTCAACTTTACAACTGTACCCACAGTATTATACAAAATTGCAAATCTGTTTTTAAAAAAATGCAAATTTTAATTTAAAATTTTAATATTTATTTTTAATGCAATGTTATCTATACCTCTTTAAGAATTTGGGAAAACCCTATTAATCTACAGAGATGGACTGCATTCCTACATTACATTACATTACAGCTGGGAAAAAATTATCAAAAACGAAAGGAGATATAAAAGGAAACATATTACCACTGCCACAAGTCACAGTTTTTTTTTTTCTTTTAGCACCCTTTAACCACTTCAGCCCCGGAAGGTTTTTTTTTGCAATGCTGACAATTGCGCGGTCGTGCGCCGTAAAATGTATATCCTTTTTTCCCCACAAATAGAGCTTTCTTTTGGTGGTATTTGATATTGATAACCTCTGTGGTTTTTATTTTTTGCGCTATAAACAAAAAAAAGAGTGACAATTTTGAAAAAAAAAAACAATATTTTTTACTTTCTGCTATAAAATATATCCAATAAAAAAAATCTAATTTCTTCATCAATTTAGGCCAATATGTATTCTGCTAAATATTTTTGGTAAAAACAAAAAAGACCCCAATAAGAGGACAAACTATGGGATATTTTTATGGCATTTTTATTTACTTATTTTTTTACTAGTAATGACGGCGCTCATCGATTTTTAGCGGGACTGCGACATTGCGGCGGATAAATTGGACACCTGACACTTTTGACATTTTTTGGGGAACCAGTGACATTACTACAGTGATCAGTGCTAAAAATATACACAGTCACTGTACTAATCACACTGGCAGGGAAGGGGTTAACATCAGGGGCGATCAAAGGGTTAAGTGTGTCCCTAGGGGGTGCTTGCTAACTGTGCGGGGAATGGTCTGACTGGGTGAAGACAGAGATCGGTGTTCCTGCTTAGCAGGAACACAAGATCTCCATCTTTTCCCTGTCAGAACAGCGATCTGCCTTGTTTACATAGGCAGATCACTATTCTGCCTCTCTCGGGAACTATTGGGGGTGAGCGGCGGACATCAGGTCCGTCGGACCTGCTGATTGGCTCCCTCTCTGTCCGATTGGCGGGCACGTGCGCCCCCAGTATCTATTGCATGAAATGATGTACAGGTTCGCACAATAAAGCCGACCCGCCACAGTACATCTGCAGTAGGCGGTCGGCAGGTGGTTAAGGTCCGCCGCATAGCAGTTTTACTGCTACAGGATGGCACCACTGTGCCGGATCATGTATATATCATCATCCAACCCTTTGCGCGCTGCTGCCGTTTTACTCTTGCTGTGTTTACACAGCGGGAGCCGATCGGCAGGTACTGTGGACTGAATGTCCACCGGCACCCTACAATCATCAGGCAGAGAGACAGAACGGTGATCTGTAAACACGGTAGATTGCGGTTCTGACAGGAGGGAAGGGATAGAATTTGTGGAATTTTTGAATAAATTCCATCTCTTCCCCCTAGTAAAAGCACCTCACACAGTACACATAAACACTGGCTAGGCACACAGTTAACCCTTTGATCGCCCCTGATGTTAAAACCTTCCCTAGCCAGTGTCATTAGCACAGTGACAATGCATATTTTTTAGCACTGATCACTGTATTATGCCCTGTACACACGATCGGACATTGATCGGACATTCCGACGACAAAATCCGTCTGATTTTTTCCTACGGATTTTGTGCCAAACTTGTCTTGCATACGCACGGTCGCACAAAGTTGTCGGAAAATCCGATCGTTCTGAACACGGTGACGTAAAACACGTCGGGACTATAAACGGGGCAGTAGCCAATAGCTTACGTCTCCTAATTTATTCTGAGCATGCGTGGCACTTTGTGCATCGGATTTGTGTACACACGATCGGAATTTAAACGATCGGATTTTGTTGTCGGAAAATTTTATATCCTGCTCTCAAATTTTGTGTGCCGGAAATTCTGACGGAAAAAGTCAGATGGAGCCCACACACGATCCGACAGCACAATTCGATCGCACTTTTTCCTTCGGAAAATTCGACCGTGTGTCACTGGTCCCCAAAAAGTGTCAAAGGTGTCAATATCGCAGTCCCACTATAAGTCGCGAATCGCTACCATTACTAAAAAAAATTAAAAATTTTTTAAAAATCCCATAGTTTGTAGAAGCTTTTAACTTAACTCTAGTTTGTAGAAGCTAATAACTTTTGCTCAAACCAATCAATATGCGCTTATTGGGATTTTTTTTTACCAAAAATATGTTTTAGAATTGGCCTAAATTTCTGAAGAACTTTGTTTTTTTTTTCAATATTTTGATTTTTGTAGAAATTCGATTTTTTCAGTTTTTTGATTGGATATGTTTTGTCGCAAAGAAAAAAAGGAGCAAAAAAAATACCTTTTCCAAAATTGTCGATCTTTTTTTTGTTTATGGTGCAAAAAATAGAAAAACACAAAGGTGATCAAATACCACCAAAAGAAAACTCTATTTGTGGGAAAAAAAGGACGTCAATTTTGTTTGGGAGCCACGTCGCACGACCGCGCAATTGTCAGTTAAAGTAATGCAGTGCCGTATCGCAAAAAATGGCCTCTGTCATGAAGGAGGATAAATCTTCCGGAGGTCAAGTGGTTAAAAAATATTTTTAAATTACTTTATTTTTTTTAATTTTTCCACTTTCGGTTTCTTTTCCCACAGTGTTATAATGAAAAAATGGCAAATCTTTTTAAAGATTTGCAAATTTTGCAGTAATTTTAATTTTAATATTTATTTTAAATCAATTGTATCTTTATACTGTACCTCTTTAAGTATCTAGGAAATTGTCATTAATAATTAATACTATATGCATTTCTCAACAGAGATTAATAATTAAATAATAATGATTTCGCAGTTTCGGGAGGTCTTGTGGTTATTTGTTAGCCGTTCACTGCGCTATAGATCAACATTCCCTCCCCCTCCACCCGAGCAAGTTGTCCCTGATGTCTCCAGGAATCTAATTTCTGTAGTAAAATTGCTTTCTCTCTGAGCAGGGCCACAATGGTATAATTGATGACACCATTAAATTCCCCAGGATCCAACTAATTATCTTATTCCGAGAGAAATATTGCAAGGAGCCACGTGAGGCATTGCTACATGGATGCTAATGTGCACTCAGCCAGAGGTTGCAACCTTTGTGAAAAAGAATGTGTTACTGATACATTGAATAAACTTATGTCAAAAATTCTTCCAAAGTAGGAGAAATAAAAAGGAAAAGCATGGCCTGGCTATGTATTGACAGATATCTCCTCTATTTTAACCACTAGCTGCCCAAGCCAATTCTGACAATTCTGTCGTGATTTTTTTTTTTTTCTTGAGAATAAAAAAGTAGGTGTTGCAATTTTTTTAAATGTCACACGGTAGTTGCATAGCGCTTTTTCAAATGCAATTTTTTATTTTTTTTGAAAAATACACTTTAATGAATTTTAGTGAGCACAAACACATATAAATATAACACTCATTTTGTTTGTAAAATATAAAAAGATACCCAGTGGCAGCTGGTGCTCAATTTTCTTGGGGGGGGGGGGCAACCTGCGACCTCCCCAGCCAGCCAGACACCCCCCCCAGCCAGCTCGCTTGCCCAATCGATCGCCCCTACCTCCCGTCGCCCCTGCACTTACCCCATCCAGGTTGCGGCTTCCCCCCTGTGTTTCCTTCCTAGTCCTGGTGGTCACTTCTCCTCACGGCCAATCAGGACTTAGGACCTGCAGCCAATTGGCTCTTAGGACTCCCAGCCAATCGGGTCTCAGGACCCGCTTCCTGATTGCCCGAGAGGAGAAACAGGAAGACATTAGTGAGTATTAATTCGCTGATGTCACACAACCTCCCTTTTTGAAGCCAGTTCGAGCCTAGTTAGAGTTTAGGCCGATATGTATCCTTCTACATATTTTTGGTAATAAAAAGCGCAATAAGCGTGTATTGATTGGTTTGCGCAAAAGTTCTAGCGTCTACAAAATAGGGCATAGATTTATGGCATTTTTATTATTATTATTTTTTTTACTAGTAATGGCGGCGATCTGCAATTTTTATTGGGACTGCGATATTGCGGTGGACAAATTGAACACTTTTGACACATTTTTGGGAACATTGACAAATATATAGCGATCAGTGCTATAAAAATGCACTGATTACTGTATAAATGTCACTGGCAGGGAAGGGGTTAAACACTAGGGGGCGATCAAGGGGTTAACTGTGTTCCGTAGGTGTGTTCTAACTGCAGGGGGGATGGGACTGACTAGAGGAGATGACAGATCGGTGTTCATACTTAGTATGAACACACGATCTGTGTCTACTTCCCTGAAAGAACCAGGATTTGTGTGTTTACACACACAGATCCTGGTTCTCGCTCTGTCACAAGCGATCACGGGTGCCCAGCAGTCATCGCGCCCAGGCACTTGCATCAGCTCTGGGCACACGCTGCGGGCGCACGCTCGCCCCTAGTGGCCAAAAGGCGAAACGTCGTTACACCCACCCGTGCCATTCTGCCGCAGTAAAACTGCGGCGGCTGGTCAGCAAGCAGTTAAATTATCCATAGGCAACACTTTAAAAGCCATTACAGGTTACCAGTTTAGAGTTACACAGGGGTCTGGTGTTAGAATTATTGCTCTCACTCTGATGTTTCATTATTTCTTTTATTTCTTTTTTACATTTTTATGCTTTACCTTTATTTTTACACTGTAACTTTAAGTTTTTGTTTTCTTAGTTTTTTTTATCACTTTTATTGCTATCACATGGGTTGAATAACATCCCTTATGTTAGCATGGGTCATGGGTCTTTATGTAGACCCCAGATCTCTCCCCTGACCTCCAAAGTAGCCGATCAAACCAAGCTCGGTTTGATCTGCTGCTTCCCAAGCCAGCAATGGCTTGTAAACAACATCAGTTCCTCTCACTGTTTCTGGGGGAGCCAATGTCACCAGGTACATCCTTACTGGGCTGCCCAATTGGACGTAAGAAGCCGGTAAAGGCGGCAGCGACGAGAGGGGGATGGGACCCCCTTCTGCCAACTGTAAAGTAATCCAGAGGCTGTTTAGCTGCTAGGATTACTTTTACCATGAAAGGAATCGCTGGAAAAACAAAATATACTGGGCTCGTGGTTGTAGTTGTAGCCTCAACCCTGATCATGGTATAACTGCTTCAATACGAGGCCATATATATACTTACGTACAGCGGTATTGAAGCAGTTAAAATAGGTAAACCTATTCTTGGACCTATGAGTATTTAGTGGTTTTGGGATGCACCCTCCACCTCTTTAATCTTCATGCCTAAGATATATTTTTTTTTAAATTACAACGAAAGTGTTAAACTAAAAGTTCAATAAGATTTTAATCAAAACCTCCAAACAATATATATTTCTGAAAGCATAGACCCTGGAAAATAAAATGGTGGTAGCCCAAATTTTTATGTTACGTGATATTAATTCAAGGGTTTATCGAGCACAAATTATCAGTATAAAAAATACATTTAAGTTTAGTGCAATATATTACCCAGTTTTGTGGGTAAAATATAAAAGATGAGGTTGCGCCAAGTAAATAGATACCCAAAGTTTTGAGCCTTAAAATTGCGTATGTCCATGAAATGACCACAAACTTTACCCAAATATTTCCATAGGCTATCCTTTAAAAGCGAACAGGAAAAAGTGAAAAAAAAAACTGCGCATCAAAGAAAATAATGGTAATAATATGTGCTGCAGAGTCCTATATGTGACACAAACACACAGACGTAAAATTAGGAAAATAATGTGTGTAACTAAAAAGTGTTCCCAACTTCATTGAGAACAAAATGCAGGAAAACATATGTGCATATAATAAACCGGAAACAGGTGCAAGGTTTTGAAAAGTGATCCAACCTCCCCTTGATCAAATATAAAAAACAATAATAAATATATCAAAACATTGGTGCAAAAAACATGAACGTGAAGAGCTGCAATGTATGATACAAGTAAATAAATAAATTTAGAATGATGAAATAAAAAAGTCCATATACATGAACACCCAAAAGTGATTTAGCAATCCTAAATTGTCCAATTATGTGAAATCCCAGCTGTATCGGTCCACCACCATAGATAAAGTGCCTTGCCGCTTACCAGAACCCCTGTACCCCCAGTTACAGAGGGTCTAAATGGGCTTTGAAATCCTGCTATTCCGAACCATCAAGGAGTCAGGTGGAAGCTGGAATAGGACATCAGAAACTGTGGTGCAGATGGATGGATCCACAAGGAAAAGAAAGGCTCATCCCTCAGCGGAGTATTATCATGATAAAGGGAAAAACAGAAGAGGGCTCCGATAGTGTAAAATCAAATGATATTTATTAAAAAATATAGTAAAAACTCACATATAATTTGGAAAAAAATCCTCTGAAGAAAGACAGTCTGTGGCACCGGCCGGATGTTCACAGACAACCCGTCCTGCTGGAGTTGCAACGACAGTGGGAGGTGACGCGATGACACCGCTCAGCCCTACGCTGCGTTTCGCAAGAAAATTGCGTTTTCCAGGGGCACGGGCGGCACATCACGTCACCTCCCTTAAATAGTAAAACATAATAAGGTAGAAGCCTCACTCTGGGTTCCATCCAAACTGGATCTCCGCAGTAGCCTAAAACGCAAGTGGCTGGATCCAGGTGCGCATGCGCGCCCTGTGTCCCAACCTCCGTTGTGTGATGTTACGTCGGACGGTTACTGGATGCTCGGAGCGAGGATTGGCAGAGTGCATATGCGCTTGCACGCCCTAGATCCTGACCTGCATCACATGATGCTGTGTCAGATGGCTAGCTAGGTCCCTCTATTGCACATGGGCAGCCAAGGCAAAAAAAAAAAGAAGGGGATAAAGAATAAATAAATAAATGCCGGCCATTCACAAAGGATCCTCCAACCCCGCGCACCACACCCCATCAAATCGGAGGATGCGCACCTCGAAGGGGCCCACGCTTCACACCAACAACACGCGTCCACACCAGGGCGGACAATCCAAGTCCACACCGCAACATATGTAAAAATCTAAGTGGTGTCACGGATGAGTAAAGCATGAAATTGGAGCCTCCGGGGACATGAAAAAAGGGGAGAGGGGGGACCCCTGGTGGCCATCCTAAAAATTACATGCAAAAAGAAGTGTTTTTTAAATTTGCATGGACGGTGGATGGATGGATATACATGCAAATACATGTATAAATAAAAAATGGAAAATAGAGAGCAAATAAACAAAAATAAAAATAAAAATATACCAAAAGTATATAAAATAAAGTGAACATGGGCCAATATATACTAAAATATAATAAAATGAAAATGTGAAAGCCCCTTAATGTTAAATGTGGGCTAAACCCAAAAAATGAGAGTTCCCTCCCACGATCTCCAAAAAATGTAATCATGTTGGTGCATGATTGTCCAGTACGATATACCAAACCAACCATGAAAACACTATAATTGAAAAAAAACGAAGGCTCAACCGGTGCTCCAGTTGTGAGAACCCAGAGCGATGACTTTAACAATAAATTCATAAGTTACATTGCATAATAAAAGGAAAAAAAACAAAGCAAACCAACAGTAAGTTATGCGTTATTAATAAAGGCGTTCACGTCTGTGTCGACGTTCATGCCAAATGGCACATAACTTTTGACTTTATATATCCAGGACATCTCTAACTTGGATATTTCCCTAATAAGTGAACTGCCTCGCCAGTGGGGTTTGTACTTGTCAATCCCTAGAAATAGTGTCTTAGAGGGATCTCTCCTGTGGACCTGATCGTAATGCCTGGAGACAGGGTATTTATCATAACCTCTTCTTATGTTCCCTATGTGTTTGTTTAAACGGACACGTAGGGCCCTTTTGGTCCTCCCTATATACTGGAGCCCACAGGAACATTGTAGGAGATAGACCACCCCTTCAGAGCCACAAGTAATAAATGGTTCAATATTATGTGAACGCCCGGTGCTAGTGGATGTAAACGTCGTGATACGTCTAGATCTATTAGCGTTAAGAGAGCACACCTGGCATTTTCCACACCTATAGAACCCGGTCAGATTCTGGAGAAAGGATCTGGTTTCCCATGGGGGGTCTTCCACCTGACTCCTTGATGGTCCGGAATAGCAGGATTTCAAAGCCCATTTAGACCCTCTGTAACGGGGGGTCATGGGGTTCTGGTAAGCGGCCAGGCACTTTATCTATGGTGGTGGACCCATACACCTGGGATTTCACATAATTGGACAATTTTGGATTGCTAAATCACTTTTGGGTGTTCATGTATATGGACTTTTTTATTTCATCATTCTAAATTTATTTATTTACTTGTAACATACATTGCAGCTCTTCACGTTCATGTTTTTTGCACCAATGTTTTGATATATTTATTATTGTTTTTTATATTTGCTCAAGGGGAGGTTGGATCACGTTTCAAAACCTTGCACCTGTTTCTGGTTTATTATATGCACATATGTTTTCCTGCATTTTGTTCTCAATGAAGTTGGGAACACTTTTTAGTTACACACATTGTTTTAAGCGCGAGTCATTATTTTCCTATTCTTTAAAAGCCCCTACAGGTCATTCGTTTAGACTCAACTGTAAATAATGGTCCCAGGATTTTTTTTTTTTATTCTGGCATGTGCAGTGATATGTAACATGTGAAGCACATTCAACATTGTCATATGTAGGTGCTTCACGTGTGTGTTTATTTATGCTTGTATGTGCATGCACATGTGGAAGGGGTTGGCTGAAAGTTTTTGAGGGGTGTTGGAGTGTTTGGGTGTAACTTTTTTGCACTTTTTTTTATCACATAGAGGACCAAGCATTTCCTTTGTGATACTACCAGGTTTACATGAGTTCTTTTAGACTTCTTATCAACCCCTGGAGTCTAACCTGCCTTCCACTAAAGCTAACAGAGTGCAGATCATGCTTTAGCTCTTTCCATGGCCACAGGAAAAGGAAAAGTGACCCGGAGCCAGACCTGGAAGTGGTGTAATGCACATCGCTTACATGTTTTTTTTTTTATTTGAAGAGCCTCAGGGTTAAGGTGTTAAGGGTGGGGAATGGAGGTCTCTAAAGTGGAACTTCACCCATTTTAGCAAGGTCCTCTCTCCTGCCTCTTACATATTTCCAAAACCATTTTTTTGTTTTTGAAAAAGTAAACATTTTAACATTTCTTACTGTATTATTGTTTCGATGAATCGATTAATCAGTTAATAATCTTATAAAAAAGAGTGGTGTATAATTTAGTTAATATGTAAAGTTTTAAAAAAAGGCAATTTATTCCTATATATCTCTATGCAGTGGTAAATATAAATAACCAACATTATATGGTTAGGGAGCAAAATATCTAATCCACTCTGATAATAACAGACAAAAGAGATATATACTGTATATACTATTAGAGGATATATACTGTATATACTATTAAAATGTGAATCTGGTAAATATCAGATCCCGAGATCAAATTTTTTTATTTAACAAACAATGTCTTCCTTCAAAAAAAAAAAAAAGTTATTTTAAGAACGTTAGTTCGATTTTCTAATCGTTATTGGGGTCAAAACTACGTTCATTTTCAACCACAGTGACGGGAAAATTTTGAAATAATAGCAAACTTCTTGGTGAAAGGAATTTTCAGACAGTGTATGTGGTTTTCGTTCAGAAATTACATTCAATTTAAAAACAGAATGTTAAAAACAAGTGAAAATTTCAAACAACATTCTTTCATTCAGCGAATGTACAAAGATTTCTCGTTTGAATATTTTGTCTGAAAATTGATCGGTGTGGCCAGCATAAGGCTTGGTACACACCTATGCAGTTTGCTTTTGATCTGTTTCTGCAGTGCTTTTTGCTGTGCGTTTTGACTTTTGCGCACGTGATTGTGCTGCGATTTGCCTTTTTGCATTTATTTTTGGCCAATTTGTTGTTGGGAAGATTAAAAAAACAAAAACTGCTGCAATAATTACATGCTTTTCTGCAGCTTTTCCGTTGAAGTATATTGAACCAAAAAAAGCACAGTTTTGCATTAAAAAAAAGTCCCTGACCCTTTCCAAATACGCAGCGGCTGAAAAAAGCATAGATGTGAACGTGTCCCATAGGAAACCATGTAAATGAGCTGTAGTGCGTTTTTGCAAAAAATCACCAAACACAAAGATGTGAACCAGGTCTAAGACGTTTAGTAACATAGTGGGGTTAAAAAAACTAAAATTAGCCCTTTATAGTACAAAGAAAAACAGATCATCACTATTGTAAGGGGTTCATTTTTTTTTACTGTAGTGTAAGTAATATTTACAGTAGCGATTATTTGCTCTTTTTGTACTATTAAGGGATTATTTTAGTTTTTTTTAACCCCATTATGTTACTGGCCGATTAATCGATTATGAAAATAGTAATCGATTAATTTCATAATCGATTAGTTGTCGATTAATCGATTAGTTGTTTCAGCCCTACATGTGTGTGCATGAGCAAGATCTCATAACCTACTCTCCGGGGTGTGTGATTTAGACATCCCAGGATGCAGTTTGCAAGATCTCACCAAAGGACTGGCAGAGACCCACCGTGTGTCTTTGCAAATGAATGATCTGGCCTGTGTACAGATGCTGCTGGCACCCCAGTGTTTACCTGACTCGAGTGTGAACTATGTGTTCTGGTTACTTGCATTACACCCCATTAGTAACTTCAGACAAGGACAAAGTTTCAAAAGCCTTACTAAAAAACTTGGTCATTCCAGATAACAACAGTAATGCCCCATACACACGGTCGGATTTTCCTACGGAAAATGTTCGATGGGAGCCTTTTGTCGGAAATTCCGACCGTGTGTAGGCTTCATCGGACAGTTTCCATTGGAATTTCCGTCGCACAAAATTTGAGATCTGGTTCTCAAATTTTTCGACAACAAAATCCGTTTGCGTAAATTCCGATCGTGTGTACACAATTCCGACGCACAAAGTGCCACGCATGCTCGGAATCAAGCAGAAGAGCTGCACTGGCTACTGAACTTCATTTTTCTCGTCTCGTCGTACGTGTTGTACGTAACTACGTTCTTGAGGTTCGGAATTTCCGACCAACTTTGTGTGACCGTGTGTATGCAAGACAAGTTGGAGCCAACATCAATCGGAAAAATACCATGGATTTTGTTGTCGGAATGTGCAATTGTGTGTACGAGGCATAACTGAAAAACTTGGTCATTCCAGATAACAGCAGTAATGCCGCGTACACACGACCGGACTTTGCGGCATACTTGGTTCGGCGGACCGGAGTCCGTCGGACAATTCGATCGTGTGTGGGCTCCAGCGGACTTTTTTTTCCCCAAAAGGACCTAGAAATGAAACATGTTTCAAATCTTTTCGATGGACTCGAGTCCGGTCAAAAAGTCCGCTCGTCTGTATGCTAGTCCGACGAACAAGAAACGACGCTAGGGCAGCTATTGGCTACTAGCTATGAACTTCCTTGTTTTAGTCCGGTCGTACGTCATCACGTACAAATCCGTTGGACTTTGATTGATCGTGTGTAGGCAAGTCCGTTCATTCAGAAAGTCCGTCGTAAAGTCCGTCAAAAAGTCCGCAGGACAAAGTCTGCCATAAAGTCAATTCGTATGTACGTGTCACGTAACTTACAGCGGAGTCTGAAATGACGAGGGCGGCCTCTTGCACGGTCCCGGTCCTAGCGTCCCTGGAGGTTGAGACAGGGTTGCTAGGGCGGCGGAAGGGTGCAGGTGCCTGCTGGCAGGATCAGGAACCCAGAAGTCTTCGGAAGGAAGCTGAGGTGCTGATCCCTGGATGGATGCAGGAGAGGTCCAGCAGAGGAACTTGCAGGGTCAAGGCAGGCAGGAGTTGGCAACATGCTGGCAACGAGGTACACAATCGGCAGGCACAGACATGGTCAGGGACTGGCGGAGGTTGGCAACAAACTGGCAGCGGGGTACCGAATCAGGAGACAGAGCCGTAGTCAGGAGTCCAAGCCGGGTTCAATACAGGAAGCAAGGCAGGCAGAGATGTAGGGGTGATCCGAGGGGGTAGTCAAGGCAAGCAGAGGTTCAAGATCAGGGTCAAGTAAACAAGGCAACAGCAAGGGTTCAGGAACGAGCTGAGACAATCCAGCATTGATGCTAGTCTGCTGATCGTTTAAATAGGGCGCCTTGCGCCGTGATTCGTTGGAGTGCGAGCGTGCACGCGCTGACGTGCCCTCGTTCGTACGATCGCATTGCGTGCGTACCTAGTCCGGGGCTCGCTCGTTCTTACCGTACGTCCGGCTGGCACCCGGGAACGAGCGTTTGTGATGGTTCTCTGACATTGCCCCCTCCTTAAGGGCAGCCTCCGGATGCCCACCTGAGACCTCCTTTCCGGATGAGCACGATGAAAGGCTTGTATGAGTCTTGGGGCATGGAGGTTCGCTTCTGGTTCCCAGGAGTTTTCTTCTGGACCAAAACCCTTCCATTTAATTAAATATTGATTTTGTCCCCGCCTTCTCCTGCAATCCACAATGGTCTCAATTTCGAACTCTTCTTCCCCATCTACCATTATGGCCTCTGGGGGCCCTCTTTCACGACCAGGAAAGGGATTAACCACATCAGGCTTCAACAAGGAGGTATGAACCACAGGGTGAATCTTAAATGAGTCGGGAAGTTCAAGCTCATAAGCCACTGGATTAATTTTTCTCTTGACCGGAAAGGGTCCTAGGTATTTAGGTCCCAATTTCCTGGATGGGCAGGTAAGTTTTAGATTCAAGGTTGACAGCCACACACGATCACCAACCTTCAAATCCAGTTCTCCTCTCCTCTTTCTATCAAAGAACCTCTTATTAACCTTTTGTGCTTTGGCAATGGTATCCTTTAACACCTGGTTATTGGTAGTAAGGAAATTTAATCTGTCCTGAACTGCAGGCAAAGGAGAGTCCGGAATCAATGTAGGCAAGAAGGAAGGATGAAACCCGTAGTTAGAGAAGAAGGGTGATTGGTTGGTGGCGGTATGAGCAGAGTTGTTAAATGCAAATTCTGCCAGCGGCAGAAGTGAGGCCCAATCTTCTTGGGAGAAGGAGGTGAAGCAACGCAGATATTGCTCCAGCGTTTGGCTGGTACGCTCAGTCTGTCCGTTGGACTGGGGATGATAAGCCGAAGAAAAGTTGAGTTTGATGCCCAGCGCTTCGCACAGTGCTTTCCAAAATTTTGAAGTAAACTGTACTCCTCGATCCGAGACGATGTCACTAGGGATTCCATGCAGTCTAACAACTTCTTTAACAAAGACTTTAGCAGTTTCAGTTGCTGATGGGGTCCCTTTCATAGGGATGAAATGTGACATCCTGGAGAGGCGGTCTACCACTACAAAAATAGATGAGAACCCCTCTGATGGAGGGAGCTCTACGATAAAGTCCATTGCGATTTTATCCCAGGGTCTCTCAGGAATGGGTAGAGGTCTTAATAGTCCCCATGCTTTGTTCTTGCTGTTCTTGTTCCTGAGACAGATTGAACATGAGCCAACATATTTCCTGCAGTCCTTTGCTAAACTAGGCCACCAGAAATGTCTCTGGATCAAATCCATGGTTTTGTATCCCCCAAAATGGCCGGCTAGTGGGTAGTCATGACACACTTGTAGGATGGCAGCACGTAAATTCTGTGGTATGAAAATTTTATTACCCCGCCAATAGAGCCCATCGTTCTCCTGAAGGTCTGTATCCGGAGACAGAGAGACTTCGCTGGATGCTTGACGGATCTGTGACATTAGGTCGGTTTGAATAAGTAGAAAATTTCCAGCCTGCAGGATAGTATCAGTTTGAGGTGGAACTTCAACTTCTGTAAACATACGCGATAACGCGTCAGGTTTCACATTCTTGGAGCCGGGCCGGTAGGTTATGTGGAAGTTAAAGCGTGAAAAGAAAAGAGCCCACCTTGCTTGTCTGGGCCTGAGGCGTTTGGCGGTCCCGAGGTATTCCAAATTTTTGTGATCCATGAAGATCAGTATTGGGTGTGTTGCTCCTTCCAAGAGGTACCGCCACTCTTCTAAAGCCAATTTGATTGCCAACAGTTCTCGGTCCCCCACATCATAGTTCCTCTCTGAAGGTCCCAACTTCTTTGAGAAGAAGGCCACAGGGTGCATTAGATTCTTGGGTCCTTGGCGCTGGGACAGGATGGCCCCTACGGCGCTCTCTGAGGCGTCCACCTCCAGGATGTATGGAAGAGCGGGGTCAGGGTGCTTTAATAATGGAGCTGAGGTAAAAAGTCCCTTTAACTTATCAAAAGCAGCTTGGGCTGCCTCTGTCCATTGAAAACGGTTCTGTTTCTTGGTGAGCTGGGTGATGGGCATGATGATACCAGAGAAGTTTTTAATGAATTTCCTGTAGAAATTAGAGAAGCCGACGAACCGTTGTACCCCTTTCTTATCAGTGGGAGGTGGCCAGGACGTTATGGCTGCGACTTTTTGAGGATCCATTGCCATACCTCCTGTAGAAATCACCAGTCCGAGGAAGTGGATGGTCTGCTGTTCAAATTCGCATTTCTCGGCCTTGGCATAGAGTACATTTTGTCTTAGCCTCAGAAGGACTTGTTTCACATGGACACGGTGAAGATCTAAAGAGGCTGAGAAAACTAGGATATCGTCTAGGTAGACGATCATGAATAGATCTAGAAAGTCTCTGAAAATATTATTCACAAAATGCTGGAAGGTTGCTGGAGCGTTGCATAATCCGAAGGGCATGACGAGGTATTCAAAGTGGCCAAAACGAGTCCGGATGTCACGGAAGACAAGTCGCCTCCGTTCGCCGGGCTGCGGGGCGCATGCGCAGGGGGTTGCTGTTGAGACGTGCACCCGTTCGCGGCCTGATGGTGCGGCGCGCGCGGGTGCACGGCGGCCCACGTGTGCGCGCCGTCGCCCGTGCGGGTGCCCGGTAGCGCGTCATGCTGACGCGTCCACTGGGAGGTTACTTTAGACGACACCAGCACCCAGTCGGGTTGCTGGTTTGTCGTCAGTCTACCCTGCCTGTGTTTGAACTCCTGCTTCCTGTCTCTTGTGAAACCGACCCCCTGCCTGTACCTACGACCACTCTCTGCTTGCTGGATACCCTGACCTTCTGCCTGAACAACGACCACTCTCTGCTTGCTGGATACCTTGACCCTCTGCCTGAATAACGACCACTCTCTGTTTGCTGGATACCCTGACCTTCTGCCTGAACAAACGACCACTCTCTGTCTGCCAGATACCCTGACCTTCTGCCTGTTTAAGGATCACTCCAGACCTGCTGGATCTCCTGGCCTCTGCCTGTGTCTCCAACCATACTCCTCACGGGGCTGCCACCTCCCTTGATCCCCTCAGTCACAAGGACTTCCTAACCACCAGTCTGATCCCTCTTAACCTTTGCTCTTGCACTTCCAGGCACTCCTCCAGGAGACTTCCTGCCATCCAAGCCATCCGGAGTCTTCCCACCAGCTTTACCGGAGACCCGTGCCTCCGCGTGCTTCCGATCCCCTGTCTCACTTTCGGGGGTTCGGGTGCGCGTGGTCGTAAGGGCAAGCCGCTCTCGGCATCTCGGCCTCGGTGAGTATTGACTCTTGACAGTACAAACCAGCCAGATGTCCGAAGCCGACAGAGCGCGCTCTCCCTTGGAGATCTTATGCCAACAAGTCTCCGCCTTGGCCGACTCAGTACAGAGGCTGCAAGAGGGATACACGCAAGTTGATAGCTGCCTCCAACAACTGACGGGGGCACTCCCCCCTGCTGCCGCAGCTCCCGCACCTAGCAATGAAGGCCCGCTCCCTCAGGCCACTGCCAGCCCTACAGTAGTAATGGCACTTCCGGAACCCAGGGTCCCCACACCGGAACGGTTCTCGGGGGACCGTAAGAAGTTCAGGGCTTTTAAGAATGCATGCACCCTCTACTTCGCATTGCAACCCCGAACCTTCGCATCAGAAGTGGTCAAGGTGGGATTTGCGATTTCTTTGCTGTCAGAGGAACCTCAGGCCTGGGCGCACGGTCTGATGGAATCAAGGAGTCCGGTGCTTAATACTATTGATACATTCTTTGAAAGTATGGCCCAGCTGTATGATGACCCACAGCGTATGGCCACCGCCGAAGCTATCTTGCATCATCTAGTCCAGGGAAGGAGACCAATTGAGGATTACACGGTGGAATTCCGCAAATGGGCGGCCGACACTAACTGGAATGAGCCAGCCTTACGCTACCAGTACCGCCAAGGTCTATCAGAGCTCCTCAAGGATGAGCTAGCCAGGATGGAAACCCCCACATCTTTGGAGGAGTTAATTCAGGCAGCTACCAAATTAGATAGGCGCTTGAGGGAACGTCGGTCAGAACGATTCCAAAATCCTTGCCCGCCATGGTCAACCCCAAGACTCCAACCCATTCCAGTGTCTTCACCCATTACAGCAGGGCCTACTACACTTCCCGATTCCGAACCGATGCAGCTTGGTTTAGTACGACCACCACTCACCTCCGAAGAGAGACAATGTAGACGGCAGTCCAACCTGTGTCTCTATTGCGGGGGTGCCGGTCACTTCCTGCGCAACTGCCCGATAAGGCCTAGTAAGTCTTTTCAACCCAAAACAATGACTTACCAAGATAACAATACCTCTAAGTCTTACGTGATGTTGTTTATCTCGTTACAGCTACCGGAAGGGGAATCCCGCCTGCCGGCGATCATTGACTCAGGTGCATGTAGCTGCTTTATGGACGCTGCTCTGGCCCGAACCTTGCATGTGCCTTTACAACCTAAAACGCAACACCTACAAGTCCACTTGGCGGATGGGTCCCTTCCCAGCTCAGGCCCAATCACCCAAGAGACTCGACCTATTCTAGCCACCACCGATTCGGGACACCAAGAACTTCTACGCCTGGACCTTATCCATTCTCCCATGTTCCCAGTCATCCTAGGCTTACCTTGGCTACAAGCCCATGATCCTCTTATCCAATGGAGTTCTAAGATGGTCTCATTTCCCTCCTCTTACTGTTCTCAGCACTGCCGCCCTCCGAAACCCAAGATCTGTGCTACGATCTCAGCTCCTTCAGTTAACCTCCAGCATGTCCCTCAGGAGTATCATGAGTTCCAGGAAGTCTTCAGCAAACAAATGGCCGATCGCCTTCCACCTCATCGACCATACGACTGCCCAATCGACCTATTGCCAGGATCAGCAATTCCTTTTGGTCGCATCTTTCCCCTTTCCGAAACAGAGCTGGAGGCCCTCAAACAATATATAGACGAGAACCTGGAAAAGGGGTTCATCCGTCCCTCATCTTCACCTGCCGGAGCAGGTATCTTCTTTGTCGGTAAGAAGGACGGTTCTCTTAGGCCCTGTGTGGATTACCGGCAGTTGAACAACATTACTATCAAGAATCGGTACCCGTTGCCGCTCATCCCAGAGTTGTTCCAACGCTTTCGGTCAGCCAGAATCTTCTCCAAATTGGATCTCCGAGGGGCATATAATCTTATCAGAATTAGAGCTGGAGATGAATGGAAGACGGCCTTCAGATCGAGGTTCGGGCACTTCGAATACTTGGTGATGCCCTTTGGGCTCTGTAACGCCCCGGCTACGTTCCAACACCTGGTGAATGACATTTTCCGCAAATACCTAGATGACTTCCTCGTAGTCTACCTGGATGATATCTTAGTTTTTTCATCTACACTGGAACTTCATAGGGATCACGTCAGAACAGTTCTGACCATTTTGAGACAGCACAAGCTTTACCTAAAAATGGAGAAGTGCGAATTTGAGAGATCAGTTGTGCAGTTCTTAGGGTTCATCATTTCGGCAAATGGAGTAGAGATGGATCCTCAAAAGATACAGGCTATCCAGGAGTGGCCAGCTCCTTCTGATAAGAAAGGGGTCCAACGCTTTATAGGGTTCGCCAACTTCTATCGGAAGTTCATCGTTGGATTTTCTGCCATAGTGGCACGCATCACTCAGTTAACCCGTCGGCACGGTTCATTCCAGTGGTCCCAAGCAGCACAAGAAGCTTTCATAAAGCTAAAGGATCTGTTCAGTTCCGCTCCTATTCTCTGGCATCCTGATCCTTCTCATCCGTTCGTATTGGAAGTGGATGCGTCAGAAATAGCCACGGGAGCAATCCTTTCTCAGAGACAAGGACCCAAGGCCATCTTACATCCAGTCGCATTTGCTTCTCGGAAACTCAGTGCGGCAGAACTAAACTACGACGTAGGTGACAGGGAGCTGCTGGCCATAAAATTTGCCCTGGAAGAATGGAGGTACTTACTTGAGGGGGCACTTCATCCAGTGATGATTTTCACAGATCACAAGAATCTTGAGTACCTCCGAACAGCAAAACGCCTCAAACCCAGACAAGCTCGTTGGGCCCTGTTCTTTTCGCGCTTCAATTTCCATATCTCCTACAGGCCTGGCATTAAGAATGGAAAAGCAGACGCCCTGTCCCGGATGTTCTCAGCAGACCTCCAGACTTCAGAACCAAGTACAATTCTTGCACCTCAAAATTTTCTTGGGTTGACACAGACAGACCTAATGTCTTCAATCAAGAGATCGTCCAATACATGTACTGATCCGGAGGTACAATCCCTGAGGAAAGACGAAGGTCTCTTTTGGGTCCGGGGCAAAATTTTTGTACCCCAACAGACTCGGTTAACCACTCTCAAGATGTGCCACGACCATAAATTGGCCGGTCACTTCGGAGTTAGGAAGACAGCTGACTTGATCTCTCGCTCCTTCTGGTGGCCGGGTTGGAGACGAGATTGCAGGGAATATGTGGCCTCTTGCCTCCGTTGTCAACGCAACAAGGGCCAGAACACCAAATCCTGGGGTTTACTTAAACCACTACCCATTCCAGAACGACCATGGTCCGACGTGTCTATGGATTTTATTGTGGATCTACCAGCCTCAGAAGGCTACACTACCATCTTCGTTGTGGTCGACCGTCTGTCTAAGATGGCCCACTTCCTACCTATGGTAGGCACTCCTTCCGCAGTAGAAACAGCCAACGTTTTTCTGAAAGAAGTCATAAGACTTCACGGGTACCAAAGAATATAGTGTCTGACAGAGGCGTGCAATTCACGTCCAAATTTTGGAAAGAACTTTGTAAGGCCTTGGATATTAAAGCATGCCTCTCATCAGCCTATCACCCTCAGAGCAATGGCCAAACGGAGAGGACAAATCAAACTCTGGAGCAGTATCTCCGTTGCTTCTGTTCAGGATCTCAGGATGATTGGGCAAAACTCCTTCCATACGCGGAATTTGCGTATAATAACTCAGTCCACGCAGCTACCAACCAAACGCCCTTTTGGGCCAACTGCGGGTTTCATCCCACGTTCCTGACTAAGGACACTCCTGAGATAACAGTTCCTGCAGTACAGGACAGAATAATATCTTTACAAACTAACTTCCAAGAAATCCAAAGCATGCTACAGAAAGCTCAAAGGGCCTACAAGGAGCAGTATGACCGAGGCAGGAAGGAGAATCCAACATTTAACATAGGGGAGGAGGTTTGGTTGTCCACCTCTAATCTCAAGCTGCAGTTGCCATCCCGAAAACTAGGACCTAAATTTATTGGCCCTTTTCCTATCAAAAGGATCATCAACCCTGTGGCCATGGAGTTAGCCCTGCCTAAAACATACAAGATCCATCCTGTCTTTCATGTATCTTTATTGAAGCCTGTTGTACCCAGTCCGTTTCCAGAAAGAGGAGAGGTTCCTCCCCCACCAATCAGGGTGGACGGTGAGAACGAGTTCGAGGTGGAGGCTATCCTGGGTTGTAGAAAGAGGGGCAGACAATTACAGTACCTGATCCAATGGAAGGGATACCCACCTGAAGACAATTCATGGGAGCCTTTCATCAAGACCATCCGGAATTGATGTCTAGCCTGGGCGTCCGGTGTCCGCCCTTAGGAGGGGGGCACTGTCACGGAAGACAAGTCGCCTCCGTTCGCCGGGCTGCGGGGCGCATGCGCAGGGTGTTGCTGTTGAGACGTGCACCCGTTCGCGGCCTGATGGTGCGGCACGCGCGGGTGCACGGCGGCCCACGTGTGCGCGCCGTCGCCCGTGCGGGTGCCCGGTAGCGCGTCATGCTGACGCGTCCACTGGGAGGTTACTGTAGATGACACCAGCACCCAGTCGGGTTGCTGGTTTGTCGTCAGTCTACCCTGCCTGTGTTTGAACTCCTGCTTCCTGTCTCTTGTGAAACCGACCCCCTGCCTGTACCTACGACCACTCTCTGCTTGCTGGATACCCTGACCTTCTGCCTGAACAACGACCACTCTCTGCTTGCTGGATACCTTGACCCTCTGCCTGAATAACGACCACTCTCTGTTTGCTGGATACCCTGACCTTCTGCCTGAACAAACGACCACTCTCTGTCTGCCAGATACCCTGATCTTCTGCCTGTTTAAGGATCACTCCAGACCTGCTGGATCTCCTGGCCTCTGCCTGTGTCTCCAACCATACTCCTCACGGGGCTGCCACCTCCCTTGATCCCCTCAGTCACAAGGACTTCCTAACCACCAGTCTGATCCCTCTTAACCTTTGCTCTTGCACTTCCAGGCACTCCTCCAGGAGACTTCCTGCCATCCAAGCCATCCGGAGTCTTCCCACCAGCTTTACCGGAGACCCGTGCCTCCGCGTGCTTCCGATCCCCTGTCTCACTTTCGGGGGTTCGGGTGTGCGTGGTCGTAAGGGCAAGCCGCTCTCGGCATCTCGGCCTCGGTGAGTATTGACTCTTGACACCGGAAGGCCGTTTTCCACTCGTCTCCTTCCCTGACTCTGATCAGATTGTAAGCACCTCGTAAATCCAACTTGGTGAAGACTCTTGCAGAGCGGAGTCTCTGGAGCAATTCTGGAATCAGAGGCAAGGGGTAGCGATTTTTAACGGTGATCCGGTTTAACTCTCTGTAATCCACACATGGACGGAGCGAATGGTCTTTCTTTTCAACAAAGAATATTCCTGCCCCGGCTGGTGATGTTGAGTGACGGATGAACCCCTTCTTGAGGTTCTCATTCACATAGTCTTTTAGGACTGCGAGTTCAGGCTCTGACAGAGGAAAGATCCTCCCAAATGGGATTTCTGCCCCTGGTAAAAGTTCAATCGGGCAATCGTAGGCCCGGTGTGGGGGAAGAGTATCGGCTTTCTGCTTGTCGAAAACATCCAAGAAATCATGGTACACGGATGGGACAAGGTCTTGAGATTCGGATACTGATTTGAGACACCCAATAACTGGAGCTGTGGTGTGGAGGATCTGGAGACAGTTTTTGAGACAGTAGGAGGATTGAAAGACTACCTGGCCGGTTGTCCAGTCTATCTGTGGGTTGTGTGCTTGCAACCATGGCATTCCTAAAATGATCGGAAAAAGTGGTGAGGATATAACGTCCAGGCACAACAGTTCTTGGTGATTGGGTAAGATGTTGGCAGGCAAAGGTTGGGTTTCTTGGATGATAGGCCCAGATTTGATGTTGGACCCATCAGCTAATCGGATGAACAGTTTATGTTGCTTCGATCGCAGCGGAATGTTGTGTTGCAGGGCAAAGGCATGGTCAATGAAGCAACTGCAGGCACCGGAGTCAATTATGGCCTGGATCTGAAGCACCCCTTCTGGAAGCTGTAGAGAAACAGGAACAGCAATGTGAGTCGTTCTTGCTAGAGTTAATGCATAACGATCAAGAAGAGGAGAGTCACACTTACGGGTCTTGTTGGGACACATATTGGCGTAATGACCGGCTTCCCCACAGTAGAGACAGAGATTATTCATACGACGGCGTTGTTTTTCTTCCGGAGTCAAGGGTGCACGAAGCAAACCCAACTGCATTGGTTCTGGAGGTTCAGTGGTAGGAGCAGACAGTGGGGGTGTGGAGGTAGGTAGGCGACTGGGTACTCTGGGTAGCATCCACATGGGCCGATACTGGCTGGTCCTTTCAGATCTTCGCTCCCTCAGCCGGCGATCGATCTGAATGGACAGTTGAATTAGTTCTTCGAGGGAATCGGGGATCCCCACACGAGCTAGTTCATCCTTGAGTGCCTCCGAAAGCCCTAAACGGAACTGAAAACGGAGAGCGGCGTCGTTCCAATGTGTGTCAGTACTCCACCGTTTAAAGTCTGTAACATAGTCCTCCACGGGCCTACGACCCTGCTGGAGGGTGTGGAGGCTGGCCTCGGCCGTGGTAGTACGCTGGGGATCATCATACAGTTTGGCCATTTCATCCAAAAAAGAGTCCATGGTACCCAGCAAGGGACTGGCTTGTTCCAGTAAATGATGGGCCCAGGTTTGAGGTTCTCCCTGCAGTAATGAAATGATGAACCCCACCTTGGTACTTTCCAAAGAAAAGGTGCGGGGCTGAAGCAAGAAGTACAAATGGCAGGCATTCCTGAAAGCACGGAATTTGCTGCGGTCACCCATAAATTTCTCCGGAGCAGGAACTCGTGGTTCTGGGGGTGGCACCACTACTGTGGGTGTAGAAACTGGAGTTGATGATGCAGGTGCTGTGGCCTGAGGTGCTGAGATGTTTGGAGAGAGAGATTCCACTCATTGTTCAAGTCGCTGGTAGCCATCTTGCAGGCCCTGAACTGCTTGGGTGAGATTTGCGATCTGTTGACACAGAGCGTCCATAGCTGAGGCCCCCCTTTCAGACTCCATTTTGGCTGGATTGTACTGTCACGTAACTTACAGCAGAGTCTGAAATGACGAGGGCGGCCTCTTGCACGGTCCCGGTCCTAGCGTCCCTGGAGGTTGAGACAGGGTTGCTAGGGCGGCGGAAGGGTGCAGGTGCCTGCTGGCAGGATCAGGAACCCAGAAGTCTTCGGAAGGAAGCTGAGGTGCTGATCCCTGGATGGATGCAGGAGAGGTCCAGCAGAGGAACTTGCAGGGTCAAGGCAGGCAGGAGTTGGCAACGTGCTGGCAACGAGGTACACAATCGGCAGGCACAGACGTGGTCAGGGACTGGCGGAGGTTGGCAACAAACTGGCAGCGGGGTACCGAATCAGGAGACAGAGCCGTAGTCAGGAGTCCAAGCCGGGTTCAATACAGGAAGCAAGGCAGGCAGAGATGTAGGGGTGATCCGAGGGGGTAGTCAAGGCAAGCAGAGGTTCAAGATCAGGGTCAAGTAAACAAGGCAACAGCAAGGGTTCAGGAACGAGCTGAGACAATCCAGCATTGATGCTAGTCTGCTGATCGTTTAAATAGGGCGCCTTGCGCCGTGATTCGTTGGAGTGCGAGCGTGCACGCGCTGACGTGCCCTCGTTCGTACGATCGCATTGCGTGCGTACCTAGTCCGGGGCTCGCTCGTTCTTACCGTACGTCCGGCTGGCACCCGGGAACGAGCGTTTGTGATGGTTCTCTGACAGTACGCGGCATAACAGTCTTTTCCTAGCATCCCTAAACCCTAACTCAAGCTTGGTAGCTGCCCCAGTATACCTGCACAGGATAAAGTCCATTATGGCAGTGCTCCACATATATTAACGCAAGCCCTCTCAGCTCTGGCAGCATTAATCTCAACCTGCTTACATATTACAGAACTTTCCATCTAAACTGGCATATTTTCAGTTCTGTCTGCTCTATATTTGATGGATTGTTCCGCTGCTCTACCCCGTGTTTAGACAAATGCTCCTTGTACGTCTGAGCTGCTGAAATCAATGATTAGCCTTCCGGGGGACATGAGGCTTTCAATAATTGTCTGTGCTGAAATGTTTTGGATTTCTCAAAGGTTGACACCGCGGTTTAACTATGGAGAGAAAAAGTAACAGACAACCTAACAATTTAGCCTTCAACATTTTTTATCGCTAACTACAAAATTCCACTTCAGTTATGTTCTATACCTATTAGTGGCACTTTGTGCTCTCTTATCAAATGCTTTATTTACATGTTACCAATTTATCATCTTTAAAGAGATTTGCAGTGAATGTTTTGAATAATTGTTGCTATTTAAAGGTCTGCATTTTCAAAAAAAGAAACATTTTGCATTTGAACGGTTGCTGAAGGGTTTATCCATTAAAGTTGTATTAAACCCTCAATATTTATTAGTTAAACTACTTGACCTCCAGAAGATTTACCACCCCCCCCCCCCCCTTTATGACCAGGCCACTTTTTGTGTTATGGCACTGCGTTATTTTAACCGACAATTGTGCGGTCGTGCAGCGCTGCACCCAAATATAATTTATGTCCTTTTTTTTCCCCACGAATAGAGCTTTCTTTTGGTGGTATTTTATCACCTCTGCGGTTTTATTTTTTTTGCACTATATTCAAAAAAAGAGCGACAATTTTGAAAAAATATTTTATTTTTTACTTTCTGCTATAAGATATATACAATAAAAAAAAAATAGAAAAAAAATTGAATTTCTTTATAAATTCAGGCCAATATGTATTCTGCTACATATTTTTACTAAAAAAAATCCCAATAAGTGTATATTGATTGGTTTACACAAACGTTAGAACATCTACAAACTACTGGAATTTGTATTTATTTGTTTTTACTAGTAATGGCGATGATCAGCAACTTATAGTGGGACTGCGATATTGCGGCGGACATTCTTATGCTAACTGAGACTCTTGACACTTTTTGGGAGACCCGTGACACTAATACAGTAATCAGTGCTAAAAATATGCACTGTCACTGTACTAATGACACTGGCTGGGAAGTGGTTAAACATCTAGGGCTATCAAAGGGTTAAATGTGTGCCTAACCAGTGTTTTTGTGTCATGTGTGTGTGCTGCTTTTACTAGGGGAAGAAATGGATTTTTTGGCTTTGCAGGAACACAGAATCCATCCCTTCCCCCCTATCAGAACAACGATCTGTCTTGTTTCCATAGGCAAATTGGTGTTCTGTGTTCTTTACCAAGGATCGGCAGGTGTCGGGGAACATTGAGTGGCCAGCACCCACAGAACGGCTTCTGCTGTGAATATCTGACAGCGCATGCGTGCCGCCTGCTGGCAGATGTTCACAATCATGTACAGTATATATATATATATATATATATATATATATATATATATATATATATATATATATATATATATATATATATATATACATATACACACACACACAGTATCTCACAAAAGTTAGTACACCCCTCACATTTTGTGTAAATTTGCTGTCCCCTCAAAATAACTCAACACACAGCCATTAATGTCTAAACCACTGGCAACAAAAGTGAGTACCCCTAAGTGAAAATTTCCAAATTGGGCCCAATTAGCCATTTTCCCGCCCCGGTGTCATGTGACTTGTTAGTGATACAGGACAGGCTCCACTCAGAACAGACCTCGCCATGGTCGACCAAAGAAGTTGGGTACATGTGGTCAGCGTCATATCCAGAGGTTGTCTTTGAGAAATAAACATATGAGTGCTGTCAACATTGCTGCAGAGGTTGAAGAAGGTTGGGGGTCAGCCTGTCAGTGCTCAGACCATACGCTGCACACTGCATCAAATTGAACAACATGGCTGTCATCCCAGAAGGAAGCCTCTTCTAAAGATGATGCACAAGAAAGCCCGCAAACAGTTTGCTGAAGACAATCAGACTAAGGACATGGATTACTGGAACCGTGTCCTGTAGTCTGATGAGACCAAGATAAACGTATTCGGTTCAGATGGTGTCACGCGTGTGTGGTGGCAAGCAGGTGAGGAGTACAAAGACAAGTGTGTCTTGCCTACAGTCAAGCATGGTGGTGGGAGTGTCATGGTCTGGGGCTGCATGAGTGCTGCTGGCACTGGGGAGCTACAGTTCATTGAGGGAACCATGAATTCCAACATGTACTGTGACTAGGGATGAGCTTCGAATTCGAGTCAAACTCATGTTCGACTTGAACATCGGCCGTTCGACAGTTCGCCGAACAGCGAACAATTTGGGGTGTTCGCGGCAAATTCGAAAGCCACTGAACACCCTTTAAAAGTCTATGGAAGAAATCAAAAATGCTAATTTTAAAGGCTTATATGCATGGTATTGTCATAAAAAGTGTTTGGGGACCCGGGTCCTGCCCCAGGGGACATGGATCAATGCAAAAAAAAGTTTTAAAAACTGCCTTTTTTTCGGGAGCAGTGATTTTAATAATGCTTAAAGTGAAACAATAAAAGTGTAATATTCCTTCAAATTTCGTACCTGGGGGGTTTCTATCAGGGGCGCATGTTTCCCGTGTTTAGAACAGTCTGACAGCAAAATGAACTTTCAAAGTAAAAAAAGTCATTTAAGACTACTCGCGGCTATTAATGAATTTTGGGTCCGACAATACACATAAAAGTTCATTGATAAAATCGGCATGGGAATTCCCCACAGGGGAACCCCGAACCAAAATTTAAAAAAAAAATGGCGTGGGGGTCCCCCTAAATTCCATACCAGGCCCTTGAGGTCTGGTATGGATATTAAGGGGAACCCCGCGCCAAAATTTAAAAAAAAGATGGCGTGGGGGTCCCCCTCAGAATCCATACCAGACCCTTCAGGGTGATTTTATTCATGCTTAAAGTGAAACAATAAAAATCAAATATTCCTTTAAATATTGTGCCTGGGGAGTGTCCTTAGTCTGCATGTAAAGTAGCGTATCTTTCCTGTGTTTAGAACAATACCACAGCAAAATGACATTTCTAAAGGAAAAAAGTAATTCAAAACTGCTTGTGGCTGTAATGAATTGTCGGATCCCGGCAACATAGATAAAAATCATTGAAAAAAATGGCGTAGGGGCCCCCCAAAATCCATACCAGGCCCTTCAGGTCTGGTATGGATTTTAAGGAGAACCCCCGAGCCAAAAAAAAAAAATGGCATACGGGTCCCCCCAAAATCCATACCAGACCCTTATTCAAACATGCAACCTGGCAGGCAGCAGGAAAAGGGACCCCAAAGCACCCTCCCCATTTTGAGAGCATATGGCCTGGTACGGTTTAGAAGGAGGGGCGCTCTTTCGTCCCCCCCTTTTCCTGTGGCCTGCCAGGTTGCGTGCTTGGATAAAAATTTTGGCTTGGGGTTCCCCTTAAAATCCACACCAGACCTGAAGGGCCTGGTATGGATTTTGGGGGGATCCCCAGGCAATTTTTTAAAAATTTTGGTGCAGGGTTCCCCAGACCCAAAGGGCCTGGTAATGGACTGGGGCACGGAGGAGCACGGAGGAGCATGGAGGACAGAGGGGGACTGGAGGAGCACGGAGGACAGAGGGGGACTGGAGGAGCACGGAGGACAGCGGGGGACTGGGGGAGCACGGAGGTCAGAGGGGGACTGGAGGAGCACAGAGGACACAGGGGACAGTCAGGGATGATCAGTGCGGTGAGTTACAAGTACTCGTGTAAATGCTCGGTATCGCAGGGGGGGGTGTTCGGCGCATCCCTAGTAACAACCTATGCATGTGTCATTCCATTTTATTACACATAACTTAATTTCTGAACTTGTTTGTTTTGGTTTCTTTGTATGTATGGATTGCATGGGTTGTTACCGACATGTGGTGAAAATTCCACGTCAACAGCACCTTTAGAAATATATTTACCTAGAAAAATGGTGACATGTTCAATACTTATTTTATCCGCTGTAGGATAGCAATATAAAAATACCTTAATGGTGATTCTAGCATAGGGGGAAAAAACTATTCAGTCTCAGGGAGATTATGAAGACACACAGCCACTCAAGGAAGTTAGAGAAACAGTTTAATCTTAAATTACGTAGGGGGTTCTTTAATGTCAGAGCGGTAAGGACGTAGAACTCCCTTCCACAATTAGTGGTGTCATCGGGAAGTGTCAATAATATCAAAAAACTCTTAGATGGGCATCTTAGCAAACGCAATATACAAGGATATGGGAAATGGTACTGATATAAACACAAACACACACTCACAAAGGTTGAACTGGATGGACTGGTGTCTTTATTAAACCTTACCAAATATGCATGTATGCAATGAAAAAGCAAAATATTGCAGTATTTTTTTTTACTTAAATTTTTATATAAGCCTTTAAGGAATGCAACATGTTGAAGTTTACATTGTGGTGTGAACAACAGTGCATGGAAATACAAGAATACTTGAAGGATTAGTAATTATTACCAGGGGTAGGTGTCAATGGAAAACCACTAACGTGAAAACAAACAATATTGCAGTATTTTTCTTTTAAAGTTGATGCAGAAAGAACAAAGAAAATTATGTTGAAATGATACAGAATATTAAAATTTAGTGAAATCCATAAATTCTCTGCATGGAAGATTATCCAAGGAGAAATCTCTTCTAGATTAATCACTTTTATAATAAAAAATAATTACATCCATTACCTTCCATTAATATGACAGAAGATATAACATTTAGCATTTTTATGGCGAATCTCCATACACTTTTTCTTATTGGATCTATAATGGAACAATGTTTAACAGATTTATATGGCTGTTTATTTTCATTCCACTGTGGAAACATAGAGACTTCAGCCATAATGTATCTGAAAATGTGTGAGAAAATGAAATATTGGCACTTTAGGCCTCCGATCACCTAAGCAGACGCTATCATTCTATAGTTTGATGGACATGACTGTAATTAATGGACAATTGATAGAGCTTTCCCACCAGATTTAGTAGAACAGCTATGAAATGAATCTATAACAGTATGAAAAAAAAAACTTCTATGAAGTGTCATTAAAAGTAAACCATGTGCGTCTCCAATGACACATTTCTAGTCATTTTTGTAAGGTTTTTGTGTGAAAGCTTTTTAATGTGACATTCACAGTTCTTATTCTTTCTGTTCTTTATTTTAAAATGAACTCAAAAAGTAAAGATGTAGAAATAAAAAGGCCGCCAAACTCTAGTGGCATCACTGGAATCCATATTTATTGTACAAAACAACGACAGTCCCTGACCTAGGACTACGCCCTCTGATGCATTCCACCCAATAGGACTTAGTCATAGAGATCTCTAAGACTAAGCCCCTATTGGGTGAAATGCAACAGAGGAGGCAGTCCTATGGTGAGGACTGTCATTGTAGCACTTGTGGTTGTTTAAACGTGGAATCCAGTGAAGCCACTGGTGTGCAGAGGCCTTTAATGCCGGTACTCTAACAATGAGCGTGGATGACTCAGCTTGACTTTCAGCATGTGATGAACCTCTATGATTAAGCCCTGGGATTGGACAAAGAAAAAGCGGGCCGAGGCTGCTACTATCTGCTTGATACATGATTCAGCATGCTGTGTGGTCACCAGAAATTTTCCTATTTTTCTACAGTGTGCTCTGAGTTAGGACTGACTTGCTTCCAGCCTTCAAATCACCCTTTAGCAGAACCTGCCAAATAGGACCAGGGAAGCCTGAGCAGAGATCCAAAGCTGCATTTGGGTTCACTCGAAAGAGTTGCTATTTTTAGGGGAACTCAGGGAAATGTTAATTTTAGCTAAACAGTACCCCAAAATGTACCTGTCAAATCTACCCCAACGCAGGTGGTCAGACACTATAGCTAGCTACTGTGTGCTTCAACTTTCCCTTAAGGCAAGCAGGCCTACCAGCACTTGGTTTCCCCCAGGACTTATACACAATGCTATAGTGCCTGGCCACCACACCAGGGCAGATTCAAACTGAACAAAGCAAACAGATACTTGCAGTTTAGCAGACAGATAGCATGGTTCTATGACTGTCCAGGTAAAAGGCAGGCTGAGTTCAGGGAATAGTCCAATATCCAATCCAAGTCATACACAGGGAAATCGAAACTAGTAAAGTAGGACAGACAGACAGGGAGCTTGATCAGGAGCAACACCGGTATCGCTTTCTATCACAAGCAAGGGACTGAGCGTTTGGCTCGCCTATAACAAGTGACTGAGTGACCACATCAATCACCTTGCAGGTGGACACAGACAGGGAGAATGCAATAGACAAAACCCAGATGCTGGAATGCGGAGCAGGAGCACTTAAGTGATCCTGACAGTACCTTTTATCTTGAATTCAAAAATAGCATTGTACTTCCTGTGCCTTCAGCCTTATAGCTGTATATCTGCAGTGTGAGATCATCGCACTGCTGCCTCTAATCCTATTCTCAGCAGGTTTGAAGTGAAATTTGATGATGTCACTAATTTGCTGCTCACTGTTCTTGATGGAGCGGAAGCTGTACCTAAGGATGTACAGTGCAAGAATCTCACAGGAAGAAGCACAGGCGCCTACTAATGCCCCGTACACACGATCGGACATTGATCGGACATTCCGACAACAAAATCCATGGATTTTTTCGGACGGATGTTGGCTTAAACCTGTCTTGCATACACACGGTCACACAAATCTTGTCGGAAATTCTGAACGTCAAGAACGCGGTGACATACAACACTTACGACAAGCCGAGCAAAATGAAGTTTAATAGCCAGTGCGGCTCTTCTGCTTGATTCTGAGCACGCGTGCCACTTTGTGCGTCGGAATTGTGTACACGCGATCGGAATTTACGTGAATGGATTTTGTTGTCGGAAAATTTGAGAACCAGATCTCAAATTTTGTGCGACGGAAATTCCGATGGAAACTGTCCGATGGAGCCTACACACGGTCGGAATTTCCGACAACAAGCTCCGATCGCACATTTTACGTCGGAAAGTTCGACCCTGTGTACGCGGCATTAGTGTAGCTGTTAATTAGTGTTTATTGGAGATGAAATAGGAACTACTCACAAATGTAGCATAAAGACAAGCGTGTGGCTCATGGCACTGGGTGGAGTGGTACTCAGAGACATAGTCCGGGGGATCCACAAGGGACATGATCATCTGTAATGTGTAACTGGAGGCCGGCGCCGGTGGGAGCCAACCCTTCCTGGTCCTTGGAACGCACTGGCAGAGCGTGGATGATGTCACTTCCCGGATGCAACGTGGGAACTAGGCAGCAACACGTTTGTGGAGCATGCACTCCTTCTTCAGGGCTTAATCTATTTTATCTCTAATAAACACGAATTAACAGCTATGCTTAGAAGGCGCCTGTGCTTCTCCCTGAGTCACTTCTTGCTTCTACACAGAGCAGCCTCAGTGAGCTTTAATCGGACTTAACGTGGATTTTGTGATACAATAATGGGCTCTGACAGTATGAGCCATTTTTTATGATTTTTTTAATGATTGTTTATGGATTGTTTATCAATTTTTATGAATCCTTTAGATACTGGTTCCTTTGTTCACATTTCCCAACTTCATTTACATTTCTGAGCTCCACTTTGCACCGATAATTACCCCTCTTCTAGTGCAAGGATCTCCCTGCTTTTGCTTCATTCATTCTGTAAATCTGTGCTTCCTTCTCCTCTCAGCTGTTTATTGAATATTCCTTCACCTACCATTACATCATTAGTCATCAGACATGAAAAGGTAAAGTCCTTCCAGTAAAAAGATGGCTGCCTTCACACAGAGACTCAGTGCAGAACGAGGTGTGGTACATCATTTATTTGGAAAATGAGTACCATCAAAGCTTAGCCCTTGCGATCTTATTCCATGTTAAGACTTTTGTACAGGGTGTCTCTCATATAGCTTCTCTTTCCTTTCTAAGGCAGCTTCAGACTTTCCTTCACTACCTGGATATAGTTCACACTTTACAAGTTTACTTCTCATTCACGGCTTCCATTAGCAAGTCTGACTCTCTTTTTGTCATGCCTTATGGTGCTCATAAAAGGTAACCAGCTTCTGATTCCACCTTTTCTCAGTAGCTCAAAGTAATTATTATTCAGGCTTATGGCCCTAAGGACCAGGTTCCACCATTTCCCGTCAAGGCACACTCTGCTAGATCTGTGAGTGCTTCTTGGGGTTTTAGGTATCAGGTGTCTGTTCAGACATTCACTAAATTCTACCAGGTGGATGTCCAGGTCCCATCTGATGCCAGCTTTGGGCTCAAGGTCCTTCAGGCAGATCTTTGAGTTGCAGGCCACCCCAAGCGCTATTATATATTTTTTTTTCGTTATATGGCCTCGTTAGTGGTTTGGTGCTGGTGGCCGCCCCTCAGTTGAACTGCTTTTGGACTTCCTATTTGTCCCATTTCTTGAAGCTCATTAAAGGACACAGATCTCACCCCTCTGTGTTTGTTATATACTCCCAAGTACTGTTCTTCTACAAAACAGAAGAATGTTGGGAGTGGTAGGGGCTATACCTGGCTGGCCAGATTTGTTTGCCAGTGTCCATATTCCTCTGTAGGTGGCAGTATAACCCATCGTATCAGAATACAGAGTCCAGTCTCCCTTAAAGTGGTTGTAAAGCTCAGGCATGAAACATGAACAAAGTATCTCTCATGAGCAACATCCCTCTGTAGTGTGTACTTGACTCAATTAAGACCACTAAGTGGCATTTCTGTCTGCTGCCTAATTCCTCTGCTATCACCATGAATAACCTCTGAAAAGTTTGCCTCATACCAAGAGAAAAATGAAGACAGGGAGGGTTGATTGACAGCCTCAGCTCTGTTCCGGTGTGCTGTGTGCAGAAGGGAGGGGTGTGTCCCTTGTCGCAAATCAGCTGCCAAAGCTCTCCTCTCTGAGCTCTGCAGAGTGTAATTCCAGCTCTCCACCCCCTGCTTTCTGACAGCTCAGACAAGCCTTATAATCGCTGCACTTTGAACAGATGAAGAGAAGGGAAGACTGCAGATAAACCGGTACAACTTATGTAGGAGGATTTGTTTTATCTCTGTGAGGCAAGGCACTTCACCGGGTATATGTATGGGTTTACAACCACTTTAACCACTTAAGTCTGCCCTATAGCAGTTTTACTGCTACAGGATGGCACCTCTGCGCCGGATCACATATATGTGATATATATGTGATCAGGCCCTTCCGGGTAGGGGGCGCGCATGCGCGCTGCCGTCGGCTTATCAGCAGGTACTGTGGACTCCATTTCTGCAGGCACCCGCCGATGATCCAGCAGAGAGACAGAATGGTAATCTGCCTATGTAAACAAGGCAGATCGCTGTTCTGTCAGTGGAAAGGCATGGCAGGGACATGGATCCATGCCTTTCCCTACTAAAAGCACCTCCCCCACATGTAGTAAAACACTGGCTAGGTATGCATTTAACCCTTTGATCACCCCTGATGTTAACCCCTTCCCAGCCAGTGTCATTAGTACAGTGACAGTGTATATTTTTAGCACTAATCACTGTATTAGTGTCACTGGTCCCTAAAAAGTGTCAAAAGTGTCAGTTAGTGTCCGAATGTCAGCCGCAATATCGCAGTCCCGCTATAAGTCACTGATCGCCACCATTACTAGTAAAATAAAATAAATAAATAAAAATATCCCATAGCTTTTAGACGATCTAACTTTTGCGCAAACCAATCAATATACGCTTATTGGGGGGTTTTATCTACCAAAATATGTCGCAGAATACATATTGCCCTAAATTTATGAAGAGATTTGATTACATTTTTTATTATATATGTTTTATATAGTAAAAAATATTTTTTTTTTTTGTCGGTCTTCTTTTGTTTATCACACAGAAAATAAAAAGTGCAGAGGTGATCAAATACCACCAAAAGAAAGCTCTATTTGTGGGGGAAAAAATACTTTTTTTGGGGGTTACAGCATTGCGCAATTGTCAGTAATGCTGTATCGCACAAAATGGCCTGGTCATGAAGGGGGGTAAATCTGAAGTGTGAAGTGTTAATAAACTTTAAGAAATTAATTTTAAGCTCAGTACAAACATTTGTACATAAAAAAAAATGATTTTCTCTGTGTGGCTTCATTTCCAATTAACAGACTTTCGGGAATGTTAATACTAAAGATTTCCAAGCTTTCTGTGAACCTTTTCACTCCAGGGTGCTCTGTCACTTTCATTCCTTATTCATACATATTCTGAAGACCTGAAGAGCTTCTTCTGAATATTGAGGACAATGAAAAAAACTTGCTAACCCTTTGCAAATGCTCTAAATTACTTTTACTAAATTAAACACCTGCTAAAAGTATCCGCCTCTTCGCATCCCCTTCTGTAAAAAAAAAAAAAGTAAACCTTTTCACTCAGGGAACTCAGTGACTATCTAACGCCATTCATACTATTAATGTAGAAAGAACTTTTTATGAATATTGAGAGTATTCTGAGAATCTTGCTAACCCTTTGCCAAATATTCTAACCACATTCGCTAAATTAAACACTTGCTGAAAGTATCTGCGCTCTGTATCCTCTGCAGATCCGATCGCTGATAGGGTTTCACTCCCAACATTTTTATGGTTGACCTACTTTAAAATGATCAGCCTTCTTCTAAAGCTGAACTCAAGGCACACAGATAAAACACAGCGCAGATACAATTGTCTGAATTCTTTTACCTGTCAAAAAAAAAAAGAATATTTCTGTTCAGTGTTGTGATCTAAACTACAATGTTCCTGACCTCGAGTGCAATTTAAGCCTAAATGATTTTTTAGTTCATATAAGCTAAATATACACTATATTACCAAAAGTATTGAGACACCTGCCTTTACACGCACATGAACTTTAATGGCTTCCCAGCCTTATACCCCGTACACACGATCGGATTTTCCGACGGAAAATGTGTGATAGGACCCTGTTGTCGGAAATTCCGACCGTGTGTGGGCTCCATCACACATTTTTCATCGGATTTTCCGACCCACAAAGTTTGAGAGCAGGATATAAAATTTTCCGACAACAAAATCCGTTGTCGGAAATTCCGATCGTGTGTACACAAATCCGACGGACAAAGTGCCACGCATGCTCAGAATAAATTAAGAGATGAAAGCTATTGGCCACTGCCCCGTTTATAGTCCCGACGTACGTGTTTTACGTCACCGCGTTTAGAACGATCGGATTTTCCGACAACTTTGTGTGACTGTGTGTATGCAAGACAAGTTTGAGCCAACATCCGTCGGAAAAAATCCTAGGATTTTGTTGTCGGAATGTCCGAACAAAGTCCGACCGTGTGTACGGGGCATTAGTCTGTAGGGTTCAGTATTGAGTTGGTCCACCCTTTGCAGCTATAACAGTTTCAGCTCTTCTAGGAAGGCTGTCCAAAAGGTTTAGGAGTGTGTCTATGGGAATATTTGACCATTCTTCCAGAAGAAGTCAGGCACTGATGTTGGATGAGAAGTTCTGGCTCGCAGTCTCCGCTCTAATTCATCCCAAAGGTGTTCTATCGTGTTGAGGTCGGGACTCTGTGCAGACCAGTCAACTTCCTCCACCCCAAACTTGCTCATCCATGTCTTTATGGACCTTGCTTTGTGCATTCATTTGGTGGAGGGGGGGGATTATGGTGTGGGGATCATTTTCAGGGGTTGGGCTTGGCCCCTTAGTTCCAGTGAAGGGAACTCTTAAAGGGGTTGTAAACCCTCGTGTTTTTTCGGCGTAGGGGGTTCCCCTTAAAATCCATACCAGACCTAAGGGCCTGGTATGCCCCCAGAGGGGAATTCCCTCTCGCGCTGGCCGCAATAGGAAAATATGTTTCTACGTGAGATGTACAGTACCCGGTCGCCGAGAATCAGCGCAATGGGTTCACGCTGGAAACATTCTCGCGGCCGCGTACTGTAGTTTGTACAAAAGTCCGATGCTTTTGTGTACACACGATCGGACTTTGCTCCATCGGATTGCCCTGTATTTGGCTCCATCCATCTTCCCATTAACTCTGACCAGCTTCCCTGTCCCTTCTGAAAAAAAGCTCCCCCACAACATGATGCTGCCACCACCATGTTTCACAGTGGGGATGGTGTGTTCAGGGTGATGTGCAGTGTTAGTTTTCCGCCACACATAGCGTTTTGCTTTTAGGCCAAAAAGTTGAATTTTGGACACATCTGACCAGAGCACCTTCTTCCACATGTTTTCTGTGTCCCCACATGGCTTCTTACCAACTGCAAATGGGACTTCTTATGGCTTTCTTTTAACAATGGATTTCTTCTTGCCACTCTTCCATAAAGGCCAGATTTGTGGAGAGCATGACTAATAGTTGTCCTGTGGACAGATTCTCCCACCTGAGCTGTGGATCTCTGCAGCTCCTCCAGAGATACCATGGGCCTCTTGGTTGCTTCTCTGATGAATGCTCTCCTTGCCCAGACCTGTCAGTTTAGGTGGACGGCCATGTCTTGGTAGGTTTGCAGTTGTGCCATACTCTTTCCATTTTCAGATGATGGAGTGAACAGTGCTCTGTGAGATGATCAAAGCTTGGGATATTTATTTATAACCTAACCCTGCTTTAAACTTCTCCACAACTTTGTCCCTGACCTGTCTGGTGTGTTCCTTGGCCTTCATAATGCTGTTTGTTCACTAAGGTTCTCTAACAATGTTTCTCAACTCCAGTCCTCAAGTACCCCAACAGGTCATGTTTTCAGGCTTTTCATTATTTTGCACAGGTGATTTGATCAGTTTCACTGCCTTGGTAATTACCACAGCCATTTCATCTGAAGGAAATCCTGAAAACATGACCTGTTGGGGGTACTTGAGGACTGGAGTTGAGAAACATTGCTCTAACAAACCTCTGAGAGCTTCACAGAACAGCTGCATTTATACTTAGATTAAATTACAACTACAATTTACCAATTAGGTGACTTCTGAAGGCAATTGGCTACACTAGATTTTAGTTAGGGGTATCTGCATAAAGGGGGCTGAATACAAATGCACGCCAAACTTTTCAGATAGTTATTTGCAAAAAAGTTTGAAAACTATTTATCATTTTCGTTCCACTTCACAATTATGTGCCACTTTGTGTTGGTCTATCTTCTACAAAAAATCCCAATAAAATACATGTCTGTTTTTTGAATGTAACATGACAAAATGTGGAAAATTTCAAAGGGGTGTGAATACTTTTTCAAGGCACTCTTTCAGTTTCACTCCCCTACTATGCTGGAAATAGACTTTTTATCACCTTTATGACTTTAGCACAGTTTTTCCTTGATAGAATTAGCAGCTAATGATTCTTTTCTCTAGTTTCTCGTTAAAGACAAAGATTTATAACATTCAGAAATATGCAGAACATTTCGTCCTTATTTTCTTATTTGGTTTTATTTTTTTACTTAGGACGACAAACGGAAGCGCACATTGCTAAACCAAACACAGGCTTATGATGTAACGGTTATAAAAGAACAGCCTGAAGACATTCAAAACATATTGAAAGTTAACTGCTATATTGCATTACCCACCTCACACATCTAATTGGGTTTTGGAAATATGTGACTCATCAATGGCCGCCGGTGGCAGTAAATTGAAATCAATATTTGGATAATAAGCGAGCAGCCATCTTTCTAATATATTGTTTTGTTTTTGTGAAGTGCTAAAGGGGACCTTGCTTAAAGAAATCTTATTTTGTAGCTCACCAGCACCCCCAATAAGAAACAAAAAATTAAAAGTTGAACTCCAGGCAGACATAAAAGACACAAATTACAGTGGAATCCTAACTGTTTTTCACCCCAGCCATCCCGTAGGCAGGTGCAGTCTGTATTCTCCACTGCAGGTGGCGCTGGACCGCATCTTCCTCTATGATTTCCTCAGTCTCAGGGAGGCAGCTATCTGGCTGGATGCTGGTGCCCCAAGTGACTTTGGCAGCCATCTTGGGTCAGGCAGAGGTCTATTTAGGAATCTGACACCTGAGTTTGGCACCCTTTATACGAGTGGACAGGTTAGGGACAGGACTCTGTCTGTCAGGGACAGTGATAGCAATAGGGAAAGGTTCTGATGGAGTAGGGAGAGAGCAGAGACTACGTCTACCTCTTCAGGAAACATCCTGTTTGGGTCAGACCAGCCAGGACGCATTTTCCTCTGTGTGGCAGACGCTGTTGTCATCCACCAGCTATTCTCTGCATGCCTGTAAATAGCTCTGGAGGGGTAAGATCTCCGCTGGGCCTGTTGAGCTGTTGATTTATTGTTCAATGCAACGTTCTGCTAATCAGGACTCTGTGTGTTTACTGCCTGCCACACCATGCTGCACCTAACCAACAACCCTCCTAAATATATGGAGCACCCTCCTGGATAGGTTGCTAGGTAGGTTAGGAAAATTGAGTTCTTGTAGCTCCCCTGTAATCAGTTGAGCAGTTTGTGATTGATTTGGGCTGTTCTGGGGCTCTGCAGCCTGCGGGGTTGATTGCTTTCCCGTTTTCTGGAGGCTTCCAGAATATAGTTTGTTGGGAGAGTCAAATAAGCAGCCTGAATATATATGTGGTTCCAGCCAATCCCTGGGGGAGGTGGCTGGGAGAGTGCATACAGTAGATAGTGTGAAGCCTAAGAGAGTGGGGTTCTTGTCCAGGAGGAAAAATTCCCAGCCTGAAGGGCTGCTGCCCCTTTGGTGCTCATTGAGGTCCCAGCTGTGGCAGAGCTGGAGGCCTATTCTACCACAATTCCAGGGAGCTAAGAAAGGGGTTTCACTGGGGATCTGGTCTGGAAGATTCACTGAGGAATCGTCTGGAGGGAGGTATCCAGGTACCCGGGGGCACTGTGAGCACAGACCCGAGTGAAGGATTATGGTGACTGTCACTGCTGTTAACCCCTGGTGCACCAATACTAATGCCTGCCATAGCCTGGCCTGGAACATTGCTTATGGTTTCCCAGTGCTGTCTATTCCTTGATATATTGCTGGAGGGACTGTTATAGGAAGTAGCTGCAGAGAGAAGAGTGTCCTCTCATTACTGTCTGGTGTTCTGGAGTATCTCACTGCTTCCCGGAGCCCCATCCAAGTTAATCAATCAGCAATAATGTTTGAAGAAGGCGACCCCTAGACTGTTTACTTAGCCCGAAGAGTGAATGTTGCTGTTTGGCTGGCTGCTGCTGGACTAGTGGGAAAAGAACCTGGGACAAAATCAGCGACCCTTGTGGGAATGTGCGCTACATAAAAAATAAAAGAAATCCCAATTTCTACTTACCCTCTCCATTGAGGTGGGTGGGAAGGTCAGGCATAGTCGGAACTCTTGATGAGTACCTGTCACTGGTCCTTCAGCTCTATTAACTCCCACAGTACCTAAAGATTACAGATGCAGGGTATTGGGGAAGAGTGGACAAGACAGAGGGCATTGATTTCAATTATGACAGCCAGCACCAACGCAAGGGACACTTTGTAAAAAAAACGAACACAAGAGGGCGTCTCCATCTTAAAAAAAGGTATAAGGCCCGGTTCGCACCTACAGCATGCGATGCCAGACATCGCATGTAATTCGCAGCGCACTGCTGTTCACATTACATGCGATGTCTGTGCGGTGTGATATCAGCCATACAGATATTCGGCCCAAACACGCACAAGACCCTTTTTTTTGTTCCGACCAGAATCGGATCGCATGTGTGTTCTCACATATGCGATCCGATTCATGTCCGAACTGTCAGTTCACAGTGCGATATGCAAGCTGAACTTGGGGTGTCGTTAACAATGTATTGACACTCCCCAGCGATTCGCATATGGCAGTGTGAACTGACATGCGAGTTGGTGCGATGCGGGAACCCGCAGTGGATTCGCAGTATTCTGGCATCGCACCAGTGTGAACCGGGCCTTAAAGACAATAGAAATGCACTGACTAGATAAAAGTGGATCAAGGCTTGTCATAACCCATATAGACCTCCATAGAATCATCGTGTATGGGTATATACGGATTATGACAAGCCTTGATCCACTTACCTAGTGAGTGCATTTTTATTGTCTATTATACCTTTTTTTATTAAATCGCTACACCTAGATGGAGGTGTCCTCTTCTGTTTGTTTTTTATATGTGCATTAGGTTCTCAAGACTTAATCTGAGAGCTGCATCCACTTTACCTAGTGTTCCCTACCACTATCCTGGCTCTTGTATGTGCCCCGTTAAATAAGTGTTGGGTTCCAGTCAGCACAATAGCTTATTTATTTACAAGGGACCCTTTGGATTGTTTTAATTTACAAAATGCTTTATTAATCCCAAACTGAAAAAAAAATTGTAGTAGAGATGGATGCTAAAGCCAAGACACATAATCCAAATACTCATAAATGTTCACCATCAGTCAGTACCTAAACACACACACACTTGTAGGTAGGTGCAGTCTATTTTCTCCACTGCAGGTGGCTCTCAACCTCAGCAGCACTGTAGAGGGAGAGGAAGTCAAGAGGAACCTAATTCGTCTATGGTATACTGAGTCACAAGGGGGCACTATCCGATTGGATGTTGGTGCCCCATGTGACTCTGGCAGTCATCTTAGGTCAGGCAGAGTCTATTTAAGACACTGTCTCCTGGGCTTGGTGCTCATTTCACGTGTAGCTAGAGACAGGTCACCCATCTGTCCAGAACAATACCTAGAGTCAGAGAGAAGTTCCTGAGGAATAGGGAAAGTGCAGGGCCACACCATTTTAACTGGAATTCTTCCCACTTGGGTACGGACCAGCCAGGCCACATTTCCCCCCTTGAGACAGATGCTGCCGGCACACCTGAGACCTTCTGCTGCTACTCATGGCTGTTACATCCTGTGAGCGCTCTCGGTCGGGTTGCCTTCCTTTCGGGCTTGTTCTATTTTGCCAAACTTCAATTGCCATATATTTCTGTTCTTTGCACCTGGACTCGGAGTGTTTTCTGCCACCGCACTAGGTTGCACCTACCCCCAAACTGAATGCATCATGCTACCTGAACCTGAAAGAGTATTGTGACTACTCCCTGTAGCATAGGCTCTCTTTCTTTGTACTGCTTTGTTTACTCACAGATTCACAGATGTTTCAGAGAAGCACTTCAGGCTGATGATTAAGATAAAATAAATGGGGCTCTTGTGGTGGTGCCATTGGATACATGATGATGCAGGTATTGGTCGTACACAGCTCAGCTCTTCAAAATCACCAGCTACAAATTTCACAACTTATGTTTCTTTACGATCGACCTTTATAAACTAATTGGCCATGTGTAAATCCCCAGTGTGATGCTGAAATTTTGCCAAAGCTCTTCTCTCTCTCTAACACCTTCTGGTCATTCTAGACTTGATTTAAGTGCTTTACTGTAGTTTTCCGCAAGCCATTTCCTCGCACGTTGGTGATTTTACAAATGGGAAGCCAGCGCATTAGGATGATAAAAGAAACAGTATTGATTGCCTTTCTATTTGCCACTTCAGGGTATCATATCTCTTTGTATAGGTTAAGATGTCCTTGACACATATGTTAGCTGTCCTTCTGTCAGGAACAGCGTGGCTCATTTAACAGGGAGAAGAGAAGATGAATTGACGGGTTCCGGTACTGCCGGCGGATACATCAAGGAGCAGATCACGAAGTGTCATGTTCAGATCTTCATAGACTTTTCCTAATCAGACAGAAGCAGAGATACTGTACCTTGAGAGCTGCAATCATGCAGAGATGCCTATGAGCTCATGGATATAGGCAGTTATAATCTGCTTACTTTGCCCATGCAGGGCATTACAACAGGTTCCTATAATTGCCTTTTGGATATGATTGGATCCCCCTTGTTTCCCTGCCCCTCCATTTATCTGCCAGAGCAAAGTGAAATAACCAGTACTTCTGGGTTAGGGTTGAGTAAATAATACTCTCAGCCACCTGGTTAACCTTATAGCACTGGGATCTTTGGTTTGAACCCCAATTAGGACACTACCTGTGTTCTGTTTGTGGCTTTGTGCATTGACATACGTACCTCCTTCCACCCAGTCTGCCTGAACAGTATGGTCCCCAGCTCACTTGGCACCATCCACAGGCAGCTTAAAGCTGGGCACACACTATCCAACAATCATCAGGAAGTGGCCGAGGTTCGGTCAGTGTGCAGCAGTTTGTCCGACAGAAGCCGGTCCAATGACCTTTTTTTTTTTTTAAGGGAACTATTGGTGTAACACCCTCCTGATATAGGATGCTTGGTAAATGTAGTTTTTTGGCTTGCTATGTAATTTGGGCAGTACCCATTTTCCTTGGTTCACTGTTCCCACAAAGTTGGGAGTGTGAAATTGTCCAAAATGTCTTAGTATGTTGACACCTTAATGCCCCGTACACACGGTCGGACTTTGTTCGGACATTCCGACAACAAAATCCTAGGATTTTTTCAGACGGATGTTGGCTCAAACTTGTCTTGCATACACACGGTCACACGATCGTTCTAAACGCGGTGACGTAAAACACGTACGTCGGGACTATACACGGGGCAGTGGCCAATAGCTTTCATCTCTTTATTTATTCTGAGCATGCGTGGCACTTTGTCCGTCGGATTTGTGTACACACGATTGGAATTTCCGACAACGGATTTTGTTGTCGGAAAATTTTATAGCCTGCTCTCAAACTTTGTGTGTCGGAAAATCCGATGGAAAATGTGTGATGGAGCCCACACACGGTCAGAATTTCCGACAACAGGGTCCTATCACACATTTTCCGTCGGAAAATCCGACCGTGTGTACGGGGCATTAGAGTTCACTTCACTGGAACTAAGGGGGCAAGCCCAACCCCTGAAAGACCACCCCACATCATAATCTCCCCTCCACAACAATTTACATTTGGCACAATACAGTCAGGGAAGTACCGTTCTCCCGGCAACCGCCAAACCCAGACACGTCCATCAGATTGCCAGACAGAGAAGCGTGATTCATCACTCCAGAGAACAGGTCTCCACTGCTCTAGAGTCAAGTGGCGGCATGCTTCTCACCACTGCATCCAACGTTTTGCATTGCACTTGGTGATGTAAGGCTTGCAGCTGCTCGGCCATGTGAACCCATTCCATGAAGCTCTCCAAATGCATTGTTGTTGTGCTAATCTGAAGTCCACGTGAAGTTTGGAGGTCTGTAGCTATTGACTCTGCAGACAGTTGGTGACTTCTGCGCACTGTGAGCTTCAGCATGTGCTGACTACTCTATTATTTTACATGGCCTACCACTTCGTGGCTGAGTTACTGTTGATCCCAGTTGCTTCCGCTTTGTTATATTACCACTAACAGTTGACTGTGGAGAATTTAGTAGCAAAGAAATTTCATGGATGGACTTATTGCACAGGTGGCAACCTATCACGGTACCACGCTTGAATTTACTGAGCTTGTGAGAGCGACCCATTCTTTCACAAATGTTTGTAGAAGCAGTCTGCATGCCTAGGTGCTTGATGTTATACACATGTGGCCATGGAGGTGATTGGAACACCTGGATCCAATGATTTGGAGGGGTGTCCCAATACTTTTGGCAATTTAGTGTACTTTTGTGTTGTAGAGATTTGAGAGTGGCACCACTGACACCAAACTTTATTTAAACCTAAAAAGAAAACAAAAAAAAAAAAAAAAACACTGACACCATTCAGCCTATAAAAATGCTGTACGTTTCAGCCTACGACAGGGCTTAGGACCTATAGTATAACCCTGGACCTAAAACATAAGGCTGTATCAGTTCAATAAACTAGTGGTTCTAGATGTAGATGTTGGCTCCAGGGGCACAAAGGAATCATTTGCATGACTCCTCTATCAAATGCTTGCATCAAAAGCATTTTTCTGTTTTTGCAGGGTTTTTAAGGGGATAAAACATTGGGAAATGTGCATGTATTGCAGAGATTTGTTGCATGTTTTTTTCCCTTGACTTGCACTTTAACCTTCCTGACGGTATCCCCGAGTGTGGCTCGGGGTTAAATTTCAGCACCATTAGCAATAACCCCGAGCCACACTCGGGATTGCATTGCAGGATCCTGGTGCTGTATACTTACCTTGTCCCCGGGATCCTGCGATGTCCCCCGCTGTGTCCGTGGGCTCTGTCCTCCGCCCGATGCCTCTCTGTGCCGGGCTCCGTTACCTGCGAGCGTCACGATGCACGGGGGCGGAGCCTGGCGGCAAATTCAAAAAAGTTAAAAATCATAATACATACAGTACACTGTAATCTTACAGATTACATTACTGTATGAAATTATTTCACATCCCTTTTGTCCCCAGTGCTTTGGCCCATGCCCTGCATGCAGTTCTATATTATATATACTGTTCTTTCTGCCTGGAAACTGGAGATTGTCCATAGCAACCAAAAAGTGTCTCTTTACGTCAAAAGTGGTTTTAGACCAGCTAGAAAACAGCGATAGTAAATTAGAGCACTTGCAGAATTGAGCGATAGTGATCATGGGGACATTTATTTTATTATTATATTATTATTTTTTATAATTATTTATTTATTATATTATAATTTATGATTTTGTGTTTCAAACTTCATCATACCCGGGATATCTACTAGACTCTTGGAAGACAGATTTAAGTGTGTTATTGCTAAGAATTACAGGCCTACAATATAAAACGGCAAATTTCTATGCAAAATAATTGTACCGCTTTGAGACGCAAAAATATGACATAATCATACCGCCAGGGAGGCTACAGTGGTTGTACAACCACTTTTACCTACAGGTAAGCCTATAAATATGGCTTACCTGTAGGTATAGTGATATTCTCCTAAATTTCCACTGAAGAAATGGCACGCTCGTGCCGTTTCTTCAGCTGCTGTGCCATTACCGTGGCTCTGGCCAATCACAGAGCCAGATACCACGAACCCCAAAGTAACTCCGGGACAACAAGTCGCCGGTCACAGCGGTGTGCCGAGACCGCTGCAACAGCATCGTTCTAAGGTAAGTATTTCATAATGAGCTAGTATGCTCATTATGCCTTTGTCTTGCAGTTTTTTTTTTTTTTATCTAGGTTTACAACCACTTTAAGCACCCATCCTGTGGGATAAGGAGCCTGGTAGGGTTTAGAGAGCTGTGTCATTGTTTTTCCTCATGGGTAAAGCATAGATTCACTATAAGGATGGTTTCCAAGGTTTTTAGACAAAATACATAAACAAATAAAAAAAATTGCACTGCATTGCACTGCATTGCTGGCAAAACGCACCATGCATTTTTGGGTGCCATTCATTTTTAATGGCACCTCCAATCAAACGTGTTGGGGTTTTGCTGTGATTGTTGCATGATAGATTACGGCAAACCGCGTTGTGGAAAGCTCATCAGCCAAAAAGGAGCAGGAGCTTCTATTGGGCAACAAGCTTCGCGCGATGCAGTTTGCCGCGATTGCCACATGATTTATCACCCGACAATCGCAGCAAAGCAGCACTGTGCTTGAGGTGCGATTAAAAATGAATGGCACCCAAACACGCGTGGTGCGTTTTGCCACCCATCCTGTGGGATAAGGAGCCTGGTAGGGTTTAGAGAGCTGTGTCATTGTTTTTCCTCATGGGTAAAGCATAGATTCACTATAAGGATGGTTTCCAAGGTTTTTAGACAAAATACATAAACAAATAAAAAAAATTAAAAATAAAATAAAATCAATTGAATCAAAATAAATTGACAAGTATACTTTATAAACACCTCGGACCCCGTTCACATCTGGCAATTTGAGATTTCAAATCGCACTGCATTGCTGGCAAAACGCACCATGCATTTTTGGGTGCCATTCATTTTTAATGGCACCTCCAATCAAACGTGTTGGGGTTTTGCTGTGATTGTTGCATGATAGATTACGACAAACCGCGTTGTGGAAAGCTCATCAGCCAAAAAGGAGCAGGAGCTTCTATTGGGCAACAAGCTTCGCGCGATGCAGTTTGCCGCGATTGCCACATGATTTATCACCCGACAATCGCAGCAAAGCAGCACTGTGCTTGAGGTGCGATTAAAAATGAATGGCACCCAAACACGCGTGGTGCGTTTTGCCACTATTACAGTGCGTGGGCAGAATTGCTGTGATTCTGCTAGCGATCCCAAATCACCAGACAGGAACGGGCTTAACTCTAAAACAGGAGGAATAGTGCACCATCTTTGGTGTCAGTAGGAGTAATAGTGCCCCATTGCCGGTATCAATAGGAAGAATAGTACCCCATCATTGGTATCAGTGGGAGGAATAGTGCCCCATCATTGGTGTCGGTGGGAGGAATAGTGCCCCATCATTGGTATCAGTAGGAGTAATAGTGCCCCATTGCTGGTATCAAAAGGAAGAATAGTGCCCCACCATTGGTGTCAGTGGGAGGAATAGTGCCCCACCCATCATTGGAGCACAGGTGTGTCAGGAGGAGGCTGTCTGTCTGGAGCTGCTGCAGATCCGTGTGAGAGGGGACTGGTGAGGAAATCTATCCCAGCTCTCCTGGCCCCTTTCTGGGGAAGCCATGGAGGCCAGCAGGGCCTCTCCTGCTGGAAGCTCTCAGCCATCTCCTGGGCCATCAGGTGACATGCCTTCCTCTGTACAAACCATGGCTTGTGATCTTTCTGCCCCTGGTAAGGATGAAGGCTCAGAGGCAATTCAGGAGCGAGTGGTGGCCGGGATTAAAGCCCTGAATAGAGAAAGAGACAAGCTCTATAAACTGAGAGCGGAGCTGAAGCGCCTGAGAAGGCAGCGTGAGGGCTTGCACAGCCAGAAACGAGGGTCCATGGATCCGGAGATCCAACTGGCCAAGGTCCGGGTGGAACATCAGGAGACCATTGTGTCCATCATGGAAGGAAGAGATGGGCCATTTAAGGAAAAGTTTTACAATGATAAAAGGTTTGCGAGGATGACAAAGATGGAGGTGGAGGAGGAGACCCCCAGTTCTGACCCCCTGCCCCCTCAGGTAGAGGTAAGCAGCCCCATGCCTTCCCAGGACTCAGGAGGCATGCTCAGGGCCATCCAGGTAATGGAGTCTCCTGTGCGGGGGGATCAGCTGGCGTTTGGTGATGAGGACATAACTGATAATGTGCCTGATAATGTCAAGCCCCAAGCAGGGGATGAATCTGTTTTTGTGTCATCTAACACCATGAGCAATGTTGAAAGTGTGCCCAGTGACAATCAAGTTTCTAATGCTATGTGTAGCAATGTTGTACCTGCTAATGCTGCAGCGCAGCAAGAGCTGCATTTAAAAAATGACATTTCTGAAAAGGAACTACCGGTGTCAGCAGAGCCTATTAACTCTCCTTTGGCTGAGTCTAAAGATGTTTGCCCCACAGCTGCTGGAGACTCTACAGTGCAGCATCAGGAGACAGCTGGTATTGCAGCAACTGTGACTATTCCTGATGGGAAATTGAACGTGTGTGTGTCTGACAGCAATTGTACAAGTGTGATGGACAATCGTCCCAGCTCAGTCCAAGCAAATAATAGTAATGAACAGACTACTGTGACTTCAGTGTGGGGCCTTGGCCCTGATAAACCCACGTTTGCTCAGGTGGTACGCTCTGCTCCTGGTGGCTCCGCCCCCAAGCGGGGTTTCCCCCTGCAGCCTACCACTTTGGGCACCCCAGGATCTGGTCTTGGGTCTCTGGCTTCTGCTGGGGGTCCGAGAAGAAATGTGGTAATTCTCAAATGGGAAGGTGGTGCGATCCCTCCAGCACGGCGTGCAGTGGTGGATTTGATTTTGGAGATGGGTTTTGGGGCAAATGACCTGTATGCTCTAATACATGTTGCTGGGACACGGGATTATACCATTAGTTTCACCAGGCCAGAGGGTCTTGACCTGTTCTGGGAGCGATATGAGGCTCGGTGCAGGTCAAGACCTGAATGGGAAGATCTGGCCCCAGTTGCGGTTTCGCAAAGGTAAAGATCACCATCATACTCACCAATGAGAGTGTTCCTGCCCGGGACCTAGAGGTCTGGTTAAGGAACTATGGTGAGGTTTTGACTAAGCCCAGCAAAATCCTTGATGAACGTAACATCTGGACTGGGGGTTGGTCGGTTACAGTCAGGTTGGCCAGGGATGGGAATGTTGTCCGTCACCTGCCCTCCTCAGCTTTTATAGGGAGGGATAGGATGACTATTTTCTACCCTGGTCAGCCGAAGCTGTGTCACCGCTGTGGAGAAAAGGGGCATTTGAGCTCTTCCTGTTCAGCCTTGATATGTTCAGTGTGTCGGGGTCAGGGTCATATGGCCAAGGACTGCACCGAGATGATCAGGTGCAACCTGTGCCTGCGCCTTGGCCACCCCTACAGCAGATGTCCTGAAGCCTGGCACAATATGGAGAAGGAGGTAATTGATGACATGTCAAGGCTGGACGGGATGGAGGGTGATGCCCCTGGTGTACCATCCTCCTCTGCGGTGACTGACTCCCCTGGTCCTGCTCAGGGTCCCTCCCCAGTTCCTGTGGCCACCCCTCCTGTGTCTGTAAGTATTCCTTCTGTATCTGTCTCTGTGTCCCCCCAGCCTACTGTATCCTCTCCTCATGTGTCAGAACCTTCCAAGTCTGTGCCCCCCGAGTCAGTTACCCCCCAGGAGTCTACCCCTCCTAAGTCTGATTCAAAGGGAGCAACCCCCCCACCAGGAGTGGTAGTGGGTATTAAAAAGGTCGCTTCTGCCTCTCTAAAGGAGTCTTCTGTAAAGACTTCAAAGAAAAAAACAGGAGATAAGGGCATCTCTGAAGCTGACCTGCAGTACCTGGAGGAGAGAAGGAAGGTTGGGAAGCGGAAGAAGCAGGTGGTGAGGACGGAACAGGCTCCAGTGCCTGTCTCCAACCGTTATAGGTCCTCTAAGTGGGAGATTTCCTCATCTGGAGCTTCTTCGGAGCGAAGTTCTGATTCTGAGATGGAGTTTGAGGCGGCCTCAAGAAAGAGAGAGGCTTCTGGTGATGAGCAGCAGAGGGGAGCTAAGAAGCAATCCACCCAATAACCCAAATGGCGGTTCCCCCTCCGTTAAAAGTGGTGACAATAAATGTCGCCAGCATTAAGTCAGTAAGAGCTCGTTCTATGGCCTTCTTTTTGTTCAGCCAATTAGATGCTGAAATTTTATTTTTGCAAGAGACTAGGCTCACCTCCTTGGCAGATATTCATATGGCCAAGAGAGAGTGGAGGTATGGTCCATCTTACTGGTCTCTTGCGGCCGAGCCTTACGGCGGTGTGGCGGTGTTGTTTAAAACCGGCATGGTAACTATCCGGCGGGTTATTGAGGTGGAGATTGGGAGATGTATGGTCTTAGACGTCCTTGTGGGAGGGCAGGACCTGCGCCTAATTAATGTCTATGGGCCGCACACAAAGTGGGACAGGAAATGCCTTTTTACAAGGATCAAGCCATTTCTTTTTACATCCCGGCAAGTGGTCTTTGGAGGTGACTTTAATACAGTAACTAGGCCCAAGGACAGGAAGGACTTCAAGGACAGGCTGGGATATGATAGCGTTTTTTTAAATAGTATGGTTAGGGATGCTGGTCTTGTGGATGTGCACATCAAGCACCTCCCGGATGACACTGGGTTCACCTTTCATCGAGGTAATAGTCAGAGTAGAATAGATAGGTTTTTTTTGAAGGAGACCTCTGCTTTCTCACCCCCAGTGGTGCAGGCAGTAGAGTTCTCTGATCACTGTATGCTATCTGTGGTCCTGAATGCTTCAGACGCCCCTCAGAGGGGTAAGGGCATCTGGAGACTGAATTCGACTCTACTCAAGGAAGAACATGTTAGACAATCCTTTGAGGAATTCTTTCAGGCACAGGTGACCATCCTGGACTTTTGTAGCGGCAAGGCTGAGTGGTGGGAGCTGACCAAAAAGAGGATCGCTGGATTCTTCAGGGCCCTAGCCAATAGAAAGCAGTTTAATAAATACATGACCTACCAACGTTTACGGAGGAAGCTGGATATTCTTGTCTCGAGAGGTGGAGATCCTGGGGAAATCTCCGAAGTGAAACTCCTTCTCAGGAAGTGTCAATATGACCGGCATGCCTCTTTGGTTCTGGAGAGGGACTATGGGAAGTACCACTCGCCTGACCCTTACCAGAACTGCAAACAAGGTGTAGCTGTTAAAACGGTCGTTGGCCTTAAAGACAGTACAGGTTCCTTGACAAAGTCCAGGTCAGGGATTCTGGAGGTCGTGAGGTCCTTTTATGCTGACCTTCTTGGGAGGAAAGAGCTTGACCGTGACAAGATGGAAGGCTTTTTGGACTCTACTCCAGGTCTAAATGATGAAGATGTCCCATTGATGAATTTGACAGAGGAGATCACAGTTGAGGAGGTGATGAGGGCAATTGAACAACTTGCCATCAAAAAGTCACCTGGACCGGATGGCTTGACGGCTGAGTTTTACAAAGCCTTTAAGTCTATTCTGGCCCCACATTTGGTAGAGGTTTTTAACAGTTGCCTTGCTGAGGGGGTACTTCCCCCTTCCATGAGGCACTCGGCTGTGATTCTTCTTTCAAAGGGTAAAGATCCTTCGATGATTGAGAATTGGCGCCCCATCAGCCTTCTTAATGTCGATAGAAAGATACTGGCAAAGATATTTTTCTGGCGCCTATCGTCAGTAGCAGAGTCTTTGCTTTCTCGCCATCAGCACTGTTCGGTCCAGGGTAGGTGCACCTTCACAGCGGTTTTAGCTGTCCGGGAGGCCTTGGAGCGGTGCAGGGCTGCAGGCTGGGGAAAGTATTTGCTGACATTGGATCAGGCAAAGGCTTTTGATCGTGTCAACCATGAGTACCTGTGGTTGCTCCTTAGTAAGTACGGTCTGCCGGGTGGTTTTGTCGATTGGTTAAAAGTCTTGTATAAGGGGGCAGAAAGCTTTCCTCTTGTTAATGGTTGGGTTGGGCAGTCCTTTGAGGTTGGCTCCGGGGTGCGCCAGGGTTGTCCCCTGAGTCCCCTGCTCTATGTGTTTGCAATCGACCCTTTCATTAGGAGGCTAGAGAGCGGCATGTTGTGTGGGGTGCCAGTGGGTCTCCCGGGTGAGCCGCCTTTGAGGGTTGTTGCCTATGCGGACGATGTGTCAGTGATTGTCACCGGGGCGGATGAAGCAGAGGAGGTGGTCTCTCTGACATCACGGTATTCTGAAGCATCAGGCTCCAAGATCAATCAGGAAAAGAGTGAAGTCTTCTGGATGGGAAAGGAAGGTGAGGGTTTTGATCTCCCGGACACCTTTCCAGTGCCCCAGGAAAGAATTAAGATTCTAGGCATTGAATTTGGACCCGGCGATTATGGCCTCAAAAACTGGGAAGGCAGACTGGAAATTGCCAATACTAAGGTGGTCAGCTGGAAGAAATGGAAGTTATCTATGAGGGAAAGGGTTGATCTGATTAAGACTTACCTGATTCCGATCTTTTTGTATGTCAGCTTTGTCTGCATCTTGCCAGTGTCTCTCTATGCTAGGGTCAGTAGTGTGTTCTTCCAGATGTTGTGGGGGAACAGACTGAACCCCATCAAGAGGAATGTCACCTATCTATCCAGGAGGGAAGGTGGCTTAGGTATGGTCAACCCAGTTCTTTTCTTTTCACTGCTTTTTCTCAAGTTTAATATTGGTAATATGCTTGCAGTGGAACCTCCTGGATGGGCAGGCATTTTTAGATCTTGGTTTAGGCCTTTTCTGCGACTTTGGGAAGAAGGTGGCCAAGTGAAGAATCTCAGGGGTCATCGTGGTCAGCTACCAGCCTATGTCGCTCCGTGCCTGAAGTTATTACGGCAGTGGCGATTGTCGGCTGAAGATCTCAGATCGGTTCCGAGGAAAGTCCTTATGAGTCGAGTCTTGAGCGAAGTCTTTCATGACCCACTGGCCTTAAGGGATTGCCCAGGCCCAGTTTTGAGGGCAGGGTTAAGACTTATTAATTTGGACAGAGTACCTCCTAAATTCAGGGATCTGGCCTGGATGTGCTTCCATGGGAGGCTCTATGTTAGGGGCAATTTGAAATTCCGCAGTGGGGTGGATCGTAGCTGTCCTCGGGAGGAGTGTGCAGGTGAGGAGGAGACTATGGACCATTTTCTGCTTCATTGCCCTTTTAACATAGAGGTGTACAAACAGGTGGGGCGGGCCCTCGGTGTTCCTTTCCTCTCCAGGCTGGGTTATGCTGAGTGGGTGTATGGAGCATTCAATACTGGTGGGGTTTTTTGTTTAGATACACTTTTTCTAGTTAGCATAGTAGTCCGTTATTTCACTTGGAACGCACGGTGTCAGGTCAGCATTCGGCGTAAAATCCTTCCTGTTCAGGTGGTGGTGTATGACATTCTGCATGAGGTGGAGAAGATTCGGGTACTTGAGAGAGACAAGCGGAGTCAGGGGGCTTGGTTGAAGGCGTGGAGGGGTTTCAAGCCTCCCTGACTGCCAGGAGTCTCTTTCCCGGGTGTGGCTGTCTGTCTCTTATCACCCTAGATTATTATTTTTTGGATTAATTTTTGATAAATGGCTGCGTACATAGGTGATGGGTTGTGCCTCTTAGGCCCTCTCTGCTGCTTTATGTAAATTGTTTTGGTAACGGATTATGTATATATTGTATATATTCTGAACATGGATGTGTATTCCTTGGATTTCTGTTGAAGTTTTGTACTATGGTTTTGTTTTTTACTTTTGTATAAAATTGGTTGCTTGATTCTTTTAATAAAAGATCAATAGTGCCCCACCCATCATTGGAGCACAGGTGTGTCAGGAGGAGGCTGTCTGTCTGGAGCTGCTGCAGATCCGTGTGAGAGGGGACTGGTGAGGAAATCTATCCCAGCTCTCCTGGCCCCTTTCTGGGGAAGCCATGGAGGCCAGCAGGGCCTCTCCTGCTGGAAGCTCTCAGCCATCTCCTGGGCCATCAGGTGACATGCCTTCCTCTGTACAAACCATGGCTTGTGATCTTTCTGCCCCTGGTAAGGATGAAGGCTCAGAGGCAATTCAGGAGCGAGTGGTGGCCGGGATTAAAACCCTGAATAGAGAAAGAGACAAGCTCTATAAACTGAGAGCGGAGCTGAAGCGCCTGAGAAGGCAGCGTGAGGGCTTGCACAGCCAGAAACGAGGGTCCATGGATCCGGAGATCCAACTGGCCAAGGTCCGGGTGGAACATCAGGACACCATTGTGTCCATCATGGAAGGAAGAGATGGGCCATTTAAGGAAAAGTTTTACAATGATAAAAGGTTTGCGAGGATGACAAAGATGGAGGTGGAGGAGGAGACCCCCAGTTCTGACCCCCTGCCCCCTCAGGTAGAGGTAAGCAGCCCCATGCCTTCCCAGGACTCAGGAGGCATGCTCAGGGCCATCCAGGTAATGGAGTCTCCTGTGCGGGGGGATCAGCTGGCGTTTGGTGATGAGAACATAACTGATAATGTGCCTGATAATGACAAGCCCCAAGCAGGGGATGAATATGTTTTTGTGTCATCTAACACCATGAGCAATGTTGAAAGTGTGCCCAGTGACAATCAAGTTTCTAATGCTATGTGTAGCAATGTTGTACCTGCTAATGCTGCAGCGCAGCAAGAGCTGCATTTAAAAAATGACATTTCTGAAAAGGAACTACCGGTGTCAGCAGAGCCTATTAACTCTCCTTTGGCTGAGTCTAAAGATGTTTGCCCCACAGCTGCTGGAGACTCTACAGTGCAGCATCAGGAGACAGCTGGTATTGCAGCAACTGTGACTATTCCTGATGGGAAATTGAACGTGTGTGTGTCTGACAGCAATTGTACAAGTGTGATGGACAATCGTCCCAGCTCAGTCCAAGCAAATAATAGTAATGAACAGACTACTATGACTTCAGTGTGGGGCCTTGGCCCTGATAAACCCACGTTTGCTCAGGTGGTACGCTCTGCTCCTGGTAGCTCCGCCCCCAAGCGGGGTTTCCCCCTGCAGCCTACCACTTTGGGCACCCCAGGATCTGGTCTTGGGTCTCTGGCTTCTGCTGGGGGTCCGAGAAGAAATGTGGTAATTCTCAAATGGGAAGGTGGTGCGATCCCTCCAGCACGGCGTGCAGTGGTGGATTTGATTTTGGAGATGGGTTTTGGGGCAAACGACCTGTATGCTCTAATACATGTTGCTGGGACACGGGATTATACCATTAGTTTCACCAGGCCAGAGGGTCTTGACCTGTTCTGGGAGCGATATGAGGCTCGGTGCAGGTCAAGACCTGAATGGGAAGGTCTGGCCCCAGTTGCGGTTTCGCAAAGGTCAACGGTGAAAAAGATAACCATCATACTCACCAATGAGAGTGTTCCTGCTCGGGACCTAGAGGTCTGGTTAAGGAACTATGGTGAGGTTTTGACTAAGCCCAGCAAAATCCTTGATGAACGTAACATCTGGACTGGGGGTTGGTCGGTTACAGTCAGGTTGGCCAGGGATGGGAATGTTGTCCGTCACCTGCCCTCCTCAGCTTTTATAGGGAGGGATAGGATGACTATTTTCTACCCTGGTCAGCCGAAGCTGTGTCACCGCTGTGGAGAAAAGGGGCATTTGAGCTCTTCCTGTTCAGCCTTGATATGTTCAGTGTGTCGGGGTCAGGGTCATATGGCCAAGGACTGCACCGAGATGATCAGGTGCAACCTGTGCCTGCGCCTTGGCCACCCCTACAGCAGATGTCCTGAAGCCTGGCACAATATGGAGAAGGAGGTAATAGATGACATGTCAAGGCTGGACAGGATGGAGGGTGAGGCCCCTGGTGTACCATCCTCCTCTGCGGTGACTGACTCCCCTGGTCCTGCTCAGGGTCCCTCCCCAGTTCCTGTGGCCACCCCTCCTGTGTCTGTAAGTATTCCTTCTGTATCTGTCTCTGTGTCCCCCCAGCCTACTGTACCCTCTCCTCATGTGTCAGAACCTTCCAAGTCTGTGCCCCCCGAGTCAGTTACCCCCCAGGAGTCTACCCCTCCTAAGTCTGATTCAAAGGGAGCAACCCCCCCACCAGGAGTGGTAGTGGGTATTAAAAAGGTCGCTTCTGCCTCTCTAAAGGAGTCTTCTGTAAAGACTTCAAAGAAAAAAACAGGAGATAAGGGCATCTCTGAAGCTGACCTGCAGTACCTGGAGGAGAGAAGGAAGGTTGGGAAGCGGAAGAAGCAGGTGGTGAGGACGGAACAGGCTCCAGTGCCTGTCTCCAACCGTTATAGGTCCTCTAATTGGGATATCTCTTCATCTGGAGCTTCTTCGGAGCGAAGTTCTGATTCCGAAATGGAGTTTGAGGCGGCCTCAAGAAAGAGAGAGGCTTCTGGTGATGAGCAGCAGAGGAGAGCTAAGAAGCAATCCACCCAATAACCCAAATGGCGGTTCCCCCTCCGTTAAAAGTGGTGACAATAAATGTCGCCAGCATTAAGTCAGTAAGAGCTCGTTCTATGGCCTTCTTTTTGTTCAGCCAATTAGATGCTGAAATTTTTATTTTTGCAAGAGACTAGGCTCACCTCCTTGGCAGATATTCATATGGCCAAGAGAGAGTGGAGGTATGGTCCATCTTACTGGTCTCTTGCGGCCGAGCCTTACGGCGGTGTGGCGGTGTTGTTTAAAACCGGCATGGTAACTATCCGGCGGGTTATTGAGGTGGAGATTGGAAGATGTATGGTCTTAGACGTCCTTGTGGGAGGGCAGGACCTGCGCCAATTAATGTCTATGGGCCGCACACAAAGTGGGACAGGAAATGCCTTTTTACAAGGATCAAGCCATTTCTTTTTACATCCCGGCAAGTGGTCTTTGGAGGTGACTTTAATACAGTAACTAGGCCCAAGGACAGGAAGGACTTCAAGGACAGGCTGGGATATGATAGCGTTTTTTTAAATAGTATGGTTAGGGATGCTGGTCTTGTGGATGTGCACATTAAGCACCTCCCGGATGACACTGGGTTCACCTTTCATCGAGGTAATAGTCAGAGTAGAATAGATAGGTTTTTTTTTAAGGAGACCTCTGCTTTCTCACCCCCAGTGGTGCAGGCAGTGGAGTTCTCTGATCACTGTATGCTATCTGTGGTCCTGAATGCTTCAGACGCCCCTCAGAGGGGTAAGGGCATCTGGAGATTGAATTCGACTCTACTCAAGGAAGAACATGTTAGACAATCCTTTGAGGAATTCTTTCAGGCAAAGGTGACCATCCTGGACTTTTGTAGCAGCAAGGCTGAGTGGTGGGAGCTGACCAAAAAGAGGATCGCTGGATTCTTCAGGGGCCTAGCCAATAGAAAACAGTTTAATAAATACATGACCTACCAACGTTTACGGAGGAAGCTGGATATTCTTGTCTCGAGAGGTGGAGATCCTGGGGAAATCTCCGAAGTGAAACTCCTTCTCAGGAAGTGTCAATATGACCGGCATGCCTCTTTGGTTCTGGAGAGGGACTATGGGAAGTACCACTCGCCTGACCCTTACCAGAACTGCAAACAAGGTGTAGCTGTTAAAACGGTCGTTGGCCTTAAAGACAGTACAGGTTCCTTGACAAAGTCCAGGTCAGGGATTCTGGAGGTCGTGAGGTCCTTTTATGCTGACCTTCTTGGGAGGAAAGAGCTTGACCGTGACAAGATGGAAGGCTTTTTGGACTCTACTCCAGGTCTAAATGATGAAGATGTCCCATTGATGAATTTGACAGAGGAGATCACAGTTGAAGAGGTGATGAGGGCAATTGAACAACTTGCCATCAAAAAGTCACATGGACCGGATGGCTTGACGGCTGAGTTTTACAAAGCCTTTAAGTCTATTCTGGCCCCACATTTGGTAGAGGTTTTTAACAGTTGCCTTGCTGAGGGGGTACTTCCCCCTTCCATGAGGCACTCGGCTGTGATTCTTCTTTCAAAGGGTAAAGATCCTTCGATGGTTGAGAATTGGCGCCCCATCAGCCTTCTTAATGTCGATAGAAAGATACTGGCAAAGATCATTTTCTGGCGCCTATCGTCAGTAGCAGAGTCTTTGCTTTCCCGCCATCAGCACTGTTCGGTCCAGGGTAGGTGCACCTTCACAGCAGTTTTAGCTGTCCGGGAGGCCTTGGAGCGGTGCAGAGCTGCAGGCTGGGGAAAGTATTTGCTGACATTGGATCAGGCAAAGGCTTTTGATCGTGTTAACCATGAGTACCTGTGGTTGCTCCTTAGTAAGTACGGTCTGCCGGGTGGTTTTGTCGATTGGTTAAAAGTCTTGTATGAGGGGGCAGAGAGCTTTCCTCTTGTTAATGGTTGGGTTGGGCAGTCCTTTGAGGTTGGCTCCGGGGTGCGCCAGGGTTGTCCCCTGAGTCCCCTGCTCTATGTGTTTGCAATCGACCCCTTCATCAGGAGGCTAGAGAGCAGCATGTTGTGTGGGGTGCCAGTGGGGCTTCCGGGTGAGCCGCCTTTGAGGGTTGTTGCCTATGCGGACGATGTGTCAGTGATTGTCACCAGGGCGGATGAAGCAGAGGAGGTGGTCTCTCTGACATCACGGTATTCTGAAGCATCAGGCTCCAAGATCAATCAGGAAAAGAGTGAAGTCTTCTGGATGGGAAAGGAAGGTGAGGGTTTTGATCTCCCGGACACCTTTCCAGTGCCCCAGGAAAGAATTAAGATTCTAGGCATTGAATTTGGACCCGGCGATTATGGCCTCAAAAACTGGGAAGGCAGACAGGAAATTGCCAATACTAAGGTGGTCAGCTGGAAGAAATGGAAGTTATCTATGAGGGAAAGGGTTGATCTGATTAAGACTTACCTGATTCCGATCTTTTTGTATGTCAGCTTTGTCTGCATCTTGCCAGTGTCTCTCTATGCTAGGGTCAGTAGTGTGTTCTTCCAGATGTTGTGGGGGAACAGACTGAACCCCATCAAGAGGAATGTCACCTATCTATCCAGGAGGGAGGGTGGCTTAGGTATGGTCAACCCAGTTCTTTTCTTTTCACTGCTTTTTCTCAAGTTTAATATTGGTAATATGCTTGCAGTGGAACCTCCTGGATGGGCAGGCATTTTTAGATCTTGGTTTAGGCCTTTTCTACGACTTTGGGAAGAAGGTGGCCAAGTGAAGAATCTCAGGGGTCATCGTGGTCAGCTACCAGCCTATGTCGCTCCGTGCCTGAAGTTATTACGGCAGTGGCGATTGTCGGCTGAAGATCTCAGATCGGTTCCGAGGAAAGTCCTTATGAGTCGAGTCTTGAGCGAAGTCTTTCATGACCCACTGGCCTTAAGGGATTGCCCAGGCCCAGTTTTGAGGGCAGGGTTAAGACTTATTAATTTGGACAGAGTACCTCCTAAATTCAGGGATCTGGCCTGGATGTGCTTCCATGGGAGGCTCTATGTTAGGGGCAATTTGAAATTCCGCAGTGGGGTGGATCGTAGCTGTCCTCGGGAGGAGTGTGCAGGTGAGGAGGAGACTATGGACCATTTTCTGCTTCATTGCCCTTTTAACATAGAGGTGTACAAACAGGTGGGGCGGGCCCTCGGTGTTCCTTTCCTCTCCAGGCTGGGTTATGCTGAGTGGGTGTATGGAGCATTCAATACTGGTGGGGTTTTTTGTTTAGATACACTTTTTCTAGTTAGCCTAGTAGTCCGTTATTTCACTTGGAACGCACGGTGTCAGGTCAGCATTCGGCGTAAAATCCTTCCTGTTCAGGTGGTGGTGTATGACATTCTGCATGAGGTGGAGAAGATTCGGGTACTTGAGAGAGATAAGCGGAGTCAGGGGGCTTGGTTGAAGGCGTGGAGGGGTTTCAAGCCTCCCTGACTGCCAGGAGTCTCTTTCCCGGGTGTGGCTGTCTGTCTCTTATCACCCTAGATTATTATTTTTTGGATTAATTTTTGATAAATGGCTGCGTACATAGGTGATGGGTTGTGCCTCTTAGGCCCTCTCTGATGCTTTATGTAAATAGTTTTGGTAGTGGATTATGTATATATTGTATATATTCTGAACATGGATGTGTATTCCTTGGATTTCTGTTGAAGTTTTGTACTATGGTTTTGTTTTTTACTTTTGTATAAAATTGGTTGCTTGATTCTTTTAATAAAAGATCAATAGTGCCCCACCCATCATTGGAGCACAGGTGTGTCAGGAGGAGGCTGTCTGGAGCTGCTGCAGGTGATCCGTGTGAGAGGGGACTGGTGAGGAAATCTATCCCAGCTCTCCTGGCCCCTTTCTGGGGAAGCCATGGAGGCCAGCAGGGCCTCTCCTGTTGGAAGCTCACAGCCATCTCCTGGGCCGTCAGGTGACATGCCTGCCCCTGTACAAGCTGATCTCTCTACCCCTGGTGGGGATGAAGGTTCCGAAGCCATTCGGGAGCGAGTGGTGGCCGGGATTAAGGTCCTAAATAGGGAGAGGGATAAGTTTTACATGCTACGAGCGGAGCTGAAGCGTCTGCGAAGGCAGCAGGAGGGCTTACACAGCCAGAAGCTTGGATCCATGGATCCGGAGATCCAGTTGGCCAAAGTCCGTGTGGACCATCAGGAGACCATTGTGGCCATGATGGAAGGCAGAGATGGGCCACTTAAGGAGAAGTTTGGAAATGACAGGAGGTTTGGAAGGATGACAAAGATGGAGGTGGAGGAGGAGACCCCCAGTTCTGACCCCCTGCCCCCTCAGGGAGAGGTAAGCAGCCCCATGCCTTCCCAGGACTCAGGAGGCATGCTCCGGGCCATCCAGGTAATGGAGTCTCCTATGCGGAGGAATCAGTTAATGTTTAATGAAGAGGACATTACTGATGATGTACCTGATAAGGTAAAGACTGCCAAGTCCCATGTTGTGGATAAGACTGTTTTTGTGCCTTTCAACACTGACAATGTGCCTAATGACAATCAGGCTGCTGATCCTGTGTGCAGCAATGTTGTGCCTGCTGATGCTGCAATGCAGCAAGAGTTACTTTTAAAAAATGTCATTTCTGTAGAAGAACCACAGGTGTCAGCAGAGCCCATTAACCCTTCTTTAGCTGAGTCCAAAGCTGTTTGCCCCACTGCTGCTGAGGACTCTACAGCGCAGCATCGGGAGACAGCTGGTATTTCAGCAGAAACTGTGACCTTTCCTGATGGGAAATTGAATATTGCTGTGACTGATAACAATCACCCCAGTATCAGTGTGATGGACAATCGTCCTGCTATGGATTCTGCCAGTTCAGTTCAGACAGTTGATAATGATGTACAGACTAATGTGACTTCAGTGTGGGGCCTTGGCCCTGATAAACCTACCTTTGCTCAGGTGGTACGCTCTGCTCCTGGTAGCTCTGCTCCCAAGTGGGGTTTTCCCCTACAGGCTACCACTTTGAGCACCCCAGGATCTGGTCTTGGGTCTCTGGCTTCTGCTGGGGGTCCCAGACGTAATGTTGTTATTCTGAAATGGGAAGGTGGTGCGATCCCTCCAGCACGGCGTGCAGTGGTGGATTTGATTTTGGAGATGGGTTTTGGGGCAAATGATCTGTATGCCTTTATACATGTAGCTGGGACACGGGATTATACAGTTAGCTTCACCAAGCCAGAGGGTCTTGACCTGTTCTGGGAGAAATATGAGGCTCGGTGCAGGTCAAGACCTGAATGGGAAGGTCTGGCCCCAGTTGCAGTTTCTCAGAGGTCTACAGTAAAAAAAAATCACAATTATCCTCACTAATGAGAGTGTCCCTGCCCGGGATCTAGAGGTTTGGTTAAGGAACTATGGGGAGGTTTTGACCAAGCCCAATAAAATCCTTGATGAGCGTAACATCTGGACTGGGGGTTGGTCAGTTACAGTCAGGTTGGCCAGGGATGGGAATGTTGTCCGTCACCTGCCCTCCTCAGCTTTTATAGGGAGGGATAGGATGACTGTTTTTTACCCTGGTCAGCCGAAGCTGTGTCACCGCTGTGGAGAAAAGGGGCATTTGAGTTCCACCTGTTCAGCCTTGATATGTTCAGTGTGTCGGGGTCAGGGTCATATGGCTAAGGACTGCACCGAAATGATCAGGTGCAACCTGTGCCTGCGCCTTGGCCACCCCTACAGCAGATGTCCTGAAGCCTGGCACAATATGGAGAAGGAGGTAATTGATGACATGTCAAGGCTGGACAGGATGGAGGGTGATGCCCCTGGTGTACCATCCTCCTCTGCGGTGACGGACTCCCCTGGTCCTGCTCAGGATCCCTCCCCAGTTCCTGTGGCCACCCCTCCTGTGTCTGTAAGTATTCCTTCTGTATCTGTCTCCCCCCAGCCTACTGTACCCTCTCCTCTTGTGTCAGAACCTTCCAAGTCTGTGCCCCCTGAGTCAGTTACCCCCCAGGAGTCTACCCCTCCTAAGTCTGATTCAAAGGGAGCACCCCCCCCCCCACCAGCAGTGGTAGTGGGTACTAAAAAGGTTGCTTCTTCCTCTGTAAAGAAGTCTTCTGTAAAGACTTCACAGGAAAAAGTAAGAGATGAGGGCATCTCTGAAGCTGACCTGCAGTACCTGGAGGAGAGAAGGAAGGTTGGGAAGCGGAAGAAGCAGGTGGTGAGGACGGAACAGGCTCCAGTGCCTGTCTCCAACCGGTATAGGTCCTCTAATTGGGATATCTCTTCATCTGGAGCTTCTTCGGAGCGAAGTTCTGATTCCGACATGGAGTTTGAGGCGGCCTCAAGAAAGAGAGAGGCATCTGGTGATGAGCAGCAGAGGGGAGCTAAGAAGCAAACCACCCAATAACCCAAATGGCGGTTCCCCCTCCGTTAAAAGTGGTGACAATAAATGTCGCCAGCATTAAGTCAGTAAGAGCTCGTTCTATGGCCTTCTTTTTGTTCAGCCAATTAGATGCTGAAATTTTATTTTTGCAAGAGACTAGGCTCACCTCCTTGGCAGATATTCATATGGCCAAGAGAGAGTGGAGGTATGGTCCATCTTACTGGTCTCTTGCGGCCGAGCCTTACGGCGGTGTGGCGGTGTTGTTTAAAACCGGCATGGTAACTGTCCGGCGGGTTATTGAGGTGGAGATTGGGAGATGTATGGTCCTAGACGTCCTTGTGGGAGGGCAGGACCTGCGCCTAATTAATGTTTATGGACCGCACACAAAGTGGGACAGGAAATGCCTTTTTACAAGGATCAAGACATTTCTTTTTACATCCCGGCAAGTGGTCTTTGGAGGTGACTTTAATACAGTAACTAGGCCCAAGGACAAGAAGGACTTCAAGGACAGGCTGGGATATGATAGCGTTTTTTTAAATAGTATGGTTAGGGATGCTGGTCTTGTGGATGTGCACATTAAGCACCTCCCGGATGACACTGGGTTCACCTTTCATCGAGGTAATAGTCAGAGTAGAATAGATAGGTTTTTTTTGAAGGAGACCTCTGCTTTCTCACCCCCAGTGGTGCAGGCAGTAGAGTTCTCCGATCACTGTATGCTATCTGTGGTCCTGAATGCTTCAGATGCCCCTCAGAGGGGCAAGGGCATCTGGAGATTGAATTCGACTCTACTCAAGGAAGAACATGTTAGACAATCCTTTGAGGAATTCTTTCAGGCACAGGTGACCATCCTGGACTTTTGTAGCAGCAAGGCTGAGTGGTGGGAGCTGACCAAAAAGAGGATTGCTGGATTCTTCAGGGGCCTAGCCAATAGAAAGCAGTTTAATAAATACATGACCTACCAACGTTTACTGAGGAAGCTGGATATTCTTGTCTCGAGAGGAGGAGATCCTGGGGCAATCTCCGAAGTGAAACTCCTTCTCAGGAAGTGTCAATATGACCGGCATGCCTCTTTGGTTCTGGAGAGGGACTATGGGAAGTACCACTCGCCTGACCCTTACCAGAACTGCAAACAAGGTGTAGCTGTTAAAACGGTCGTTGGCCTTAAGGACAGTACAGGTTCCTTGACAAAGTCCAGGTCAGGGATTCTGGAGGTCGTGAGGTCCTTTTATGCTGACCTTCTTGGGAGGAAAGAGCTTGACCGTGACAAGATGGAAAGCTTTTTGGACTCTACTCCAGGTCTAAATGATGAAGATGTCCCATTGATCAATTTGACAGAGGAGATCACAGTTGAAGAGGTGATAAGGGCAATTGAACAGCTTGCCATCAAAAAGTCACCTGGACCGGATGGCTTGACGGCTGAGTTTTACAAAGCTTTTAAGTCTATTCTGGCCCCACATTTGGTAGAGGTTTTTAACAGTTGCCTTGCTGAGGGGGTACTTCCCTCTTCCATGAGGCACTCAGCTGTGATTCTTCTTTCAAAGGGTAAAGATCCTTCGATGGTTGAGAATTGGCGCCCCATCAGCCTTCTTAATGTCGATAGGAAGATACTGGCAAAGATCATTTTCTGGCGCCTATCGTCAGTAGCAGAGTCTTTGCTTTCTCGCCATCAGCACTGTTCGGTCCAGGGTAGGTGCACCTTCACAGCAGTTTTAGCTGTCCGGGAGGCCTTGGAACGGTGCAGGGCTGCAGGCTGGGGAAAGTATTTGCTGACATTGGATCAGGCAAAGGCTTTTGATCGTGTTAACCATGAGTACCTGTGGTTGCTCCTTAGTAAGTACGGTCTGCCGGGTGGTTTTGTCGATTGGTTAAAAGTCTTGTATGAGGGGGCAGAGAGCTTTCCTCTTGTTAATGGTTGGGTTGGGCAGTCCTTTGAGGTTGGCTCCGGGGTGCGCCAGGGTTGTCCCCTGAGTCCCCTGCTCTATGTGTTTGCAATCGACCCCTTCATCAGGAGGCTAGAGAGCGGCATGTTGTGTGGGGTGCCAGTGGGGCTTCCGGGTGAGCCGCCTTTGAGGGTTGTTGCCTATGCGGACGATGTGTCGGTGATTGTCACTGGGGCGGATGAAGCAGAGGAGGTGGTCTCTCTGACATCACGGTATTCTGAAGCATCAGGCTCCAAGATCAATCAGGAAAAGAGTGAAGTTTTCTGGGTGGGAAAGGAAGGTGAGGGGTTTGATCTCCCGGACACCTTTCCAGTGCCCCAGGAAAGAATTAAGATTTTAGGCATTGAATTCGGACCTGGCGATTATGGCCTCAAAAACTGGGAAGGCAGACTGGAAATTGCCAATACTAAGGTGGTCAGCTGGAAGAGATGGAAGTTATCTATGAGGGAAAGGGTTGATCTGATTAAGACTTACTTGATTCCGATCTTCTTGTATGTCAGCTTTGTCTGCATCTTGCCAGTGTCTCTCTATGCTAGGGTCAGTAGTGTGTTCTTCCAGATGTTGTGGGGGAACAGACTGAACCCCATCAAGAGGAATGTCACCTATCTATCCAGGAGGGAGGGTGGCTTAGGTATGGTCAACCCAGTTCTTTTCTTTTCACTGCTTTTTCTCAAGTTTAATATTGGTAATATGCTTGCAGTGGAACCTCCTGGATGGGCAGGCATATTTAGATCTTGGTTTAGGCCTTTTCTACGACTTTGGGAAGAAGGTGGCCAAGTGAAGAATCTCAGGGGTCATCGTGGTCAGCTACCAGCCTATGTCGCTCCGTGCCTGAAGTTACTACGGCAGTGGCGATTGTCGGCTGAAGATCTCAGATCGGTTCCGAGGAAAGTCCTTATGAGTCAAGTCTTGAGCGAAGTCTTTCATGACCCACTGGCCTTAAGGGATTGCCCAGGCCCAGTTTTGAGGGCAGGGTTAAGACTTATTAATTTGGACAGAGTACCCCCTAAATTCAGGGATCTGGCCTGGTTGTGCTTCCATGGGAGACTCTATGTTAGGGGCAATTTGAAATTCCGCAGTGGGGTGGATCATAGCTGTCCTCGGGAGGAGTGTGCAGGTGAGGAGGAGACTATGGACCATTTTCTGCTTCATTGCCCTTTTAACATAGAGGTGTACAAACAGGTGGGACGGGCCCTCGGTGTCCCTTTCCTCTCCAGGCTGGGTTATGCTGAGTGGGTGTACGGAGCATTCAATACTGGTGGGGTTTTTTGTTTGGATACACTTTTTCTAGTTAGCCTAGTAGTCCGTTATTTCACTTGGAACGCACGGTGTCAGGTCTGCATTCGCCGTAAAATCCTTCCTGTTCAGGTGGTGGTGTATGACATTTTGCATGAGGTGGAGAAGATTCGGGTGCTCGAGAGAGACAAGCGGAGTCAGGGGGCTTGGTTGAAGGCGTGGAGGGGTTTCAAGCCTCCCTGACTGCCAGGAGTCTCTTTCCCGGGTGTGGCTGTCTGTCTCTTATCACCCTAGATTATTAATTTTTTGGATTAATTTTTGATAAATGGCTGCGTACATAGGTGATGGGTTGTGCCTCTTAGGCCCTCTCTGCTGCTTTATGTAAATAATTTTGGTAGTGGATTATGTATATATTGTATATATTCTGAACATGGATGTGTATTCCTTGGATTTCTGTTGAAGTTTTGTACTATGGTTTTGTTTTTTACTTTTGTATAAAATTGGTTGCTTGATTCTTTTAATAAAAGATCAATAGTGCCCTGTCATTGGTGTCAGTGGGAGGAGTAGTGTCTCATCATTGGTGTCTGTGGGAGGAGTAGTGTCTCATCATTGGTGTCAGTGGGAGGAGTAGTGTCTCATCATTGGTGTCTGTGGGAGGAGTAGTGTCCCATCATTGGTGTCAGTGGGAGGAGTAGTGTCCCATCATTGGTGTCAGTGGGAGGAGTAGTGTCTCATCATTGGTGTCAGTGGGAGGAGTAGTGTCTCATCATTGGTGTCAGTGAGAGGAGTAGTGTCTCATCGTTGGTGTTAGTGGGAGGAGTAGTGTCTCATCATTGGTGTCAGTGGGAGGAGTAGTGCCCCATCATTGGTGTTAGTGGGAGGAGTAGTGCCCCATCATTGGTGTCAGTGGGAGGAGTAGTGTCCCATCATTGGTGTCAGTGGGAGGAGTAGTGTCCCATCATTGGTGTCAGTGGGAGGAGTAGTGTCTCATCATTGGTGTCAGTGGGAGGAGTAGTGCCCCATCATTGGTGTCAGTGGGAGGAGTAGTGCCCCATCATTGGTGTCAGTGGGAGGAGTAGTGCCCCATCATTGGTGTCAGTGGGAGGAGTAGTGTCCCATCATTGGTGTCAGTGGGAGGAGTAGTGTCCCATCATTGGTGTCAGTGGGAGGAGTAGTGCCCCATCATTGGTGTCAGTGGGAGGAGTAGTGTCTCATCATTGGTGTCAGTGGGAGGAGTAGTGCCCCATCATTGGTGTCAGTGGGAGGAGTAGTGTCCCATCATTGGTGTCAGTGGGAGGAGTAGTGCCCCATCATTGGTGTCAGTGGGAGGAGTAGTGCCCCACCCATCATTGGAGCACAGGTGTGTCAGGAGGAAGGTGTCTCTGGAGCTGCTCTAGGTGATCCGTGTGAGAGGGGAGTGGTGGAGAAATCTATCCCAGCTCTCCTGGCTCCTTTCTGGGGAAGCCATGGAGGCCAGCAGGGCCTCTCCTGCTGGAAGCTCCCAGCCATCTCCTGGGCCATCAGGTAACATGCCTTCCTCTGTACAAGCCATGGCTGGGGATCTCTCTACCCCTGGTGAAGATGAAAGTTCGGAAGCCATCCGGGAGCGAGTGGTGGCCGGGATTAAGGTCCTGAATTGAGAAAGAGACAAGCTGTACAAGCTCAGAGCAGAGCTGAAGCGATTGAGAAGGCAGCGTGAGGGCTTACACAGCCAGAAACGTGGATCCATGGATCCGGAGATCCAACTGGCCAAGGTCCGGGTGGAACACCAAGAAACCATTGTGGCCATGATGGAAGGCAGAGATGGGCCCTTCAAAGAAAAATTTTGCAATGACCGAAGGTTTGCCAGGATGACAAAGATGGAGGTGGAGGAGGAGACCCCCAGTTCAGACCCCCTGCCCCCTCAGGGAGAGGTAAGCAGCCCCATGCCTTCCCAGGACTCAGGAGGCATGCTCAGGGTAATCCAGGTAATGGAGTCTCCTTTGCGGGGTGATCGGCTGGTGTTCCATGAGGAGGACATGACAGATAATGTGCCTGACAAGGTAAAGCCCGTCAAGCCCCATGTGGTGCATAAAACAGTTTTTGTGACTGATACAGACAATGTTCCCAGTGACAATCAGGCTGCTAGTCCCATGTGTAGCAATGCTGTGCCTGCTGATGCTGCAGTGCAGCAAAGTTTGCGTTTAAAAAATGACATTCCTGCAGATGAACTACAAGATTCAGCAGAGCCAGTTAACCCCCCTTTAGCTGAGTCTAAAGCTGTTTGCCCCAGACCTGCTGAAGACTCTACAGCACAGCTTCAGGAGACAGCTGGTATTGCAGCAGAAACTGTGACTATTCCTGATGAGAATGTGGATGTTTGTGTGACTGATAAAAATCATCTCAGTACAAGTGTGAGGAACAATGGTCCCAGTTCAAGTGTGATAGACAGTCCTACCAACTCCGTTCAAGCAGTGAATGATAATAGTAATGTACAGACTACTGTGACTTCAGTGTAGGGCCTTGGCCCTGATAAACCCACGTTTGCTCAGGTGGTACGCTCTGCTCCTGGTAGCTCCGCCCCCAAGCGGGGTTTCCCCCTGCAGCCTACCACTTTGGGCACCCCGGGATCTGGTCTTGGGTCTCTGGCTTCTGCTGGGGGTCCGAGAAGGAATGTGGTAATTCTCAAATGGGAAGGTGGTGCAATCCCTCCAGCACGGCGTGCAGTGGTGGATTTGATTTTAGAGATGGGTTTTGGGGCAAATGACCTGTATGCTCTAATACATGTAGCTGGGACACGGGATTATACCATTAGTTTCACCAGGCCAGAGGGTCTTGACCTGTTCTGGGAGCGATATGAGGCTCGGTGCAGGTCAAGACCTGAATGGGAAGGTCTGGCCCCAGTTGCGGTTTCGCAAAGGTCAACGGTGAAAAAGATCACCATCATACTCACCAATGAGAGTGTTCCTGCTCGGGACCTAGAGGTCTGGTTAAGGAACTATGGTGAGGTTTTGACTAAGCCCAGCAAAATCCTTGATGAGCGTAACATCTGGACTGGGGGTTGGTCAGTAACAGTGAGGTTGGCCAGGGACGGGAATGTTGTCCGTCACCTGCCCTCCTCAGCTTTTATAGGGAGGGATAGGATGACTATTTTTTACCATGGTCAGCCGAAGCTGTGTCACCGCTGTGGAGAAAAGGGGCATTTGAGTTCCTCCTGTTCAGCCTTGATATGTTCAGTGTGTCGGGGTCAGGGTCATATGGCTAAGGACTGCACCGAGATGATCAGGTGCAACCTGTGCCTGCGCCTTGGCCACCCCTACAGCAGATGTCCTGAAGCCTGGCACAATATGGAGAAGGAGGTAATAGATGACTTGTCAAGGCTGGACAGGATGGAGGGTGATGCCCCTGGTGTACCATCCTCCTCTGCGGTGACTGACTCCCCTGGTCCTGCTCAGGGTCCCTCCCCAGTTCCTGTGGCCACCCCTCCTGTGTCTGTAAGTATTCCTTCTGTATCTGTCTCTGTGTCCCCCCAGCCTACTGTATCTCCTCCTCTTGTGTCAGAACCTTCCAAGTCTGTGCCCCCCGAGTCAGTTCCCCCCCAGGAGTCTACCCCTCCTAAGTCTGATTCAAAGGGAGCACCCCCCCCACCAGGAGTGGTAGTGGGTACTAAAAAGGTTGCTTCTTCCTCTGTAAAGAAGTCTTCTCTAAAGACTTCACAGGAAAAAGTAAGAGATGAGGGCATCTCTGAAGCTGACCTGCAGTACCTGGAGGAGAGGAGGAAGGTTGGGAAGCGGAAGAAGCAGGTGGTGAGGACGGAACAGGCTATAGTGCCTGTCTCCAACCGTTATAGGTCCTCTAATTGGGATATCTCTTCATCTGGAGCTTCTTCGGAGCGAAGTTCTGATTCCGAAATGGAGTTTGAGGCGGCCTCAAGAAAGAGAGAGGCATCTGGTGATGAGCAGCAGAGGGGAGCTAAGAAGCAATCCACCCAATAACCCAAATGGCGGTTCCCCCTCCGTTAAAAGTGGTGACAATAAATGTCGCCAGCATTAAGTCAGTAAGAGCTCGTTCTATGGCCTTCTTTTTGTTCAGCCAATTAGATGCTGAAATTTTATTTTTGCAAGAGACTAGGCTCACCTCCTTGGCAGATATTCATATGGCCAAGAGAGAATGGAGGTATGGTCCATCTTACTGGTCTCTTGCGGCCGAGCCTTACGGCGGTGTGGCGGTGTTGTTTAAAACCGGCATGGTAACTGTCCGGCGGGTTATTGAGGTGGAGATTGGGAGATGTATGGTCCTAGACGTCCTTGTGGGAGGGCAGGACCTGCACCTAATTAATGTTTATGGGCCGCACACAAAGTGGGACAGGAAGTGCCTTTTTACAAGGATCAAGCCATTTCTTTTTACATCCCGGCAAGTCTTTGGAGGTGACTTTAATACAGTAACTAGGCCCAAGGACAGGAAGGACTTCAAGGACAGGCTGGGATATGATAGCGTTTTTTTAAATAGTATGGTTAGGGATGCTGGTCTTGTGGATGTGCACATTAAGCACCTCCCGGATGACACTGGGTTCACCTTTCATCGAGGTAATAGTCAGAGTAGAATAGATAGGTTTTTTTTTAAGGAGACCTCTGCTTTCTCACCCCCAGTGGTGCAGGCAGTAGAGTTCTCTGATCACTGTATGCTATCTGTGGTCCTGAATGCTTCAGACGCCCCTCAGAGGGGTAAGGGCATCTGGAGACTGAATTCGACTCTACTCAAGGAAGAACATGTTAGACAATCCTTTGAGGAATTCTTTCAGGCACAGGTGACCATCCTGGACTTTTGTAGCAGCAAGGCTGAGTGGTGGGAGCTGACCAAAAAGAGGATCGCTGGATTCTTCAGGGGCCTAGCCAATAGAAAGCAGTTTAATAAATACATGACCTACCAACGTTTACGGAGGAAGCTGGATATTCTTGTCTCGAGAGGAGGAGATCCTGGGGAAATCTCCGAAGTGAAACTCCTTCTCAGGAAGTGTCAATATGACCGGCATGCCTCTTTGGTTCTGGAGAGGGACTATGGGAAGTACCACTCGCCTGACCCTTACCAGAACTGCAAACAAGGTGTAGCAGTTAAAACGGTCGTTGGCCTTAAGGACAGTACAGGTTCCTTGACAAAGTCCAGGTCAGGGATTCTGGAGGTCGTGAGGTCCTTTTATGCTGACCTTCTTGGGAGGAAAGAGCTTGACCGTGACAAGATGGAAAGCTTTTTGGACTCTCTGATGAAGATGTCCCATTGATGAATTTGACAGAGGAGATCACAGTTGAAGAGGTGATAAGGGCAATTGAACAGCTTGCCATCAAAAAGTCACCTGGACCGGATGGCTTGACGGCTGAGTTTTACAAAGCTTTTAAGTCTATTCTGGCCCCACATTTGGTAGAGGTTTTTAACAGTTGCCTTGCTGAGGGGGTACTTCCCCCTTCCATGAGGCACTCAGCTGTGATTCTTCTTTCAAAGGGTAAAGATCCTTCGATGATTGAGAATTGGCGCCCCATCAGCCTTCTTAATGTCGATAGAAAGATACTGGCAAAGATATTTTTCTGGCGCCTATCGTCAGTAGCAGAGTCTTTGCTTTCTCGCCATCAGCACTGTTCGGTCCAGGGTAGGTGTACCTTCACAGCAGTTTTAGCTGTCCGGGAGGCCTTGGAGCGGTGCAGGGCTGCAGGCTGGGGAAAGTATTTGCTGACATTGGATCAGGCAAAAGCTTTTGATCGTGTTAACCATGAGTACCTGTGGTTGCTCCTTAGTAAGTACGGTCTGCCGGGTGATTTTGTCGATTGGTTAAAAGTCTTGTATAAGGGGGCAGAAAGCTTTCCTCTTGTTAATGGTTGGGTTGGGCAGTCCTTTGAGGTTGGCTCCGGGGTGCGCCAGGGTTGTCCCCTGAGTCCCCTGCTCTATGTGTTTGCAATCGACCCCTTCATCAGGAGGCTAGAGAGCAGCATGTTGTGTGGGGTGCCAGTGGGGCTCCCGGGTGAGCCGCCTTTGAGGGTTGTTGCCTATGCGGACGATGTGTCTGTGATTGTCACTGGGGCGGATGAAGCAGAGGAGGTGGTCTCTCTGACATCACGGTATTCTGAAGCATCAGGCTCCAAGATCAATCAGGAAAAGAGTGAAGTTTTCTGGATGGGAAAGGAAGGTGAGGGTTTTGATCTCCCGGACACCTTTCCAGTGCCCCAGGAAAGAATTAAGATTCTAGGCATTGAATTTGGACCCGGAGATTATGGCCTCAAAAACTGGGAAGGCAGACTGGAAATTGCCAATACTAAGGTGGTCAACTGGAAGAGATGGAAGTTATCTATGAGGGAAAGGGTTGATCTGATTAAGACTTACCTGATTCCGATCTTCTTGTATGTCAGCTTTGACTGCATCTTGCCAGTGTCTCTCTATGCTAGGGTCAGTAGTGTGTTCTTCCAGATGTTGTGGGGGAACAGACTGAACCCCATCAAGAGGAATGTCACCTATCTATCCAGGAGGGAGGGTGGCTTAGGTATGGTCAACCCAGTTCTTTTCTTTTCACTGCTTTTTCTCAATTTAATATTGGTAATATGCTTGCAGTGGAACCTCCTGGATGGGCAGGCATATTTAGATCTTGGTTTAGGCCTTTTCTATGACTTTGGGAAGAAGGTGGCCAAGTGAAGAATCTCAGGGGTCATCGTGGTCAGCTACCAGCCTATGTCGCTCCGTGCCTGAAGTTACTACGGCAGTGGCGATTGTCGGCTGAAGATCTCAGATCGGTTCCGAGGAAAGTCCTTATGAGTCGAGTCTTGAGCGAAGTCTTTCATGACCCACTGGTCTTAAGGGATTGCCCAGGCCCAGTTTTGAGGGCAGGGTTAAGACTTATTAATTTGGACAGAGTACCTCCTAAATTCAGGGATCTGGCCTGGATGTGCTTCCATGGGAGGCTCTATGTTCGGGGCAATTTGAAATTCCGCAGTGGGATGGATCGTAGCTGTCCTCGGGAGGAGTGTGCAGGTGAGGAGGAGACTATGGACCATTTTCTGCTTCATTGCCCTTTTAACATAGAGGTGTACAAACAGGTGGGGCGGGCCCTCGGTGTCCCTTTCCTCTCCAAGCTGGGTTATGCTGAGTGGGTGTATGGAGCATTCAATACTGGTGGGGTTTTTTGTTTAGATACACTTTTTCTAGTTAGCATAGTAGTCCGTTATTTCACTTGGAACGCATGGTGTCAGGTCTGCATTCGGCGTAAAATCCTTCCTGTTCAGGTGGTGGTGTATGACATTTTGCATGAGGTGGAGAAGATTCGGGTACTTGAGAGGGACAAGCGCAGTCAGGGGGCTTGGTTGAAGGCGTGGAGGGGTTTCAAGCCTCCCTGACTGCCAGGAGTCTCTTTCCCGGGTGTGGCTGTCTGTCTCTTTTCACCCTAGATTATTTTTTGGATTAATTTTTGATAAATGGCTGTGTACATAGGTGATGGGTTGTGCCTCTTAGGCCCTCTCTGCTGCTTTATGTAAATAATTTTGGTAGTGGATTATGTATATATTGTATATATTCTGAACATGGATGTGTATTCCTTGGATTTCTGTTGAAGTTTTGTACTATGGTTTTGTTTTTTACTTTTGTATAAAATTGGTTGCTTGATTCTTTTCAATAAAAGATCAGTAGTGTCTCATCATTGGTGTCAGTGAGAGGAGTAGTGTCTCATCATTGGTGTCAGTGGGAGGAGTAGTGTCTCATCATTGGTGTCAGTGGGAGGAGTAGTGTCTCATCATTGGTGTCAGTGAGAGGAGTAGTGTCTCATCATTGGTGTCAGTGGGAGGAGTAGTGTCTCATCATTGGTGTCAGTGGGAGGAGTAGTGTCTCATCATTGGTGTCAGTGGGAGGAGTAGTGTCCCATTATCCATGTTAGTGACAGGGACTATGCCTCAGTGATGCTGACAGTGGGGGGAATAATGCCACTAGGGCCTGATTTAGGCAAGCAGAGGGCCTTATCCAGCCCCCGGGCCACAGTTTGGAGATCACTGCTCTACAGAAACAAGGTAAGAGAGAAAAAATAATGCTAGGTCATACTGTAGGGAGGTTTGGGGGTACATTTGGGTAACTTCCGCATACACAATATAAATAATATTTTATTTTAGTCCAAGTGGGGGTGAATACTTGTACTGTTGTGTCCCTTGAATTGTCCCTGGAAATCAGGCTCAGTTGGAAGCTATAGCGTGGAAAGAATAATTTACTGGTATACATTATAACTGCTTAATGCGTTTTCTTCTTGGAGAGCTTAGGTCTCTTCTGGATCCGAATTGCAGTTTGTCAATTAAATGCTTGAAATTGATTTCCTATGGCTAATGCGATAAAAGGCAACCAAGTCATGTGACACAGCAAGAATCTCTTTATTTCATGAGAAACAACAACGCAGAGAACTCACATGGGGCTCACATCTTATCTGGGCAGAATGGCTGTATTTCCAATACTACATTTTTTTAAACTAGATTGCATATTAAAGGGTAACTTGAAAAATATGGAAATAGGAAAAGTCTTACCATTTTGTCCATATTTTAAATTTTATATAATTATATTTTTAAACTGCAATATGTAAAATTCCTTAAAAACTATAATCTTTGTTTAAGTTAAAATGGGACTAAACCCATCGATTTAACAGGTTTTAAAAAACAGTTACATTCGCGGCTTGCCAGGAACTGTCACATTGCGTTCGCTCTCAACCAAACTGTCAAATGGCTGGTGTCATAACTGATCACAGGTGCAGCACCATAGAATCTGCAGATCAAGCAGAAGCTAAGATGGCAACTTCCTTGGCTGAAAAGGATAGGAGGGTTTAGTTCCTCAATCTCCTGCACACCAGGTGTTCGCAGCACCCAAATAGTGGGTGTGGCCAAGATGCACAGTAGAAGGGGTGTAAAGGTTTATGGTTAAACAAAACATGATCCTTCTCCGAGTCAAGAGTGCGTAATGCACACAGTGTAGAGGTGTGTAGCACGAAACACAAATGAGTGGATTTACTAACGGCAAATAGGTTGTGCACTTTACAAATGCAGTTGTGCCAGAGCTTAGTAAATGAGGAGAAGCTCTGCTGACTTCCATCATCCAATCATATGCAAGCAAAAATGTTTTTTTTTTTACATTTTCCTTGCATGTGATTAGGTATTCTTTGAAAAGTGAAGCTTTTACTTATTAATTAAAGAGGAACTGCAGTCTGCTCACATAATTTGTAATAAAAACATCTTTGCCATTCTGAAGCTTCCCTCCAACCACTTTGCATATTATTTTATATATACTGTGATTTTGTACTTGCCAGATATGCTGCAGAAATCTCCCTCCACTGAGTCTGGCTGCAGCCACCTTAACTGTGGGTAGCTGAAGCTGCTGCCTGTTCACTTCCTGGATTTACACAGACACACAGAGGCATACCTCAAGCTCTGCAGCACAGCAGCTCTCATTGGCCCTCATATGACTCACCCCCCCCCTCCCTTCCTGGCAAACTCTCACAAGAGTGAGAGAGAGAGCTGTACATGATGTCATAATCCTAGGCTAATGACCAGACAAGAAACAGGAAGTGGGCTGTATAAGGTATTTACTGGCAGAAAAAAAAATGTTTTACTATGCAAAGTTAAAAACAACAAGGGCAGAAGATTTAATAGATGGAAAGTTTTAAAAAAATCACTGAAGGTCCTCTTTAAGCTCTGGAGCAACTGCACTTGCAAAGTGCACAGTCTATTTGCCTTTAGTAAATCAACCCCTAAGGCCCCTTTCACACGGACGGATAGAATTGTGCTTTTAGCTGCGTTTTCTACCGCAGTTAAACGCACACAATGCTTTCCTATGGCCCCATTCACACACTGCGGATAGAAAAAATAGAGTTGACTGCATCCAGGAGCGATTTAGCGCAGCTATCCGCACATAACCGCAGGTAATCGCAGTGCACTGTGTCAGCTGCGGATAGCAGCGCCGAGCCGGCTCGGTCATCGGGAAAGGAAAAATGTTTTTTCCTTTCCCAATGAGCGACAAGCACGGGGATCCGACTTGGATCCCCGCCAATGCCAGGCACTTATGATGTCACAGTCCCAAACCTGTCTGTTTTTTTTTTTTATTGACACTTTTTTTCCTAGGTGAATGGGTAGGGGTACGATGTACCCCATACTCATTCACATAGGGTGGGGGGGCTCTGGGGGCCCCCTTATTAAAGGGGGCTCCCGGATTCCTATAAGCCCCCGACAACCAACAGCCAGGGTTGTCGGGAAGAGGCCCTTGTCCTCATCAACATGGGGACAAGGTGCCTTGGGGTGGGGGGCGCCCCCCTGCCCCAAAGCACCCACCCCCCCATGTTGAAGGCATGTGGCCTAGTACTGTTCGGGAAGGGGGGCCACTCGCTCGTCCCCACCCCTTTTCCTGAGCGTCCGGCCTGCGTGCTTGGATAAGGGTCTGGTATGGATTGGGGGGACCCCCTTGCCATTTTTTCGGCATAGGGGGGTGCCCCTTAAAATCCATACCAGACCCAAGGGCCTGGTATGCTCTTGGAGGGGGAACCCATGCCGGTTTTTTATTTAAAATTTGGAGTGGAGTTCCCCCTCAAGATTCATACCAAACAGTGCCTGGCATTGGCAGGGATCCAAGTCGGGTCCCTGTTCAATACGAGTCGGTACCGTGTCCGGTTGCTATGGAAATGGCAAACCACAGCTAAACGCAACTGCAGCTAATCGCACTGTGCAAATACAGCTGATCGCAGTGCCTGGAGTCTTGAATTTCACAGAAAAAAAACATGCTTTTAACTGCGGCAGAATAGCCGTCAGTGTGAATGGCACCTAAGAGTAAACAGGTCAGGCGTGTGTAATGCACACAGTGCAGGGGAGAGAAGCGTGTAACACAAGGAGTGTAGGTGTCAGAAGTAAGTAATGCAGAAACGACAGAGATCAGAAGTAAGTAACGCACAGAGTGCAGGGGTCAGGAGTAAGCAATACAGAGAATGCATGGGTCAGGAGGAAATAATGCACAGGGTAAAGGGGTCAAGAGTAAGTAATGTACAAGCAGGAGGGTTCAGGAATAAGTAGTGCAGGGGTCAGGAGTATGTAATGCACACGGCGCAGGGGACAGGGGTAAGTAATTCACGTAGTGCAGGGGTCAAGAGTAAGTAGGTAGGTGCAGTAATCAGTAGTGAAAAGTGCAAGTGTGGACACTGAGATCTGTGTGTAAACATAAGGGGAATACAATCAGACCCAAACCAACAGTTGCCACTCTGCAGACTCAGCATTGATGTTTTCAAAGCCTCCATTTTCAAAATCAGCTCTCATGTTTCTCTTCTCCCACAGTTGGTGACCTGCTGGTAGGGAATAAATCAGGGCCTGGAGGTGTATGTGTTCAGATCTAATGTGGTCAGTCATACTCCCATTTCTCCTCTCTCTCTCCAGGCAGCCAGTCTCATAGACAGACTGACTGGGACTTGAGCCATGTGACACACACATGGGCAGAGTTAGCTGGGCAGAGCTCCAAGGACTATGTTCCTGTTACCTCCCACTGGGTTCTAGAACTTGTTGGATAGTTGTGGAACTTAGAGGGAGGAAGAACAGAGATTAAGCCTGAGTATGAATGGAGTCTATTCCAATCACTGGGTAGGTAAGGCCCAGTAGGTGGGGGATAGGCCATTAATATTCTGGAGCCTGGCCATGTGGAACCAGAGTCCAGGGTCAAGTTGCTGGAAGGGGACTCCTGTGCTGGGGGGCTCTGTCCCTGGGCAGAAGTAAGAAGATAGCGAAAGAGAGAGCTGAAGACTCACACCCCTTTCCAGCCTCAGCTAGGCTTAGCTGGAGCTACCCTGACAGTCAGGAGCTGGGCCTGTTCAGCAGGAAGCCTGTGTAGCATCCATAAGGACTTCAGGATTAACCAAGGAGGGACTGACTAAGTAACTTCCATTCTTCACACCCCAAGCTTGGACAGAAGAGGGGCAGCAAGGTGCAATACTCTGCTAGCCCAAAACCAGGAGACACCTTAGAGGCAGTTTACAACCATTAAAACCCTCCTACATCTCTAGCTTGGGTCCAAAGTCAGCCAGGTGCATCAGCATTTCCTTATGAATCAGCATCTGCACTCAACAGCTGGGCCTTTCATTTTGTTATCGAGTCAGCTGATCCATCAATCCAATGGGGGGATAGCATATGGATGTTAATTCCTAGCAGTCAGAGACAGTATCAGGTCCTGAAGTTTGTTTTCAAGTTTCACAGTTCTGGGCATCCCGTGTTTCCATTCCCCATCCAAGTTGTAACCTCCTAAATAAAATTAAAAACACAACAAAATACCCTTGACTGGTTCCTGAAGTCTGTGTGAACTTCCTGTTGCCTGGCTGTGTGTGTAAGGGAGGACACAAAAAGCCCTTGAGCGCTACATGAATGAGCCTTAAAATTTGCTTTTTCTTGTTACTTCTCAAATGACTTCTGCATTTAAAAAAGCTAAACACATGAGTGCCAGTGTGAATGAAGCTTAATTGTTGTATTAGCCAGAGGGGGTTGGTGTAGGTAATGATTAGCAATGGGTGTCCTTTCTGAAGATAAGCTTAAAAAAAAAAACATCCTCTAGCTTTCATAATTGGTTCACCCTCTATTGCTTCTGTTCATCTTCTTTTATCATCAGCTTTTTATTTCCTGAAATCATAACCATGGAAAATATATATATCACAGTCAGATGGTTCTCTTTTTCTTTTGCTATGCATATGCATTAATAGAGTCATTCATTCAATGACTTTTTTACCCTTGCCATCACCATTATGGGAAATTAGACCAGAGAAAGCAAACCAAGAACCAATTTTAGAGTCTTTGTTCAACAGGACTTCACAATACTATCTGATTTTCAGTTTTGTGAGGATATTTCAATATAATAATTTTCAATAGAGTTTATTCCTCAAGTGTGACATCCAACTGTCCTTTTATGTCTAACGCTGAATCATTATTTTATTTGGTTTTATTTTGCAAGTTATTTCTGTCTAATGCTAGCCATACAATGTTAGTTTTTGTTTGTCAGCCAGTGGGCTGTATGACAACAAAAAACTTTTATAACTGACTTTTATAACCAGAAAAGGGCAGCGGTGCAATTCCATATTAATGCCCACTTTTTTTGGAATGGAATGTCTGTAATAATAATTGACTGTATAGTGTACAGTATATACATGTATAGATCCTGGAGATTACTAGAGAAGTTGCTGAAAACTACTAGAGAAGATACTGGAGACTGCTAATGAAGATTCTGGAAATTGCTAAAGAAGATTCTGAACACTACTAGAGACGATCCTAGAGACTACAAAAAACTCCATTGAACATAGGAGGCAGCAAATTTGTGCAGATTATAGAATACTGAGTCATGTGACTATCGCCTGTTCCAATCTACAAGATCCTGAAAGATTGAGACTGGAGACTTTTAATGAAGATCCTGGAGACTACTAGAGAAGATCAAGGTCATTGAGACTGCTAGAGAGGATTCTGGAGACTACTAGAAATGATCCTGAAGACTACTAAAAAAGCCATCGAACAAAAGAAGCAGCACATTTATGCAGATTTTAGAATACTGAGTTGACTATCAACTCTCTCAATATACAAGATCCTGGAAGATCCTCGAGACTGCTAATGAAGATCCTGGAGACTACTAGAGAAGATCACACAGACTACTAGAGAAGATCCTGGAGACTACTAGTGAAGATTATGGAGTCTGCTAATGAAAATCCTGGAAACTACACACATAAGATCACATGGACTACTAAAGAAGATCCTGAAGAATACTAGGGAAGATTGCAGAGAATAATAGAGAAGATGCTGCAGGCTGCTAATGAAGATCCTGGAGACTACTAGAGAAGATCATGTAGACTACTAAAGAATATCTTGGAGGCTGCTTATAAAGATCCTGGAAACTACTAGAGAAGATCACATAGACTACTAAAGAAGATCTTGGAGAATACTAGAGAAAATCCTGGAGACTACTAGAGAAGATCATAGAGAGTACTAGAGAAGATCCTGAAGACTGCTACTAAAGATAATGGAAACTGCTAAAGAAGGTAGTGGAGACTACTAGAGACAATCCTGGAGGCTACTAAAAAAGCCATCGACTCTCTCAATCTACAGGATCCTGAACAATCCTGGAGATATTTAATGATGATCCCGGAGACTACTAGAGAAGATCATGTAGACTACTAGAGAAGATCATGTAGACTACTAGAGAAGATCATGTAGACTACTAGAGAAGATCGTGTAGACTACAGGAGAAGATCATGTAGACTACTAGAGAAGATCATGTAGACTACTAGAGAAGATCATGTAGACTACTAGAGAAGATCATGTAGACTGCTAGAGAAGATCCTGGAGACTGCTATAGAAGATCCTATAGACTGTTAGAGAGGATCCTGGAGACTACTAGAGACGATCCTGGGGACTAGGGATGAGCCGAACACCCCCCTGTTCGGTTCGCACCAGAACATGCGAACAGGAAAAAAGTTCGCTCGAACACGCGAACACCGTTAAAGTCTATGGGACACGAACATGAATAATCAAAAGTGCTAATTTTAAAGGTTTATATGCAAGTTATTGTCATAAAAAGTGTTTGGGGACCTGGGTCCTGCCCCAGGGGACATGGATCAATGCAAAAAAAAGTTTTAAAAACGGCCGTTTTTTCAGGAGCAGTGATTTTAATAATGCTTAAAGTCAAACAATAAAAGTGTAATATCCCTTTAAATTTCGTACCTGGGGGGTGTCTATAGTATGCCTGTAAAGGGGCGCATGTTTCCCGTGTTTAGAACAGCCTGACAGCAAAATGACATTTCGAAGGAAAAAAAGCCATTTAAAACTACCCGCGGCTATTGCATTGCCGACAATACACATAGAAGTTCATTGATAAAAACGGCATGGGAATTCCCCACAGGGAAACCCCGAACCAAAATTAAAAAAAAAAAATGAAGTGGGAGTCCCCCTAAATTCCATACCAGGCCCTTCAGGTCTGGTATGGATATTAAGGGGAACCCCGGCCAAAATTTTAAAAAAAAATGACGTGGGGTTCCCCCTAAATTCCATACCAGACCCTTCAGGTATGGTATGGACTTTAAGGGGAACCCCGCGCCAAAAAAAAAAATAAAACGGCGTGGGGTTCCCCCAAGAATCCATACCAGACCCTTATCCGAGCTCGCAACCTGGCAGGCCGCAGGAAAAGAGGGGGGGACGAGAGTGCGGCCCCCCCCCCTCCTGAACCGTACCAAGCCACATGCCCTCAACATTGGGAGAGTGCTTTGGGGTAGCCCCCCAAAACACCTTGTCCCCATGTTGATGAGGACAAGGGCCTCATCCCCACAACCGTGGCCGGTGGTTGTGGGGGTCTGCGGGCGGGGGGCTTATCGGAATCTGGAAGCCCCCTTTAACAAGGGGACCCCCAGATCCCGGCCCCCCCCTGTGTGAAATGGTAAGGGGGTACTTACCCCTACCATTTCACTAAAAAAGTGTCAAAATAGTTAAAAATGACAAGAGACAGTTTTTGACAATTCCTTTATTTAAATGCTTCTTCTATCTTCCTTCATCTTCTTCTTCTTCTGGTTCTTCTGGCTCTTCTGGTTCTTCCTCGGGCGTTCTCGTCCAGCATCTCCTCCGCGGCGTCTTCTATCTTCTTCTCCTCGGGCCGCTCCGCACCCATGGCATTGGGGGGAGGCTCCCGCTCTTCTCTTCATCTTCTTCTTCATCCTCTTCTCTTCTTCCTTCTTCTCTTCTTCTCTTCTTCTCTTCTTCTGCGGGCCGCTCCGCATCCATGCATGGAGGGAGGCTCCTGCTGTGTGACGGCGTCTCCTCATCTGACGGTTCTTAAATAACGGGGGGCGGGGCCACCTGGTGACCCCGCCCCCCTCTGACGCACGGTGATTTGACGGGACTTCCCTGTGACGTCACGGGGAATGCCACAGGGAAGTCCCGTCATGTCCCGTGCGTCAGAGGGGGCGGGGTCACCGGGTGGCCCCGCCCCCCGTTATTTAAGAACCGTCAGATGAGGAGACGCCGTCACACAGCGGGAGCCTCCCTCCATGCATGACTGCGGAGCGGCCCGCAGAAGAAGAGAAGAAGAGAAGAAGGAAGAAGAGAAGAGGATGAAGAAGAAGATGAAGAGAAGAGCGGGAGCCTCCCCCCAATGCCATGGGTGCGGAGCGGCCCGAGGAGAAGAAGATAGAAGACGCCGCGGAGGAGATGCTGGACGAGAACGCCGGAGGAAGAACCAGAAGAGCCAGAAGAACCAGAAGAAGAAGAAGATGAAGGAAGAAAGAAGAAGCATTTAAATAAAGGAATTGTCAAAAACTGTCTCTTGTCATTTTTAACTATTTTGACACTTTTTTAGTGAAATGGTAGGGGTAAGTACCCCCTTACTATTTCACACGGGGGGGGCCGGGATCTGGGGGTCCCCTTGTTAAAGGGGGCTTCCAGATTCCGATAAGCCCCCCGCCCGCAGACCCCCACAACCACCGGCCACGGTTGTGGGGATGAGGCCCTTGTCCTCATCAACATGGGGACAAGGTGTTTTGGGGGGCTACCCCAAAGCACCCTCCCAATGTTGAGGGCATGTGGCCTGGTACGGTTCAGGAGGGGGGGGGCCGCACTCTCGTCCCCCCCTCTTTTCCTGCGGCCTGCCAGGTTGCATGCTCGGATAAGGGTCTGGTATGGATTTTTGGGGGAACCCCACGCCGTTTTTTTTTTGTTTTTTTTGGCGCGGGGTTCCCCTTAAAATCCATACCAGACCTGAAGGGTCTGGTATGGAATTTAGGGGGAACCCCACGTCATTTTTTTTTTAAATTTTGGCCGGGGTTCCCCTTAATATCCATACCAGACCTGGAGGGCCTGGTATGGAATTTAGGGGGACTCCCACTTCATTTTTTTTTTTTTAATTTTGGTTCGGGGTTTCCCTGTGGGGAATTCCCATGCCGTTTTTATCAATGAACTTCTATGTGTATTGACGGCAATGCAATAGCCGCGGGTAGTTTTAAATGAGTTTTTTCCTTCGAAATGTCATTTTGCTGCCAGACTGTTCTAAACACGGGAAACATGCGCCCCTTTACAGGCATACTATAGACACCCCCCAGGTACGAAATTTAAAGGGATATTACACTTTTATTGTTTGATTTTAAGCATTATTAAAATCACTGCTCCTGAAAAAACGGCCGTTTTTAAAACCCAGGTCCCCAAACACTTTTTATGACAATAACTTGCATATAAGCCTTTAAAATTAGCACTTTTGATTTCTCCCATAGACTTTTAAAGGGTGTTCCGCGGCATTCGAATTTGCCGCGAACACCCCAAATTGTTCGGTGTTCGGCGAACTTGCGAACAGCCAATGTTCGAGTCGAACATGAGTTCGACTCGAACTCGAAGCTCATCCCTACTGGGGACTACTAAAAAAATCTAACATGCACATTTGTGCAGATTATAGAATACTGAGTTAATTCACTATGGACCCTCTCAATATACTAGATACTGGAGACTGCTAATGAAGAGCCTGGAGTCTGCTAATGAAAATCCTGGAAACTACTAGATAAGATTACATAGACTATTAACCACTTAAGGACTGGAAAAATGTTCCTCCTTAATGACCAGGCCATTGTTTGCGATACTGCACTGAGTCGCTTTAACTGACAATTGTGTGGTCGTGTGACGCTATACCCAAACAAAACATCATTTTTTCCCACAAATAGAGCTTTCTTTTGGTGGTATTTGATCACCTCTGCAGTTTTTATTTTTTGTGTTACAAATAAAGAGCAACAATTTTGAAAAAAAAAAAATTTTTTATTTTTTGCTATATATCCAAAAAAATATAAAAAAAAAAAACACAAAAGTATTCATCAGTTTAGATCGATATATATTCGACATATTTTTGGTAAAAAAAAATCACAATAGGCGTATATTGATTGGTTAGTGCAAAAGTTATCGCGTCTACAAACTATGGGATAGATTTAGGGACTTTTTTTTTATTATTGTTTTTACTGGTAATGGCGGCGATCTGCGATTTTTAGCAGAACTGCGACAAATCTGACCCCAAATGACACTTTTTGGGGACCAGTGACATTATTACATTGATCAGTGTTATAAAAATACACTGATAAATGTAAAAATCACACTGGTAGGGAGGGGGTTAACACTAGGGGGCAATCAAGGGGTTAACTGTGTTCCCTAGGTGTTCTAACTATAGGGGGGGTGGGCTGCCTGGGACATGATCACTGTTCCCGATGACTGGGAACAGTAGATCTCTGTCATGTCATCTTTCAGAATGGGGATCCGCCTTGTTTAAAAAGGCAGATCCCTATTCTGCCTCTGTACTAGGCGATCGCGGGTCACTGGCAGACATTGAGTCGGCCCGACCCACGAGAGCGTGCCCCAGCCCGCTCGTGCCTGTTCACAACTGCATCCTAGCGAGCTGACATACAATGACGACGATTCATGCAGGGGAGCCAACCTGCTGCAGTACAACTGCGGCGGCTGGTCCTTAAGTGGTTAAAGAAGATCCTAGAGAATGCTACAGAAGATCCTGGAGACTGCTAATGAAGATCCTGAAGTCTACTATAAAAGATCATGTACACTACTAGTCTAGATCCTGGAGGCTACTAGAGAATAGGGATGAGCTTCGAGTTCGAGTCGAACTCATGTTCGACTCGAACATCAGCTGCTCGCCAGTACAGCAAACAATTTGGGGTGTTCGCGGAAAATTCGAAAGCCGCGGAACACCCTTTAAAAGTCTGGGAGAAATCAAAAGTGCTAATTTTAAAGGCTTATATGCATGGTATTGTCATAAAAAGTGTTTGGGGACCTGGGTCCTGCCCCAGGGGACATGGATCAATCAAAAAAAAAGTTTTAAAAACGTCCGTTTTTTTCGGGAGCAATGATTTTAATTAATGCTTAAAGTGAAACAATAAAAGTGTAATATTTCTTTAAATTTTGGGTAGGGGGTGTCTATAGTATGCCTGTAAAGGAGCGCATGTTTCCTGTGTTTAGAACAGTCTGACAGCAAAATGAAATTTCAAAGGAAAAAAGTCATTTAAAACTACTTGCGGCTATTAATGAAGTGTCGGTCCGACAATACACATAAAAGTTCATTGATAAAAACGGCATGGGATTTCCCCACAGGGGAACCCCGAACCAAAATTTAAACAAAAATGGCTTGGGGGTCCCCCTAAATTCCATACCAGGCCCTTCAGGTCTTGTATGGATATAAAGGGGTTCCCCGCGCCAATTTTTTTTTAAAATGGCATGGGGGTCCCCCTCAAAAGTTTGGGGGGACCCCAAAGCACCCTCCCAATGTTGAGGGCATGTGGCCTGGTACGGTTGAGGAGGGGGGCGCTCTCTTGTCCCCCCTCTTTCCCTGCGGCCTGCCAGGTTGCGTGCTCGGATAAGGGTCTGGTATGGATTTTTGGGGGGACCCCACGCCATTTTTTCAAAATTTTGGCGCGGGGTTGTTCCCCTTAAAATCCATATCAGACCTGAAGGGTCTGGTATGGATTTTGAGGGGGACCCCCACGATATTTTTTATTTTTTTTTATTTTGGCGCGGGGTTCCCCTTAATATCCATACTAGACCTGAAGGGTTCAGGGTTCCCCTGTGGGGAAATCCCATGCCGTTTTTATCAATGAACTTTTATGTGTATTTGTCGGACCGACAATTCATTAATAGCCGCGAGTAGTTTTAAATGACTTTTTTTCCTTTGAAATGTTATTTTGCTGTCAGACTGTTCTAAACACAGGAAACATGCTCCCCTTTACAAACATACTATAGACACCCCCCAGGTACGAAATTTAAAGGAGTGTTACACTTTTATTGTTTCACTTTAAGCATTATTAAAATCACTGCTCCCGAAAAAACGGCCCTTTTTAAAACTTTTTTTTGCATTGATCCATCTCCCCTGGGGCAGGACCCAGGTCCCCAAACACTTTTTATGACAATAACTTGCATATAAGCCTTTAAAATTAGCACTTTTGATTATTCATGTTCGAGTCCCATAGACTTTAACGGTGTTCGCGTGTTCAAACTAATTTTTTGCCTGTTCGCATGTTCTGGTGCGAACCGAACATGGGGTGTTCGGCTCATCCCTACTAGAGAAGATCTTGGATACTGCTTATGAAGATCTTGGAAGCTACTAGAGAAGATCACATAGACTACTAAGGGAGATCCTGGAGAATAATAGATGATCCTGGAGGCTGATAATGAAGATCTGGAGACTGCTAATGAAGATCCTGGAAACTGCTAAAGAAGATTCTGGAGACTACTAGACGATCCTTGAGATTACAAAAAAAGCCATTGAACATAGGAGGCATCACATTCGTGCAGATTTTAGAATACTGCATTACATGACTATCGAATCTCTCTCAATCTACAAGATCCTGAAAGATCCTGGAGACTTCTAATGAAGATTCTGGAGACTACTAGAGAAGATCCTGAAGAATGCTAGAGAAGATCCTGAAGACTGCTAATGAAGATCCTAGAGACTGCTAGAGAAGATCCTAGAGACAGTTAAAGAGGTTTCTTTGAGACAACTAGAGACAATCCTGGAGACTGCAAATGAAGATCCTGGAAACTGCTAAAGAAGATTTTGGAAACTACTAGAGACGATCCTGGAGACTACAAAAAAAGCCATCAAACATAGGAGGCATCACATTTGTGCAGATTATAGAATACTGCATTTAGTTACTATCGACTCTCTCAATCTACAAGATCCTGAAAGATCCTGGAGACTACTAGAGAAGATCCTTGAGAATACTAGAGACGATCCTTGGAGACTGCTAATGAAGATCCTGGAGACTGCTAGAGAGGATTCTGGAGACTACTAAAAAAGCCATCGAGATCTTAGCGACTGCTAGAGAGGATTCTGGAGACTACTAGAGAAAGCCATTGAACATAAGAAGCAGCACATTTGTGCGGATTAAAGAATACTGAGTTAATTGTCTATCAACTCTCTCAATCTACAAGATCCTGGAAGATCTTGGAGTCTGCTAATGAAAATCCTGAAAACTAATAGAGAAGATCACATGCACTACTAAAGAAGATCCTGGAGAATACTAAAGGAGATTCTGAAGACTGCTAATTAAGATCCTTAAGACTATTAGAGAAGATCATGTAGACCAGCCTTTCTCAACCAGTGTGCCGCGGCACACTGGTGTGCCGTCAGAGGTTCTCAGGTGTGCCGCGGGATCAGGGGAGAGAAGGGCTGTCAGATGAGCCTGATCTCCCTATCCCCTGCCGAACTGTACATCGGCACTGTGAGAAGCTCCGTCAACCTCAGCAAAGTGAAAGTAAAGTGCAGGGGAGTGTGCTGTGCTCTCTGCTTCCCCCTACAGTGCAGTACCCAGCTGAATGAGGAAACTGGAAAGGTACTGTGCTAGAAGCTAGATTTGTTTTAAAAGGGCTTTATACATGTGTCTGTGTGTGTGCGTGCATGTGAGTGTCTGACTGTCTGTGTGTGTGTGTGTGTGTACATGTGTCTGTATGTGTGTGTGTGCATGTGTCTGTATGTGTGTGCATGTGTCTGTATGTGTCTGTATGTGTGTGTGTGTCTGTATGTGTGTGTGTGTGCATGTGTCTGTATGTGTGTGTGTGCATGTGTCTGTATGTGTGTGTGTGCATGTGTCTGTATGTGTGTGTGCATGTGTCTGTATGTGTGTGTCTGTATGTGTGTGTGTGTCTGTATGTGTGTGTGTGTGCATGTGTCTGTATGTGTGTGTGTGCATGTGTCTGTATGTGTGTGTGCATGTGTCTGTATGTGTGTGTCTGTATGTGTGGGTGTGTCTGTATGTGTGTGTGTGTGTGCATGTGTCTGTATGTGTGTGTGTGCATGTGTCTGTATGTGTGTGTGTGCATGTGTCTGTATCTGTGTGTGTGTGTGCATGTGTCTGTATGTGTGTGTGTGCATGTGTCTGTATGTGCGTGAGCATGTGAGTGTCTGTCTGTATGTGTGTTTGTACATGTGTGTGTATGTGAGTGTCTGTCTGTATGTGTGTCTGTACATGTACATGTGTCTGTATGTGTGTGTGTGCATGTGTCTGTATGTGCGTGAGCATGTGAGTGTCTGTCTGTATGTGTGTGTGTACATCTGTATGTGTGTTTGTACATGTGTCTGTCTGTATGTGTGTCTGTATGTGTGTGTGTACATGTGCATGTGTCTGTATGTGTGTGTGTACATGTGCATGTGTCTGTATGTGTGTGTCTGTATGTGTGTGCATGTGTCTGTGTGTGTATGTATGTGTGTGTGTACATGTGCATGTGTCTGTATGTGTGTGTCTGTATGTGTGTGTGCATGTGTCTGTATGTGTGTGTGTGCATGTGTCTGTATGTGCGTGAGCATGTGAGTGTCTGTATGTGTGTGTGTACGTCTGTATGTGTGTTTGTACATGTGTGTGTGTGCATGTGAGTGTCTGTATGTGTGTTTGTACATGTGTGTGTGTGCATGTGAGTGTCTGTATGTGTGTCTGTATGTGTGTTTGTACATGTGTGTGTGTGTGCATGTGTGTGTGCATGTGAGTGTCTGTCTGTATGTGTGTTTGTACGTGTGTGTGTGCATGTGTCTGTATGTGCGTGAGCATGTGAGTGTCTGTATGTGTGTGTGTACGTCTGTATGTGTGTTTGTACATGTGTGTGTGTGCATGTGAGTGTCTGTATGTGTGTCTGTATGTGTGTTTGTACATGTGTGTGTGTGTGCATGTGTGTGTGCATGTGAGTGTCTGTCTGTATGTGTGTTTGTACGTGTGTGTGTGCATGTGTCTGTATGTGTGTGCATGTGTCTGTATGTGTCTGTGTGCAAGTGTCTGCATGTGTGTGCACGTGGCTGAATGTGTGTGTGTACAAGTGCCTGTATGTGTCTGTATGCCTGTGTGCACATGTATGTGTCTGTATATGTGTGTGTGTATATATCTTACTTTTAATCCGGACCCACCCCTCCATTCCTGTACCATCAGAACTGCTTTTGTAGGTCTTGTTTGTGATAGCAGCAAGGACTGCTTCTCCTCTGAAAAGCAACCCATGCACAGATCGCTTTTCAGAGGCATTTGATAGACGGTAAAGAGGCATTATGTTGCCTCCTCACCACCTGTTTTAATGCAGCATCACTACACCGCAACCGTGCAATGAACACAGTTGCAGAGTAGTTGCAGTGCAGCCCCATTCACCCTGGGTATACCTCCAGCTGCAGCCACAACATGTGTACACCCCCAGCTGCTGTCTCTGCAGCTAAAGGGGAAGAAGTTGGGGGTGGTAAAAACAGCTTAACCATGTGCTTTTACCATCCCTCCAACCTGACATGTGAACAAGCCCTTGGTTCACATCTGTGTGGCTGCATGTAGGGCAGCCCATTCATTTCAATGGGCTCCCCTAACCACAAAAATTCAGGGAAGGAAGTCCCCAACCTTTTTTTTTTTTAAATTGCACGGCACCAAAAGCACATTTTCCAATGTGTGGGGTACCATTAAGAATTAATGGCACCCCTAAAGAGCAGAGCATTTGTCTGTGTGTCAGGAACGAGTGCGATTTTGTGCATGTTCCGCGACACACAGTAACGTGAACTAAGCCTTGGACTGGGGTGCCTCAAGACTGAAAATACTTTTTAAGGGTGCCCCGACTGGAAAAAGGTTGAGAAACACTGATGTAGACTACTAGAAAAGATCCTGGAGACTACTAGAGAAGATTTTGGAGACTGCTTATGAAGATCCTGGAAACTACTAGAGAAGATCACATAGACTACTAGAGAAGATCCTGGAGACTACTAAAAAAGCCATTAAACATAAGAAGTGGCACATTTGTGCAGATTATAGAATATTGAGTTATGTGACTAGCAACTCTGTTATTCTACACCATTTCAATTTCTCTTTAGCTTCTATTTTTACTCTACGAATAAGTAAAACTGTATTACTTTCCTGATATTAACCTTTTAGTCTTTAATCAGCGGCTGTTTAGTATAATGCGTCCTGTAATTGCAGGCTTTGCCACAGACGATCTGCTTAATTGCAAATTTAAATTCATTGCAAATATTAAGCAGCGATATAATGGAGGAAGTTACGTGCTGTTTGCAGTGACATTATCTAAAACATTATTCCAGAGTGCCCTTGTAAAGTTGAGTTATTCTGCAACTGTGCAGGTGTGTTATTAAAGCTGAACTCCGGGCAAACATCTAAATCCACAGATGAAATACACAAAAGGAAACGGTGTTACTTGCCAAAGGATTTGCATTTCTGCCCATGCAATTCTGAAATGAAAGCGTTAAGTTCATTCATAGTTTTTTTTTCTCTATAGCTTTAGTTGCATTGCTTGCTTATGATAAAGTATGTCCCATGATGTGCAGGCTGCTGGATTCTATAGAAGTTTTCACTGCAGTACTGCCCTGTCTTCTTCTTTGTACTTCTGGCACTGTGTGGGTGAACAGCTTTGGGCCTCTTGGACACGCCCCCTCCTCCCATCTCATCTATTGGAAAAAGTTCTTTCATTATGTTCTGTCCCACTTATGTATTGTTTCTGTGTTTTATTGAACTACATCAGGTTATCAATGCTCTGTATCATGTGTACATCTAGTGGAGGTTTTGGGTCACTACAAATGTGATTTTGGTTTCTCCCTTTGTCTGCCCCTCCTGTTTAGTGCTAGTTAGTTCAGTCCTAGCTGGACCATCCCTGTTTCTTCCATGTTCCCTTGTAGCTCTACGTCGGCCGCTTTAAGAGCACTAGGGGGCGCGTGCACGCGATGTTCCCAGGGCACCCGCGATCTCTCCTGGGAGAGACAGAACGGAGGTCTGTCAATGTAAACAGACAGATCTCTGTTCTGTCAGGGGTGAGGAGACTGATCTGTTGTTCCTACTGCTGAGGAACAGCAATCGGCTTCCTCCCCCAGGCAGTCCCATCCCCCCACAGTTAGAAACACTCCCTAGGACACACATTCAACCCCTTGATTGCCCCCTAGTGTTAACCCCTTCTCTGCCAGTGACATTTATATAGTAATCAGTGGCTATTTTTAGCACTGATCGCTGTATAAATGTCAATGGTCCCAAAAAAGTGTCAAAAGTGTCCAATCTCTCTGTTGCAATGTTGCAGTCCCGATAAAAATTGCTAATCACTGCCATTACTAGTAACAAAAAAATGAATAATAGAAATGCCATAAATCTATCCCCTATTTTGTAGCCGCTAATAACTTTTGTGCAAACCAATCAATATACACTTATTGCAATTTTTTTTTTGTTACCAAAAATATGTAGAAGAATACATATCGGCCTAAACTGAGGAAGGAATTTTTATTTGTTTGGGGGATATTACCTCACCCCCTCTCTCACCTCATTGGCTCACTGACTTTGATTGACAGCAGCGGGTGCCAATGGTGCCCGCTGCTGTGCCTCAGCCAATCAGGAGGGAGAGTCCTGGAAAGCTGAAACTCTCGTGCAACATCACTGGATCGAGATGGGGTTCAGGTAAGGGGGGCTGAGAGGGGCTGCTGCACACAGAAGGTTTTTTATCTTAATGGATAGAATAAATTAAAATAAAAAAAACTTCTGCTTTTAGAACTACTTGAAGCTGCCTGTGGATGGTGCTAAGTCAGCAGGTGACCATGCCGCCTGGACAAACTGGGTCTAAGGAGGTATGTTAATGCACAATCTGTCAATGGGAGAAATAATACTGTGACTGATCAGACTCTCCACAATGTCTCTTTGCAAATGCTGCAAGTACAGGAATATGTACCCTTTGATCCTGCCAGAAACCAAGGGAGCTACTAATTTCATGTTGTGTCTATAGCATACTGTAGAAAATGAAGGGAAATCACTTGAATGGGTCACAGATGGCAAAAAACACAGGGTTTTACCCCTTCTCCACTCCTTCCAAAAAAAATGTTTTTTGCTTTAGGTATATTTTATCTGGTTAATCAGTACAATATGTTTTGCAGCGTATCTAAACCCTAGAACATAATTTCATAGTATTGCAGCTTATAGCATAGTCCTACAGGCTATTGACTACATATACTGGGTAAATAATTTATTACTCTATTTTTTATCTATTATGCTGCTTGTTTGATATAATTATTGTGTATGAATATATACACTGACTTGAGTGCCAATATACAGTATGACCCAGGTCATCCAGCACAAGTATTTTTTTGAGTGACCAGTAGTGGTTTTCTTGAAGTTTTTGTGTGGTTTTCATTGATTTTATTTTTTTGTGAATGTGCTCCCACAACTGCTGTTTTTCTACATCTGTAATAAAGGTATTTGTAGATTTTTTTCTGGCTGTGGATTTTTTACAGTGATACAGACTGGTTTTATGAAGGTTTTTGGGGTTTGGTCATACAATATATTTTGAGCACTTATATATGTACAAGCCATAGTAAAATCTCCAAAACCATCCATAACATTATGTTTTAAGTGGACTAGGGAAAGAATAGACTCTCAATTTTGAAGTTTTGTTTTTTGGGTTTTTTTTATGCTTTTTGTCTCAGTGGCATCCATCACTGGGATGGGAAGGTGCTATTTCTAATCCTTTCCCATCTCAGCAATGTAGGGTTGTGTTCCATAACAGCTTTTCTGTGTTCAGTGACTTGGCATTTTATAAGACCTCTTCTAGAATATGGTGCTTAGGGACTTTCTGCCTGACTTTGTTGAGGAAGCACCAGAGTCCCATGACAGGAGTGTGATACAGGGAAATCTGCTGTCTTGATAGCTGGTCAACCCCTGGTAGGTTTTTCATTAATGGGTTGAACTTTCCTTGATGGAGCCTTGCTCTAAAACAGTCCTTGCAAAGGGAAGGTTCTCCAGTGAGCAGGCTGTGTGCCTGTTGAAGGGCTCCAGGGCTGGAGCCTGGGTTTAGAGGGTTTTTCCCTCTTACAGGCTGTGTGCCTGGATGCCATGTACTTTAAAAAGCGTCCTATGAGGCAATCAGAGAGCCAGAGACCTGGAATGGAGTGACCAAAGATCCTTCTGTTTTGTGCCTGAATTGCTCCGGTGTGCTCATGGATGCAGAAACTCACCCAGCAACTGTCAACCAGAGAAGCTGTAGGAGCCCTGGAATAGATTTGGATAGTTTTCCTGCTTCTGTCCTGCTCTACCCTCACTTTTGTAGTTAGAAACGCATTTGAGGACTGGACCTCTATTTATTGTAAGATGAAGTATGTTTAATGTTGTGGAATAAAGGTCATCTCCACTTTCAAGCTCAAGGCCCTTCTAACCAAAGGCAACGTAAGAGAAAGAATAAGTCCTCATGCACACGGACGTTTTTACAGCTGCTTTTTTGAGCTTTTTTTGCAGCTTAAAAAGGCCTGTCTATGTTAGTCTATGGCTTCATGCCCACCTAAGCGTTTTTGAGCTGCAAGTGGCATAGGCGTTTTTAAGCTGTAAAAAAAACCCAGGACCAGTGGGTTCTGAAAGACGTTTTTCAGCTGTAAAAACGCTCTAACGCTGAAAAACGCTCAAAAACGCTCAAAAACGTCATTCACCAACGTTTTTTAGCGTTTTTGATCCATTGAAAAAAAAATAAAATAAATAAAAATGTAAAAAAAAAAATGCTCAAAAACGCTAACGCGGAAAAACGCTCAAAAACGCTAAAAACCGCTATTGCAAAAACGCTGAAAAAAGCTGAAAAAAGTTAAAAAAAATCACTGCAAAGATACTGGCGTTTTCATAACGTTTTTTTAACAGCCTGTGTGCATGAGGGCTAAAAGCACAATCCCAAATTTCCCACTTTGCAGAGTCCTAAAGCTGAACTCCAGCTATTCTTTCAGTTTTGCATACTGTTGTAGGTGGGGTGCAGGGTGGGGTGCAGGGGCAATGACACACTCAGTCCCAGTGTGATGAAAGAACTTGTATTGAAATAAGGCAAGGATATTTCACAAATAACACGGTGGGAAGGCAGCCCAGCCGGCAACACTCACAGCTCCATAAGCATTTAGAGAGCAGGATTCAGCTGTTGAGAGGGGTAGAATACAGCCTGGCCATCTTGTGCCCAATCAGGAAGAATGCCCAGAGAAGTTGCGACCCCTACACTTTCCCTTCTCATCAGAAACCTTTCCCTACAGCTAGTTCTGTCCCTACCAGGTGGGGTGCCTGTCTTTACTCTACCAGCTCGCAAAATGCATGCCAAACCTGGGAGTGAGGGTCTTAAAAGGGCTCTTCCTGACCCAAGATGGGTTTTGGAGTCACAGCTTCAAATAGGGCAGGTTCCCCAGTGACCCAGGAAACCATAGAGGAACCATGTTCCTCTTGACTTTCTCCCCAACTGCAGTGCCGCTGTGACAGATCACCCGCTGCACTGGAGAAAGTAGACTGCACCTGCCTAGAGAATTATTTTCTCTACTGAAATTGCTTCTCACAGTGTGCATTAGAAGCCACAGCATGCCAGATAGCACATCTCATTTCCTGGCTGGAGAACATCCAGTCATCTGTCTTTTTACCCCAAGCCTTACTATCCCTGGCCCACCCATTTCAATAACCTAATATCAGTTCGGACATGGAGATTGAGCATCACATGGGGCTTTATCAATGTCACCTTGTGACATTGTTTCACTGTTCAGCTGCCAAGGTTTTCAGGAATATGGCTCTACTGCCCAACTGCTAGCATTTCCAGTGACATTGCTCTACTGCTCAGCTGCTAATGCTTCAATGACACCTTTCTACTGCCCAGCTGTTCATATTTAGGATGACACCTTTCTACTGTTAATATTTCCAGTGACACCGTTCTGCTCAGCTGCAAATGTTTCCAGTGATATTGTTCTACTGTCTTGGCTGCTAACAATAATCTCAGTGATATGACTTTACTGCAAAGCTGCTAAAACTTTGAGTCACATCGCTCTACTCCTCTGCTGCTAATATTCTTAACAATATGGTTAGATTTTCCTGCTGCTAAAACCTCGAGGTGAGAGAAGTATGTGCTGGATTTTGCTGGATTACTAGCGGCTGCACTGGCTTCAGGTCAGACACATTGCACAGCCTGAATTTTTCAGAGACATATTTATTATAGTTATTTTATTCTAAGTAATGCCAATGCTTATGTGGTGTTTGTTTCTATTTAGATTAAGTTATAAATTGACTTCTTTTGAATCAACAATGAAGGCAATAGGATTATTTAAAGACTGTGAATGTTTTAGAATAATGGAGGTTTAGGCAGGCTTTAACTTGGTGTCCATTGGGGATCCATAAGGATTAGGAAGGGAAATCGTGCATTGTACGATGTCTTTTATTACTTTGGCCTAAACTAAACACTCCTACTTTTAGGCAGGTGCAGCCCATATTCTCCACTGCAGGTGGCGCTCGACTTGGCAATGCAGACGGGGAGGAAGTTGAGAGGTACTTGTTTCCTCTATGATTTTCTTAGTCACAGAGGAGCAACTATTCGATTGGATGCTGGCGCCCTATTTGGCTTTGGAGGCATCTTGGGTCAGGCAGTCTATTTAAGACTCTAGCTCCTAGGCTTGGCACTCTTTATGCGAGTGGCTAGGGTAGGGATAGTGTTTTTGATAGGGAGAGGTTCTGGAGGAGTACAGAAAGGGCAGGGATTATGTGTACCTCTTCCAGGAAGCCTCCCCGTTGGGTGTGAACCAACCCAACCGCATTCCGCTCCTTATGACAGATGCTGTCAGCATCTCTGAGTCTTCTGACTGCTATTTCCACTGCTGTACAGCTTGTAAGTGGCTGCAAATGGGGGCTTCCTGTAGAGCCTGTTTGCATTGGCCTGCTTACTGGTTGCATCTGAGGCGGGGGCTCTTGAAACGAGTTCTGAGGCAGGGTTCTGTGATGTTTTCAGGAAGCTATGTAAAGCACCCTGCCAGGTGCCTTCCTCCAGCCATGATCTGCCTGTATTGCATAAAGAAGCACAGATAAAACAGAAAGATTTTATTTAAAGATTTCTTAAGCATGTTGATGGGGAGGAACCGAAGGAACCAGCTTTAAGCTTTAAGACTCTTAGTTTATTGAGTGAATGTAATGCTGCAAAGAAAGGGTCAACTTGCATGACCCTCCTCCCAAAACACCATTAGGCTAAAATAGAACTTTTTTATTATTATAGTTGTGTCTCCATTGGGGACATTTCCCCTTTCTCCTTCTACCAGTGGCACATTTACCATAACGAGGAGGGAAAATTTCCCTACCCTCGATACATCCATCAATAGAGTCCAACCTTTCCCTTCCATACAAACTGAAGAAAATGGCTGGAGTGGAATATTTTTAAAAGAAAAAACTAAATCTACTATATAAAATCTGTAACTTTTGAGGTGGAGCTGGTCAATATTGAAATCAGAGAAAAAAGGCCATATAAAATATAAAATATTGGCCACAATGTCAAATGACCTATTAATGTCTAAGCAGTATTACAGATATATGCTTTAAAAAAGAACAGACCCAGAAAATAACTCAATCAGAGACCTCTCTATGCCAGCCTGGGACACTTAGCATGGGAATCATTGTTGGTATTCGGTGACACTTTGATCCTTCTGCTGTTTCGGTTGAAGTAATTGTGTTCTGTAATTTGATGTCCTTTTGAGCTCAGTGAGGTTACCATTGGAGGAACCATGATATGACTTGCTAGTATTTTAATGCAATAATGTTTTTGAAGAATGCCAAAATTATATTTGGAAAATACCAATAATGTGAATTATTCTGAGCTCTTGAAGTAATAGAGGCTGATGATTTATGGCTCTGGTAATTGTGGAAAAAAGAACAGCAAAGAACACCGTATTGTTGTTGTGTTAAGGGATTATTGTATCTTTGTTTAAAATTCCAGCGCTGTAATGGCCAGTCAGAATGTAATTAGATATAGGTTACATTTAAATTTCTCAGGCATATGTTGTCCAGTCAACTGATGTGTATATTAACACCTTCCCACCTGGCCTATAGCGGATTCACAGCCGGGCGGTGGCTTTAATGTTCTGACTGGACGTCATATGACATCCTTCAGAACGGGCAGCTCGTACGCACCCCCGGGGGCATGCATCGTGGCAATCGGTGCTGTGATGTGTCCCTCGCACACACCGCACCTCCAAACATGGTAAAGAGCTTATGGCGTAGGCTCTTTACCATGTGATCAGCTGTGTCCAATCCTTGACAGCACGTGAGGAGAGGAGAGCCGATATGCAGATTTTCTCAGTGGGGACATCTGCACTGATAATCAGTGCCCTGATAATTAGTGCAACCATACCAGTGATGCCCTCCAGTGATGCCACTCAGTGCCCATCAGTGATGCCTGTTAGTGCTCTTCAGTGACTCCTCATCAGTGCCACCCATCAGTGCCACCTATAGTTCCTATAAGTGCTGCCTATCAGTGTCAATCAGTGCTGCATATCAGTGCCGCCCATCAGTGCTGCATATTAGTGCCTCCTCATCAGTGCCCATCAGTGCCACCTCATCAGTGCAGCCTATCAGTGCCCATCAGTGCAGTCTCATCAGTGCACATCAGTGAAGAAGAAAAATTACTTATTTACATTTTGTAGCAGAAACTAAGAAAAACATTTTTTTTCCCAAAATGTTTGGTCTTTTTTCATTTGTTTAGCAAAAAATAAAACCCCAGTAGTGATTAAATACCACCAAACAAAAGCTCTATCTGTCTCAAAAAAATGATAAAAATGATGTTTGGGTACAGTGTTGCATTAACATGCAATTGTCATTCAAAGTGCAATAGCACTGAAAGCTGAAAGTTGACCTGGGCAGGAAGGGGGTGAAAGTGCCCAGTATTGAAGTAGTTAATGAAGAATTGTGGCCAGGCAAAGGATATTCAATTATTTGCATATTCCTAACAAGTGGTAAATAGGCTTTAAGGCAAGCCCTCACTGATCTATGTAGCATCACACGCTGTTGCACAATTCATCCTCAAAGTTCATAAGAGAAGCAGTAAAGTCCTCAATGTCTGGTCTCAGCACTCTGCTCCCTCCTTTTCCTGTGCTCCTGCACTGTTGTTACATTAATCCCCGATTGCACATGTGGGCAGGCATGCGTTCTCACAGCTTACAGTCCAATTTTGTATCTTTCTTCTAGGTGCGCTGTGGTGCCATTTATTTTAAATGGCATAACAAACCATCAAACATGCATGTTTTTTGCGTTGCCATTAAAAAAAAGATAATGAAATCTATGGTATGATTTTGCTGTGGCAACATGGTGCACCTTGATGTGTAAATACGCACAATTATGTGTGTGCTTTGTGGCACTGTACCCAAGCCTTAGAGATTATAAGGCTGGTAGGCTCCCAAGTCACTGCTGGGAGGGGGAGCTAGAATACAGAGAGAAAGTAATGGTACAACTGAGAAGCTTTGGCTGCAAATGTTGAGGATGGATTGCTTCACATTGTCTAAAACTACACAGGTCAGTAGGGATTTGTTTTAAAGTTTATGTGCTAATATTATATAAATATTGGAATGTCCATGGCTTGGGCACATTTCTATTTTAGGGGGCATTTTTATACCCACAACCACCAATCGGATTCTGATTTAGGACAGTACTAATTTGGCTTGGTGGAGAAGCAACTCCAGTTCTTAGTAAGAATTAGACATGTGAAATGCGTTTCGTAACGAATCGAAATTCGGCCGAATTTTGCATCTTTCGGACATTTGGATGCATCCGAATGTCCGAATAAAAAGATAACGAATTTCAACGAATACGAAAGAAATTAGAGCGAATATAACGAATGAATTTGACATGATTCGGTAATTCGTTAAAGATCTAATGAAACAAAAGGTCAACTCAAAGTAAATCTTACAGTCCAGTCAGCTGATTAATTTTGTGCTGGAGGTTGGATTACTGGCAAAGTGCATTCCTGAGAACTGAGTGAGAAGGGTGTTGTATTGTATTTGGGCAGAGGAGAAGAGATATTGTCATTGTGTGTGTTAATAGATTCAATAAACAAACGACTTACCAAACTACGAATCATTATCACGAATATATATACATACATAAATATCGAATTTCAACGAATATGAAAAAAATTATAGCGGATATAACGAATGAATTTGACATGATTCGATAATTCGTTAAAGATCTAATGAAACAAAAGGTAATTTACAATATTTTGTTGCGCTAGGGGACGACAGCTATGGATAGGGGTGAGCAATATACAAAGGGATAGTAAGTTATATAAAAAAATAAAGAATTAAAAGATATCAATTTAAATAACAGTCATGTGTGAGTTACAATACATTTATATGATAAAAATAATAATAGAAAATAAAAAATGAAAAATGAAATATGAAAAATGGTAAAAAAAGTCCAGGGATGGTGCTGGGTTGATGAACAAAAGTCCAGGCATAAAAACTGGGATGAAAATGAGTGGAGGGGGGGGGGGGAGGGGGGAATGCAGAGTATAGGTCTATGACCTCAGGGGGAGAGATGCAGATACAAACACAGGAGGCAGCTTGCTTGAAGGGCAGAATTCACCTTTGGAGGGAGATAAAAAGGAAGAAAAGCAGCACCGACCTAAGTGTAGTACTGTAGCATAAACATTTATTACAGGTTAAAATGCACTCACTCAGAGTAAGGTAGATACAGGCACATCAAGTAAAAAATCCGTCCGGGAAGCTGTGTGGTGGGCAGCAGGGCTCCACAGGGGGCCATCCTGAATGCTGGAGTGTGTTACACTTGTCTCCTTGTCCCGTCTGACGGCGCAGGTGGTAACCAGTGTCACAGGCTGGGTTGAGACAGGCACAGCGTGGATCGTCTGTTAAGTTGTATTTCCCCGGTATCAGCACGCCCCCAGCGTCACTGATACCCGGGAAATACAACTTAACAGACGATCCACGCTGTGCCTGTCTCAACCCAGCCTGTGACACTGGTTACCACCTGCGCCTTCAGACGGGACAAGGAGACAAGTGTAACACACTCCAGCATTCAGGATGGCCCCCTGTGGAGCCCTGCTGCCCACCACACAGCTTCCCGGACGGATTTTTTACTTGATGTGCCTGTATCTACCTTACTCTGAGTGAGTGCATTTTAACCTGTAATAAATGTTTATGCTACAGTACTACACTTAGGTCGGCACTGCTTTTCTTCCTTTTTAATGAAACAAAAGGTCAACTCAAAGTAAATCTTACAGTCCAATCAACTGATTAATTTTGTGCTGGAGGTTGGATTACTGGCAAAGTACATTCCTGAGAACTTAGTGAGAAGGGTGTTGTATTGTATTTGAGCAGAGGAGAAGAGATATTGTCATTGTGTGTGTTAATAGATTCAATAAACAAACGACTTTCCAAACTACGAATCATTATCACAAATATATATATACATACATAAATATCAAATTTCAACTAATACGAAATAAATTATAGCGGATATAACAAATGAATTCAACATAATTCGAGACTCAGTATAACGAATATCGACACTACGAATAATAATGAATTATCCGAAAATGAATTAACATAACAGAACGAAATTATGTATTCTACGAATGACAACGAACCGAAACTAAACAAAATTTCCCGTTGTGCACAAGTCTAGTAAGAATATGGTTATTTGTAAAAAATGTTGTGCTTGATGTAAAGATCAGACAAATGTTGGAAGGATTCCTTCCTTGCCTATTTTTTTTAAATATATTGGAAGCCTATAGAAAGTCTTCATTTTGAAATGTGTGTACACTTTGGGGTTGATTTACTAAATGCAAACAGACTTAGTAAATTAGGGAAAGACCTGCTGATTTCCATCATCCAGTCATGTGCAAGCAAAAATGCTGTTTTCTATATTTTCCTTGCATGTGATTGGGTATTCTGTCCAAAGTGACGCTTTACCTTATTTACAAAACTCTGGAGCAAATGCCCTTGCAGAGTGCAACTGCACTGTCTATTTGACTTTAGTAAGTCAACCCCTTTATCTTCTGATAATGTTATTATTTTTATACATTAAACATAACCAATACTCTACCAAGAATATGAGGCATACTTTAGGTGGCAACATACTGTATATTGTTAAAATGGAATGAAAGGAACCTTTTTGTTTTAAATGGGTGTTTGCTATGTTTCTTAGGAATGTTAAATTCATAGAGCACATCTAGATGTGAGTATTTAACCTTGAGGAGCACCCTACAGCATTTGTGATTCTCAGTCCTGCCCAACTGCTCACAGCATATGTGACTTCCAACCCTGACCAGCTGTTCACACGAAATATAAGTCTTATTCCATTCTTCTGTTTGGTATAAAGAGAGATTGTAATTTTTGCTTACATTGCCAGATGGTGCAACATTGACAAGTCCTCTAAAAACATAAACTGTTCATTTAAGCTGGCCCATACACAGTTACTGACAGATCTCTCCATCCACACAAACGAGGTGCATGGAGAAATCCCTCCCGTCTGGACATTAATTGGCTGCAGCCACTGATTGAGGAAAATGTTACATGTCCATTTGACAGAAGTCAAACAAATGATTGATTTTGTTGAGTGTGGGTGCCCACACACTGATTTCAATTTTGCCAGTCCTTGCTGAATCAACCATATTTCTAGCAGGGTATGGTAATCTTTAGTAGTGCATACCCCTTGGTAGAGACATTGGGGTTGATTTACTAAAGGCAAATTGACTGTGCACTTTGCAAAGTGCAGTTGCACTCTGCAAGAGCAATTGCTCCAGGCTCCGCGCTGCAGAAGCTGACGGTATCATTCCAAGATCACGATCCTCTGCTACTGTTTGTAAGTGGCTCCGGTTGGCTGTGCCTACTCGCCAGGCCTGTTTGTATGTTGTTGTAACTCTTTCATACTGTTCTCATCCACTATGGCCTCTGAGTGTATTCTTTGCCATTGGTGCCCCACGCTGCACCCTTCCCACATGCACATGGAGCCAGAGGGAACGATTGTAAATTCTTAGGTGTGTACTGAGAAGTGCTTGGTACAAAAGTTTATCTCATTTAAAAGCCTTTTTGAAATATGTATTAGTTAAAGTGGTTGTAGGTGCTGGTGCTGTGAACAGGGCTTATTGCCGAAACGCGTCTGCCACTGTCTTTGTACTCACTGGTATGGCAAAATAAAAATATCTGAGGTTTATGGAGTTGCCAGCTGTATTTTTCTGTTGACTATAATGTCTTTTGGTGGATAGGAGGACACCACAGCTTCGGCACTCAGATTGCAACTTCCAGTTTTATACTAATGCCGCGTACACACGAGCGGACTTTACGGCAGACTTTGCCCGGCAGATGGGATTTCGTCGGACAATTCGATCGTGTGTGGGCTCCAGCGGACTTTGTTTTCTCAAAAGTTGGACGGACTTAGATTTGAAACATGTTTTAAATCTATCCGTCGAACTCGAGTCCGGTCGAAAAGTCCGCTCGTCTGTATGCTAGCGCTAGGGCAGCTATTGGCTACTGGCTATGAACTTCCTTGTTTTAGTCCGGTCGTACGTCATCACGTACAAATTCGACGGACTTTGGTGGATTGTGTGTAGGCAAGTCCGTTCATTCGGAAAGTCCATCATAAAGTCAGTCGAAAAGTCCGCCGGGCAAAGTCTGCCGTAAAGTCCGCTCGTGTGTACGCGGCATAAGGCTCCACTGTTCTGAGCGATGCATCCCATGTGTTTGAAATAAAGTGGTTGTAACCCTAAAAAAAAAAAAAAAAAAATGTTCCTGCCCCTTTAAGGAACAAGATATAGCACAGTGTTTTTGCCATGTCAGTTGTCCCTTTCCATGTTGTACAATACCTGGCTAATCCTGCCTGTTCTTGTCTTCTGCTCTGTAAACTGACCGCATTTATTATGGCTGCTGATCTCTGATATTGTAGTCAGTTTATGTGCCCCATCATCCAGCTCTCTCCTCAGCATCTCTGCATCTCCCCCTCCCTCTGTCCCTGTCAGTTCCATAGTCTGTGTTAGAGCCAATCTTCTCCCTGCCCCTACCCTCTCCTCTCCTCTCCTCTCCTCTCCTCTCCTCTCCTGCCTGTGTATTTCTATTACCTGTAGCTGCTCAAGTGTTTGTAAAGTAAAGAAACATGCATTAACTACTTTGATCTTCTCTGTTTTCGGTCCCTGTTCAGTACAGTGTTTGTGTTGTCCTAAAATTATAATGCTAAATACCTTCTTTGCAGAGCCCTGCTGTGCAGACACGTGACCTCCCTCTGCTAGCTTGCATTAATCAGAGGGAAATTTCAGCTCCTCCCACTCAACTCCCTTACTGGGGAAGAGAAGCAGAGGGAGGTCAATTGACAGGACAGCAGGGCTCTGCAAAGAAGGTATTTAGCATTGTAATTTTAGGGAAACACACACACTGTACTGAACAGGGACCTAAAACAGAGAGAATCAAAGTAATTAATACATGTAACTTTACAACCATTTTAAGAGCATTAAACACAGCCAACACGGTTTGGGAATAATAGCCTTCCTTTCAGGGCTTGAGCAGTGGATGTTAAGCAGTTGATGCCAGCTGTGCCTCCTTATGCCGCGTACACACGAGCGGACTTTACGGCGGACTTTGCCCGGCGGACTGGATTTCGTCGGACAATTCGATGTGTGTGGGCTCCAGCGGACTTTGTTTTCTCAAAAGTTGGACGGACTTAGATTTGAAACTTGTTTAAAATTTATCCGTTGAAATTGAGTCCGGTCGAAAAGTCCGCCGTCTGTATGCTAGTTCAAAGGACTAAAAAGCCACGCTAGGGCAGCTATTGGCTACTGGCTATGAACTTCCTTGTTTTAGTCCGGTCGTACGTCATCACGTACGAATTCGACGGACTTTGGTGGATTGTGTGTAGGCAAGTCCGTTCATTCAGAAAGTCCGTCGTAAAGTACGTCGAAAAATCCGCCGGGCAAAGTCCGCCGTAAAGTCCGCTCGTGTGTACGCGGCATTAGTCTATCAGACAGGTAGCAGCCTAGGACCAGAACAGGGTCCACTTATACTATATTTTAACTATGGATATGCTTCTATGAAGAAAAAATCACTTTACAGTAGATCAATCGTAATTAAATTTTACTTCAAGCAGTCCAGTGCTATCACATACACAATGGGGAATTATGGGGAACATAGTTCTAATCAGTAGACCACCTGACTGTTTGGCTGCATGATATAAGCAGTGCATGCTCGCTTCAAGGTAGTTCAGGGATGCGTTGTGGGGGAGGAATGAAAAAGGCAGCATTAGATGGGAGGTCAATCAGCCACAACTCAAGGAACCCCTAGCAACCTCTGGAGGAACCTTACGATGGAACCCTGGATGAGAATGGCTGATTTGGTTGTTTGGAGCTGACTATAAAATGTTTGTCTGGGTTTACCTTTAGATAGATGAAACATACTTTTCATTTTTGTGTAGTTCTGGATTTAAATATCCCTTTTGTAATACCATTTTTTTTATATTTTAGAATGCATGATCATGAAGAGATTTATTCATGGGGCTGTCTAGTCTTATCCATCATTCTATAATCCATACTACAAGCCTTTGGACAGAGATGAATGATAAACGCTGTGTGCGTAGTATCTGAAGATATTGCTGTGAGCAGATATACTGCAATGTTCCACTTTTTGTCATAAATAAAGTGAAAACTCATCACAATGTGGTGGAGCGGTGTCTATCACAGGGTAAGGGTCATCTGCAATCTCTCCTGATATGCAGTAAAAGACCCTACAAAAAGCTTTTCCACCGCCGCCATCGAGAACTGCAGCTCTTATACCTCACCAATACTCCGTTTAAAAATGCTGAACAGAAGCAGCATCAGCTTGGTATAATGTTCCTAGTGTCAAAATGGTTTCATCAATCACCGCTTTGCCACCAGGGGTCGGGAACTCATCAATCAGACAGATTTACCAGGTGTCAGCTCCTAGCAGCATTCAACAACCCAACAGACACACCAGGGTTTATTTAAAGTAAATGTGAATTCTTTTGTTTTTTTCATCAAATTTTCATTGTGATTTTCATAATGCAGCAAAAAAAAAAAAAAAAAAAAATATATATATATATATATATATATATATATATATATATACATACACTAGGGACAGAAAGTATTCAGACCCCCTTAAATTTTTCACTATTTGTTATATTGCAGCCATTTGCTAAAATCATTTAAGTTAATTTTTGTCCTCATTAATGTACACACAGCACCCCATATTGACAGAAAAACAAAGAATTGTTGACATTTTTGCAGATTTATTAAAAAAAAACCTGAAATATCACATGGTCCTAAGTATTCAGACCCTTTGCTGTGACACTCATATATTTAACTCAGGTGCTGTCCACGTAGTGTGTGCGTGTGTGTGTGGGGGGCAGCCTGGGCGCAAAATTATTACTGTGCCCCCCCAAGTGTGCCATTTTGCGGCCATGTGAAGCATGCCTCCCTCAGCCCCCTAAACCTCCGATGAGGCATGTCCTGTCTCCCAGGCATTGCTTCGCAGCAGCACCCCCCCCCCCCCCGCCCCTGGACTCCTGTGGTCCAGCCTGTCCCACATGATCCCTCTGGTGTGGGCGGCCCGTATGTGTGAGAACGGCGGAGGGGGAGGGGTGGTACAGCGGCTGTTGGAGGAGCTCTTAGCAGGGAATACTGAGGAGCGGCTGGGTGGCTGGACTCCAGAAAAGTACCCGGTGCATGTGTGTGGGGAGGGGGAGTGTGAATAGTGCAGGAAGTAGGAGTCAGGTAAGTCAGTGTAGTGGTCAGAGTAGGGATCAGATAGGTCAGTATAGGAATCAGGTAGGTCAGTGTAGTGGTCAGGTAGGCCAATGTAGTGGTCAGGTAGGTCAGTGTAGGAATCAGGTAGGTCAGTGTAGTGGACAGTGTATAAATTAGGTAGTGGAGTGGTCAGTATAGGAATCAGGTGGGTCAGTGTACTGGTCAAGTAGGTCAGTGTAGGAATCAAGTAAGTTAGTGTAGTGGTCAGTGTAGGAATCAGGTAGGTAAGTGTAGTGGTAAGGTAGGTCAGTGTAGGAATCAGGTAGGTCACTGTAGTGGTTAGTATAAGAATCAGGTAGGTCAGTGTAGGAAGCAGGTTGGTTAGAGCAGTGGTCAGGTAGGTTAGTGTATGAATTAGGTAGGTTAGTGTAGTGATCCATGTAAGAATCAGGTTGGTCAGTACTACTGTACTAGTGGAAGGGTCTCAGGGAGCGCTAAAAGTCAGAGGGTTAGAGGGCAAAAATTTCTTGCCTTGCCCCGGGTGCTGACAACCCATGCTACGCCACCGACTGCATATATAATTTGAGGAAAATATGCTTTAAAAATAGTTTACCATTTGCCAATAAAAAATAAAAATATGTTCCCGGATTTCATTTTAAAAATCTGGTCACCTTACTTTAGTGAACCTTTCTAGAACCAATACAGAATGAAGTGTGGGGTTTTTAGGTGACCCTTGTTATAGGGTGCTGACATGGAAGCGGTGCTGAGGGGAATTTGGAGAAGTGTGTTGAAGTATCAGGAAAATCTAGAGTGTCAGGGGAGGGTAAGAAGAAAATGAAAATAAGTGGGGAGTAATCACACGAATTGGCTTAAGTGAAGTACCTAGGGTGTAAGAGGGACAGAAGAATGGGGTTTTATGGGATTAAAGGAGAAGTAGGGCCAAAGCTTTTTTGGCCCTACTTCTCCTATGTATCACAGGAGTGCAGTTCGTTCTGCATTTCTGCGACCCATTTTCAGCTGACAGTGGGCTAAAGTCACTCAGCAAGTCCAGGAGCTGGATCATTCCCGACTTTACAGTCAGGATCCACCAAAATGACAGGACTGGCTCAACCTCTCAGCGAACCGCTGGGACGGGCTCAACCTCTCAGTGAGCTGCTGGGAGACTGAGCCAGCCACTCCTTAAAGTGACTGGCGCCCATTTTTTTTTTCAGTCATTCGTTTTCAGACAGTGACTCAGCCTTGGGGTAAATGCTAGCCCACCCTGTCCTTGAAGGTACCTCACATGCTTCTGGGGGTCAGGGAGGTGTTACATATGTACAGAGTTAGGAAACATGTATGATATACTTTCTGAACAAACACAGAACAGGGACAGAACAGCATATTGCACCAGTCCAGCTATGAACAATTGTCTGAACTAAAGTATTTGTAGTCAATACAGCAGATACCTTTATTATAGAAAAACTCAGTGTCAGCAATTTATACATCAACCATGACAACAACTCTGTCATTTGCTGCTGATTTAAGAATAGTGTTTAACATCTTTTATAAAGTAAATAAAAAAAAAAGACTTAGTTTGTGTTACACTGCTGAGAAAAGCAATTTCTTTTGTGTTGCCAGAAATAGCAGAAGGAACTTGATTGTAATTCAAAAGATTTATTTGACAATGCGACTAAAAAAGATGTGAAAGAGAGTGGATAGAAGATAGTGTGAAGGAGAGAGGGACACATATAGAGAGAGAGGGAGAGGTGAAAGAAAGAAAGAGAAAGCTTTGTATTCATTAAAGAGGTTGTAAAAAAAAAACAAAAACAAAAAACCTGCAAAGGCATAATGAGCTAGTATGCATCGCACGATGCCCTGCAGTGCCGCCCGCACTCAGCTCCTCACGGCTGACATCTTTTACCGGAGTTACTTCCAGGTTCGCGGGCTCCGGCGATGTGATTGGCCGGAGCTGAGATGATGTCACTCCTTCACATGCACGCGGGTGCCGTCAATCACGGCACGGGTACTGAAGAAACAGCACGAGCGGCTCGTTTCTTCAGTGCGCAAGCACCAATGATGTCAGCAGCAATGAAGATATTTGCCAGCACACCATGGAACGACATAGATAGCGTCCAAACGGGTAATTTATTGCATGATCACAACACAAGGAGAGTGCAACGTTTTGGAGTCACGCAGGACCCCTTCGTCAGGCATGTGACAAGGGGTCCTGCGTGACTCTGAAACATTGCACTCTCCTTGTGTTGTGATCATGCAATAAATTACCCGTTTGGACGCTATGTCGTTCCATGGTGTGCTGGCAAATATCTTCATTGCTGCTGACATCATTGGCGCTTGCGCACTGAAGAAATGAGCCGCTCGTGCTGTTTCTTCAGTACCAGTATCTTCGCTATGTCGTTCCATGGTGTGCTGGCAAACATCTTCATTGTGACTTGAACCAGTATGCAGCTGGTTGTTGCTGCAGCACCCATACTCGAGAGCTCATCCAGGAATGTGTGCGATGGGAATATGAAGTATTACCAATGATGTCAGCAGCAGTGCATATAGTGAATATAGGCAGGTGCAGTCAACTTTCTCCACTCCAAAGCGGCACTGCAGTTGAGGAGGAAGTCAAAGAGAACATGGTTCCTTTATGGTTTCCTGGGTCACTGAGGAAGCTATCCCATTGGATGCTGCCATCCCATGTAACTCTAGCAGCCATCTTGTGTCAGGCAGAACCTTTTTAAGGCTTTCCAGACTCCCTGGTTTAGTATGTTTTTTGCGAGTTGATAGAGTAAGGATCAGGCAGGGACAGAGCTAGTGGCAGGGAAAGGTTCCTGACAAGGGAAAGCATAGAATTTGCAACTTCTCTGGACACCTTTTTGTTTGGCACAAGGTGACCAAGTCAAATTCTGCCCCTCTGATCAGGCAATGTCAGTTGAGATTAATCCTGCTCTCTACACACTGTTGAAACTGTGAGTGTTCATGGTTGGGCTCTCCCCTCACTGAGTTATTTGTGAACCGTCCTTGCATTATTTCGGTTCATGTTCTTTCTTTGCATTGGGACTTTGTGTGTTATAGCCGTCACACCACGCTGCACCCCACCTACACCTGTGTCGAGCAAGCAACCTCCTGTGTTCATTATGCAGCAGGGCAGCCGCTCGACACAGGACCTGGAAGATAGTTGCAATCACTGTAGTAGTGGTGACTACTACAGTGATTGTCACCTTCCACAGGGATCCCATAGGTACGATATATTGTGTGTGTACATACATTGGTCCATGGTGGACCAAGGTAACTATGCAAAAAAAACATAGCTGGAATTCAGCTATAAAAGGTTTTATGACCATACTTCTCCTGTGGGTCATAGCAGTGCAGATGGGCAGGGCTTAGTATCGAAGTAAAGCAAGTTGAACCTAACAAAGTGAAACCAGGATCAGAGAGGCACACAGAAGAAGGTTTTCTGACTTACAATGATAATAGACACCTTGTGACACCTGCCCTCAGATTAGCATGACCTGGGCGGGTGCACCGCGAGCTGGGGCATAGGGGGGGGACCCAGGTCCGGCCCTACCATGGGTCCCACTCTGTTGTTTTAGACAAGGGGGGAGATTATACAGAGCATGGATCTCCCGCTTACACGGCTGTCCCGGCTGCCTATGATAGGCAGCACACTGCCTATCTGAGGACAGCAGCCGCGCAGGGTAAACAGGAGATCCCCGCTCTGTATAATCTGTCTGCTCGCTATGCATTGATCACTGGTAAGGCTAAGCTTCTTAGCACTGAACAGGCTGCATTGATGGGCACTGAACAGGCTACGCTGCTGGGCACTAAACAGGCTGAGCTGATGGGCACTGAACAGATTGAGCTGATGGGCACTGAACAGGCTGAGCTGATGGGCACTGAACAGGTTGAGCTGATGGGCACTGAACAGGCTGCATTGATGGGCACTGAACAGGCTGCATTGATGGGCACAGAACAGGCTGAGCTGATGGGCACTGAACAGGTTGAGCTGATGGGCACTGAACAGGCTGCATTGATGGGCACTGAACAGGCTACATTGATGGGCACTGAACAGGCTACGCTGCTGGGCACTGAACAGGCTGCGATGCTGGGCACTGAACAGGCTGAGTTGATGAGCACTGAACAGGCTGAGCTGATGGGCACTGAACAGGCTGCATTGATGGGTACTGAACAGGCTGAGCTGATGGGCACTGAACAGGCTGAGCTGATGGGCACTGAACAGGCAGAGAAGATAGGCACTGAACAGGCTGCATTGATGGACACTCAACAGGCTGAGCTGATGGGCACTCAACAGGCTGAGCTGTTGGGCACTCAACAAGCTGAGCTAATAGGCACGGAACAGGCTGAGCTGATGGGCACTGAACAGGCTGCATTGATGGACACTGAACAGGCTGAGCTGATGAGCACTGAACAGGCTAAGCTGATGGGCACTGAACAGGCTGAATTGATGGGCACTGAACAGGCTGAGCTGATGGGCACTGAACAGGTGCATCTATGGGCACTGAACAAGTTGCATTGATGGGCACTGAACAGGCTGCATTGATGGGCACTGATCAGGCTGCATTGATGGGCACTGATCAGGCTGTATTGATGGGCACTGATGAGGCTGCATTGATGGGCACTGATCAGGCTGCATTGATGGACACTGGTGAGGCTGCATTGATGGACACTGGTGAGGCTGCATTGATGGACACTGGTGAGGCTGCATTGATGGACACTGGTGAGGCTGCATTGATGGACACTGGTGAGGCTGCATTGATGGACACTGGTGAGGCTGCATTGATGGAGACTGGTGAGACTGCATTGATGGGCACTGGTGATACTGCACTGGTGAGCACTGGTCAGGCTGCATTGATGGACACTGGTGAGGCTGCATTGATGGGCACTGATTAGGTTGCATTGATGGGCACTGATCAGACTGCATTGATGGGCACTGGTAAGGCAGCATTGATGGTCACTGATCAGACTGCATTGATGGGCACTGGTGATGCTGCATTGATGGGCACTGGTGAGACTGAGCTGATAGGCACTGGTGAGGCTGCATTGATGGGCACTGGTGAGGCTGCATTGATGGGCACTGAACAGGCTGCATTGATGGGCACTGAACAGGCTACATTGATGGGCACTGAACAGGCTACATTGATGGACACTGGTGAGGATGCATTGATGGACACTGGTGAGGCTGCATTGATGGACACTGATGAAGCTGCATTGATGGACACTGGTGAGGCTGCATTGATGGACACTGGTGAGGCTGAATTGATGGACACTGGTGAGACTGCATTGATGGGCACTGGTGAGGCTGCACTGGTGAGCACTGGTCAGGCTGCATTGATGGACACTGGTGAGGCTGCATTGATGGGTGCTGAACAGGCTGCATTGATGGGCACTGAACAGGCTACATTGATGGGCACTGAACAGGCTACATTGATGGACACTGGTGAGGATGCGTTGATGGGCACTGATCAGGCTGCATTGATGGACACTGGTGAGGCTGCATTGATGGACACTGGTGAAGCTGCATTGATGGACACTGGTGAGGCTGCAATGATGGACACTGGTGAGACTGCATTGATGGGCACTGGTGAGGCTGCACTGGTGAACACTGGTCAGGCTGCATTGATGGACACTGGTGAGGCTGCATTGATGGGCACTGATCAGGTTGCATTGATGGGCACTGATCAGACTGCATTGATGGGCACTGGTAAGGCAGCATTGATGGTCACTGATCAGACTGCATTGATGGGCACTGGTGAGGCTGCATTGATGGGCAATGGTGAGGCTGAGCTGATAGGCACTGATGAGGCTGCAATGATGGGCACTGAACAGGCTGCTTTGATGGGCACTGAACAGGCTACATTGATGGGCACTGAACAGGCTACATTGATGGACACTGGTGAGGATGCATTGATGGGCACTAATCAGGCTGCATTGATGGACACTGGTGAGGCATTGATGGACACTGGTGAGGCTGCATTGATGGACACTGGTGAGGCTGCATTGATGGACACTGCTGAGGCTGCATTGATGGACACTGGTGAGACTGCATTGATGGGCACTGGTGAGGCTGCACTGATGAGCACTGGTGAGGCTGCCTTGATGGGCACTGGTGAGGCTGCATTGGATGGGCACTGGTCAGGCTGCATTGATGGACACTGGTGAGGCTGCATTGATGGGCACTGATCAGACTGCATTGATGGGTATTGATAAGGCTGCATTGATGGTCACTGATCAGACTACATTGATGGGCACGAGTGAAGCTGCATTGATGGGCACTGGTGAGGCTGCATTGATTTGCACTGATCAGGCTGCATTGATGAGCACTGGTGAGGCCGCATTGATGGGCACTGGTGAGGCTGAGCAGATGGGCACTCATGATGCTTCACTGATGAGCACTGGTGAGTATAATACACTCTTCAAATGTGCTTTAAAATGCATGGTTTTCCCTTTTATGAACAAGAAAATGATGACATTATGCGGTTGGGCTGATATATTAATGTGGCTGGTATGAAATGATTTCCAGAAAAATAACGTATATATCATACAATCATTACATAAACACATACCACATACACTGCATATATCATTTGAGGAAAATATGCTTATGTTTAATATTTGCCAAAAAAATGAAAATCTATGTCCCCGGATTTCATTTTAAATATTTGGTCACCTTACTTAGATGGGACTTTAACTTATAGAAGTCTAAGGCAGGGACGGATTCTCTTTAGGACATAGGCTAAGTACACAAACCCTTTGGCTTTGGCAAGCAGATATGAGTGTTCTTCTCTACTTTATATACCCAGACTGTTTATCAGTATAATCCCACTTTATGAAGGATTTGGCTCCAACTTAAACAGATACATTTCCCAGCAAACAGTTTTAAGAACCACGTGGTATAGAAGTGACAACTTTAATAAACTTGAGTATAAACTTATTGCTGCTTCTTGCTGGCGGAGGAGAAGAGACTTATGAAAGCCTGCATAGCTTTGGTATTAGATCTGTCAAAAGTCTGTAAGACATAATTGAATTTTGGATAATTAAAAACCGGCTGTAGACAATGAGTGATAATGAATCACTTCCACAACTCAGATGGCAAATATTTTGTATCTGTGATGTTAGCTGGAGCTGTGAAAAAAATATCATCTTGAACGTGGCTCACAAATCAATCAACAAGAAATGTACAGCATAGGTTGACCTACTTTGTGTTACATATACACTGTTAAGATTTAAAAACGGAGAGCATGAAGGGGCCACATCCCAAAAAAATATGGGGAGCATAACAATGCATTGGAAAATCAGAAAGGATAAAAGATGTAATGGAATTGTTGTTGAGGTTTGTGCTCTTAGCTAACAAATAAATTGCAATATTTGTCCTTTTCACATCTTGTGTTAGGTAGTGTGCAAAGGGGACATTAACTCCTAGTTTTTCTTACACCCATCAAAATCAAAATTTAGAGGAATAAATATTTGTGGCTTCTAATGGCAATTTGGCTAGGTTCCCAATTGAGCTTAAAGATCACCTTCAGCACCCCCCCCCCCCCCCTAAAGAAGTCAGCAGCTACAAATCCTGCAGCTGCTAACTTATTTATTAGCAGTGATCCAGAGTTGTCCTCACCCAGGCTGATTGTTCACCAGTCTTTGGGTCTCTGGTGCCACCATGTTTAGTGTGAGAAGCTGGCTGGGTCTCCTTGTGGCTTCACAGCAACTCGTGCAGCACTTTGTGATTAATATTGCAGCCTCCAGGGACCTGTGACATCTCCCAGGACATCTCCCGCTGGGATAGCCTAGGCCATCTCAGTGAGAGTGGGAGCAGGTACCTGCCAAAAATAGGTATTCACTCCCTAAAACCAAAAAAGAGCAAAAAAGTAGAAGAGTAGAAGTTCCGTGAAACTTCTCCTTTAGGCCCCTTTCAGACTTATACAACTTGTCCCACGATTTTGTACTGCAGAATCCTATGAAAAGTCATTCTCCATGATTTTCAATAACTACCATTCATATTGGCACGACTTTAAGTCGTGCCGACTTCAAAGTAGTCCCTGCACTACTTTGGTCTAACTTTCATACGAGTTGATGTCCATAGACCTCAATGTTAAACCCCCACGTAGCATGCAAATCGTACATGAATAATATAGACACGATTTCAGCACTACTTTGTAAGCACAAGCTGAGAATGGTTAATGCCAAAGTTGTGGCAAAGTCGTACAAAGTAGTACTGCTCCCAAAGCGCGGCAAAATCGTGTTAAAATCGCAAAATAGCGGCCACTAAATTTCGGTAAAATCGCGTGACTTTGAAGTCTTATAAGTGTGAAAGGGGCCTCAAAATGAATTTTCACTTTCAATGTAAATATTGACTTTTTCCATAAAAGTCAAGCTTTCCCCCATCTCTCTAACATCTGAGACTCTTTAATGGTCTTTTAAAGGAATTGGTCATCTAATGCCTCGTTTCCACTGAGCGGATCAGTTCGGGTCGGTACAGTTTGAATGGCCTAGAATGGTCCGGTCTATTCTGGTGAGCGTTTCCACTGCAAGTGGGACCACAAGGGGCCATACAGGGTTTAGAAAAAATGCCTCAGCATAGCACAGCAGAGGGTTTTCTGTCAGCCAATCAGTGGAATGTATCGTAGCTCCGCCCTAACCAAACCGTTCCATTTTCTATGGCCCCACATCTGAAGCAGGACCCTGAATGGAACGGTTCGGTTCGGTTGTATGGGCCGCTTTCATAATGGAAACACCCAAAATAGCGTACCGTACTGAACCGAACCGATCCGCTCAGTGGAAACGAGGCATAAGTAGCCAACAGGTAAGTTAGGATGCAGGGGGTATATATATATCGGGAAAAGCCAAGATATTAAGTTTAACTGGCTATATTTATGGATCTGCTTATGCCCTTTATAGTAAAATAGTTTGACCTGCCTGAGTTAGTTTATATTAAGGTGACCCTACTTTGATTTCAATTATAAATGTACAATTTTATTTCGAGTACCCCTTTTAGAAAGCTATGGATTGATGGAGGTATGGATGTTTTTGAGTCACCACCCTGTTCTTTTCACTTGCCCAATTTTGGCCAATGGAAAGCTAATTACTAGAAGGAGTGATAAAAAAATTGCACGAAAAAACACGAGTTGCACACTTTTTAGGCCCTCTAATTGAACTCTGTAGGGACTATATTGTGGCTCCAGCATTTCTTGAAAAGAATGAGAGATTATCCTCTAATGGCATACAAAGCTATACTGGATGATTTCTCTAAAAGGCCCAATACAGAAAATGTACTGTACTCTGGTAACTGCATGTGGTAAATACCTGTAACAATAGTATTCCTTCTTTCAGAGGCCTTTATTTAAAAAATTAAATCTACATTTAAATGAAGGCTACACTGTCCAGCAAAAGTGACAGTTACTGGGGTCAGGACAAATATTTATTCTGGTCATATGGTTTAACTCTTTCGTGACCAGAGTTTGTTGATGCCTAGTTGCTCCAGCATGTCAGTTAGCTTGGCAATAAATGAATGGCTAATTTGCATACCTAAATAATTTTTATATTCTTTAATGAAATATAAGGCTTTTATTTAAAATACCTGCTGTTTATTTTTTAGGGCTCAAAAATGCACAAGAAATATGCATTTATAATATTTTTAAATCCATTTGTTATTTTTTAATGTTGTAACTGTATCTGACAAAATACAGTATTCGCCAAAAAAAAGATTTTTTCTTTTTTAAACGATTTGTTATTTTTGAATGATGTTATGGTTTCTGACATTGTATCTGTTTACGGTATTAAACAGATTGCACTGTAGATGCCACTGCACCCTATTTTCTTTCAATGAAGTCTCCAACCTGCATGTGACCACTGAGTGTCATATAGGAAACTTGAACAGTGGGAAAAATTACTCTTCTACAGGCCAATTCAACAGATAATACAACTATGTTACATGGGGACTTGGGAAAACAAAAATTGCTCTTTTAATGCCAGTGACAGAATGTAGCATATATGTTATTTTCCCTTGCTGCTAATGAAGTTTCAGACACAGGTTTGCCTTAAAAATTGTCTTCAGTAGCTAGAACAGCAAACCTTTCAGTGAGCTCACATTAATGCTTACTGGGCTATAACATAAAGAAGCTGTTTGTTACCCTAGCATTTCATATTCCTGATATGTGCCAGCTGCACCATGTACTATTATGCAAATATATCCTGTTATTGCTTCCATTGTGTGAAATTCCTGGTGCTTCTGCCAGTCCCCCTGCTCTCCTATTAGAAACTGACCACACTAAGCAGGAGAACACACCATTGTCAGTTCTCTAGCTAAGCTGGGAACTCAGCCTGCTCTCCTCCAATCATCAGACTTCTCCTGACATGCTCCCCCCCCCCTGCATAGCCATTTACTGGGAAGCTTGGTGTAGTGCTGCTTCTCTCCCCCCCCCCCCCCCCCCCAGCTCTTATGCAGCAGAGGACAGAGGGAATGTTATCACGTATAAAAAAACTGGGGAAAAGGGTATTTATAATGTTGTTTTTTTTATATATCTATACACAAATGTTCTGCCTTTCATTTCAATTTTAAACTAAATGGGTTGATCATTTACAATCACTTGAAAATGGCCCATGGGACATCAGCAAGAGGCTATTTTATTATATGCACAAAACAAAAAATATTTAGCCCACGGGACTTTTAAAGACTCACACCTCAAACGTAATATATAGAAAATATGAAAAATGTATTGACATACATTTAAAAACAACATATAATACAATAAATGTATGATGAACATCAATACATGAATAATATTTCATTAGAATCACATAGGAAAAACCTTTCCATGGAACCTATATATACCCCATGGAGATGACCACCATCAATCTCAAACAACCCTGCTACTAGCCTTGACGCGTTTCGCAAGAAAAATCTCGCTTCTTCAGGGGAGGCAGAGGAGAGTATAATTAGTTGCAAAATGCTGGCTAACTCACACCATCATGGTGGTTGGGCTGCAAGGTAGATGAAGAACTGGTATATGACCATATATATAGTAGCAAAAGAAAAAACTGCCAAAAAGTCAGAGGCTTCACTCGCCATGTGAACAGACCACTGGACACTTTTGTTTGTCTTCCTCCAAGGGTGCGTGGCGTATCTTTTTCCTTGGCTGGATTCAACATCTGCTACCAGGGTTTCTGTTTGTGAGCTTATCACTTTTTCCACATCTCCCAGCCCCTTCACAGCTCCCATTGAAAGAATAGTGGACCTTTTGTCAGTTTTTTTACATTTATTTTTAATATTTCTTTTTTTTTTTTTTTTTTTAAGAAGGTAATGAAGAATAAAAGGCAGCTCAAATGTGTGCATTGAAATGATAGAGGTTAAAGAAATATGAAATATTGCAATTGTTTCAGGCTAAAAAAGGAAAAATGTTTACAAGATATGCAAAAACAAAATCATACACGCAGACAGTAACCTGCAAGAAGACTTATTATACTCACCTTTCTGGCAGCCCTTGCTTCCTGTCTTCCCTCAGTTCCAGCCCCCGTTAGAGACTCCGGCATTTAACACTGCCCACACTTATGTGGCTGCCAAGTTCTGTAGTGAGGTAGGAGCCAGGAATTGAACCACCGGACATGATGGGGTGTCACAGGCATCCAATACACTTGAACATGTTGAATGATGATGGACACAGGCCACTGGAAAAGTGAATATAATAGCTCTGGTTCTTGGTGTGTACTACAGGTGTCATTTTTTTTTAGAAGCTGACAGAGTATCTTTAAGCAAATACATCAACTTATAAGAGCCTGATTGATGTAAGTATGTGCACATCCCAAGAAAATCATCTATGACTTATTATTTAAGTGATAAGTTGTTGTAGATTGTGGTTTCTTGGAATTTCAACCATTTAAGCCAGATTACAGGGACTAATCTAATTTTATGATAAATTAATTTCAGGTATTAATTGCTGTCCATGTATCTGAAAGGTTATTGCTCATCACTAAATAATCTTCAATTGGTGATAAATATGTTTTTGTTTCTTCCTAATTCACCACTGCTGTTTACAAAGTCTTCACAAGCAGATTAATGACCTTAAAAAATTCAGTTCTGTAAAACTGAACTTTAATCGGTTTATATTTTGCCTTGCCTTGCCTTGTTCCTTCTTTCATCCCCATTAACATGTTAATGAAATTTTTAAATAAAACATGTTTTCATTGCATATCTTATTTTTGACCCATTGTCATCATCACTGAGTCTCTGTGCTTCTCTGTGCTTCTCTGTGTAATGCATACAGATCATGGCTGGTGGAAGGGGCCAGCTGGGTGCTGTACATGGCTACCTGGAAACATCACAGCACCCTACTTAAAGCGGTGTTCTCCTTAAAAAAAAAAAAATTAAGCAACTACAAATATTGCAACTGCTGACTTTTAATAATTGGACTCTTACCTGTCCCAGGGTCCAGCAATGTGTGGGGATGAAGCCCCGCTCTTCTCCCCCTCCTCTCTGTGGTTCCGGCATTGTCACTGTGGGCACCTGGCTATGGCTTCACAGCCGGGCACGCACTGCACATGTGCGAGCCGTGCGGCGTGCTGTGACTGTCCCAGGGTCCAGCGATGTGGGGGAACGAAGCCCCGCTCCTCTCCCCCTCCTCTGTGCGGCGCCGGCAGTGTCACTGTGGGCGCCTGGCTGTGGCTTCACAGCCGGGCACGTACTGCGCATGCGCGAGCCACGCGGCCTGCTGTGACTGGCCAGGCAATCATCTGGGACCTGTGACATGTCCCAGAAGATTGCCGAGAGGAAGGTGGGAGAGGTTAACTTGCTTCCGGCGCCGCGGTGCGCAGAGAGGAAGTGGGATCTGGAACCCTCTAAAATGAGGATTTCCGCTCCCCACCCCAAAAAAAATTACATGCCAAATGTGGCATGTCAGGGGGTCACCTTCCCTTAAAGCGGAAGTTCCATTTTTGGGTGGATCCCGCTTTAAGTATTCTTATGAAGTGTCCTCAGCCCTGATGCAAGCAGTGGGTTGGCTCTTGAAAAGCCTTGATGGGTTGATATCAGTCTGGAGGAGTGGGCAATCCTAGGCACACTGTATTTGCATGCAGCTCACCCTACGTAGCACCCACATGTGATGCTGAGCCTCCACGACTGAAAAATAATTAGTGAAAGGGGCAGGCCAGGGATGGTCAGGCAGGGGAGGAAAGAGCTAGATCAGCTGTTTTCAACCGGGGTGCCTTCAGTGTTTTTCCTTTTTTTACCCAAAAATTGTATACAGGCAAGTGGGCAGATCAAGCCTGCCTGAACAAAGCCATATGTTTCATTGTGCACCATTACAACCTTCCAGCTGCCAGCATCCTAACAACCAATTATGTCATTGGTTGATAATAGGGATGTCAGTTGCCTGCACAACATCCTTGTTTGCCCCTCCTCTACCCTCCTCCATCAGCACTGGGGTCACGTTAGCTGAATGAGGGAAAAAAACTGAGGGAGAGGAGAAACACTGGCATATTAGTCAGTACCAGAGTGCAAAGGTGTATTTGTTTTGGAAGAATAAATCGCCTTTAATGTTGGGTGTCCTACATGTGTGTATTTTACCGCATCGTGTAAAACTATTAGTTTATTTTTTGACATTTTAGAATGGAGTGCCTCGACATACCTCCCAACTTTTGAACTTCAGAATGAAGAACACTTGAGGGAGGAAGTGATCTGTGGCGCGCTCAGTGTGCTGCGGCAAAATGTGGGTGTGGCCAAACTCTTAACATTGGGAGGTGCTTAAGGAGTGTGAATAAGCAAAACCCAGGTTTCCTTGAACCTATAGATATTGCTTTGATTGCTTTGTCTGAGCCTGCCTTAAACTACTTCATTAAAATAGTCAGGGACTGCATAGCAACCAGCAACTGTCAGGATAATGAACACTTTGGTGAGAAGCAAGACCTGTCTGATGTGGGGGTGCAGTAAAAAATGTCAGGGGGACAGAGGATGCAAGGTCAGCAGGGCAGTGTATAAGAGTCAGCAGGCAGTGTAAAGGAGTCAGCAGGCAGTGTATAGGAGTAAGCAGGGCAGTGTATAGGAGTCAGTAGGGCAGTGTATAGGAGTCAGCAGGGCAGTGTATAGAAGTCAGTAGGGCAGTGTATAGGAGTCAGTAGGGCAATGTATAGGAGTCAGTAGGGCAATGTATAGGAGTCAGCAGGGAAGTGTATAGGAGTCAGTAGGGCAATGTACAGGAGATCAGCAGGGCAGAGGAAGAGAGAACAGCAGGGCAGTGTACACAGTAAGGCAGTGTATAGAAGTCAGTAGGGCAGTGTATAGGAGTCAGTAGGGCAATGTATAGGAGTCAGTAGAGCAATGTATAGGAGTCAGCAGGGCAGTGTATAGGAGTCAGTAGGGCAATGTACAGGAGATCAGCAGGGCAGAGGACGAGAGAACAGCAGGGCAGTGTACACAAGTCAGTAGGGCAGTGTACAGGGGGTCAGCAGGGCAGAGGACAGGGGTCCGCTGGGTGGAGAGCAGAGGTTATCAGGGCAGAAAACAGGGGTCAGCAGGGTGGAAAACAGGAACCAGAATGGCAGAGGAAAAGGGTGTTCTGGGCAGTGTATGGGGGTCAGCAGCCCAAAGGTCAGTATGGCAGAGAAGAGTGGTCACAAGGGCAGAGAACAGGGATCAGCAGGATGGTGGATAGGGGGTCAGTAGGGCAGTGTAAAAGAGTCAGTATGACAGAAGAGAAGGTTAGTAGGACAGTGTACATGGGTCTGCAGGATGGAGGACAGAAGTCAATAGGGCAGGGTACAGGGGTCAGCAAGATGGAAGACAGAGGGTCAGTAGGGCAGGGCAAAGGGGTCAGCAGGATGGAAGACAGGGCGTCAGTAGGGCAGGGCACAGGGGTCAGCAGGACAGAGGACAGGGAGTCAATAGGGTGGGTACAGGGGTCAGCAGGATGGAAGAAGGGGTCAGTAGGGCAGGGTACAGGGGTCAGCCAGATGGAAGACAAGGGGTCAGTAGGGCAGGGTACAGGGGTCAGCAGGACAGAGGATAGGGAGTCAGTAGGGTGGGGACAGGGACCGGTGAATCCGGGACAGATGGAAGGTATGTTTCGAGGTTGCTTATATTTTTAAAGAGTGCCTTGACTGAAAAAAGGTTGATAGACACTGAGCTAGCTGAGGCTGGATGTCCTCCAGCCAGGAAATGTGGCAGGCTCTATGTGATTGCGCAGCTTCTAATGCAAGCTGTGATAAATCTCACAGTGTGCAGGTAAATTAAAGTAAGCAAGTTCAGTGCAGAAGAATAGCCTGTTGCTGTTGATTTAATTGCGCTGGCTGCAGTCTATTTAAAACTGGCCTTAAATCTCTCTTCCTTGAGTGGAAAATTCAGCGTAAAATCAGCAGTTTGTTTAGACACAGACCCGATGATAAAAGACTCCAGTTAAAGTCAGCGTTTATTTCTGAGATTAAGGAAAATGAAAAGAGCCGCTCAGTTGTTTGATGCAGAGTGGTGACTGAACTACCCGAACCATTTACAATTTCGATTTCTGACTACGGTGGGGGATAATGTAATCTGTGCAGCTTCCTGCAGGTGTTCCTCACTGGAGTTTATCACCAAACCGAAAGCTAAATCACCTGCAGTCTTCTCAGCCAATATAAAGTCTTACCAGTTTATATAAATAATGTTATTATCATTTATTAGAAGTGATATTCTTTTTAGTGGTTAGCTTCTACAAGTAAATCAATTTTCATTCGTATCACTCAGCTGCTGTTATGGAGAGCAGTACGCTAAAATGTTTAGGTTTTTTTTGTCTGTTACTCCTGAAATCTAGCAATGCACTTTCTGGTTGGTGAATGTGCCTAGGCCTCATAGTTGCATATCTGCAGTGTGAGATCTAAGGCACTACTGATGTCACTGCCATGACCAGCAATACAGGGAGTAGGGTGGGGGGGGTTAAATTTCACTGCCAATGACCACCAATGTAGAGGGCATGGGAGGGCTAACTCCCACTGCCTCTGACTACCAATGTGGGGGTGGGGAAGGTAATTTTAGCTGCCATAACTACCAATGCAGGGGGAATAAGGTGGGGGGAGGTGTTATTTTCACTTACACAGGCCACCAATGCGGGGGGGGGGGGGGTATGTTTCATTACCACTAACCACAATGGGGGGAGGGGGTTAAATTTCATTGCCACTTACCACCAAAGTGAGAAAGGGTTTTTAGAGAAAATAATGGTGCAGCGCTAATATCATTTAAGAAGTGAATCAAATGAAAATCTAGGTGTTTTAGAATGTCACTGCCATGACCAGCAATACAGGGAGTAGGGTGGGGGGGGGGGGGTTAAATTTCACTGCCAATGACCACCAATGTAGAGGGCACGGGAGGGTTAACTCCCACTGCCACTGACTACCAATGTGGGGGAGGTAATTTTAGCTGCCATAACTACCAATGCAGGGGGAATAAGGTGGGGGAAGGTGTTCATTTTCACTTACACAGGCCACCAATTCGGGGGGGGGGGGGGGGGAGGGGGTGCGTTTCATTACCACTGACCACAATGGGGGGAGAGGGAGGGCGGTATTTATCACATTTTTTTCACAGAAAGGGTTATTAGTACTGACACTATTGCTGGGTGCTATTATTGTATCCACTGATACCAGTGCGGGGGGTTATTATTGTATTCACTGATACCAGTGCGGGGGGTTATTATTGTATCCACTGATACCAGTGCGGGGGGTTATTATTGTATCCACTGATACCAGTGCTGGGGCTAATTTTACATCCACTGACACCAATGCTAGCGATTTATTTTTGCATCCACCAACACCGATTCCAAGGGTTATAATTGCATCTAGTGACACCAATGTTGGGGGTTATTATCGCACACACTGACATCTAAGTTTGGGGTTATTTTTGTGTCCCCTGACATCAATGCTATTGGTTATTATACTCCAACTTCTTCAGTGTGCATTGCGATATGCTGCAAAAAATGCAGCAGGACCAACATTTTTGGGGCTGCAATTGAGTCCCTCTATAATTTTCCAGTTAACCACCATTGCTCTAGTCTAGAACCTGGAAATCAGTAGTAGAACCTGTAGCAGACACTGCCAAGTGACTTGCTTGCTGCAATCTGAACACAGGAGGTCGGCAGCTTGGCACAGGTACCATTCAGAGAATGCTTTGGGTAAGGTGGAGAAACAGGGCGGTGCTCGGCGGGGGGCACGGAAGCTAGTAGACATCACTGTACTAGAGGTGCCTACTTCAGTGATTTGCAGCTTCTAGAGGCATGCCATACCTGGAATTCTGACCATGTTGACATGTATCAAAGAAAATAATAGACTTAGTTTCCTTTAATATTTATTTCTAATATATTTGCAGTGACCTCTGAAGTTTCCTTAAGGAGTATGTATGTGTCCTGAGCAGTGGAAGCAGACAACCCCATGTCTGCGATTCCCCTGGTAAATGTCCCTATTGTCCCTTTCTATAGTCTTATTTTTAAAGCATGTATAAGCATGTGTTTATTGTTACAGCAGAGTGAGCAGCTGACCAGTGAAGCATTATAAGCACAAATCTTTTTATCTTCACATCCAACAATAACTGACATTGTCCAATGAACGGTATGCTGCATGCTGACATTTGCTCCCTCTTCTGGCCTAAATATCTGTAAAAACGAGGACAAGCAGACAATGTGGATCAGCCTGATGCGCATAGATCATGATTCTAAGTGAACGAAAGAGCCAAGAAAAAAAAACATCTCTAACTTGAATAACTTGCTTATCCTTCTCTGCCTTTTTGGGATATGTTACGTTGTTGGAATTTATTGGTTGCAACTTGTTAAAGAGCAGCTCTGGACAAACAAACTCACAACCAAAAACCTGTATAAGAACTTTATATGCCAGCCTAAAAGGATCAAGAAATTGTGTATGTTCTCCTATGGACCACCCACTGCTGTTGGGCTGTCTGTTTGAAATTCTAATAATGTATGGTCAGCTTAACAGAGGCGGACACAGGATGAAGAAGATAGGTGGGAGGTGAATTGGGAAAGTCATAAGGGAACGCACATTGGCTAGCAAACTGTATGGAACATTGACTATAAGGTCCCTTTCACAGGGGACGGAATCCGATTTTCTCAGCAAGGGATCTATCCACTACAGAGCGGGCACAGACACAGCCGTGCTCTATGAATGGCCGTGTGTACATCCAACTACCTCCAATCCAATCCACCATCATGGAAGTGGACGGATCTCATTCCATTTTTTCTTTAGTGGACCAGATCGGATTGGAGGTAGGCGGGTGTTTACACATGACGGTTCATAGGTATACATGGGTTATCCGATCAGGTCCACCTGAAAAACTGGCAGGGGGACCTGATTGGATCACCAGTGTGAAAGGGGCCTAAAGGCGAAAGCACCCTGACAAGTTGTTGTCTCACTCTTTTTGAAATTGGACAAAAACTACTGCCATTAGCTGACAATGTTACGAAAAGCTTTTGTACATCTTATGGGTGTTATGTTGGAAAAAAAAACTGCTAAAAAAGGGGTTCTAGGACAAGAAGAAAAATGAGAGGAAGAAAAAGAGATGAAAGACATGTAAAGTGGATGGAGAACTAGGTTGCTGATTTTCAATGGTCAAAATGATGGCTTTTCTTCCACCTCAGAGCCCCACTCAGGAAAACCATAACCTAGTTACTGTATACAGTATGTTACACATACTAACAACTCATCAGCTTCTCAGTGCACTGTACCTTCCAAATTTAGAAGATAGTCAAAAACATGAGCTGAAACAGCTTTCTGTTTCTGGTTGTAGTACAGCCACCAGAACTTTCTGCAATGTCCACCGGTAGTAGCTCCTACAAATCCCTCCCTGACACTCTTCAGCAGTGAAGTCTTCACATCTGGTGCTCCAGTCTATTAAATCACCTTCCTGTTGCCCTTCCCCTGGATATATTCTTCATCAGGACAGCAGAAAACTTCAGGCCGCAGGCTTTGGCCTCACTGTAGCGTAACATTTTGATGTAGTGGTTAGCACTTTCACCTAGCAGCAAAAAAGGGTCACTGGTTCGAATCCCAACCATGACACCATCTACCTGGAGTTTGCGTGTTCTGCCTGTGTGGGTTTCCTCTGTGTGCTCTGGTTTCCTCCCACACTCTAAAGACATGCTGGTAGGTTAATTATATCCTGTCTAAATTGGCCCTAGTATATGTGTGTTAGGGACCTTAGGTTGTAAGCTTCTTGAGGGTAGGGACTGATGTGAATGTACAATGTATATGTAAAGCGCTGCGTAAATTGACGGCGCTATACAAGTACCTAAAATAAATAAACATACTATCCCTAGGCAGCAGACCCAGGAGGACAGGAACACCCAGACAGCAGACCCGGACAGGAGCACACAGCAATGCATACCTCCTCACCATGCAGAGCCTAGGAGGCAAAAAAGCTTTCCAAGGTCCCCACCAAATATTTACATCCTTCCCCAGCATGCAACACTGGGAGATATAAATATTCATAATTCAGGTTATTGTATTTTCCTACAATATTGCCAGTGACACTCCCAAACAACAGGCAAAAGTAGTAACATTGAGATGTTCTAGCAGGTTTACATACACTAACAAACTGAAGCCAAACTTCAGCTAATACTTTAACCACTTCAATACCGGCCCATAGTCAAATGACGGCCACAGATGGGATCTCCCATCCTGGGTGGCCGTCATATGACGTCCTGGGCTTCCCGGCCATCTAGGGGACGCGCGCCGCCGCGTTGCTCGGGACCCGGTGCGTGTGCCCGGCGGCCGCGATGTCCGCCGGGCACCTGCGATTGCCCGTTTACCGAGCAGGACCGTGGATCTGTGTGTGTAGACACACACACAGATCCACGTCCTGTCAGGTGAGAGGAGACCGATGGTGTGTTCCCAGTACAGAGGAACACTGATCGGTCTCCTCCCCTTGTGAGTCCCCTCCCCCTACAGTTAGAATCACTCCTCTAGAAAACACATTTAACCCCTCGTGTCCCCCTAGTGGTTAAACCCTTCCCTGCCTGTCACATTTATACAGTAATCAATGCAATTTTATAGCAGTGATCGCTGTATAAATGTGAATGGTCCCAAAAATGTGTCAAAAGTGTCCGATGTTTCCGCCATAATGTCGCAGTCATGAAAAAAAAATCGCAGATAGCCGCCATTACTAGTAAAAAAAATAAAAAATAAATAAAAATTTTTTAAAAATGCCATAAATCTATCCCGTATTTTGTAGACGCTATAACTTTTGCGCAAACCAATCAATATACGCTTATTGCGATTTTTGTTTACCAAACATATGTAGAAGAATACGTATTGGCCGAAACTGAGGAAAAAATTTGTTGTTTTTTTTTTAAAATTGGGATATTTATTATAGCAAAAAGTATAAAATATTGTGTTTTTTTCAAAATTGTCGCTCTTCTTTTGTTTATAGTGCAAAAAATAAAAACGGCAGAGGTGATCAAATACCACCAAAAGAAAGCTCTATTTGTGGGGAAAAAAGGACGTCAATTTTGTTTGGGTACAGCGTCGCACAATTGTCGTTTAAAGTGCGACAGCGCTGAAAACTAAAAATTGGTCTGGGAAGGAAGGGGGTGAAAATGCCTTGTATTGAACCAGTTAAAAGCAGTTACAGCAACAGTTTTTTTTTTTTTCTTTTGGGATAAAGGAGAAAGTGGCTAAGTTCCTACATATAATGGGATCATGGAGAATAAACCTAGCCACCTTCTAACAGAAAGTCAGATCACAGCAGTAAAAATAAAAAAATAGGAATTTGGAGATTTGGAGGAGACTAAGAGCAATAGAAGTGACTTTTTGATTTAAGAATGCATTCATGAATATATATATCGTTTTTTTAAACCAGAGTTTAGTGTCACCTTGCATGAAAGAGCGCTCTTCTGCGGGGTGACACGAGGACTGAAAACACAAGTAGTGCCTCTTGTACACAAACTCACAAGGTCAGGATGAAATCAGGTCATCCTTTCCCGGAACACGTGTGTAGAAGTTTGCTCAGTCTTAGAATAAATGACCTATGAGCACTAGTCGAGCCTCTGTAATATTGCAATCAGAGTTGTTTTTCTGGTCTCGTTAAAAGAGTGCAGCTGCAGAATTCAGATTTGTTCTTTTCGACGCTGATGTGCTGTGACTGTTCATATATTTTAATGTTTTCTCCGAGTGCATAAGAATGGAACTATGGAGATTCAGTCATTGCCGGATTAAATTCAGATCGCTGTTAAACCTGTAGAATAAATGTGAACAAATTCCAATTTCTATGTTAATCCTTTCTTGTGTTTCCCAACAAAGTTCACAGTCTGTAGAGACAACTGATATGTTGGTAGACCTAAATGTACCTACACCCAATCTCTAACCTACCATAAAAACCTAAAAGTACACGTGAACACGGTACTAAAGCGGCCCAAATATGGCCATGGAATTCTGATTTATATGGATGTACATCATGGGACGCTTTGTTTTGTAAACCAAAAAAATTTGAGGGTTGAATTCGCCGAGTGTTGCAGTTGGTGAGAGACAGACTATTATTAGCAATTTAAGTATTATTATGATTATTATTATACAGCAGGGATATGCAATTAGCGGACCTCCAGCTGTTGCAGAACTACAAGTCCCATGAGGCATAGCAAGACTCTAACAGCCAAAAGCATGACACCCAGAGGCAGAGGCATGATGGGACTTGTAGTTTTGCAACAGATGGAGGTCCGCTAATTGCATATCCCTGTTATACAGGATTTATATAGCGCCAACAGTTTGCACAGCAATTTACAATTTAAAGGGAGACAGTACAGTTGCAATACAGTTAAATACAAGAGGGTTCAGAGGGCCCTGCCCATAAGAGCTCCCAGCGGCAGTTCGGCTGTACTAAAATGTGTAAAATAAAAAAAAGGATGTATATTATTGGAAAAAAATAACAACACAAAATGAAGAAAAATCAAAAATAAGTGGTTATATATTATAAATTAAAAAATAAATAAATAAAAAATGCAACAAATGTGAAATAAATGCCAATGGAGGGATTGGGGAAGAGTAATCGCAGACACTGAGTGGTTGGTAAGGTGGATGAGTCTGGCAGCAGCATTCATGATAAAGGAGATGGAGTGGTAGGCCTATGAGAAGGAGGTTGCAGTAGTCAAGGTGAGAGATAATTAGGGAGTGAATGAGTAGCTTGGTGGTTTCATTAGTTGAACAGAGACGAATTTTAGAGATGTTACAGAGGTGACGTATACAAGCTTTTGACAGCAATTGGATTTGAGGCCGAAAGGATAGGTCAGAGTCTAGGATTACACAGAGTACCCTGACGTGAGGGGAGGGACTGATAGTTGCATTACTGATCTTGATGGAAAAGTCATGGAGCAGGGCACAAGCGGGGGGGGATTATCAGCTCCGTTTTCTGTTTCAATATTTTTATAGAAAATTTTTCAAAAATAGGGTCCACAATGCAGGGGGAGCATATCAAAACATTAAGAACAGGTATAAGAGAGAAATCACATATTATACCACCAGTTATTTCTGACACAAAGGGCTGCCATATAAATTAGAAATTCAACATAAAAGAAAAAAGGTTCTCATAGAGCAAACGGCAATCCCACTCAGAAAACCCCCCGGCATGGACCTAATGTGCAACCACAACTAAATGAAAAGGGAAATGCAAATCCAAGACAGAAAAGGGGCACGAGAGGGGGGAGAAGGGGAAATGAGAAGGAAGAGAAGACAAAGAAAGGAAAGGAACAAAAGAAAAGAAAGAGGGGAAGAAGAAAGAGACAAAGCAAAAGGCGAAAGAAGGAGTGTCCGAACGCTCGCCTATCAGCTGGGTTTTAGAGGGATTTAGTTTATGGGAGTGATGCGACATTGATGCTGATATGTTAGTAAGTTAGTATTGCGAGAGGAGACTGAAGAAGTGAGGAGTAGAGAGATAGATTTGGGTGTAGAGGTGTTATTGGAAGCCTTGGGAGGTTATCAAGTGACCAAGAGAGGAGATGTAGATAGAGAAAAAAAGGGGTCCAAGAACAGAGCCTTGGGGGACCCCAACAGAAAGAGGAGGTTAAGAGGAAGAGACACAGTTATAGGTAACACTGAAGGAGCGCTGTGATAGATAGGAGGAGTGTCGGAAAGATCTGAATCTTGAAGGCCAAGGGAGTTTATTGAGAGAGAGCGGGTGGTCAACAGTATCAAAGGCCGCAGAGAGGTATATTATACATATATTATGTTATCATTTGATGTCAACATTGGGTCCTTTAGATCTCCTCATGACAATGTACCTGTTATGCCCCGTACACACGGTCGGATTTTCCGATGGACATTGTCCGATCGGAGCGTGTTGTCGGAAATTCCGACCGTGTGTGGGCGCCATCGGACATTTTCCTTCGGATTTTCCGACACACAAAGTTGGACAGCAGGAGATAAAATTTTCCGACAACAAAATCCGATCGCGTCAATTCCGACCGTGTGTGGCCTGTTCCGACGCACAAAGTGCCACGCATGCTCAGAAGAAATTCCGACACGGGACAGCTCGTTCTGGTAAACTTAGCGTTTGCAATGGATACAGCACTTTCGTCACGCTGCAATGTTAAAAATGGTTTAATACAGCGCACTCTCTTCTTCTTTATAATGTGACAAGAATTAAGTAGTTTTGATGCTCATATTCACACACACTTCTCACAAACTTCTTTCGTTACTATTTATCGGGATTCCCTAAATATATTTAGATTTCTCACATCTGACAACATTATTTTTTTTTTTTTTTTTGACTTTAATGTAGATTTTTTTTTTGTGTTTCTCTTTTTTAATTTTTTGTTTTGGTGATTTTGATTTGTACTCCCGAAAATGTTTGTGTGTTTTTTGTGACAAGTTCCCACAACACCATTATATGTTGTTGTATTTAATCTGTAGGAGATTGTTTGGTGTTGTTGTCCCTTGTTATTTTCACATTGTACTTTAGAAATGTACCTGAATCGTTACCAACAAACTGTCCTTTTTGGATGAAAACACACACAGGAGAGTATAATTTCCCGAAATTTTTTTTATTAAGGGGTCACAACTCCAAAAAAAACAAAGAGGGAGGCAACGCTGGAGAAACTGCAGAGATTGGCGAAGCCTGGGACCCCCAGGGCAGACATCAATTATTTAAAAGCAAAATTGGTGGCCTGAGGAGTCCATATATAAGGGAGGGCAGTCTGGTCCAGAAGTCCCAGAGATCCGGAAAGCAGCAGATGACATCTATGTCCCCAGGCTGTGGTCATACGAGAGACCGCATCTTCTGTCAGACCAGACTGGATCCAGGGCAATCACTCTCAGGTCTTCCTTCCACGCTTCCTTCCAGGCTTTGGCTGTGGTGGTGGAGTTGTGGCAGCAGGAGGAGGAGGAGGAGGAGGATCGTCCCTCTCCATGACATCCGTCTTGGGTGTCAGTTCCCCACTCTCCCCCTTACGAAGCACTTTATAAAGCAGGTCCTCACAGAGCCTGCGTTGGCCCTCCTGCATGCCCTGCAATTTGGTGGCAGCCATGCAGGCAAAGGCCTCTTCAGGACTGGGGAAGGCTCGGAGGGACGCCGAAGCCTCCTGGATCAGCCTGTATGCTGAATCCTGCACAGGACTGGGAGCCATCTTCCTGGCTCTTTTGTATGGCAGGCGGAGGGGAGGAACCTGAGACTCAGTCAGGCTGCGACTTGTCCCAGGCTTCTCCTGGCTGACACTTAGCCCCGCCTCCTCCTGGCTGCCACTAATCCCCGCCTCCTCCTGACTGCCACATTCCACAGCCTCCTCCTGGCTGAGGTCTTCCTGTGTATGAAAAAGGGACATAGTTTTAGTATTTTTTACATCAATCACACACAATTTTCCCCTCCTCACTGCTGCAAATTGAATGTTAACAAATATAACAGACTATCATTCTGAGCCCAGCATTTTTCATTCTTGTCCCAATTTTGGGTGCCCACTACTGTCTATTGATATGTAAAACACTTTCAAGCAGCAATTAGTGATCAATAATAACATCTAGTAAACATCATTTATTTATTGCCCAGAAATCTGTAGAAGAATGCTATACCTGACTCCAGCTGGGCTCCTCCACTTCTTCCTGGCTGGAAGGCCCAGGTTGGACATCGGAAGCCTCAGCTGAGGTGGAAGGAAGCGTGGAAGGAAGAGTAGAGAGGGATTCCCTGACCTCAGTGTGATCTGACAGAAATCGCAGTCTCTCATAGTACCACAGCCTGGGGACATAAACGTCATCTGCTGCAGCTCCGGATCTCTGGGAATCTGTGACCTTCTTGCGCTCCCTCAGATAAGTGCTCCTCAGGTTACCAATTTTAGCTTTCAAATAAGGGATGTTTGCTGTGGGGACCACCGGCTTCACCAACTCCAGCAGTTTCTCCAGCGCTGCCTGCCTCTTCTGTTTGTGGTTATAATGGGGGTGTCTCACCTGCCACAGACAGGGCAGCTCCCTGTACTGGTCTATGAACAGGGGAAGGAAGTTGTGGTCATTGAAGCCATCCATTTTCTCTGCAAGACACAACACAAGACAAACCCTAATGTCAGGCCAAACTCCCATAATCTTGTTACAATATAGGCTTCCATTTCGAAGCAGTATAGGCCCAAGTTTAGATCTTACCTTCGTTAGCACGATCGGCGTGTCCGATGCTCCTTCCACCGCTCACAGATCGTACGTAAGACGCGCGCGTTACGATTTATAAACACTGCGCTTGCGTATAACTCCGCCCGCCCCTGACGTTCTTTCTAGTCTATTCCCCGCCCCTTTTCGTTCGGCGCAGTGGGGGGAAGAGCACATGGCGGATAGACAGCAGGATCGTGCTAACTGTAGCAACAAGGAGGAGGAGGAGGAAAGGCTGGAGCCTGAAACGTCCCAATCCAGAAGGAGATTAAAGGACTCAAATATGTCCTTTGGGGAGATGTTGGAGATGGTGGACATCCTGAAGAAGGCCGACTATGACGGGAAGTATGGGCCTTACCCCAACCCCAACATCCGAAAGGCCAAGATCATGGCGAAAGTGGTCAGGAGTCTGCACCGGAATTTCGGGGTACGACGATCGAAAGATCAGCTCAGGAAGCGGTGGTCGGACCTGAAATTACGAGAACATGAGCAGTACAGAAAGATCCGGAGAGTGCTGCAAAAAAGTAAGTAGTTGTGCTGTGTTCCTATTTTTTTGTTGTTTATTACGTTCGTGCTGCTCCATGTGCTTTTAGGAATTGTTGTACAGTTTAAAATGGCAACTTTCATGTTCATGGGCACATTATTTGTTCGGATCACACATTTTTCTTTCGGACTATAAAATACCATTGTTTAGGCCATATGCATTTGGCCACCATTTTGAGGCCCTATACTTGTCTTCAAAGAATTGGGTTGTGTTAGATGGCTTTGTTACTAGAATGAAATGCAAACTAGATTGTGTGTAAGGAGAGGACACTGAGCAGCTGTTTTCACATCTGGACACTGGAGCACTAGTGTGGGACCCCAGAACACCATTTTTATTAGGGGGGCCACACAGGTGCTCCAGTGTATACTATAGGGGGGGCTACATCTGTGAAGCTTGTACCAAACAGGTAAAGTATTGCAGCTTGACAAAGGACACTAAAAAAGCTACATCTTGGAACTCGGCTAAAACAGACAATTGTACCCCACTTCCAAGCAATGTTTCATCTTTATAGTTCTGCCATCAAATATCTGTGTGCTAATTATACCATTTTTGTTTTACATAGGGGATAAAATGACTCGGAGGACACCCCTCATCCGAGGAGACCAGAGCCCCCCCCTCTGGAAGAAGGGGAAATCCCCCCAACACAAGATGAGCAGGAGGAAGAAGAAGACGTGGTGGAACTAGTCACCACAACAGGTGAGTGTCTGCGACCACAGGCTCAGATAAGAGATGGATGGCGGCATTTTTTGGCCAAACCTAATTTATTTTGTGGTTCCTCTCTTTTTAGGTGATCGTGAGGGTGTGGGTGAAGATCCTTTCACATCCGAAAGTGCCCAGATCCTGATCGGGGAGATCATGGGGTGTAATTTACAATTGCAAAACATCAATCAAAACATCAATGATGTTATTCCAAAATATAAAAACATCATTGAGGTTTTGGGGCGAGTTTAAAGCCCCTCCAAATCACTTTCTTCTTTTGTGTGCTACAATGTGCGAAATGTTTTTGTGATTTTGCCCAAAGCCAAATTTGGAGGATGCACACAGTGTGCCAACATGTGCTATCTGCCATCCCGGGAGATCAATGGACGCGTTTTGGGGGTGCAACCCCTTCCTCAATAATAAAGTAGCGGTGAGGAAGGGCATTCTCCCTCAAAACACATCCCTTGATCCCCCATGATGGCAGATAGCACATGTTGACATTTTGAAATTTGTGTGCATCTTCCAAAATTTTTCTGGGGTGATTTCCCCCCATCTGAACGCAATATCAAACACAGTTCCTAAATACTCATGTCTGATATTGCCTTCCAGTTCTACCAAATGTGAACTTTGTAAGATCAAGATTTGTGTCTTTTCTTGTTGGTTTTACACAGGCCTGTTTTCTATAAAATGGACATTTTGATTTTGGATATTGCCACCACAAAAATTGTTATACAACAAACATGTCGGTTAGTCAGAAAAACCTTGGGTAAATGCACATGTGATTGTGCTGGTATTAAAAAGATTGGTCATCAAGAATATGTGGATTATTGTCTCAACGCTACAACATTTTTGGGGTGATGTAATTGTTGTTTGATGGGCAAATACTCTTTGCACTACAAGTGCAGTTTCAGTGTAGTAGTTCAAAGTGTCTTTGCATTTAGTAAGTAACAGCCAACAGTGCTTTGTAAGGTTACACAATCACGACATTTTCTGGACTCCCCACATTTCTGTCAGGGTCAGCTCAAACAAACACAAGCAGTAAATGTCCACAAAGAAGAGCCTGGGGGGAGATGCCTGTCGAGAACTTGAGGTCCTGCAGGCTTCTCCCTGTGGCCAAATACCGCAAGGTAGCGACCAACCTCTGCTCCGGAGTGATGGCTTGCCTCATGCAGGTATCCTGCCTGCTAATATAGGGGGTCAGCGAAGCCAACAAACGGTGAAACACGGGGTCCGTCATCCGGAGAAAGTTCCTGAAATCATCAGGATTATTCTCACGGATCTCACGGAGCAAAGGCATATGACAGAATTGGTCACGCTGAAGCAACCAATTCTTGGTCCATGAACTCCTCCCCACCCTGTTCATGGACTGGACTTGTGTCAAGGTCAGGACCCCAACACCAAGCCCCCGCACAGCACGAACTGTACGAGGAGTACGCATACGAAACATGGCTAGAAAACGGTCGGCTGCTCAGAACGAAGTAACAGAACGCACTGAAGAACAGCAAGGCCTGTGAAGAGCGACCTGAAAAACAGCAACGAGCGGACAAGATCGCACAGATCGCACAGAAAACTCCAATACGAACTGACTGCACGCACTGAAAAGCAGATACAAACCCACAAGCACAAACTGAACGGCAGAAAACGATCTGAAAGCCACGAGTCTGAAAAAGCGCGAATCGTCTCTCACCAAACTTTTACTAACACGAGATTAGCAAAAGGAGCCCAAAGGGTGCCGCGCTTGGTTCTGAACTGGCCTTTTCTAGTCTCGTTGTACGTGCTTGACGTCACCGCGTTGTTGTCGATCGGAAATTCCGACAACTTTGTGCGACCGTGTGTAGGCAAAACAAGTTTGAGCCAACATCCGTCGGAAAAAGTCCGAGGATTTTGTTGTCGGAATGTCCGAACAAAGTCCGACCGTGTGTACGGGGCATTAGTGCTGTGGCCCAGAACGTTTTGGTTCCTCGCCTAGCTAGAATGATTTAGGCTCCCCCCTCTGCCCTCTTGGATGTCTACATCACACATCCCAGGAGGCAGTGTATAAAAGTTGGGCGAATGTGCGTCACGAAAATCCAACGCATGTGCACACCTGACAATGTTCTCTGCCAGGTATTCGGACTGGTGGAGATGCAGTAACATGTCTGCAAGTTCTGAGTATTTTTGTGCATGTGCACACATAGTATACCTCAACTTCCAACTTATTTTCACTGTCATGTGAGATCAATACACAAAAACAAAATTTTTCCCCCTCTTTATATGACTACTATAGATATTATTTTTTTTATTTTTTTATTTTAATAGGTAGTCACGTAAAGAGGATTCATTTTTTTTTTATGTATTGTACGCTTACCCAGTGATGCCAGACTTGGTAGGGAGTGTTGCAGTCTCTCTTTTTTATTTTTATTTTTTTATAATGTAAGATCGATGTTTCAGAAGCAACAAATCGATGCATTTTTTTTGTTTGTCAACAGGATATGAATTTTAATGAGTTGTTTTCTTTTCATTTCACAGGATGACAACTATGGAACTTGTATTTCTGCAAACAATGGAGGGAAAAACAAACTCCTGCTGCTTCTTCTTAATGATTCTTTTAATTGTAAGTATTTCCAATTGATTTTTTAAAATAATGAAGTTAATTTTCAATAAAACCCTTAGCTCCTCGATTATATTCAGGAAAATCAACCAAACTTGCAAACATGCGAGGGCTGGACTGGGATCAACATGGCTCTTGACGGTTCAACTGTCCTATTTTACCTGTGTTCTCTGCCGTTGGAGTTATGTAGAATAAGCCATCCCTAGAATCCATGTAGATAGTAAATTCATTGGACTTACTCAAGATTGCTTAATGAGCATAACTATGAGACAAACGCATCTAAGGAAATGGCAAGATTGTCTTGATAGTCTTAAAATAAAATTACTTTTTAGGCCACTAATCTAGTGCACCTGTCTGGTAATGAAAGTCTAAAGCTAGCCACATACACCAATAGATTTTTGTTCGAAAATGTTCATCTTTCAGAACGTTCTTTCAATTTTCCAAATGTTACTGGATGAAATTTTAGGGACTTTCAAACAAAATTATTTGACTCAATGATGGCAAGCTTGAATGCTCTGATTTTTCAAAATTTTAATCGAATGTTCAAACAAAATTTTACTGATGTAAGGCCAACTTAAAGGGGTTGCAAACCCTTGTGTTTTTTCACCTTAATGCATCCTATGCATTAAGGTGAAAAAACTTCTGTCACTGACCAGCCCCCCAGCCCCCCCCCCCCCGTTTTACTCAGCTGAGTCAATTAATTCCCATGCCGGAGATGCGCTCACCCTCTCTACCCGTTGTCTCAGCTCTTGATTGAATAGATTGATAGCAGCGCAGCCATTGGCTTCTGCTGCTGTCAATCAGGCTCTGGGGGGGGCGGGGCCGAGTCCGTCATTCTGTGTCTATGAACACAAATGCTGGACTCGGGAGCGCCAAGGAGAGCGCTTTTCCTAGGTGGTTTCCCAATGCGGGGAGGAGCCGCAAGCACTGTTGGGGAACCCCAGAAGACGAGGATCAGGGCCACTATGTGCAAAACGAACTGCACAGTGGAGGTAAGTATGATATGTTTGTTATTTAAAAAAAATAAAAAAAACGAGGGTTTAGCAACCCGTTAAGCTTCTGCTAAGGTGGGAGAACTCTTTGGTGGTGACTCAACTCTGCTGGGCTTTGTTCAGTGCAAGCAAGACCTCTGCTGAGATTTCTTTTCCCCCAGGCATTTCACCCAAGCAGATCTTGATAAAGGAATTCCAGTCCTTCGATATCCTTTGAAGCTTCAGACCTTGTTTACATGGAGCAATTACATCCGTGCCCCATGCAAGCCCATCTTTTATGGGCAGGGGGATGCACAGGTGTGCCCCATGTGAATGAGGCCTTATTATAGAACTTTGGAATGGGGTGGGCTACTCAACAAGAAGCAGTTGTTTCTTTGGCTAATGGCCCCTATATTTTTGCAAACTTCTCAACGTTCTAAAATGATAAAGAGGGACACATTTTAGCACACCGTGTTTAGCCATGCATAGGACATGCACCTGCTAAAACCCCAGTTACACAGAACTCAAAGGTCAAAGAAAATATGTAGAAAATTCTATGTTGAAAATGTTTTTTTGACTTTTATTTTTCATTCATATTGACTTTTCAGAATAAGAACTTGCACACACTTCAAAGACCTATATTAGACAGCGCCACCCATACCTCCCTATTCGTTTTTTGCATACTTCACCTCCTGTGGGGAATTGGGGTAAGGCAGCAGCCTTATTTCAGGTCCTTAGCATGGAATCTAATACTCATTCACTTTTATCATATACTTTTTCATATCCGGCAGTCTTCGGGCTGGAACAAGAACGTCAAAGGTCTTTCCTCTTCTGTCTCAGTGGCAGTGTTGGAAGTTGCTTCCTTCTGTACTAAGCGGGTGCTCATATAATGAGTGAGTGAGTGCTACTCAGCCAAGGAGTACTGGGAGCAGGGTTGTGTCTCCCATAAGGCCAACGGAGGCAGCTGCATCAGGCAGCACTCATGGAGGACACTCCATCCTCAGTGTATGTTAAGCTCTGTGTATGTTTAGCCCCAGGCTGCACAGCACCATTGGTTGTTTTGGTCAGGGCGACAACCAATGCTGGGTGGATTGGGAGCAAAAATGGCCCCTGGCACGGCCCTGACATTACCACAAGGGGCGGGTCCATGACAACCTGGGCTCACAGGAAGTGGGTTAAATTCTGACAACTAATGGTGGAGTGGAAGTACTTCAGAAAACAGCTAAATGTTAAAGCTGAGTGTTGCAGCAAAAGCTTATTTTTTTTATTGTGACAGATGAAAGGAAGCAATAAAGAAAAAAGTTCAAATTCCGGAGTTTCAAGTTTAAACTGAAATGCTTGAATTTGTTTCTTATTACATAATTATTCATTTCCTATGCAGGCGATTATTTTTGGATTATGAGAGTAAAGAGAACGTGGATCAAACCCATGCAAGGATTTCTTATCAGTAACATAATTCATTAAAAAAAATAATCTTATTAATGCTATATAAATATAGCCATAGTAGTGGCATGTAACAAGTATTAGTGCTGAGTTTCAAAGTGACATCAAAGTCAACTCAGAATTCATCTTTAAACAAAAAATGTTTTATATTTAAATATGTATTTAGTTTTGCAATTTTTAATTTAAAGTGGCACTTGCGGGAGGAATGAGGGCTCCAACCATAATGTGAAATGAATCATCTTAAAGTTGAATTCCAGGCAAACCGCTAAATACACAAATCAATGTATGCTTATCCACCAAAGGCTTTTATTTCTGTCTATCCAGTCCTAAAATTTACACAGCTGGTACTGGTGACCCCACAATAGGGATAAAACTTTTTTGCGGAAGGGAGTTGAACTCATTAAAATGAGAAGAAAACACGAAACGCGTTGGGCCGAATATCGACAAGATTACCACGCACTAACGATTTACTTTTGTAACTTGCTGTTTTTATCCATTATACTTTTGCTGATGTTTGCACCCGCATAATTTTATATCTTCCTTCATAAATAAATATCATTTATATAATTTTTGTTTATATCCTTTTCCTTGTTGCCTAAAAAGGTCCCTAATACTCACCTGGGGGGGTTTCTGTCCATTCAAATTAAAATGAGAAGAAAAGAGGTTTAACCTTAAACTGCGTAGAGGGTTCTTTACTGTAAGAGCGGCATGGATGTGGAATTCCCTTCCACAGGCGGTGGTCTCAGCGGGGAGCATCGATAGCTTCAAGAAACTATTAGATAAGCACCTGAACGACCACAACATACAGGGATATACAATGTAATACTGACATATAATCACACACATAGGTTGGACTTGATGGACTTGTGTCTTTTTTTGACCTCACCTACTATGTAACTATGTAACAGATGTGCCCCAACAGCCACAGCCCTGTCTAGCAAAGAAAGGGACCTGGTAGTTATTGAGTGCAGTTTCACTTACAGGTCTCCTCCCCACTACACCCCCCCCCCTCCCTAAACTTTCAACTGGACAGTAAAACGAGCACACTGATGACCACCTCTCTCTACCATTCTGGTCTCTCCTCCTATCAGCATGCTCATTGCACTGTAGCACACCTGATTGACTCTTTGTGCTGCTGCTTTTTCCTCTCCTTCTCTGGGCTCAGCTGTACAGGCTGTTACCAAATCAGATTCAGGTACTTACACTGCTTGCCTTTAAAAAATATATTTGATTAGAGCTGAATTACTTTTGCCTTTTATATTTCCTTGGACCGCTGGAAGATTTACCCCAGCCCCCAGGCTATTTTTTGCGATACGGTACTGCGTTACTTAAACTGACAATTGTGCGGTGGTGCAACTCTGTACGCAAATAAAGTGAATGTCCCTTTTTCCCCACAAATAGAGATTTCTTTTGGTGGTATTTGATCACCTCTGCGTTTTTTTATTTTTCGCGCTATAAACAAAGAAAGGCCAATAATTTTGAAGAAAAAACCCAATATTTTTTACTTTCTGCTATAAAACATATCCAATAAAAAGAATGAAAAAATCGAATTTCTGCACCAGTTTAGACCAAAATGTATTCTGCTACATGTTTTTGGTAAAAAAACAAAAAAAAAAACAACTTATAGCGGGGCTGCGATATTGCAGCAGACAACCGGACACATACTGACACTTTTGACACTTTGCAGGAACCAGTGACACTAATACAGTGATCAGGGCTAAAAATATGCACCGTCACTGTACTAATGACACTGTACTGGCTGGGAAGGGGTTATCATTAGGGGCGTACAAAGGGTTAACTGTGCGCCTAGCCAGTGTCTGTGTTTACTATGTGTGCTGCTTTTACTGGGGGGAGAGATGGATTTGAATCCTTGCTTTGCAGGAACACGAAATCAATGCCTTCCCCCCTGTCAGAACGGAACTCTGCCTTGTTTACATAGCTCCGTTCAGAGTCTCTGCCCAACGATCGGCGGGTGCTGGTGGACATCAAGTGCCCAGCACCTGCAGATCGGCTTCCGCTATGAATAATCACAGCAGAAGCAGTGCGCCTCCTGCAGGCGGAAGTGTAAGATCATGTATATGTACACATGATCTGGTGCACAGTTGCCGCCCTGTAGCAGCAAAACTTCTGTAGGGCGGTCACTAAATTATGAAATAATATTTTCAATGTGTGTAAATGTTTTAGAAGCTCTGTTTTGCATGATTACAGTGCCTTGAAAAAGTATTCATAAAAAATGTTCTGCATTTTGTTACAACCAAAAACGTAAATGTATTTTATTGGGATTTTATGTGATAGACCAACACAAAGTGGCACATAATTGTGAAGTGAAAGGAAAATGATAAATGATTTTCAACATTTTTTACAAATAAATATGTGAAAAATGTGGCTTGCATTTGTATTCAGCTCCCTTTACTCTGATACCCCTAACGAAAATCTAGTGGAACCAATTGCCTTCAGAAGTCACCTAAACAGTATATACAGCCCTCAGAGGTTTGTTAGAGAACCTAAAAACCTTAGTGAACAAACTGCATCATGAAGGCCAGGGAACTCACCGGACAGGTCAGGGATAAAGTTGTGGAGAAGTTTAAAGCAGGGTTAGAGTATAAAAAAATATCCCAAGCTTTGAACATCTCACAGAGTACTGTTCAATTGGAAAGAGAATGGCACAACTGCAAACCTACCAAGACATGGCCGTCCACCTAAACTGACAGGCCGGGCAAGGAGAGCATTCATCAGAGAAGCAGCCAAGAAGCCCATGGTAACTCTGGAGGAGCTGCTTGCTGTGGGGCACTCAATAGGAGGGAGGGGCCAGGAGAGCTGAAGAGGGACCTGAGAAGAGGAGGATCGGGGCTGCTCTGTGCAAATCCACTGTAACAGAGCAGGTAAGTATAACATGTTTGTTATTTTTACCTAAAAAAAAATGAGACTTTACAATCATTTTAAGTATCCCGTGGTCTAATACCTCTCCCCTTAAAAGCTCTTCAAGCAATAAAACCTTAAGAGCCATGACATATGAAGGACATACACCTCCAGATTTCCACTCAACCTGTTAACCCCTGACCTCCAAAACCACCCCCTTTTACCCCATAAATAACATGACAAGGTTTTGGAGTAAAATGGCCTTAGGGCCTTTTATTTAAACAATTAATGTAAATTAAATAACATTTTAAATAACCATCAACTAAAACTTCTCTATACTTTTTTGGTGGTCTTTGAGGGCAACGACACACAACTTGGTCACTGCGAACAACTTCTTTTAAAACTCAGGCCTCCAGTCGCAAGTGACCTACCATTTAACCCCTTCCTGGTTAAACCCCTCATTAACCGGAAGGTACCCAGGAACCACATACCACAGATGGGTCCCAACCACCTTATATACCAGCCTTCTTCTCTTCCTCCAAAGACCTACCACTGCCGGGCTGTCCTGACAGGCCAACTGACATAATGACCAAACATAGGGAGGGCAGGTGGGAATCTCCACATTCTCTGCTCTCACCTGATGTCACTTCCTCTCTTCCTAGCACTAACTTCCACCAGTCTCCTCCCGGCTCTTAACCACTCCCTTTTCTTAAAGGAGCGCCTACCAAGCTTACCCCTGTCTGTCCTGCTGCCCTGCTTCCGTCATGCTGTCCCTCCGTCCAGGTATTTTATTCTTTTGCTCTGGACTCCCTTTCCCTAGACTGTTTATTGGAGCCAGGGTGAATGGACTGTTGCTTGTGTGGACAGGCAGCCTCTGCACTCATTGTGAAAGAACCGGTTACATCAGCAGCCGTTGCGGGGGTAGCGCTACATCAGCATTTATCAATCAGAGAAACTGAAGGATTACTGTAAAAACCCAACAGAAATACAATACCCCTAACCAAAATCTAGTGGAACTAATTGCCTTCAGAAGTCACCTAATTAGTAAATAGAGTCCACCTGTGTGTAATTTAATCTCAGTATAAATACAGCTGTTCTGTGAAGCCCTCAGGGGTTTGTTAGAGAACCTTAGTGAACAAACAGCATCATGAAGGCCAAGGAACACACCGGACAGGTCAAGGATAAAGTTGTGGAGATGTTGGAAGCAGGGTTAGGTTATAAAAAAATATCCCAGGCTTTGAACATCTCATGAGCACTGTTGAATCCATCAGCCGAAAATGGAAAGAGTATGTCACAACTGCAAACCTACCAAGACATGGCCGTCCACCTAAACTGACAGGCTGGGCAAGGAGAGCATTAATCAGAGAAGCAGCCAAGAGGCCCCATCCACAGCTCAGGTGGGAGAATCTGTCCACAGGACAACTATTAGTCGTGCTCTCCACAAATCTGACCTTTATGGAAGAGTGGCAAGAAGAAAGCCATTGTTGAAAGAAAGCCATAAGAAGTCCCGTTTGCAGTTTGTGAGAAGCCATGTGGAGGACACAGGAAACATGTGGAAGAAGGTGCTCTGATCAGATGAGACCAAAATGTAACTTTTTGACCTGAAAGCAAAACGCTATGTGTGGCGGAAAACTAACACTGCACATCACCCTGAACACACAATCCCCACGGTGATACATGGAGGTGGCAGCATCATGTTGTGGGGATGCTTTTCTTCAGAAGGGACTGGGAAGCTGGTCAGAGTTGATGGGAAGATGGATGGAGCCAAATACAGGGCAATCTTAGAAGAAAACCTGTTAGAGTCTGCAAAAGACTTGAGACTGGGGCGGAGGTTCACCTTCCAGCAGGACAACGACCCTAAACATACAGCCAGAGCTACAATGGAATGGTTTAGATCAAAGCATATTCATGTGTTAGAATGGCCCAGTCAAAGCCCAGACCTAAATCCAATTGAGAATCTGTAGCAAGACTTGAAAATTGCTGTTCACAGACGCTCTCCATCCAATCTGACAGAGCTTGAGCTATTTTGCAAAGAAGAATGGGCAAAAATTTCACTCTCTAGATGTGCAAAGCTGGTAGAGACATCCCCAAAAAGACTTGCAGCTGTAATTGCAGTGAAAGGTGGTCCTACAAAGTATTGATTTAGGAGGGCTGAATACAAATGGTGTGTTCCTTGGCCTTCATGATGCTGTTTATTCACTAAGGTTCTCAGGTTCTCTAACAAACCTATGAGGGCTTTACAGAACAGCTGTATCTACTAATCAGGTGACTTCTGAAGGCAATTGGTTCCATTAGATTTTCGTTAGGGGTATCAGAGTAAAGGGGGCTGAATACAAATGCACACCACACTAATCACATATTAATTTGTAAGAATTTTTAAAAACTATTTATCATTTTCCTTCCACTTCACAATTTTGTGCCACTTTGTGTTGGTCTATCACATAAAATCCCAATAAAATACATTTATATTTTTGGTTGTAACATCACAAAATGTGGAAAATTTCAAGGGGTATGAATACTTTTTCAAGGCACTGTAAGAAGGAATCCACAAAGCTGCATATGTAATACACAGTCTTAAAAATGTGATACATCAGGCATATGAAAATGTCAACATTTCACAGCAAAGTAAACCTTCAAATATGAATCACCGAACCTCTTTTTGAGATTTGTTGTTTACAAGTTAAAAACAGATTTTTTTGCTAGAAAATTACTTAGACCCCCAAACATTATACACCCTAGAGAATAAAATGGCGGTCGTTGCAATACTTTCTGTGACACCGTATTTGTGCAGCGGTCTTACAATCGCACTTTTTTTGAAAAAACTACACTGTTTTGAATTTAAAAAATAAGACAACATTAAAGTTAGCCCATTTTTTTTTTTTATATTGTGAAAGATAATGTTACACCGAGTAAACTAATACCCAAAATGTTACGCTTCAAAATTGCGCCCGCTCGTGGAATGGCGACAAACTTTTATCCTTAAAAATCTCCATAGGCGACGTTTAAAAAATTCTACAGGTTGCATGTTTTGAGTTACAGAGGAGGTCTAGGGCTAGAATTATTGCTCTCGCTCTACTGATTGTGGCGATACCTCACATGTGTGATTTGAACACCCTTTTCATATGCGGGCGCTGCTCACATATGCGTTCGCTTCTGCATGCGAGCTCTGCAGCATGGGGTCCGTTCAAATTTTTTTTTTTTTAATTATTTATTTTACCTTTTATTTTTACACTGTTCTTTAAAAAAAAATTGTCACTTTTATTCCTATTACAAGGAATGTAAACACCCCTTGTAATAGAAAAAAAAGCATGACAGGGTCTCTTAAATATGAGATCTGGGGTCAAAAAGACCTCAGATCTCATATTTACACTAAAATGCAATAAAAAAAAAAAATAAAACGAAATGTCATTTAAAAAAAAAAAAAATTGTTGCTTTGAGAGCTATGGGCGGAAGTGATTTTTTGACGCCGCTTCCGCCCTGCAAAGGTATGGAGATGGGTGGGGGCCATCTTTCCCTCACTAGTCTCTATACCAAGCCAGGGAGAGAACCCAATCGCCTCCGCCGCTACCGACGGCTCTGGTAACTGGTGGAGGTCACCGGAGAGCGGTGGGAGGGAAGGGCCCTCTCCCGTCGCATAGCTCCCAACTGTCCCTGATTTCGAGGGACTGTCCCTGATTTGTAGCAATGTCCCTCTGTCCCTCTTTCCCCCTCATTTGTCCCTCATTTTGGTCTGATCCATATACTTGTATATAAAATGCACTTTTTAGCTTTCAAAAAGTGTTTCCCAGTGCTAAACCTTTCATCCAATTTCTAAATTGCTGTATTTGTACATTTTAAAAGCCAATAAAAAGGAATAGTAGTGGTAAAAAAAATCCCTTGTGGATTTGATTAACCTTTTTTGGGTTAATTCTCCTTTAAGGAGGTGTGGCAGGGGGCGTGCCCTATGCCTACATACATTTGTTAGTAGGTGCCCCCCATTCCCATCTCAAAATGTTGGGAGGCATGCCCGTCCCTGATAAAAGTGATCTTGTGGCGAATCCGCCGCAGAGACCACTATTATCGGAAACCAGACCGCTCACTGAAGAAGAGGATACCGGGGTTATGGTAGCTAGCTGCTGCCATAATAAAGATCCCTCTTCAAAGTGCCGACGTATATCAGCGTGAGCTGGTCTGGAAGTGGTTAACAGGGAATGTGTGCTTAGAGCAAGTAAATTGTAGTTTTCCTGTAAAACGAGGCAGTCAGGCTTCTTCTGCATTAACTTTCTAAACTGCATTAACATGCGGCCGGCCATCTGCACCTGTAAAACCTCAAGACACATCTCTGTACAGAGTGCCCGCTGAAGCTTGAATTTATATGGAAATGAACACAGTGTGCCTCTCTGCAGACTGTAATAATTGCTTGTATTTCTGTCTGGGAGCACAAAGTGGCAATTTATTTAGGTCTAAGCTGCTGCGATAATTCAAGCCCGGCTGTGGTTAGTTCAACTTCGTAATTCAGGTTAAAGAAGGACTCTAGCAAGAACCATTATGCACAAGCATAGGTATATCACAAGTCCTTTGTTAGAATTCGAAGCATTCCTGCTTTAGGGTACGGACATACATTTGGGGGGACGTCTGTAGCAGTCGCCTTCTATCGGAGACAAAGTTTTCCTCTTTTATGTGAAGTTGCGCAGGAAAAAAACTGCCATTGAGTATCAGCAGTAGACATAACCCGGGTCTATCGGTGCTGGTTCGTTTTTTTCTGTTGAGTTCTTCCTGCTGTACTGTCTGTGATAGACATGTGCTGTTCATTCAGACATATTTTTCGTTATAATTCGGATACATCCGAATTTTCGAATTACAGTAGTAGTGAATTTAACCACCTCAATACCGGGCACTTTCCTCCCTTCCTGCCCAGGACAATTTTCAGCTTTTTGAATGACAATTGCGCGGTCGTGCTACACTGTACTCAAACCACATTTTTATCATTTTCTTCCCACAAATAGAGCTTTCTTTTGGTGGTATTTGATCACCTCTGCGTTTATTTTTTTGGGAAAAAAATAAACAAAAAAATACTTTTTTCTTTTTTTTTAAAGTTTTTCTTTGTTTCTGTTATAAAATTTTGTAAATAAGTAAGTTTTCTCCTGCACTGACAGGCACTGATAACGCGGCACTAATGGGCACTGATGAGGTGGCACCAATGAGGTGGTATTGATGGGCACTAATATGCAGCACTGATGGGCACTGTTAGGTGGTACTGATGGGCACTGATAAGTGGCACTGATGGGCACTGATGAGGTGGCACCAATGAGGTGACACTGATGAGGTGGCACTGATGGGCACTAATATGCAGCACTGATGGGCACTGTTAGGCGGCACTGATGGGCACTGATAGGTGGCACTGATGAGGTGGCACTGATGGGCACTAATATGCAGCACTGATGGGCACTGTTAGGCGGCACTGATGGGCACTGATAGGTGGCACTGATATGCAGCACTGATGGGCATCGACAGGGCGGCACTGATGGGCACTGATAGGTGGCACTGATGGACACTGATGGTTGGCACTGATAGACACTGATAGATGGCACTGATATGCTTCACTGATGAGGAGGCACTGGCAAACATTACTGATGGGCACTGATTATCATAATTTTTGGGCACTGATTGGCATCATTTATGGACACTGGAGTTGCCACCTCATCCCTTTAAACCCGAACGCCTTTGAATTACACAGGTTCTGAGGCTAATTAAATGCAGATAAGGCACCAAGTGAGTTTAATTACCACCTAATCAGCCACAGAACCTGTGTAATTAATATGTGTTCGGGTTTAAAGGGATGAGGTGGCAACCATAATGGGCACTGATTGGCATCCCTGGTGGTCCTAGGTTGGCATCCTCGCAGACCCCCCTGCCAGGAGAGCAGCCAATCGTCTCTCTTCTACTCGCGTCTGTCAATAGAGGAAAAAACGATGCACGGCTTTTCCTGTTTACACTGTGATGAGCTGTGATTGGACACAGCTGATCACGTGGTAAAGAGCCTCCGTCAGAGGCTCTTTACCGGGATCGGAGACTTTTCAAATTCAATTTGATTTTCCGAATAGGATAAAATAAATTTTGTCTGAGCTTTCAGGAAGCTTTCAGAGCTGAGGCTGTCAATCAGCTGGAATCCCTGTCACCATTTTTTCTCTTGGTGTCAGAAGTGACTCATGCTGATATTAGAGGAATGAAGCAGCAGACAGAAATTACACTTTGTGCTCTGGATTGAGACAAGTACACACTATAGCGGGATATGCTTTGTTCATATTTCATGTCTGCTGTTTACAACCACTTTAATGTGTATGTAAAGTTGAACCTTTTTTTCTCTCCCCCCAGCTCTTATGCATCTGAGAACAGAGGGAATGTGATCACTTTTAAAAACGGGGGGGGGGGGGGGAGTATTTTTTATGGTTTATATATCTATACACAGATGTTTTACATTTTAATTTTAACCACCTAAGGACCGCCCCATGTACATATACTGCGGCAGGGCGGCCCTTGAGTGCAAAATCGTGTACCTGTACGTGATTCCTTCTTCGGGTTTTGCCGCCCGAGACCCGCTCCCGCTGTCATTGGACACAGCAGGAGCCAACTAATGGGTCCGGTGGACGCGATGTCTGCCGGTAACCCAGCAATCATTTGTGGAGAGGCAGAATGGATGTAAACAAGGTGGATCGCAGTTCTGCTAGTAAGTAAGACAGAGATCTTGTGTTTTTGCTAAGCAGGAACACAGATCTGCCTTCTTTCAATTAAAGGGGTTGTAAACCCTCACGGTTTTTCACCTCAATACATTCTATGCATTGAGGTGAAAAACCTCTTGTAGTTCACCAGCCCCCCAGAGCCCCCCTTTTACTTACCTGAGCTTGATCGTTCTGGCGCCGGGCGACGAGCACCTCCTGCTCCAGCCAGTGTCTCGGGTCCTGATTGGATAGATTGATAGCAGTGCAGCTTATGGTTCCCGACGTGGGAGCCAGGGGGCGGAGCCGAGTCCTGCTGTCTGTGTCAAAAGACGCAGCAACGGGGCAAGGGAGCGCGCCCACACGAGGTCCCTGAGGGAGAGCGGCTCTCCGACGGGGCACTCGAGAAGAGGAGGAGCCAGGAGCGCTTCTGAGGGATCCCAGAAGAGGAGGATCAGGGCCGCTCTGTGCAAAACCAACTGCACAGAGGAGGTAAGTATGATGTTTGTTTAACAAACAAAAACAAAAACGTTTACATATCCTTTAAGCACATCCTGCCCAGTTAGAAAGCACTCCCAAGGAACACAGTTAACCATTTGATCGCCCCTGATATTAACCTCTTCCCAGCCAGTGTTATTTATACAGTGACAGTGCATTTTTTAGCACTGATCACTGTATTGGTGTCACTGGTCCCCAAAAAAGTGTCACTTAGTGTCAGATTTGTCCACCGCAATGTCGCAGTCCCGCTAAAAATCGCTAATGGGCAACATTACTAGTAAAAACTAAAAAAATGGATTTGTAGACGATATAACTTTTGCACAAACCAATCAATATACGCTTATTGGGGTTTTTTTTTTACCAAAAACATGTAGCAGAATACACAAATTGGCCTAAATTGATGAAGAAATTTGATTTTTTACATGTTTTTATTGGATATGTTTTATAATAGTAAGTAAAAAATATTGTTTTTTTTTTTTTCAAAATTTTCGCTCTTTTTTTATTTTTAACGCAAAAAATAAAAAAACGCAGAGGTGATCAAATACCACCAAAAGAAAGCTCTATTTGTAGGGGGGGAAAGGGACATAAATTTTATTTGAGTGTTGAGTACAACTGTGTATTTGTCAGTTAAAGTAACACAAATGAAAATGTAATGCCGCGTACACACGGTCGTACTTTTCGTCTACAAAAGTCCAACGGACGCTGACGGACTAAAGCTGGCTGGTAATCCGATCGTGTGTGGGCTTCTCCGGACTTTCAACGTACTTTTTTAGCCTCAAATCCGACGTACTTTAGATTTGAAACATGCTTTAAAACTTTACTTCGTAACTACGACGGACCCCGAAATCCGCTCGTCTGTGTGCTAGTCCGACGGACAAAAAGCCACGCTAGGGCACCTATTGGCTACTGGCTATTAACTTCCTTATTTTAGTCCGGTGTACGTCATCACGTACGAATCCGACCGACTTTTGTGTGGTCGTGTGTAGGCAAGTCCGTTCGTTAGAAAGTATGCCGCAAGTCCGCCGCAAGTCCGCCGAAAGTCTGCCGGAAGTCTGTCGGAAAGGCTGTCTGACTTTTGTAGACGAAAAGTCCGACCGTGTGTACGCGGCATAACACATTGCATCTGACCAGTTCTTAGATGTGGTGACTGCTTTGTTTTTTTTAGCAATTACAGAAAATACCTGTTGATCTTTCTACAAATTCAGTGTCCTTGTCACTTCCTGATGTTCCTGAAGCTGAACTAAAGGCACAATGGGCCTTATAAACACACTGCTAGTGCAAAGCGAGCTTTATTAAGAGGCAAAGCCCTGCAAGAACAGGGGTTAAAAGAACAATAGCACAGCAGCAGATATACAGTAACTGAAATCCAAAATGAAGCGGTTTAAGGGTTTTTTTTTTTTCATTTTTTTTACCTGCAAGGTAAAGCCATAATGCGCTAGTATTCCTCGCATACTAGCACATTATGTGAAACTTACCTGAAAACATAGCATTCCAGTACCTATCTTATATACTCAAGTATAAGCCGAGTTTTTCAACACATTTTTGTGCTGCAGCAGAGAATGACATTTTCCGAACCGACTTTGGGGCCCCGTATCTCGGGACCACTTGGTGCTAGGAACCCCAAATTTGGTGTGCAAACCCAGGGGAACTAGCACTACAACATATCCTAGCACCAAGTGGCCCAGAGATACGGGGCCCCAAATTTGGTTCGGAAAATGTCATTCTCTGCTGCAGAAAAGTGCTTGACATTTTCCAAACCGACTTTGGGGCCCCATATCTCGGGGCCACTTGGATATATAATGTAGTGCTAGTTGCACTGGGTTTGCACACCAAATTTGGAGTTTCTAGAACCAAGTGGCCCCCCGAGATACGGGGCCCCAAAGTCAGTCAACTGTGTCCATCTGCAGCAATGTCATTTCAGGACCCTTTGGGTCCAGAGACCCCAGATTTTGGCTGCAGCTAGGGGGCATCTAGGAACCCTTAACTACCGAGTTTGAAGTTCGGGGGACCTATGGCTGCAAATGGGCACAGTGAGACTGCAGATGGGCATTGTTGACCTTCTTTTCCACTTACAGTAGCTGCGCATTTCTCACCCTAGGCTTGTACTCGAGTCAATAAGTTTTCCCAGTTTTTTGTGGAAAAATTATGTGCCTCGGCTTATATTCGGGTCGGCTTTTACTCGAGTATATACGGTACTAGCAAACATATGTAGGCATAGGACACGCCCCCTGCCACACCCCCTTAAAGGAGAATTAACCAAAAAAAAAAAAGGTTTAATAAATCTACAAGGGTTTTTTTTAACCACTATTATTCCTTTATATTGGCTTTTCAAATGTACAAATGCAGCAATTTAGAAATTGGATGAAAGGTTTAGCACAGGCAAACACTTTTTGAAAGATAAAAAGTGCATTTTATATACAACTATATGGATTAGACCAAAATGAAGGAAAAATGAGGAGGAAAGAGGGATAGAAGGACATCATCTGGGACAGTCCCTCCAAATCAGGGACAGTTGGGAGCTATGTATTCCAGCGATGCAATTTCATCGCTGAAGGCCACTTCCATCTTCACCCGTATTGCTTCCGGGTTCACGGACTCCGGCTGTGTGACTGGCTGGAGCCGCCATTCACGGCACAGGTGACCGTTCCTTCAGAGCGCATGCGCCAGTGATGTCACTGGCTGCATGTACAGTAAATATCTTTACACTACCCATAGGTAAGCCTTATTATAGGCTTACCTATACGTAAAATTTAATTTTGAAAGACTGTCCCATAGTAGACATACTGCTAAAGGGTGTCCCTCCTGTGCAGAATCATGTATATATACATGATTCTGCACTTTCGCCCATAGGGGGCGGCCACGCGCACCACCAGGGGCACACTTCTGCTTTGATTACTCACAAGCCGATCTCCGGGTGCTGGTGGACATCCAGTGCCTCGCAATCATCAGGCAGAGACACAAAACGGGGCTCTGCCTATGTAAACAAGGCAGATCTCCGTTCTGACAGGGGGGAAGGAATGGGCTTTGTATCCCTGCAAAGCCGGGAATAAAATCCATCACTTCCCTGAGTAAAAGCAGCATACATTGTATAGTAAAACACAGGCTAGGCACCCTTTGATTGCCCTAGATGTTTAACCTCTTCCCAACCAGTGTCATTAGTACAGTGACAGTGCATATTTTTAGCACTGATCACTGTAAAGTGTCAGTTAGTGTCCGATTGTTCTACGCAATATCACAGCCCCACTATAAGTTGCTGGTCGACGCCATTACTAGTATAAAAATAAATAAATACAACAATTTGTTTAAATAACATAGTTTGTAGACTCTATAACTTGTGCGCAATCCAATCAATATATGTTTGGGATTTTTTTTTTTTTACCAAAAATATGTAGCAGAATATATATTGGCCTAAATTGATGAAAAAATTTGACTTTTTCAATTTTTGGGTTGAATATATTTTATAGCAGAAATTAAAACATATTTTTTTTTTGTTTTATGTTTTTTTTCAAAATTGTCAAACTTTTTTGTTAATAGCGCAAACAAGCTACGGCCAGTAAGCGATGGTCAGCTGAGCAGCTTAAAGGGGCCACCAGCCATCTCTACATATCACATTTTTGGTTTTGGGTTTAAATAGTTTGATATCTACATATCAAATTTTTGGTATCACCCAGTCTCTCTTGCAGAAGCCTTTCTGTCTCTTCCCTCCTGGGAATGGAGAAACAAGCTGCGGCCATTTAGCGATGTTCAGCTGAGCAACTTAAAGGGGCCATCAGCCATCACTACGTATCAAATTTTTGGTTTTGGGTTTAAACACTATATACCTTAAAGGGGTTGTAAAGCTATAAATGCTATATAGATCATGAATCTAGCTGTTATTTCTGCCGAAATGTTTTATTTACCTGTTAGATAAATAGGCTTTATCAGCACTTCCTCCTTTCCTCTCTGTATGTTCTCCTAAAATTCCCAGTTTTCGAGCGCGCTCCCTGCAGCAACGTCACGGCTTCAAAGGAATTAAAATTCCCTTGATACTTAGCGGCATCGCGCATGCGCAGTGCTGCTTTTTTGCTGTGTGACGAAGAACCTGAGCCACACTTCCACTTCAGCAAAAAAGGGGGCGGGGTAGGGCGGAGTAAAGGCGGGGCTGTGCTGAGATGGTCATTCAGATTACAATAGCAACGCATGGGAGGCGGATCTACAGCATCTTAGACACGCCCGCGACTCCCCTGCCTCCTGTGCCTCCCGTGCCTGTGAATGCACACAGCGTCTCCCCGCAGGGATGTAGTCCCAAGGGAGGGGGGGAGTATGCTGACTAACCCCCAGCCAGAACGGCTTGGATGATGGGGCCAAGCTTCTAGAGGAGGAAGAGGAAGTTGAAAATTCACACACAGGAAAAAAGCATTTACAAAGGAAAACGAAGGAAAAGGTAAGTGAACCAACAGTACACTACCTTAAAGGAACATATTTAGAAAATAAAAAACGAACCTTTAGTATCACTTTAACCGCTTCCTGAACCGCCTCACGCAGATATACTGCGGCAGAAGGGCACGTACAGGCAGATTAACGTACCTGTACATTGCCCTTTAAGAGGCGGCTTGCAGGCACGTCCGCCGGGAGCTCGGTGACCGTGATCGCGGGTCCCGCGGACCCAATGTCCACGGGGATACCTGCGATCGTCTCACGGTGAGGAAGAACGGGCAGATGCTAATGTAAACAAGCATCTCCCCATTCTGCCTAGTGACAGGACACTGATCATAGCTCCCAGGAGCGGTGATCAGTGTCATGTCACACAAAGCCCCTCACCCCCCCACAGTTAGAATCACTCCCTAGGACACACTTAACCCCTACAGCGCCACCTAGAGGTTAACCCCTGCACTGAAAGTGTCATTTTTACAGTAATCAATGCAATTTTTTAGCATTGATCGCTGTATTAATGCCAATGGTCCCAAAAATGTGTCAAAATTGTCCGATGTGTCCGCCATAATGTCACAGTCACAATAAAAAACACTGATCGCCGCCATTACTAGTAAAAAAAAAAAAAATTATTAATAAAAATGCCATAAAACTATCCCCTATTTTGTAGACACTATAACTTTTGCGCAAACCAATCAATAAACGCTTATTGCGATTTTTTTTTAACAAAAATATATAGAAAAATACATGTCGGCCTAAATTGAGGAAAAAAATGTCTTTTTATATATTTTTGGGGGATATTTATTATAGCAAAAAGTAAAAAATAATGCGTTTTTTTTTTCAAAATTGTCGCTCTTTTTTTGTTTATAGCGCAAAAAATAAAAACCGCAGAGGTGATCAAATACCACCAAAAGAAAGCTCTATTAGTGTGAAAAAAAGGACGTCAATTTTGTTTGGGAGCCACATCGCACGACCGCGCAATTGTCAGTTAAAGCGACGCCATGTCAAATCGCAAAAAGTGCTCTGGTCTTTGGCCAGCAAAATAGTCCGGGGCTTAAGTGGTTAAAGACTTTCAATGCAAGCCAAACCCACTGTTTTCTGTAGGAATGTAATAATGAAATTAGACTGTAAGCTCGTTCAGAGACAGGAACTGATGTGAACAGATCAGTACTCCCTGTATAACAGGGTGCTGAAAAAAGTCAAAAGACAATAAGAACCTTAAAAAGCAACTTTTTGTCTTTGTTTTATGTTTCTGAAACGCTCTTTGAAAGGAAAATATAATGGTCAGTAATGTTTTGGGCTTTTTAGTAAGAAGCAAGGCTTAACTTTGAGAACTTATTGTTATGGGATGTGTGTTTTTCCAAGCAATGTATCCAAAAACACGCATGAATAAAGAGATTTGTATCTGCACATTTATGGCACAGTTTTGTGTTTTTTCCTGGATGTCTCTTTTAACGAATGTTCTTTTTCAGAAGACAATGATACATAGGGGCAATGCATTGTTAGCAAGATGTATGGTAACCTGGATCTCATCTTTGATGAAGAAGAGAAGCAGCTCCAAGACACTGGTGGTGGCTTAGTGGTCGTATGTATGACGTCATTTACTTGGTTTTGTAGGAGTGACATCATATGTACGGCTGCTAAACTGCTACATAATTCTTCCTTCAACTTTCCTCTGAAGTCATCTCTGCGAAGTGCTTCACTCACTTTTATGTGGCTATATTCTGTTATGGGGTTACCAAATTCCTCTGGTGAAAATTAGACATGTGCAGAATGAAAAAAATGTGTTACATTTCATTTCGATTTGTTATTTACATAAATTTGTTTAGTTCAGTTAATTTGTTTTCGGAATTAATTTTGTTTATTTCGAGTTGGAAACAATTCAAATTTTACAAATGAATTTGACCGAATTCAGAAAATTTTAATCAATTTGAATTCCATTCAAATTCTATTTAAAATCAATTTAAAATCGAATTCATTCTATTCGAAATTTCAATTTTGGAAGATGGTTATATTCTTTCTATTCCATTCTATTCTATTGTTTTTCCTGATCTATTTTTTTCTAATCCTTTCTTTTCTATTCTTTTCTTTTCTATTATATGCTAATTTTTTTCTATTCTATTCGAATTTATTCTATTTGAAATTCGAATTTCGGAAAATGATTACCGTATATACTCGAGTTTAAGTCGAGTTTTTCAGCACATTTTTTTGTGCTGAAAGTGCCCCCCTCGACTTATACTCGAGTCAAGCACTTTTCTGCAGCAAAAAATTTAATTTTCCGAACCGACTTTGGAGCCCAGTATCTCAGGGCCACTTTGTGCTAGGAACCCCAAATTTGGTGTGCAAACCCAGTGGAACTGGTACCATAACATATCCAGCTGGGGTTCCTAGCTCTAAGTGGTCCCGAGATAGGGTTCCCCAAAATCGGTCAACTGTGTCCATCTGCAGCAATGTAATTTCGGGACCATTTGGGTTCAGAGACCCCAAATTTTGGCTGCAGCTAGGGGGCATCTAGGAACCCTTAACTACCGAGTTTGAAGTTCGGGGGACCTATGGCTGCAAATGGGCACAGTGAGGCTGCAAATGGGCATTGTTGACCCTCTTTTCCACTTACAGTAGCTGCGCATTTCTCACCCTCGTTTTATACTCGGGTCACTAAGTTTTTCCCATTTTTTTGTGGTAAATTAGGGCCTCGACTTATACTCGGAACAACTTATACTCGAGTATATACGGTATATTGTTATATTCTTTTGTTTCTATTCTATTATTTTTTTTAATTTTATTCTTTTCTATTCCAACTCTAATGTGTTCTATTCAAAATTCGAATTCTGGAACATGGTTATAGTCTGAATTATTCTATTCTATTGTTTTTCTCTATTCTTTTCTATTCTATTCTATTTTATCATAGTCTTTTATTTTCTAATCTATTCTTTTCTATTCTATTTGAAATTCGAATTTCAGAAGCAGGTTATATTCTTTCTATTATATTCTATTTGTTTTTTTCTATTCAATTTTTTTCTATTCTATTTTTTTTTCTACTTGAATTCAAATTTATGCTATTTGAAATGTGAATTTCAAAAGCTGGTATATCCTTTCTATTTTATTTTATTCTATTCTATTCTTTTTTTATTCTATTATATTCCTTTATTTTCTATTTTATTTTGTTCTGTTTTACTCTATTCTTTTATTTTCTATTCTGTTTTATTCTTTAATTTTCTATTATATCCCTTTATTTTCTATTCTATTTTTTTCTATTCTATTATTTTCTATTCTTTTATTTTCTATTCTATTCCTTTAGAATAAACTCTTCTGAAATTCGAATTGAAAAGTATTCAAATTCATTTAAAAAAAGGATTCAAATTCGATTTGAAAACTATTCTAATTTCATCCAAAATGTTCCTTTCGTTATTTCGGATTTGTTTAAATTGGTTTACTATTGTAATTCAGAAATTCGGATACATCCAAATAGCAAAAAAATTGCCTGAATTCCAATTCGGAAATAAATGACTAGTGAAAATACATTTTAGTTCTATTGATGCAGAATACTTGATAGCAATCCTTTGGAAATGTCCAATGATATATATAAATTTATATTATCCAGTTTTTGGATAATATCCAGTTTGTGAATAATATAAATGTATATAAAGTAAATTTTAAAAAAAAACAAACTCAAATATCTGATTAGTTGATGAAGGCAATGCAGACCTTTTTTATACCTCAATTTTGTAATTTTTGCTTTTGCAGAAAAAAAAAAGTATATAAGTATATAAAGAAAAAAAACTCCCCTAGCACCTTTACCAGATTATGTTCCTTCTCAGCTTTAGTCTTTATCGCTGTCTACAATCATTACCGTACAGTTAGTCATTCTGTCACTAAGAGAAGAATTAGTCGGTGGATGTACAGTACCCACGGGTTGCCTAGGAAATTAAGATCTAGATTATTTTGTCCCCTTGACATTATCCTTTTAGAAAGAATTTCAAATATTCAAGGCTAATAAAGGTCCATCATTAGTTGGTAGATTTTGCAGGAACATCAAGGAACTTTTGTTAGAAAAATCATTAAATGTGATCGACAGTGACACTCATATTTGATTAATAGGAACAATCAGAATAATATGTAAATTATAGAAGAAAATCAGAAAGGAGTATATGGAAAAAAATATTAGATAGATAGATAAATGAGACATACAGTACTGTGTAAACGTTTTAGGCAGTTTTGAAAAAATGCTGTAAATGAAGAATGCTTTCAGAAATAGAAGTGTTAATAGTTTATTTTTTATCAATTAACAAAATGGAAAGTAAATCAACAGAAGAGGAATCTAAATCAAATCAATATTTGGTGTGGCCACCCTTTGCCTTAATAACAGCATTGATTCTTCTAATAGGTGGCATTGATGGGCACTGATAGGTGGCATTGATGGGCACTGATGAGCACTAATAGGTGGCATTAATGGGCACTGATAGGCATTGATGGGCACTGACAGGTGGCACTAATGGGCATTGATGAGCACTGACAGGCAGAACTCATAGGCGGCATTGATAGGCACCGATAGGTGGCACTGATGGGCATTGATTAGCTCTGATAGTCAGAACTCGTAGGCTGCACTGATGAGCACTGATAGGTGGCACTGATGAGCACTGATAGGCAGAACTCATAGGCAGCATTGATGAGTGCCGCCTATTAATGCCACCTATCAGTGCTCATCATTGCTGCCTATCAGTGCCCATCAGTGCCACCTATCAGTGCTCATCAATGCTGCCTGCTAGGCAGCACTGATGGGCATTGATAGGCAGCATTGATGAGCACTGATAGGCGGCACTGATGGACATTGAGCACTAATAGGCAGCACTGATAGGTGCCACTGATAGACGCATAGATGAGTACTGATAGGTGGTGCTGATAGTCAGAATTGATGGGCACTGATAGGCAGCATTGATGAGCAATGATAGGTGGCACTGATATGTGGAATTGATGGACACTGATAGGCAGCACTGAAATGCAGCACTGATAGGCGGCATTGATGAGCACTGATAGGCAGCATTGATGAGCACTAATAGATGGCATTGATGATCGGGGCACTGATTATCAGTGTAAACAATTTACTGACATTCTTGACAGTTAACGGCTCTCCTTTCCTCACATAGACACAGCGTGGGAGGAAAGGGCTGTGGATAACCGGCGAGTCTGTTTACATGGGATCAGCTGATCACATGGTAAAGGGCCACTGTGATTGCGCTAGATGCACGTCCCAGGGGAAACGCGGGAAGCAGAGTTCTGGGAGGATATCCAAGGACAGCCTCCCAAAATTGGAAGCCCAGGGGTTGGATGGATGGGGGCAGGAGGCCCCATCATGGTTTCTTGTGCCGGGGCCCTGAAGGTTCTAGTTATGCCTCATTACACTCATTATTGTACCGCTCTCCAGTCCTTCGGTGAACAAACAACGCCCTGCTACAGCCAAATATTTCACATTTTGACAGTCCAGAGCACCAGCTGCCTTTTTTCTTTTTTATGTATAAGATATGGGAACAAAGCTAAGCGACTCACCTATGCCATAAATAGTAAGAAGAGCCGGCAACACTGAAATACTTGAACTGTTTATTGGTACATTGGAGTGACAGTAAAACAATAGCGTTGACGCGCTTCGGCAATAGCCTTAGTCGTAGCTAGTTTAAAATAGATATGGCAAGATATATATATTGTAACATGGGGGACCATTAGCTCTTGTGGTAGATGCATTTATCAGTGATTCAAGCCAGTCAGGAACTATATTTTAGGGCATGGTAGCCTGTTTTTATCAAAAAGGCAAATAAAAGTCCTTAACATAAAGGTTTCCCACGCAGGGGTTCTTCTCCAGCAAATACACACAACAGAAAATGCTAGCCCACCTGGCTTTCTTTAGCAGCACCTCTGCTCTTTAGGATTTTTCAATGTGGACGGCTTCACTTTAGCACCCACAGCTCAGCTCTGGCCTTAGTTCTCAGGCCATTTACTGCCTCCTGCAGCCCCTCTGACTCCTGGAGACCTCCTGTCTCTCTTGGGGTGGAGCAGTCTCCAACTGGGAGCCATGAGGTCTTCCCATACTCTCATTATAAGGGCTGTGCTCACCTGAGCACACACCCTGCTGGTCATCAACAAAATCTGGACACAGGGTTGGAGATCCTGTCCCACCCAAGACACTATGGAATCTCCAAACTACAGAGCCCCATGACGGAATACCAAAACCTGGAGAAAGCTGCGAAAGCAGTTTTCTCCAGTCCACATCTATGCTCTGCAGTCTTGCACCAAGCAAATGTGCCCCACCCTGTGTCCCCCAAACTACCAATTTTACAGTGACAGCATCTCCTACTGTCACTATATACACATACACAGACTCCACCTTTGAACAATTAGCATATCAAATTGATACCATAGATCATTAACATATTTCACTGATTCCACCACTCATCCAAGTGGATGGTGACTACACCTGTTTTTGCCAGAAGAAAAAGGAGGGATACAAAATGTTGAGCCAAAAATATAAGAAAAGTGTGAAAAAAGGGGGTTGATATAGAAATTGCTGCATAAGATGTTTAAACATTGTTCTTCCAAAAAAAATGGAAGAGAGTAAAAAGAAAAAATATATATTCTTAAGTCAAAGATTTTTAATAATAGTGACACAATGTAAGAGCAAAATAAATGACAGAACTACTATTGAAAGATTATGTCAAAAATAAATTAACCAGAAGTGGCAGGAAAGAGAGATAAAAAACCAGCACAGAAAGAGCTCACTAGGAACAGGCGACAAGTGCAAAATGAACAATAAAACTCGTGTCTCCTCCTCGTACCGACATTCTGATCTTTAACAATAGGACACTTACCTGTCCACGAGTCCAGAGATGTCGGCACCGCAGCTGATGTTTCTATTAGCTGTCGGGTGCTGCAGTCGCCATTGCGGGAAAGGGAACCTGGCAGTGTAGCCTTACGGCTTTACGCCGGGAACCCTACTGCGCAGTGGCGGCTGGTGCTCAAAATGTTTGGGGGGGGGGCGGCGCAAAAAAATTTTGAAAAAAAGTCATCAATTGGAGCCACTGTGCCATCAAACGCTGCCACTGTGCCCATCAAATGCTGCCACTGTGCCCATCAAATGCTGCCACTGTGCCCATCAAATGCTGCCACTGTGCCCATCAAACGCTGTCACTGTGCCATAAAATACTGCCAGTGTGCCCATCATATGCTGCCAGTGTGTCCATCAAATACTGTCAGTCTGCCCATCAAATACTGTCAGTCTGCCCATTATATGCTGCCAGTTTTCCCATCACATGCTGCCAATGTGCCCATCATTTGCTGCCAGTCTGCGGCTCACACCCCCCCTGCGCGAATGGATCTCGGGACACCCCGCTACCACAACACCCCCCCCCACGCGTGAATGGATCGGGGGACACCCCTGCCCGCTCACACACACACACACCCATACAGATGGATCGCAGGAAACCCCATGCAGGAGGACCGGCGCTTACTTTGGTAAGGTGTCCTCTTCTCTGGCGTCTACTCTCCAGTCAGCTTCCTCCGCTCTGTCCCACTTCCGCCAAAGCGTTGAGCATCCAATAGGGACGCCTGGCTTTTGGCCAATCAGGAAACAGGTCTCACTGACCTGACTCCAGATTGGTGGGGAGGCAATGCGGTGTGAAAATAGCGAATGTTCATTCGCTATGGTCATACAATTGGTTGGGATCAGTTCACACTCTCTGCGTCCTGAGCCCACCCTTTTTTGAAGCCTATTAGAGCCTCTGGCTCTAATCAGGTGCTTAAAAAAAATACACCCCCTCCCACCCCTGCCATAGGAGTCCATGTGTCCAGCGTCCTGAAAGGGGCCGGGCGCATGGATAAAGAGGCGGCAGCAGGGATAGTGCGCCCACAATGCACAGGCTGCCACTGCTACTGCGCATGCGCAAGGCCCACTCCATTGGGGGAGGAGGAGGGAGCCCCGCGGTGGCGTCATGGGCCGTGGCATGGAGGTACTGTATCCTGTCCCACACCCCTGAAAGGTGCCAATTGTGGCACCGGAGGGGGAGAGGAGACAAATGAGCGGAAGTTCCACTTTTGGGTGGAACTCCGCTTTAACAATGTGTTTGATCTGCAGCACCCCCCACCCCACCATGAAAACACTGCACCAGGGGCAGCTGCCCCTCCACCCCAGTCCTGTAGAAATGCATTAAAAAAAAGCTTATAATACAATAAAAATCATCTCACTTTGATAATGAAATGGAATTCAGCTTTGAACATTGTACGTGACCCCGAATAAAGAAACATTTAATGCGAAATAGATAAAGTTCAGAGCAATCTTCTCTTTCTACATCTCAATGCAAGTTTTTTCTGAGCTGTCAAATTCTGCCCTTTTGAAGGTAAACATGATACCAGTAAAACAGAAGCCAACTTACATATACATACACTGAGGACACTTTTAAAGATGTAGATAGTAAAGGTGCTATTGAATGAACAAAAAAGGATTTTCTCCAGTGCCAACATTATTTGCAAAACTATAAAAGAAGAGCTGGGTTTTTGCTGTAAATGGGTTTGATTACTTTATGTGCTGATTCTATTTGGCGTTCAAAGCAAGCGTAAAGCGGTATTAAACTAAAAAACAATTGTATATCGCACCTTACCAATTCTTGGATGTAGTGGCTACATTTGTTTTTTGTTTTTTTTTAGGCTTTTTTCACCTGGTGATCCGGCCAGGTACATACCTCTTGTATTAGGGTGTCTCCTATGGGATGGAGAAGCTACGGAGACAATTTTGGGCAGCAGCATTGTCAGTCTGGGGTAAGAGCAGTGTTAGATGGACTAGAAGATTTAGATGGACTTGACTAATAAAGTTGAACTCTAGCTCACACTCTTTTTTTCCTTTCAGCAGTGGTGGTGCGTCCATAAGGGGCGCAGGAGCACCGCCCCCTCTCTCCTGGCACCGCTCTATCACCATAGATAGATTCATGCATTGCATGAATCTATCTATGGTCGCAGCTGACACCCCCTATTCAGATGTCTGGCTCTTTTTCGGGCACCGGGCACCTGAATTACAGCGCGGGGGGGTTTGGAAGCACCTGATTTGGGCCGTAGGCTCTAATAGGCGCCCAAAAAGGTGAATAGCGGGCGCAATGCTGTGCGTTCGCTGTTCACTCAGCTGTGTGTTGGCAAAGCGAAGGAATTCGCTTTGCTAACACTGAACCGCCTCTCAGCCAATCAGGTGCTCGGGTCTGTTACCGGTCACTTGATTGTATGAAATGTCAGGCGCTGTGATTGGACGCCTGATAGAGAGGACGGAAGAAGACATCGAGGAGCGTGCAGGACACCACCGCTGACCTGCTGCGAGAGAGGTAAGTGCCGGGCGATGCACACTGGCAGCATTTGATGGGGCACAGTTGCGGCAATTGATGGGCACACTGGCAGCGTTTGATGGGGCACAGTAGCGGCAATTGATGAGCACACTGGCAGAATTTGATGGGGCACAGTAGCTGCAATTGATGGGCACACTGTCAGCATTTGATGGGGTACAGTAGCGGCAATTGATGGGCACACTGGCAGCGTTTGATGGGGCACAGTACCAGCAATTGATGGGCACACTGGCAGCGTTTGATGGGGCACAGTAGCGGCAATTGATGGGCACACTGGCAGCATTTAATGGGGCACAGTAGTGGTAATTGATGAGCACACTGGCAGCATTTGATGGGGCACAGTAGCGGCAATTGATGGGCACACTGGCAGCAATTGATGGGCACACTGGTAGCAATTGATGGGTACAGTAGCTGCGTTTGATGGCACAGTGGCTGCGCTTGATGGGCACAGTGGCTGCGCTTGATGGGCACAGTGGCTGCGCTTGATGGGCACAGTGGCTGCGCTTGATGGGCACAGTGGCTACAATTGATGTTTTTTTTTTTTCAGTTTGTTTGCGCCCCCCAAAAAATGTTGAGCACCAGCCACCACTGCCTTTCAGGATAACAATTTTACATAAATGAGCCAAAGCTGACCATTGTAAGTACCCTTGTCAATGAAAAATGTTTTGTCTCAACCCTGTAATTTTCTGGTGCCCAACCTGCAGCCCGAGGGCCCTATGCAGCCCTTTGGTATATGATGTGCAGTCTTCAGACCTCAGCAGTCTGTAAGAGCCCTTGCACACTGGGGCGGGGGGCTGCGTCGGCGGTAAAATGCCGCTATTATTAGCCGCGTTTTACCATCGGTATGCGGCCGCTAGCGGGGCGGTTTTACCCCCCGCTAGCGGCCGAGAAAGGGTTAAATACCACGCAAAGCACCTCTGCAGAGGCGCTTTGCCGGCAGTATAGCCGCGCCGTCCCATTGATTTCAATGGGCAGGAGCGGTAAAGGAGCAGTATACACTCCGCTCCTTCACCGCTCCGAAGATGCTGCTGGCAGGACTTTTTTTACCGTCCTGCCAGCGCATCGCTCCAGTGTGCAAGCCCTCGGGGCTTGCACACTGGAATGAAAGCAGCGGCACTTTCAGGGCGGTTTGCAGGCGCTATTATTAGCGCAATAGCGCCTGCAAACCGCCCCAGTGTGCAAGGGCTCTAATGGGAACATTAATTGGGGTAATAGCATTGAATATTACTAATCTCATGTAACATGTTCCCAGCTTTGTATTGTCTTCAGCAGCATATCGCCAGCCAAAAACGTAGCATGTCCTCACTCTGTGACCCTCATTTCCTCTATTAGATCTGCAGTCTCTGACAGTCTTCTCAAGCATTAAATATAGTATCTCACAAAAGCGATGTACGGTGTGTGATTTGTGATGTATGATGAACGGACAGGCAGCTTACACTGATAGGTCTTCAAGTGTCCTGCATGGCATCAGAGATCTGCTGATTGCTGGTGCAGTGCTTTACAGGCTCCTAAAACATAAAATAGTAAAGGCACTTTTTTACCTGCAAAAAAATGTGCATTTATTATTTTTTGTTAAAAGATGAACTTATCCTTTAACCACTTAAGGACCAGAAGGATTTTCCCCCTTAATGATCAGGCCATTTTTTGCAATACGGCACTGCGTCACCTATACTGAAAATTGCGCAGTCATGCAACGCTATACCCAAACAAAATTGACGTCTTTTTTTCCCACAATTAGAGCTTTCTTTTGGTGGTATTTGATCCCCTCTACGTTTTTTGTTTTTTTTTGCACTATAAACCAAACAAGAGTGACAATTTTGAAAATTTCTTCATCAGTTTAGGCTGATATATATTCTTCTACATATTTTTGGTTAAAAAAATCGCAATAAGAGTATATTGATTGGTTTGTGCAAAAGTTATAGCATCTACAAAATAGGGGATAGATTTATGGCATTTTTGTTATTTTTATTTACTAGTAATCAGTGATTTTTAGCGGGACTGCAACATTGCGGCGGACAGATCGGACACTTTTGACACTTTTTTGGGATCATTGACATTTATACAGCCATCAGAGCTAAAAATAGCCACTGATTACTGTATAAATGTCACTGGCAGGGAAGGGGTTAATACTAGGGGGCGATCAAGGGGTTAAATGTGATCCTTCATGTGTGTTCTAACTGTGGGTGGATGGGACTGCCTAGAGGAGGTGACCAATGGCTGTTCGCAATCTTTAGGAGCAGCAGATCCGTCTCTCCACCCCCGACATAAGCCGACTGCAATGCACTGTTTAGAGAATTGCGGAATGAGAGGAAAATTCAGAGGCACCACATCCCAAAAAGTTACTTTAAATATTAGAGAGGGGCATTGAGGCCATTATGTAGGCCTCAGGGACTTTTAACGGTGCCTAAATCAATGATATACTGAACGTATCATAAAATAATGTTTTATTAAACAATCTCATTGAAAGAAAACAGACATTAATCAAGAATAATATACAAAACAGAAAAAAAACGAGAAGGATGACCCTTTGATACAGAAGTTAATACCACTTTCTCAACATGTTTCGCTTGCATAAGCTTCTTCAGGAGATATATTTGTGATATTAGAATTAACTATGAAAAAATAAAGAAAATATATCTGTAAACAATACATATACATGTCTGCTTATATCTCATAAAGTCATAATATTTGAAAATGTGCAATGTAAATGTTAAAAAGGGGGACTTGTGTAATGGCAAATACTTCCTCCTCAGCTCCCTCCTTACTATAGCGGCATGTAGAGAGGGATAAAATCCTTAGAGCATAACACTTCTTTGAAAAAAGAAGAAAAATTTTTGAGAACAGTAGGTCCAAGTAAATAAGGTAATTTTCAATAGCATTGTATATAAGTATAAAAATCAATCAAAAAATACCTCTGAATAGAATCAATCGAAGATAAAAAAGCTACATCCAAAAGATGATAGATTGCAAAATTGCTGAAAAAATGTATAAAATGGTTCTTGTATTGCAGTGGAGTAGCAGTCACAGAGGGGGGCAGTATACGTCCATACACAGCTGGTGGATAAGCCGGACCTGGAGGTATTGCTGCAAACTCTCACAAAGAACCTGAGATAATAAAAGAATGTCTCAAAGTTTCATCTATACTGAAAATGCACAATAGTTCTAAAGAGCAGATAAACAAAAAAGTAAGGACTTACTGAATAGTCAAGATTTGTAGTAAAGGGAATAGCCGGTCAGGAGAATCCCTCAGCCCCGTGTGTCAAACAGGAAGTGACAGAGGTTGGCGGGGAAACAGAAGCCCCGCTTTTAAACCTCTCCAGCGTGACGACGTCTGACTCATCGTCACGCCGCGGACCAAAAGAGACACCTGCGCATGCGCACGTATCCGACTTCCATACAGAGGGCAGCGTAAGTGACGTCGGGTGCTAAACAGCAGGCCCGCGGCCATCTTGGAAGATCCTATGCCATGAGTTTGATAGTAAGAAGGCTCACAGGGCTCAAAAAGGAGAGAATCAAATTATACTTGGTCTATATGACGTCGGGTGCTAAACGGCGGGCCCGCGACCATCTTAGAAGATCCTATGCCATGAGTTGATAGTAAGAAGGCTCACAGGGCTCAAAGAGAAAAGAATCAAATTATACTTGGTCTATATGATAGCACAGTTGAAGTCAATGGTCACAGATATGACGCGGCCGCAACAAAGCCATGCCTGGGAGCCTTTTCATATATTTTTCACATTATGTTATTGCCCTGATCCTTTTCATTAACGGGGCCCAAAGATCCTATCAGATATTGTATAATAAGTGCCATGTGTATGAGAAAATCGGAAACAAAAAGCCGCAGCACTTGGTGTCCAAAGATGGGCAACGAAGCTATCAAAACATTGATTGAGAATTGATTGGCTAAGTGCCCGGGGTGTCCGTACATGCCAAAAAATATAGAGGAAAGGAGACCAAGGACGAAGCATAAGCTCATACCACATTACATTCAGTAACCGTAATTATAATGATCAAACAAGTTAATCCATCAATGGATACATAAATACTCATAAAAAAAAAAAAAAAAAAAAAAAATTATTATAAAAAAGGTTTGTAACTCAAGGCATCATTTAAGCCGGGATGTTTCAAGGCATTAAGGGTAACAATCCATTTGGTTTCGCGCTGTAACAAGATTTTATCGTAATTACCCCCTCTTTCATTTGGGGGGACATGTTCCAAGGCGTAAAAGTGCATCATCCGATCATTGAATTGGTGATGGAGGCCCATATGTCGACTTATAGGGGTCTCCATCTTTTTCTTACAAACTAAAGAGACATGGTCTCTAATCCGATGGAAAAAGGGGCGTTTGGTTTTACCCACATAATATGCATTGCATTCGCATATCATAATATAAACTACGCCTATGGATTGGCATGTAGCTAGGAACTTCGGGTTGTATGACTGACCATTGGGGAGGGTGATATTCCGAGATGCATAGATATACCTGCAAGAATGATCACCACCTTCTCTGGACAACATCGACAAATGCGGGAACTGCTGCAAAAGCACTGGTATTTGTTGATGGGAGACCCCAGGGTATCCAAACATCTCAAACACTACCCTGAGATCACTTTTCGTCGCTCCCGATCTATCAAAGACCATTTGGTCCATAGTCATTATGCCCCACCACCCACAACGTCTACCAAAAACAAAGGTACCAGACCCTGCCACAAATGTGATTTTTGCAGGTATATCTATGCATCTCGGAATATTACCCTCCCCAATGGTCAGTCATACAACCCGAAGTTCCTAGCTACATGCCAATCCATAGGCGTAGTTTATATTATGATATGCGAATGCAATGCATATTATGTGGGTAAAACCAAACGCCCCTTTTTCCATCGGATTAGAGACCATGTCTCTTTAGTTTGTAAGAAAAAGATGGAGACCCCTATAAGTCGACATATGGGCCTCCATCACCAATTCAATGATCGGATGATGCACTTTTACGCCTTGGAACATGTCCCCCCAAATGAAAGAGGGGGTAATTACGATAAAATCTTGTTACAGCGCGAAACCAAATGGATTGTTACCCTTAATGCCTTGAAACATCCCGGCTTAAATGATGCCTTGAGTTACAAACCTTTTTTATAATAATTTTTTTTTTTTTTTTTTTTTTTTTATGAGTATTTATGTATCCATTGATGGATTAACTTGTTTGATCATTATAATTACGGTTACTGAATGTAATGTGGTATGAGCTTATGCTTCGTCCTTGGTCTCCTTTCCTCTATATTTTTTGGCATGTACGGACACCCCGGGCACTTAGCCAATCAATTCTCAATCAATGTTTTGATAGCTTCGTTGCCCATCTTTGGACACCAAGTGCTGCGGCTTTTTGTTTCCGATTTTCTCATACACATGGCACTTATTATACAATATCTGATAGGATCTTTGGGCCCCGTTAATGAAAAGGATCAGGGCAATAACATAATGTGAAAAATATATGAAAAGGCTCCCAGGCATGGCTTTGTTGCGGCCGCGTCATATCTGTGACCATTGACTTCAACTGTGCTATCATATAGACCAAGTATAATTTGATTCTTTTCTCTTTGAGCCCTGTGAGCCTTCTTACTATCAACTCATGGCATAGGATCTTCTAAGATGGTCGCGGGCCCGCCGTTTAGCACCCGACGTCATATAGACCAAGTATAATTTGATTCTCTCCTTTTTGAGCCCTGTGAGCCTTCTTACTATCAAACTCATGGCATAGGATCTTCCAAGATGGCCGCGGGCCTGCTGTTTAGCACCCGACGTCACTTACGCTGCCCTCTGTATGGAAGTCGGATACGTGCGCATGCGCAGGTGTCTCTTTTGGTCCGCGGCGTGACGATGAGTCAGACGTCGTCACGCTGGAGAGGTTTAAAAGCGGGGCTTCTGTTTCCCCGCCAACCTCTGTCACTTCCTGTTTGACACACGGGGCTGAGGGATTCTCCTGACCGGCTATTCCCTTTACTACAAATCTTGACTATTCAGTAAGTCCTTACTTTTTTGTTTATCTGCTCTTTAGAACTATTGTGCATTTTCAGTATAGATGAAACTTTGAGACATTCTTTTATTATCTCAGGTTCTTTGTGAGAGTTTGCAGCAATACCTCCAGGTCCGGCTTATCCACCAGCTGTGTATGGACGTATACTGCCCCCCTCTGTGACTGCTACTCCACTGCAATACAAGAACCATTTTATACATTTTTTCAGCAATTTTGCAATCTATCATCTTTTGGATGTAGCTTTTTTATCTTCGATTGATTCTATTCAGAGGTATTTTTTGATTGATTTTTATACTTATATACAATGCTATTGAAAATTACCTTATTTACTTGGACCTACTGTTCTCAAAAATTTTTCTTCTTTTTTCAAAGAAGTGTTATGCTCTAAGGATTTTATCCCTCTCTACATGCCGCTATAGTAAGGAGGGAGCTGAGGAGGAAGTATTTGCCATTACACAAGTCCCCTTTTTTAATTATATTTATTTTTCTCTACAGGTAAGCTCTTTTGAGCCTAATGATGATTATATACATATATGTTTTTTTTTTTTTTTTTTTTTTTTTTTGTGATGCTTCAATATATGATGTTTGTACATATGTAGATCCATTTAATATATATTATCTATTATTGCTATTTTTCTTTCTTTGTACATTGCACATTTTCAAATATTATGACTTTATGAGCTATAAGCAGACATGTATATGTATTGTTTACAGATATATTTTCTTTATTTTTTCATAGTTAATTCTAATATCACAAATATATCTCCTGAAGAAGCTTATGCAAGCGAAACATGTTGAGAAAGTGGTATTAACTTCTGTATCAAAGGGTCATCCTTCTCGTTTTTTTCTGTTTTGTATATTATTCTTGATTAATGTCTGTTTTCTTTCAATGAGATTGTTTAATAAAACATTATTTTATGATGCAATGCACTGTTTAATTGGGCAACTGTGTGGCAAAGAATGTTTAATGTTGATAAATGTAAAGTTATGCACTTTATGCACTTGGGGGCTAAGAATATGCATCATACAACTGGGGGAATCCATAGTGGGGAAGGATCTGGTAGATCATAAGCTTAACTACTTAAGGACCGGGCCTATTTTTCAGACTTGGTGTTTACAAGTTAAAAAGTGGGGTTTTTTTGCAACAAAATTACTTAGTACCCCCAAACATTATATATTTTTTTCCGACATCCTAGACAATAAAATGGTGGTCGTTGCAATATTTTTTGTCATATCGTATTTGCGCAGTGCTCTTACAAGCACAATTTTTGGGGGGAAAATACACTTTTTTTAATTAAAAAATAAGACAACAGTAAAGTTAGCCCAATTTTTTTTATATTGTGAAAGATAATGTTATGCCGAGTAAATTGACACCCAACATGTCACGGTTCAAAATTGCACCTGCTCGTGGAATGGCGACAAACTTTGACCCTTACAAATCTCCACAGGCGACGTTTAAAAATTTCTACAGGATTTAAAGACACAACTTTCCTCAAACTACATGCTTCCATACTGGATGAAGGAGGCAGATATATCATACTAGTGGTGGACATTAATAGTATCACCTATACATTGCTAGTTATCTACGCTCCCAATTGGCACCAAATTAGATTTTTACGGAAAACACTGGCCAAAGCACGCGCAATCCAGAAGGGGCAACTTTTAATACGTGGGGACTTCAACATCCCTATGGACCCAGAAATAGACACCACAGCAAGAAGCTCAGAAAGAAAGACAGATCTTAAAAACGTTCTACTCCAGGAAGACCTTCATGATCCGTGGCGCTGTCTACACACAGCCGAAAGAGATTTTACCTTTTTCTCATTTCCCCATAAGACTTATTTGAGAATTGATCGCTTTATTACTGATAGATGGCTTTTGCAGAGAGTGGTAAAGGCTCAAATATACAATATTTCGTGGTCTGACCATGTACCAATCTCTATTGAAATCTCAGGTAAAAACATGTCACTGTGGAGGAATAACACCTATGTTTTGTCTAACATGGGTTATGTAAAAGAATTGAAGACACAACTGGAGCAATTATTTTCCTTTAATTTGAGCTTCTCTTTAATTTATGGTGCTCTCATAAGGCCTTTGCCAGTGGAATCTTAATTCAGAGAACGAAAAAGGAAAAATGTGCAGATTACATCATTACTCGCTGATATTGCCCACCTGGAGAACCTGCATGAGATCACTCCCCATTAATCAACCTTGTCTAAAGTTACACCATGTAGAGATGAACTTAAAATAGCACTGATTGCAGACCATGGCAAATTTATAAAGGGGTTAAATCTGGTCTCGTACTCACACAAAAAATAAAGCAGGAAAGAGATTAGCCTCTCAACTTAAGCAAAAACTAACTAAAACATGGATAGCCCAATTACAACACCACAGCACAGGTAAAATTGCTATTAATCCATCAGATATTGCTCAATCTTTTTGTGAGTACTATGCCTCATTGTACAACCCAAAGGAGGACAAAACCACCCCTCAACCCAAAAAGGAAGATATCTCAGCCTTCCTAGAAAAATTAAACTTACCAGCCTTAGATATAGCTTCACTAGCTCACATTAATCGCCCTTTAGAGGAACAAGAAGTAACTAAGGTTATATCCGCTCTCCCACTAAATAAATCACCTGGGATAGGTGGCCTCTCCTCTGAATATTATAAGGCCCTTACCCCGACCCTAAGCCCTTTTTTAGTGAACCTTTACAACACTGCTTTAACCCTGGAGCAATTCCCAAGGAAAATGCTGGAAACAGTTATAGTAACTCTCTCCAAACCCGGAAAATAACCTATCCATCCTTAGAATTTAGAAAATAATAGCAAATAGACTACTAGACCTTACCCCCTTCTCCTTGGCCAAGAATAAGTAGGCTTTGTGAAGGGGAGACAAGCTCCTGATGGAACAAGGAGAATGTTTGACTCGGTTCACTATGCTGGAACCTATCGGGTTCCTTTTCTCCTTGCTCTGGATGCGGAGAAGGCATTCGACAGGGTACACTGGGAGTACCTATTGCAAGTACTAGAGAAATTTCGGATTCTCAGGGGCAATATATTCAGCGATCATGTCTTTATATTATAACCCGTCAGCAAGAGTGTTCGTATCGGGCACCCTGTCTGGGCCCTTTGATCTTTCAAACAGGACAAGACAGGGCTGTTCCTTGTCCCCTATTATTTTTACATTAGCCATCGAACCCTTTGCGGAAGCCATCAGAGCAGATCCACTCATACAAGGTCTACAGTTTGGCACCTATGAGCACAAAATAGGGCTTTTCACTGACAATATTATCTTGTCCATTTCAAACCCTCTAAGCTCCCTTCCTAGAATTAAACTAATTAACAACTAATTGAGGAATTCGGAAGAATTTCCTACTATAAGATCAACTCTAGTAAACGCCAGACCCCTGCCATCGGACAATATCCAGACCAGGTCCACCACTTACAGAAAAATTTCCTCTATTCATGGGGAGATAAATTGATAACATACTTGGGAATTCAATAATCCTTCCCCGTCAAATCTCTGTATGAATCTAATTTCCCTCCACTTCTCACCAGTATTTCTGAAGACTTAAACCAATTGGAAAAAGTTCACCTCTCTTGGCTAGGTAGAGCAGCTGCCTTTAAAATGCAGGTACTATTAAAGATTTTGGACATGTTCAGAACTCTCCCAATTCCTATCCCTAACTCTTTCTTTACCAAATGTGATTCTCTTCTACGGAAATTTATTTGGCAGAACAAAAACCTCACAATTGCCATCAATTCTTTACAAAAGCTGAGAAGATGTGGAGGCATAGGCCTTCCAAATCTTTTAGATTAATACAAAGCATCCTTATTGGACCAACTAAAATTTTGGATCAGCCCCTCCGTGGACAGGTTATGGGTTTCTATAGAGCAAACCTTAATAAATCAACAGGATTTCATGGCTCTATTGGCAGCATCTCTCTTGTCTCCAACTATTAGCAATAAAATGCCTCACAAAACAATAGCAGCTACAGTAGACTCCTGGTGTACTCTCATCTCTTCCCAACAAATTAAAGAAAACTTACACAAATTAGATATGCCTATCCAAACATCTGAATGGCTGATCCCAGGTTTTAAGGTATGAGATTGCCATTCCCGTGGTATAAATTTTTTAAAGTGCATTGAGTAAAGTAATCTACCCCAGGATATCTATAGAGCTATGCAAATCCAGAATTTACACTTAGTTCATGAATGCAATGACAATATAGCCATACCGGACATTATTTGGCGCTTCTTTCAAGGTAAACGAAATAAACTGGTTCGTGGAATCTCGTTCATCTGTTCCATTTTAGTAGTCCCTCTCTGGAGGCCAAAACATCTGACATGATTAAATGGAAAAAGGAACTGGCTAGTGAATTTTCCCTGCCCCAATGACAAAAAGCTATCCACTCAAGCTTTTAGCTGTCTACATGTATTGATCATTGGGACATCTACAAAAAAATTTACTATAGGTGGTATATGACCCCGTATAAACTATCCAAAATAACTAGAGATTCCCCCAATACATGTTGGAGAATGTGTAATCAAATAGGTACTCTGCACCATATTCTGTGGGGTTGCCCACATATAGTATCCTTTTGTAAGAGAATTGCTGTTTTAATTAGTGAAATCACTGGGATATTCAAGCCTCTAAACCCAGAACTGGCTATGCTTAGTATAGGAATAGAAGCATTCCAAATGACAAGCAGTAATCGCCCACATATTGTTTGCAGCTAGGATTTCCCTCACCAGCCGTTGGAATTCTCCAATAATGCCCAAGCTGGAGGACGTAATCTCCTGTGTAAATGTACAGTGTCAATATGAAACACTTCTAGCACTCAAAAGTCATAAAGCCAAACTGTTTCAGAAACTCTGGAATTCATGGTTACTACTTCACCCTAAGGCCGCCCTAGACCTACATTACATTTAGTTCTATAATTACTGAAGTGTTAGAACCCAACACTGATCGTTGACAAACCAAGTTAAATGCTGGTATAATTTCCCCTTTATGTTTGTGATTTAGGCCCCTTTCACACGATCGGACCGTTCAGGTCCGCCTGTCAGTTTTGACGGCGGACCTGAACGGGCGCTCCATGTTAGTCTATGGAGCGTCGGATGTCAGCGGAGACATGTCCGCTGACATCCGACCCGGTCCGATCCGCTGAAGAGCAGACGGATGGCCCTACGTCCAGGTCCGTCGCTGGCGGATCGGATCGGGGGAGATCTGACTAAAACGGACACGCTGTTCGTTTATGTCCGATCCCTCCATAGGCAGCAGCAGCGCCTGACAAGCCCCTCCCCGCTCAGTGAGCAGAGAGGGACCTGTCATCCGCCGGCTCAGCGGAGATCAACGGACAGATCTCCCGCTGAGCCGGCGGACCGAGGCGGGCTCCGTAGAAACGGAGCCCGCCTCGTGTGAAAGGGGCCTAAATTAGAATAGTTATCCCAATAGACTACCAGGCTATCCAGTGAAGTATCTGCTCTGCAACATGAACCAATCTTCCTAGCCACAGTCAGTTCCCATTAGGGGTGACGAGGAGACTTAAAGCCCAACACTTCCCTTAGTTAAGGACAATACTTATATGATCCACTTTCTGTGGTATAGGATATGTGTTTACGCCTGGAGTACAGTTGTTCTTCTTTGCTTGTGATTGTTTTTTTTTTTTTTACTGTTTTTTTTATTACTTCCGTTCTTTATTGTCTTTATTACATGACATTGTAAAACTTTAATAGCTTTACTGCTTTGTACTTTCTGCTCAATATTCTTCAATAAAAATACTTGAAATAAAAAAAAATAATAATTTCTACAGGTTTGTACAGTTTTGAGTTACAGAGGAGGTGCTAGACTTATTGTTCTCGCTCTAACGATCGCGGTGATACCTCACATGTGTGGTTTAAACCTCGTTTTCATATGCGGGCAGGACTTACGTATGCATTCGCTTCTGCGTGCGAGCTCGGGAAGACGGGCGCTTTCATTTTTTAATTTTTTTTCCTATTTATTTTACTTTTTATTTTTTATTTTTACACTATCCTTTAAAAAAAAATGGGTCACTTTTATTCCTATTACAAGGAATGTAAGCATCCCTTGTAATAGAAAAAAAGCATGACAGGACCTCTTAAATGTGAGATCTGGGGTCAAAAAGACCTCAGATCTCATATTTACACTAAAATGCAATAAAATAAATAAATAAACAAATGTCTTTTAGCAGCTGGCTGCTGCCCTAACACTGGTACTCTACTTCAAACAGCCGACGTACAACGACGGCGGGCGGTCTGTAAGTAGTTAATAATAGCATGCAATGCCAAGCTGCGGTTTTGAAAGCGAGCAAAGTCCTTTCTTGTATTAAGAGAGGTATGGACTCCAGAGAGAGAGATATATCATTTTGCCCCTTTACAAATCATTAATAAGACCTCATCTGGAATATGCAGTTCAGTTTTGGGCACCAGTTCTCAAAAAAGGATATCAGGGAACTGGAGAAAGTGCAGAGAAGGGCAACCAAACTGATAAGAGGCATGGAGGAGCTCAGCTATGAGGAAAGATTAAAGGTTTGTAAAGGTTTTCTTTTTCATTTTTTTTAATAACAAACATGTTATACTTACCTGCTCTGTGCAAGGGTTCTCTTCTTCTGGGGTGCCCCGGTGGCACTCCTGGCTCTTCCTCTTCATCGGGTGCCCCCACGGAAAGCCGCTTTCCCTGGGGACACTCATGCGGGAGCGCTCACGATCCCAGCTGCTGCGTCCATTGACACAGACTGCAGGACTCTGCCCCGCTGCCACACTCTCGTGTCACTGGATTTGTTTGACAGCAGCTGGAGCCAATGGCTCCTGCTGCTATTAAGCTATCCAATGAGGACGGAGACAGCGGCTGGAGATGCTGGGCTCGTGCTCGTCGCTGGAATGGGCAGGTTCAGGTAAGAAAAAGGTGGCTATGTGGGCTGCTGCAGCACAGAAGGTTTTTTGCCTTAAACCGGGGGTTCACCCACACCGCCAAAAAAAAAAAATATTAAAAGCCAGCAGCTACAAATACTGCAGCTGCTGACTTTTAATACATGGCCACTTACCTGTCCCAGGGTCCAGCAATGTCGGCAGGGGACCCTGAGAACCCGCTCGGTTCTCGGCAGCTGCCGCCGCCATCCTAGGTGAGGGAATCAGGAAGTGAAGCGTTGCGGCTTCACTTCCCGGTTCCCTACTGCGCATGCGCAAGTTGCGCTGCGCGTCCCTAGTGGTCTCCGCTCTCTCCTGGGAGCTGTGTGTTCCCAGCAGACAGTGCGGTTGGGACGGGAAGAGGCATAGACTCCCATGGGAGTCTATGCCGGAAGTGGGTGCAAATACCTGTCTTAGACAGGTATCTGCACCCCCCTCCCCCCTGAAAGGTGCCAAATGTGACACCGTAGGGGGGGAGGGTTCCGAAAAGCGGAAGTTCCATTTTTGTGTGGAACTCCGCTTTAAAGCATAGAATGCATTAAGGTGAAAGAAAACCTTGAGGGTTTACAACCCCTTTAAGGTGATCACAGAGGACAAGCGGGCACTCTTTATGTCTAAAGGAAAAAGGTTTCCATCATCTCCAAAGGTTTCTTCACAGTAAGAGCTGTGAAAATGTGGATCAGACTCCCTCAAGAGATGGTTTTGTCCAGCTCAGTAGATTACTTTAAAAAAAGGCCTGGATTCTTTCCTAAGGCTCGGGCCACACTACATGCAGATGCGGCTCCCAGCAGGGGTCCGGTGTGTGCTGGTTCACTGTTTAGGTCCAATTTGAGCCCAAATTTTGGGCTGAATTTGGACCTGAAATGGGCCAAAAGACGCACAGGGCTCCTGTGCAAATTCACACCGGAGCCGCATTGGAGAGGTGTGAACCAGCTCCATAGAGAGCCGGTCACATTCTCCTGCTATTGCAAATTGGATCCCGCATCCAATTCGCAATAGTGTGAACCCGTCCTTAATGTACATAATATAACTGGGTACTGACATTTGTAGGTAAAGTCGATCCAGGGAAAATCCGATTGCCTATCAGGGATCACCCTGCCTTTGGCCAATTATGGCTCTCTTAGCTGAGGGCGCTGTAATTGGCTAAAATATGAAGGTCAGGTGCATGCTTTGGCCAATCATCATGCAGCAATGCATTGCAATCTTCAGTGCATTATGGGGCATTCCACAGCGCTCAAATTTGCCGCAAGCGCCACAAATGTTCGCTGTTCTGCGAACGGGCGAACACCCGATGTTCGAGTCGAGCTTATGTTCGACCCAAACATCAAGCTCGTCCCTATCTCTCAACTATACCAATTTTAACAGATTCACATTTTGTCAAAGATCCCTGGGGTCAAGTGAACACAATTATGTGCTAATAATTCTCAAATAATGAAGCTGATGTACAGGTAATGAGTGGAAGACAGAGGAGCCTCTTAAAGAAGAAGATACAGGTCTGTGAGAGCCAGAAATCTTGCTTGTTTGTAGGTGTCCAAATACTTATTTTCACCATAATTTGCAAATAAATTCTTTCAAAAATCAGACAATGTGATTGTCTGGATTTGTTTCCACAGTTTGTCTCTCACGGTTGAGGTACACCTATGATGACAATTACAGGCCTCTCTCATCTTTTTAAATGGGAGAACTTGCACAATTGGTGGCTGACTAAATACTTTTTTGCCCCACTGTACACTACCCCTGATGTAGAACATGTTATGAAATCTTTGATTTGATAGACTTTTTTCGTTGCTGTGGCAACAAACTCTTTTCGTTTTTTAACATTGCCCTTAGCCTGTTTGCATGGTGGACAATGCCCACAGGCATAAAATCCTGTCAGTACATTAAATATCCTATTTTCAAACAGGATTGGTGGATCAATGACCCCAGGGGCCAGTTTGTCTCTCAGAGAAGGAGACTTCTTATATACAAACTGGGGATATTCTGAAAGAACTGGACCAAGAACCCTGTCCTGTTTCAGAATCGGCCAATGTTTAAGAACAATCCTTTCAAATTTTTTATGTTGAACATTGTAGTCCAGGATCATTCTGATATTCCCAGGTGTGTCTTGTTTATCTTTAGGGCAATTGGACACCAATGTGGTTCTGTCTAACATCCAAACAGACTCGATAGCTCTATCAATACTAGACTTGTCATACCCCTTTTGCAAAAAGCGGGCAGACAAAACCTGTGATTGAGAGAGATAATCACTTTCAAGAGTACAGTTTCTCCTAATGTGAACAAATTGTCCCTTCGGAATGTTGCACAACCACTGGGTGTGGTGGCAGCTTCCGAGGGAGATGAACGCATTACGATCAGTGGGTTTAAAGTGATTCATCAACTTCAAACTATTGCCCTCCTTGATGATATCTACATCTAGAAAGACTATCTGATCACTGCTCACATTCCAAGACAGGACAATATTCCTATTGTTCCTGTCTAGCTTCTGCATGAATTGATTGAGATTCGGCCTATTACCTTTCCAGATCATAATAATATCGTCAATGTACCTCTTGTAACAAACCAGTTCCGGGGGTGTGTTTTTAAAGATGACATCTTCCTCCCAGTGTGCCATGAAAAGGTTGGCAATACTGGGAGCGAAACGAACACCCATCGCTACACCTCTGGTTTGGAGGTAAAACTGTCTGTTGTACCAAAAGTAGTTTTTTGATAAACAGAACTTCAAACAGTCCAAAATGAAGTTCTTATGTGTCCTAGTTAAGTCAGATGTTCTGAATGCCCGTTGTACAGAAGTCAAAGCATCTTCATGACTGATAATTGTGTACAAAGAACTTACATCTGCACCTCCACAGTGTGCACTATATATTTCTTTACATTTCATGTTACCATGGCTGAAAATTAAGAGCAACAGAGTACAGTCCTTCAAAGTGATGTGACAACTTACCTTATTGATCTACCTACTCAAGCCTCCATCCATGACCACTGAGAGTGGTGAAAGCCTTGTCTGACCCATCTGTTAGTTCAGGGGTCCATTGATTGAGGTGAGCGGTTTGGCTTACTGGTGGTGGAATCACGGATCTGCGTTGCACCTTATGAATATTTGTGAGCACCCTCACCACTGTAGAGGAGACTACTTTCTGTTTACACTTTTTTTCTTATTATCTACATCTAAGGGGACTTTCATTATTTATGCCATGAGCAATGTGTTAGTCTACTGATTATATTCATAGCACTGCACTGTTATTTTTATAATATTTTAATCTTGCCACAGATTCTCAATTGAATTTAGGTCTGGACTTTGACTGGGTCATTCTAACACATGAATATGCTTTGGTCTAAACCATGGGATTGCAGGACACACCTCATCCCTCCCAACCACAGTCCCCAAATACAACCAGCTGTCAAGAAAGAAAAAACATTTGTCAAAAGTGGCATGAAATGGCCACGGCACTTTATTGGTGATAACATAACAAATAACAACCTTCATCTTCAATCCTTGATGCATTAATCAGGGTACAATACACAGGTTACTTCAGACTTTTTTCCCCCAGTTGTCAGAACTCAAGCCATAACTAACATTAAAACATAAACCAAGACCCCCCTGACTCCAGGGTGTCAGCACCCACATAAGTGTGCGCAACGGGAGGGAGGGAGCACTTGTGCACCCCGAGAGGCCAGATGATGCTGCAGGGGTCCATTTATAGCCTCCCAGAAACCTTCCTGGAATGTTTCTCGGGATCCGATTGCACCATCCAGATACCCCTATTACCATATTTAAAGGGCCAGAACATTAACTACCCCAACCTATTACCTTAATAAAAATCCCTGCTACTATATTAGCCTAGGGGAGGAGGGTGGTCGCAATCCCAAGGAAGTGGGCCAAATGCCATTCCATTGTAGCTCTGGCTGTAGGTTTGGGGTCGTTCTCCTGCTGGAAGGTGAACCACCGCCCGAGTCTCAAGTCTTTTGTAGACTCTAACAGGTTTTCTTCTAAGATTGCCCTGTATTTGGCTCCATTCATCTTCCCATTAACTCTGACCAGCTTCCCTGTCCCTGCTGAAGAAAAGCATCCCCACAACATGAGGCTGCCACCACCATGTTTCATGGTGGGGATGGTGTGTTCAGGGTGATGTGCAGTGTTAGTTTTCCGCCACACATAGCTTCTTGCTTTCTGGCAAAAAAGTTCAATTTTGGTCTTATCTGACCAGCGCACCTTCTTCCACATGTTTGCTGTGTCCCCCACAAGGCTTCTTGCAAACTGCAAATGGGACTTCTTATGGCTTTTTTCCACAATGACTTTCTTCTTGTCACTCCTCCATAAAGGCCATATTTGTGAATTGCACGACTAATAGTTGTGCTGTGGACAGATTCTTCCACTTGAGCTGTGGATCTCTGGAGCTCTTTCAGCGTTACCATGGGCCTCTTGGCTCTTCTCTGATGAATGCTCTCCTTACCCAGCCTATCAGGTTAGGTGGACTGCCATGTCTTGGTAGGTTTTCAGATGTGCCATACTCCTTCCATTTTCAGATGATGGATTGCACAGTGCTCCCTGAAATGTTCAAAGCTTGGGGTTTTTTTTATAACCTAACCCTGCTTTAACCACTTCCCGCCCGCCCTATAGCGGATTGACGTCCGGGAAGTGGTTGTGTTATCCTGACTGGGCGTCATATGACGTCCTTCAGGATAACATGCCGCAGCGCGCCCCCGGGGGCGCGCATCGCGGCGATCGGTGGAGCGGTGTGTCAGTCTGACACACCGCTACACTGATCTTGGTAAAAAGCCTCCGGCGGAGGCTCTTTACCACGTGATCAGCCGTGTCCAATCACGGCTGATCACGCTGTCAATAGGAAGAGCCGTTGATCGGCTCTTCCTCACTCGCGTCTGACAGACGCAAGTAGAGGAGAGCCGATCGGCGGCTCTCCTGGCAGGGGGGGTCTGCGCTGATTGTTTATCAGCGCAGCCCCCCCGCAGATCACCCCACTGGACTACCAGGGATGCCACTAGGACCACCAGGGAAGGGGCAACGTGGATGGCCAGGTATGTACCCCATGGCCATCCACATGTGCCCAATCTGTGCCAATCAGTGCCCACAAATGGGCACTGATTGGCACTATTATTCCAAAGATCTGCCCAGCAATGCCCAGATCTGCCCAGCAATGCTATATCAGTGCCACCTGTCATTGCCCATCTGTGCCACCTGTCATTGCCCATCGGTGCCACCTGTCAGTGCCCATCTGTGCCCATCTGTGCCCATCAGTGCCCACCTATTAGTGCCCATCAGTGCCACACATCAGTGCCACACATAAGTACCCATCAGTGCCACCCATATATGCCAATCAATGCCACCTACGAGTGCCCATCAGTGCCGCCTATGTGTGCCCATCGGTGCCACCTATGAGTGCCCATCAGTGCCGCATACCAGTGCCACCCATCAGTGCCCATCAGTGCCACCTATCAGTGCCAATCAGTGCCGCCTATCAGTGCCCATCATCAGTGCCCGTTAGTGCCACCTCATCAGTGCCACCTCATTGATGCCACCTCATCGGTGCCCATCACTGCCGCCATATCAGTGCCCATCAGTGCAGCTATATCAGTGCCCATTATTGAAGGAGAAAGCGTACTTATTTACAAAAAATTTAACAGAAACAAAGAAAAACTTGTTTTTTTTCAAAATTTTCAGTCTTTTTTTATTTGTTGCGCAAAAAATAAAAACCGCAGAGGCGATCAAATACCACCAAAAGAAAGCTCTATTTGTGGGAACAAAATGATAAAAAAATTGTTTGGGTACAGCGTAGCATGACCGCGCAATTGTCATTCAAATTGCAACAGCGCTGAAAGGTGAAAATTGGGCTGGGCGGGAAGGTGTCTAAGTGCCTGGTATTGAAGTGGTTAAACTTCTCCACAAATGTATCCCTGGCCTTTCTGGTGTATTCCTTGGACTTCATGATGCTGTTTGTTCACTAAGGTTCTCTAACAAGCTTCCGAGGGCTTCACAGAACAGCTGTATTTATACTGTGATTAAATTACACACAGGTGGACTCTATTTTCTAATTAGGTGACTTCTGAAGGCAATTAGCTGCACTAGATTTTAGTTGGGGGTATCAGAGTAAAGGGGGTTGAATACAAATGCATGCCACACTTTTCAGATATTTAGTTGTAAAAAATTTGGAAAACCATTTATCATTTTCCTTCCGATTCACAATTATATGCCACTTTGGGGGGGGTATGAATACTTTTTCAAGGCACTGAAGCAGTCTCCTAGTGTAGTGCAGGCTGTTAAGTAAATTTAGTTAGCTCTTCTGTAATCAGTGGAGCAGGGGTTGATTGTTTAGGGCTGCTCGTGTCTCACAGGCTGCTGCTCTGATTACTTTCCCCTGTATTCTAGAGGATTCTAGAAGTATAGTGGGAGGAAGAACAGAGCAAGCAGCCTGAATATTTATGGAACTTTCAGCCAATCCCTGGGGATGTGTGCCTAGGAGGTGGTGTAAGAGCTCATAAATAGTTTGGGACCTGAGGCGCAGAAGAGCAGAGTTCCTGGGTTAAGTCCTGCTGGAGGAGACCCATGGGGCAGGATTTTATGAAGGTGCCATCTAGAAGACATTGAGGTCCCAGCTGAGCCTTCAGCTGGGGGGGTCTATTCACAAAATCGCAGTCCTAGAGTTCGTTTGGGTCTTGAGAAGCTCACCGGAGAGAGCCAGGAGGAAGTTGGGGGAAAAGTGTCGAGCTGTCCTATAGTGGTGTTAGTTTGTGTCTCCCTAAATGGAGAGTGCCTGGTGGATATTGGAAGGAGGCAGCCAATTATTCTGTGGCCATGTGAGTAACTGACCTCGGTACTCTAAGTTGCTGACTGTGCGTCAATTGGGAAAAGTCCTAGTCTCCTGACAGTACTATAAATTCTATGAGACATTTTTTGTGTAGTACAGGAAGCTAGACAATAGTCCTCAAAGTGTTTAGTACATCAGTTCTGGAGTATCCCATGTTCCCTCACCCCACCCAAGTTCTACATTCAAATAAAACCCCCAAAAAAGAAACTCCTGGGTTGTTCTTTTGAGTCAGCTATGTGTATCCAAGCTGGGGGAATAAGGCAAAGTTCACCAGTGGCTCCTTCATGGGTGTACAGATCTGAACAAAATATTGGGGTGGGCAACTACATGGCAAATGAGGTTCAATGTAGAAAAATGTAAAATATTGTATTTGGGTGGCTAAAATATGAATGTAATCTATACACTGGGGGAGAACCTCTGGGGGAATCTAGGATGGAAAAGGACCTGGGGGTCCTAGTGGATGATAGGCTCAGCAATGACATGCAATGCCAAGCTGCTGCTAACAAAGCAAACAGAATATTGGCATGCATTAAAGAGGGGATCAACTCCAGAGATAAAACGATAATTCACCCGCTCTACAAGACTCTGGTCCGGCCGCACCTAGAGTATGCTGTCCAGTTCTGGGCACCAGTCCTCAGGAAGGATGTACTGGAAATGGAGCGAGTACAAAGAAGCGCAACAAAGCTAATAAAGGGTCTAGAGGATATTAGTTATGAGGAAAGGTTGCAAGCGCTGAACTTATTCTCTCTGGAGAAGAGCCGCTTGAGAGGTGATATGATTTCAATATACAAATACCATACTGGTGACCCCACAATAGGGAGAAAACTTTTTTGCAGAAGGGAGTTTAACAAGACTCGTGGCCACTCATTAAAATTAGAAGAAAAGAGGTTTAACCTTAAACTACGTAGAGGGTTCTTTACTGTAAGAGGGTCAAGGATGTGGAATTCCCTTCCACAGGCGGTGGTCTCACTGGGGGGCATTGATAGTTTCAAGAAACTATTAGATAAGCACCTGAACGACCGCAACATACAGGGATATACAATGTAATACTGACACATAATCACACACATGGGTTGGACTTGATGGACTTGTGTCTTTTTTCAACCTCACCTGCTATGTAACTATGCCCTACAGATGTGTTAATGATTACAGAGCTCTATTTATTTGTATCTCTTATATCTGCCTGGAGATCAGCTTTTAAAGGAACTTGAGAGAAATGAGGTCCTGATTCACCAAGCTGCAGTAGGATTCAAGGCACTTATAGAATACGTAAAATCAGAACTTTTTTGTACAGTTTAGTTAAAGTAGGGAAGGAACAGTGGCGGCTGGTGGTAAACATTTTTTGGGGTGGGCGGTCTGGTCGGTTGGTCAGTTAGGAGCCCGGCACTTACTCCATCTATGGCGGGCAGCGCTTCCTGATGGGCAACGACTTCCCCTGCTCTCTTCCTCTGCATCACTCTGGCTTCTCCTTCCCCTCTATGGCGGGCAGCGCTTCCTGACTTCCCCTGCTCTCCTTATGGGTATCACGGAGACTTCCACCATGTGTCTCTTCCCTCCTCCTCTTAGGCCAATTGGAATGCTTCCCCTTTTGGCCAATCGGGAAACATGTCTCAGACCTGTGCTCCTGATTGGCGGAGAGGTGATTTAGTGTGAGAATAGTGAATACTATTCTCACACTATTACCTATTATAACTATTCTAACACACCATGGTGGGCTCCGAGTGCAATGCTCTGCACCCGGAGTCCACCCTATTTTGAAGCCTATTAGAGCCTTTGGCTCTAATCAGTGCTTCAAAAAAAAAAAAAGCCCCGCTGTAATTCATGCGCCTGGCATCCTGAAAGGGGCCGGACACATGGATAGGGGGTGGCAGCAGCAAGGATAGGGGAGGTGGCGTTCGTGTGTCCTTAATGGATGGGCTGCACCTGGGAAGGAATAAACTTCTGCAAACTCAATACAGATAGGGTTATTTATGTTAAACATTACTCAACAGCCCCCTCCTTAACATTAGAAAGCTAGGGAAGCATGGAAGAACTTTTTATAGCAAGTAAAAAGTACCTAAAAAGATAACCAACCATTATTAACCACTTAGACCTCATACACACTATTAGATTTTCTGCAGATTTTTGTCTTCAGATTTACCAAAACCATATAATATGAGGTCAAACCTTAATGCCCTGTACACATGACCGGTTTTCCCGTCGGAATAAACTCTGAAGGTTTTTCCCGACGGAGTTCAGATGGAATTCCGCTGAAGCTGTCTTGCATACACACGGTCACACCAAATTCTGACCATCCAGAACGCAGTGATGTACAACACGTATGACGGGACTAGAAAATGGAAGTTCAATAGTAGCCAATAGCTTCCGTCTCGTACTTGCTTCAGAGCATGAGTCGTTTTTGGTACGTCGGAACAGCATACAGACGAGAGGTTTTCCTGATAGGAATTGGTTCCGTCGGAAAAATTTAGTTCTCTTTCTAGGTCCGTCAGAATTTTCGACGTAAAAAGTCCGATGAGGCATACACACGATCGGAATCGGAATATACTATGAAAAGCTCCTGTCTTACTTTTTCTGTCTGACATTCCGCTCGTGTGTACACGGAATAAGAGTTTCAATTTGTATGCAATCAGGCAGGCCCTTGCACTACATGCTTTTGGTAAATCTGAAGACAAAAATCTGCAGAAAATCTAATAGTGTGTATGGGGCCTTAAAGACCTTGCCTTTTTCTGAAGCTTGTTGTTTACAAGTAAAAATCTGTATTTTTTGCTAGAAAATTGTGTAGAACCCCCAAACATATATATTTTTTTTTTAGCAGAGACTAGAGAATAAAATGGCGGTCGTTGCAACATTTTTTGTCACGCTGTATTTGCTCTGCGGTCTTTTTAATGAATTTAAAAAAACAAAACAGTAAAATTAGCCCAATTTTTTTGTATAATGTGAAAGATGATGTTATGCCAAATAAATAGATACCTAACATGTCAAGCTTTAAAATTGCGCACGCTCGTGGAATGGCGACAAACTACTTTAAAATCTCTATAGGCGACATTTAAAAAAAATTATTGGGTCAACTGCCTTTACACGCACATCCTTCCCAGAAGAGTCATAACTGTTAAAGCTGCAAAGGGTGGGCCAACTCAATACTGAACTCTACGGACTAATGCCCCGTACACACGGTCGGATTTTCCGATGGAAAATGTCCGATCAGAGCGTGTTGTCGGAAATTCCGACCGTGTGTGGGCTCCGTCGGACATTTTCCATCGGATTTTCCGACACACAAAGTTGGAGAGCAGGAGATAAAATTTTCCCACAACAAAATCCGTTGTCGGAAATTCCGATCGTGTGTACACAAATCCGACGGACAAAGTGCCACGCATGCTCAGAATAAATAAAGAGATGAAAGCTATTGGCCACTGCCCCGTTTATAGTCCCGACGTACGTGTTTTACCTCACCGCGTTTAGAACGATCGGATTTTCCGACAACTTTGTGCGACCGTGTGTAGGCAAAAGAAGTTTGAGCCAACATCCGTCGGAAAAAATCCTAGGATTTTGTTGTCGGAATGTCCGAACAAAGTCCGACCGTGTGTACGCCCTATAAGACTGGGATGCCATTAAAGTTCATGTGCGTGTAAAGGCAGGTGTACCAATACTTTTGATAATATAGTGTATGTTAGTCTAGGATGCCTTAATTGCCATGTAGCACATCATAAATGATATCGCAGTTTGATACAATAGGGCCACACATGACATACTTCTGACCTTCTTTTTAAAATGCTGGTTGGCTGTCTGTCGTGCTTATCTTTTTGGCTTCAATACATTCTGGGTCACTGACCTCGAACAAGCATGCAGCCATTGAAGTGACAGCTCCTGATTTGCCTACTTATGGGTCAGGAATTGGGAAAGTATTGTGACAGTCAGGCATGTGACATTTTCAGGAGTAGGTCCGCAAGTTTTCCTTTAAGCCCAATAAATGTTGACTCTTTTTTTTTCCAGTGTTGCTGTAACATAATTTCCTTTCTGTGCAGAGAATGGTTCCAGGGCACACCTCTACAGTCAACTATGCCGATCCCACCCTCATGCCCCTCGCCCACGAGGAAGCCATTTCAAGGCAAAGAATCATAAACTCCCAGTTCAAATGTTACGAGAAAATGAAAAGGGATGCGCCGTATTCCAAATCAGGTAAACCACCTTCATCATTTTTCATTTATGTTCTACTATGTTTTCTTTCATTGTTGCTGGATTTATTTTTTTATTACAAAGTACTGCAGATTTAGGAATAATTTCTCAGTCCTCCATGGATAACATTTATGTTAAGAAAAAATGTACGTTGATGGTCCTTTTTTTAGGGGTTTAAAGCTGAACTCCAGGCAGATTAAAAAAATAAAAATAAAAAAATAAATCTGCTGTGTATTTAATTTAAAAAATCCATCTCGAGTGGTCTCTGCAATAGTTAGGGCTCGTTTAGACTTGCTTCGACTTTAAAACACATTAAAGCGCCTTCATATCATAATTTACAGTTCACCATAGTGAAGAAACAAATCAATAAATACATCTTAATTTAAATTATAACAGATACGTGTAGCCAAGTCCCGAGCCTCTCCAGGCCTAATGGTAACCTCCAGGGTTAGGGACAGCTGACATCCTTCTATATAGAGTGGGTTACGAGGCATGGTGGGTGTAATGCAAGGTAGAATAATGGGCGCCAGATACTTCTTGAATGCAAAGAGATTTATTTTCTCCTAAACAGAAGTGTGGGAGAGAGGGTTTAGGGCCAGGACATCCTTTAGTAGTTGCAATGTTAGTTGGCAGACTCTGAGACTTCTATAGGTAGACAGCCATGCAGGGAAAGGAACGCAGCCGGACTCTACGTCTGCATGTGTAGACACGCTGTGGCCTATGGCAACAGTCTTGAACAGTTTCTAACAAAGGTTGTAATGAACTCTTTCACTTCCTCCACAATCTCCTTTTTAGATCTTCACTCCACTGGATCCCCTGAGCTCTTCCAAGCTTCTCACTGAGTATCCTCCTCAAGCGTCACCCCCGCGTCCCTGCTGGGTCCCTAGCTTGGCACTCACAGATACTCCTCAAGCATCACCCCACTGGCCTGCTCAGCCCCTGGCTTGGCACACAAGACTGCTCTGCAAGCATCACCTCCGCTGGCTGGGTCCCTGGTTTGACACATGCTGAAGTTTCCCAATTCTTCACCTTCCCCGGTTAGTGAGAATACTACTCTGGTATTTGCTTCAGCTACTTACGGTGGTCCCTGGTAATAAGGTGGTTGGTCCCTTAGTGGCAACAGCTTCCCCTCTACCTCCGACCACGGCAGGTTTTCCGGCCGGCAGAACTGTTACTTCTGGTTGGACTGCAAGCCGCAGTCCCAACCCTACGCTGCTCTCTTGCTTCTGGATAGGCCCTCACACAGCCTGGCAGCCAGATGTCCCTGGGTAGGGATGAGCCGAACACCCCTCTGTTCGGTTCGCACCAGAACATGTGAGCAGGCGAAAAATTTGTTCAAACATGTAAACACTGTTAAAGTCTATGGGACTCGAACATGAATAATCAAAAGTGCTAATTTTAAAGGCTTATATGCAAGTTATTGTCATAAAAAGTGTTTGGGGACCTGGGTCCTGCTCCAGGGGACATGTATCAATGCAAAAAAAGTTTTAAAAACAGCCGTTTTTTCGGGAGCAGTGATTTTAATAATGCTTAAAGTAAAACAATAAAAGTGTAATATTCCTTTAACCACTTCCCGCCCGCCCTATAGCGGATTGACGTCCGGGAAGTGGTTCAGTTATCCTGACTGGGCGTCATATGACGTCCTTCAGGATAACATGCCGCAGCGCGCCCCCGGGGGCGCGCATCGCGGCGATCGGTGGAGCGATGTGTCAGTCTTTACCACGTGATCAGCCGTGTCCAATCACGGCTGATCACGCTGTCAATAGGAAGAGCCGTTGATCGGCTCTTCCTCACTCGCGTCTGACAGACGCAAGTAGAGGAGAGCCGATCGGCGGCTCTCCTGGCAGGGGGGGTCTGCGCTGATTGTTTATCAGCACAGCCCCCCCCCCCCGCAGATCACCACACTGGACCACCAGGGATGCCACTAGGACCACCAGGGAAGGGGCAACGTGGATGGCCAGGTATGTACCCCATGGCCATCCACATGTGCCCAATCTGTGCCAATCAGTGCCCACGAATGGGCACTGATTGGCACTATTATTCCAAAAATCTGCCCAGCAATGCCCAGATCTGCCCAGCAATGCTATATCAGTGCCACCTGTCATTGCCCATCTGTGCCACCTGTCATTGCCCATCGGTGCCACCCATCAGTGCCACACATAAGTACCCATCAGTGCCACCCATATATGCCAATCAGTGCCGCCTATGCGTGCCCATCAGTGCCACCTATCAGTGCCCATCATCAGTGCCCGTTAGTGCCACCTCATTGGTGCCACCTCATCGGTGCCCATCAGTGCAGCTATATCAGTGCCCATTATTGAAGGAGAAAGCGTACTTATTTACAAAAAAATTTAACAGAAACAAAGAAAAACTTGGTTTTTTTTCGAAATTTTCGGTCTTTTTTTATTTGTTGCGCAAAAAATAAAAACCGCAGAGGTGATCAAATACCACCAAAAGAAAGCTCTATTTGTGGGAACAAAATGATAAAAAAATTGTTTGGGTACAGTGTAGCATGACCGCGCAATTGTCATTCAAATTGCAACAGCGCTGAAAGGTGAAAATTGGGCTGGGCGGGAAGGTGTCTAAGTGCCTGGTATTGAAGTGGTTAAATTTCGTACCTGGGGGGTGTCCATAGTATGCCTGTAAAGTGGCGCATGTTTCCCATGTTTAGAACAGTCTGACAGCAAAATGACATTTCTAAAGGAATAAAAGTTATTAAAAACTACTCGCGGCTATTAATGAATTGTCGGTCCGGCAATACATATAAAAGTTCATTGATAAAAACAGCATGGGATTCCCCCTCAGGGGAACCCCGAACCAAAATTAAGAAAAAAAATGGTGTGGGGTCCCCCGAAATTCCATACCAGGCCCTTCAGGTCTGGTATGGATATTAAGGGGAACCCCGCGCCAAAATTAGAAAAAAAAATGGTGTGGGGGGTCCCCCTCAAAATCCATACCAGACCCGTATCCGAGCGCGCAACCTAGCAGGCAGCAGGAAAAAAGGGGGGGACGAGAGAACGCCTCCCCTCCTGAACCATACCATGCCCTCTGGTATGGATTTTTGGGGGGAACCTACGCCATTTTTTAAAAAAAAATTGGCGCGGGGTTTCCCTTAGTATCCATACCAGACCTGAAGGGCCTGGTATGGAATTTAGGGGGACCCCCACTCCCTTTATTTTTTAAAATTTTGGTTCGGGGTTTCCCTGTGGGGAATTCCCATGCCGTTTTTATCAATGAACTTTTATGTGTATTGTCGGACCGACAATTCATTAATAGTCGTGAGTAGTTTTAAATGACTTTTTTTCTTTTGAAATGTCATTTTGCTGTCAGACTGTTCTAAACGCGGGAAACACGCGCCCCTTTACAGGCATACTATAGACACCCCCCAGGTACGAAATTTAAAGGGATACTACACTTTTATTGTTTCACTTTAAGTATTATTAAAATCACTGCTCCCGAAAAAACGGCAGTTTTTAAAACTCCTTTTTGCATTGATCCATGTCCCCTTGGGCAGGACCCGGGCCCTCAAACACTTTTTATGACAATACCATGCATATAAGCCTTTAAAATTAGCACTTTTGATTTCTCCCATAGACTTTTAAAGGGTGTTCGGCGGCTTTCAAATTTGCCGCGAACACCCCAAATTGTCCGCTGTTCGGCGAACTGGGGAATAGCCAATGTTTGAGTCGAACATGAGTTTGACTCGAACTCGAAGCTCATCCCTATCCCCGGGATAGGCCACAGGCTCTGGCCTAGCAGCCCGGGGCAACACAACACACGTCCACCCAGAAGGCCGTCCAGGTGACACAGAACCCCGATCACCTGACCTCACCCAAATAAATAGGCTCTTCCAGCAGGCCAAGGGACCCAAGAAGACCCCTGCCCATTGGCTGAGATACCCCATCTATTCCAAATGTGTCCTTGCAATGCCCTTGTCTTATCTAGTGCAACCAGATACCTGGCCATCTAGTGACAGAAGAGAGAAGTGCAGCAATTCTATAATTAGGGTGTAATCAATTGATCTATCAATTTATCAATTGGCCAAGGCAACTATACCTGGCCGGTAAACTAACTGGCAACCCTGCCTAAACATCAGGGTGCTACATACAAAAAAATTGTCCATGTATAAATCCCACATGTGTATAACATCCTCAGTGAGTATAGGAAAGGTTTCTCTCCACCACCATGCAGACACACTATGCACTCACCAGACTTAGGCTGGCCATACACTATACAATTTTCTTATTCAATTTCCTTTAGATTTACCTTCAACTATGTAGTGAAAGGGCCTGCCTGATTGCATACAAATTGAAGGGGCTTTAGGTTTGACCGCATATTATATGGTTTTGGTAAATCTAAAGGAAAGTTGAACAAGAAAATTGTATAGTGTATGGCCAGACTTAATCGACCTATATTACAGGGAGTCAAATTATGTATATGGGAGAATCCAAGATTTCATACATGAGGTCACAGGAATGAATTCAAACCACTGCTGTAATCCATTCAATATATATGTAGATAACATATTCAAAGTTCCAGTGTTGCCATATAGAGAGGGAGAGGAAGGGACACTCTCTTGGTGCAGTAATTCAAATATTTTATTTAAAAAAGAAGGTTATATTGCACTTACATCAAGAGTGGTGTTTGAGATATGTCATTTCCGGTCAGCTGGAACACAGGTGGCGTGCTAACTGGCGATTCCTATAGAATACATGCTGATCCTTGTCTTCTTCTTTCTTAAGTCTGGTGAGTGCATAGTGTGTCTGCATTGTGGTGGAGAGGAACCTTTTCTTTACTCAATGAGGACGTTATTCACATGTGGGATCTATACATTAACTTCACAATTTTTATATATCTGTTTTGAAGATGTAATTTTTTAATTGTTTATTCACTATGGTGATACTTAATTTATGATATAAGAGCGCGATTCCTTTATTTCTTTTCACGTAATAGGTGTTTTTACACTTTACAACTCGCAGCTCCTTATTGTAGTTTATTTGCTTTTTGGTTATTGACTTGCACGGGTTTGGAACCTATTGGTTCCTATAGTTTCTTTCACATTAAAGTGCCTATCACTTTAACCTGCTTTTTTTATGTGTTTTTAATGCTTCTGTGATGCTTCGGTGATGCTTTTTTGAAGCTTTAAAGACGCTTGGCGATTGCCCTGTGTGTGTTGATTTTCTATTTGTTTTAAAGGGGCCCAGCAGATCTTCAGCTCATAAGTACCCCTATTCAGCAGATCCCCAGCTCATTAGTATCCTCCTTTAGCAGATCCACAGCTTATTAGCATCCTCGTTCAGCAGATCCCCTGCTCAGTAGTACCCCCAGCTTTGCTGATGCCCCACTTAGTAGTACCCCCAGCTTTGTTGATTTCCCGCTTAGTAGTAACCCACAGCTTTGCTGATCCCCTACTCAGTAGTACCCCCAGCTTTGCTGATCCCCCACTTAGCAGTAACTCCCACCTCTGCTGATCCTCCACTCGGGAAGTAACCTTCAGATCTGCTGATTCTCCACTCAGTAGTAACCCCCAACTCTGCTGATGCCCCACTCAGTAGTACCCCCAGCTTTGTTGATTCCCCGCTTAGTAGTACCCCCAGCTTTGTTGATTTCCCTCTTAGTAGTAACCCACAGCTTTGCTGATCCCCTACTCAGTAGTACCCCCAGCTTTGCTGATCCCCCACTGAGTAGTAACTCCCAGCTCTGCTGATCCTCCACTCGGTAGTAACCCTCAGCTTTGCTGATCCCCCACTCAGTAGTAACTCCCAGCTCTGCTGATCCTCCACTCGGTAGTAACCCTCAGCTCTGCTGATCCTCCACTCGGTAGTAACCCTCAGCTTTGCTGATCCCCCACTCAGTAGTAACTCCCAGCTCTGCTGATCCTCCACTCGGTAGTAACCCTCAGCTCTGCTGATCCTCCACTCAGTAGTAACCCCCAGCTCTGCTGATCCTTCACTCAGTAGTAACCCCCAGCTCTGCTGATACTCCACTCAGTAATAACCCATAGCTCTGCTGATCCTCTGGTTTTCTGATCTTTCTTTCTCTCCAGTCCCCGCTCATCTCCTGCCCTATTGCTCCCATCCTGCACACCACGTTTGACATCTTCTAGATTCTCCTGCTCCAGTCCCCCAGCTCTACAGATTCTCTGCCACTCACTCTCCAGTCCTGTTCACTTTCCGCTATAGCATTCCTATGTGGCACACCATGTGTGCCATCTGCTAGTTGCTGCACTCCTATCCGGACCCTGCTCACCTTCCTGCTGCTCCACACGGCACACCAAATTTGACGTCTGCACCAGACACTTCCAGAATATATATATATATACACATGAAGTGAATGCTGATGATGTCTTTCCGCTTCACTTGTTGGTTTCCTAGTGCATTCTGGGATATCTCATACGTGCAATATTTCCAAAACAAAGCGAAGCTAATGCTGGACAAAAGTTTCTAAAAAGCTTCAGGTGCTTCAGGAGCTTTGTCATAGACTTCTATGGAGACATTGGAGACACTTTGAAGCACCATGAAAGTGACATGGGGTATCATTTTTGAAGCAAAGCAAACACAACGTGTGACCAGGACTGTAAGGTAACCATTTTATTTAGTGACAGGCACTTTGATTGGCATTTAGAGTGCTTGAAAAAAGCGTGTCCAATGCCACATATTGAAGCAAGTGTAAATGAGCCCTGAGGGCTCATTTACATCTGCTTCGGCTTTACACACAATAAAGCCCCTATGCCTTTGTGATGTGTTTTTGATGCTTCAGGGGTGCTTCGATGATGCTTCGGTGAAGCTTCGATGAAGCTTCAGTGGTGCTTTTTTGAAGCTTTAATGAAGCTTGCCAGATGCCCTGTGTGTGCTGATATGTCATACCTGCAATGTCTCCAAAACAAAGCAAAGCTAAAGCTGAAATAAAGCCTCTCAAAAGCTCTCAGGTGCTTCAAGCGATCTTTGTCATAGACTTCTATAGAGGCTTTGGAGACGCTTTGAAGCACCACTATAAGGACACGGGGTATAATTTTTGTAGCAAAGCCAAGCAAACGCAAGTTGTAAACAGGACTGTAAGCTAACCATTTTATTTAGTGGCAGGAGCTTTGACGTTCAGAGAGCTTTAAAAAAGCGTGTCTGAAGCCTTGTTTTGAAGCAAGTGTAAACAAGCCCTTAAAGTGCTGGATCGCAACTGGAGATTATCAGAGACAGCAGACATGTTACACGAGATGGTCAAAGACTGCGAACATGTTACAAGAGATTATCAGAGATTACAGCACTAACAGAATTATAGGGGTCACAATTGCAACCCAGCGCCATGCTCCAGAAGGTCCGTGTGGCTCCCTTGTCACATTTGGTTCTACACCTGGATAGGAGGGGCAGCATAGAGAAGAACCGATGCACTCCATTTCCTCCTGCAGCCACTGATAGCCATCTTCTCCTTCTCTCCCTCTCGCCAGTATTCTGCGGCTGCAGGAGGAAAATTGAGGGCATCAGTTCTTCTATATTCCGCTCTTCCTATCCAGTTTACTTTATCAATATTTAAATAAAGATCAGAAATAACTCTTTAGGCTCTTGGAGTATCGGTGGAAGTGGCGGGTGGTAGTGGTAGTGGGGGGGGGGCCAGGTCAACTTTTGCCTCAGGGCCCGCAAGCTTCAAGCTACCCCTCTGGATTATAGACATTCTACAAGAGATAGTCAGAGACTTCAGACATGCTTTAAAAAATGGCCAGGGACTGCGGCCATACAACAGGAGGTTGTCAGAGTATATTATTTGGCTAACTCTCTTACTGGTTAAAGGAGAAGTACAGCCAAAGCTCATTTGGCTGTACTTCTCCTATGGATCACTGAAGTGCCATTCGTTTTGCACTCCTGTGACCTGTTTTCAGCAGAGAGCGGGCTGAAGTCCATTCTCTGCTGACTTCACAGAAGTTGGTCCAGGCTCCGCGTCCTCACGACATTGGAGTCTGGATCCACCAGATCTCTGGACCGACACCCTGCTCAGCCTCTCAGTGAGCTTCTGAGAGGCTGAGCCGGCCGCCCCTGCCACCTCTACATCCCAGCGCTCCAATAAGAGAGGAAGGAGCAGGGAAGAGAGCTGCGACTGACAGTCACCAGATCTCTGCTCACGGAGCTGTGAGAACCAATCGATCGGCGGGGTTCGATTGCTTGGTTCTCAGTGTAGAGGCACCGGGGAACATCCACCATAATAAATAAATTATTAACTGCGCTAGGTGATAACAAATGTGATCCTAAAAAAAAGAGAACACACATATAAAAGTCCTTTGCAGTCCCAACATGTGTTGTGTTCATATGTGCTTGTGCTCAATATAAATTAATCCGTGTTCCATAGACTTGCGCTCAGATTGGGTGCCCCACATGGATGTGCACTCACCCTTAGATGTTGACCAACTATCTCTAGTATGGTCTAGTATGGTCGGGAAACCCCTGGATACATCTGTTGTTGGCACCTCATGCACTAGATGGACCTCACATGGATAGATGGAAATAACAGAGGAAGAACCTCATAGCGTAAAACCGTTTGTAAATTTATTGGGTAAAAACAGGTGTGAAATTACACTTACATCTAATGGTGCCTATCGTCCTGGCACCCGGTGTGTACAGCATGTCCCAGACATGCTGTACACACAGCAAGTAGCATGGGCGGACGTGTGTAGCGATGACGCGATCAAGCCTTGACGCGTTTCAGCCAATCAATGGGCCGTCTTCAGGAAGCTCGGGGGACATCCACCTAGGATGTCTTCTAAAAACAGACTTCTCTCTTAAATGTTTTTCATTAGTAGATGGCACCATAGAGTACCATAAGTACCATAGAAAATGCCATCTAGTGGCCAAATGCATTATTTTCTGTTTTAAAGCACTGCAAAACGTTCGACCCGTGCAGCGTAATAACATTTTTCTTCTTTTTCTTTTTGTTTGTACCCCATTAGCACAGAACGAATGTGCATATGCTTTCACTGGGTGAATTTTTTATACATTTTTATTGTAACATGAAACCTAGATCCCTCTCCCTCCCTCTCCTATTCAGCCATTGAATTACCTTTCATAAAATGTAAGTAATGTAAAGCTCTAGGTCTCTTACCTACAATAAGCCAGCATCTCAGAGAACTGACACATATCACATTTAAAAGCTGGATTAATACCAACACAGCAATGCACTTAAATGTATAAAGTCTATAGAAGCAAAACTCATAAAAGTGGCCTATATTGCCAAACGGTAAATGAAAAAAAATTATCTTTGGAAATCCGTACAGAAAGTCGCTTTGGATACACGATGATAAAGATCGCACTTAAATTTCAAATGTCATCCCCGTATTCCGATAAATCATAATCCCCCCCCACTCTATACATTCATAATTACAGATGTCAGTCACTTTTTACCTGTAGGGAAAACACATCTACACAGCATGTCTGGCTCTAGTAATTCGATTGTCCCCCAAATAACCTTCACCGCTTCTCTAAAAACAGATCTGGTCCTGAATCCAATAAAGTTCTGTGCTTGTTTCTGGGAACGTTTTTATCTCGGCGATAGGAAATCCAATAGCAATTCTTAGAGGACAAAGCCGGAATGGAACTATATTTTTTCCAGCCCTGTGCTGGAGGAGGATTGTAGGCAGCCGAGTGGTATTTTGTAAGCTTTTCTTTTTATCGCTAAACAAGTTGAAATTGGGTAATAGAATTCTGATTCGCCTAAACCTAAACCAATATATTTTATGGGGCAGCTGAGCGGGGATTGCATTTTGTTTAGCTTTCCCTTTGCGGTAACACGCTTGAAAAATGCACATTGATTTTACTGTTGTGGATTTAGTAACACTTTAAGTGTAGACCCCTAATTCTTTCTGTTTGTAGGCCTTTGCAACTTCATAATTTGTAGCAGTCTGTATATGCAGTAAAGCATGCTTGTTATACTCACTGTGGAACCTAAGGGGTTAATCATTTGCATTGTGTATAAAGGCTGTTTGATCCTGTCTTCTCTGATCCTCCTCTTCTTTCACTGTCTCCAAAAAATAACCTGAAAGTTACAGAGCCAGGGGACGGGTTGCACATGCTCAGTTTGGTGTGTATTGCTCGAGAGTTTTTTTTTCTTTGGAGGGTGCATGTGATCAGCACAGGGCCAATCAGCACTGTCTAGACAGAGGATCAGGGGAGAATGAAAACTCCTCCTACAAGCTTTACTAGGAACTGATAGAAGTCACAAGACTACTATATACTGCTGATGAGAAAAGATATTTAGCAGTTTATATTTACTAAACTAATTGGATTTCCATGTTCTGTGTACTGTGGGAGACCAGATATAGTGAATGCAGGGTGCTGGGTTTAGTAACACTTTAAGCTCCGGCAGATTTTACCCCCTTCATGACCAGGCCATTTTTTGCTATTTATCACTACGCTACTTTAATTGGTAACACTGTACACAAACAACATTTATCATTTTATCATTTTTTTACCACAAGTAGAGCTTTCTTTTGGTGGCATTTGGTCACCACTAGGTTTCTTATTTTTTTGCAATATAAAAAAAAAAAAAAAAGACCGAAAGGTTTGAAAAAAAAAACTATATTTTTAACTTTTTGCTATAAAGCATATAAAAAATCTAATTTCTTCATAAAATTTAGACCAAAATGTATTCTACTGCATGTCTTTGATTAAAAAAAATGCCAATAAATGTATATTGATTAGTTTTATATATATATATATATATGTATATATATATATATATGTATTTTGGTTTTTTTTAAACGACTAATGGCGGTAAACACTGACTTATAATAGGACTGCGATAGTCAAGCTGACATTAACTGATGTTGGAGGGGGGGGACTGGCTAACTGCCACTGAAATCCCCAGTGACGCTAATACAGTGATCAGTGCTAATAATATACACCGTCACTGTACTAAAGACACTGGCTAGGAAGGGGTTAACATCAGGGGCGATCAAGGGGTTAAATGTGTGCCTAGCATTTTGCAATGTGTGTATTATGTGCTGCTTTTACTAACAGATCTCTTTGTCCCTTTCACACAGGGCGGACTGTGGCTGCAATCCACTTGCTCAGCAGGGGATCTGTCTGCTGATTCCCATTGAGCAGGCGGCAGGCTGGTCCATGTCCGCTTAGCTTATGTAGTGTGGACACGGACACAGACCGCTTTTATCTATGGGCAGCCAGATGTAAACTGACCGCCTGTCCTATTACACATGACCGCCATCCAATCCAATCTGCTGAACGTCTTTTTGGCGGATCGGATTGGACGTGGGTGGGTGTAAAGGTACAAATGTCCATTTACACCCACCACTCCATAGAGGAGGATGGAGGTTCAGATTCCGATTGAGTCTAAAAAATGGACAGGTGGACCGAACGCCCGTGTGAAAGGAACCATTCCCTCTGTATAGAGCCCTGTGTTGATTGGACACAGCCAATCAGCAGGTTCCGGTCATGAATCATTGGCCAGAACTTGCTGACAGACTCCCGCTGTGTACAATCACAGTGAATGCCAGGGGGGGGGGGGGCGCATGCACACGCCCTAAACCTGGAATCAGGCAGCAACATACGGGTACGTCGCTTTGCCTGTGTGGGCTGCCCATCTGCAGTACATTGGGGACGGGTGGTCCACAAGTGGTTAATTCCAGGGATATCGAATTAACCAAAAAGCACCCATTCCGAAGTTAGTGACACATAGTTACATAGTTACATAGTAGATGAGGTTGAAAAAAGACACAAGGCCATCAAGTCCAACCTATGTGTGATTATATGTCATTATTACATTGTATATCCCTGTATGTTGTAGTCATTCAGGTGCTTATCTAATAGTTTTTTTAAACTATCGAAGCTCCCCACTGAGACCACCGCCTGTGGAAGAGAATTCCACATCCTTGCCGCTCTTACAGTAAAGAACCCTCTCCACAGTTTAAGGTTAAACCTCTTTTCTTCTAATTTTAATGAGAGGCCACCTGTCTTGTTAAACTCTCTTCCGCAAAAAAGTTTTATCCCTATTGTGGGGTCACCAGTATGGTATTTGTATATTGAAATGATATCCCCTCTCAAGCGTCTCTTCTCCAGAGAGAATAAGTTCAGCGCTCGCAACCTTTCCTCATAACTAAGATCCTCCAGACCCTTTATTAGCTTTGTTGCCCTTCTTTGTACTCGCTCCATTTCCAGTACATCCTTCCTGAGGACTGGTGCCCAGAACTGGACAGCATACTCACATAGTTTACTAGATGTGGGTAATATAATCTGACGTTTACCTTTGTTATATTCCATAATGAATTCTTGTGCACCTCAGAGCCCCTCTGATGCAAACCTCATACTCAATAGAGTTTGGCTTCCTTGACTTGAAGGTCCACCACTACATTTCTTTGCATCTCAGTGTTGCTGATCTCCTCCAACTTCTTTCAGCCACTCCCTGTATGTATCTACTTGAAAACAGATTTTGTAATTGTATTGACATGTTAAAGCTTATGTCAGATATTGATGATTAGGCTTAAATCTACATTGAATAGAGGCACATGTTTTCTTACTTGGATCTTGGCATCATTCGCACATTTCATCCAGATCTGTGCAGTAATCCAGCATCAAACTATTCTGTAATTTACCTCTGTGGAGGAGCTTTCTGTAATAAAGACCGGTCAGTGCTGATCTGGGTTTGTTCAGGCAAAATATGCCCACAAAGTTGATTTACATCCTTTGTGACTGTAAAGGAATATTGTATGTTTAAATAAAATTTCTTGTGCCCAGAGTTCAGCTTTAAAGTGTTACTAAACCCACAACATTAAAATGTATTTGCATTCAAGCATGCTTGTTATACTCACTGTGAAACCTAAGGGATTAACTTTCCACATTGTGCAAAAGGGCTATTTGATCCTGTCTTATCTGATCCTCCCTTTCTTCCACTGTCCCCAATCCATCTCCTGGTAGGGCAGAGCCTTTGGAGTCACTCTGCACATGCTTACCTTTTGTACCACCACCCCCTCCCTTTAGAATGTAAGCTCTATGAGCAGGGCCCTCCTGTACCTTTTGTATTGAACTGTACTGTAATTGTGTTGTCCCCCTTATACATTGTAAAGCGCTGCGTAAACTGTTGGCGCTATATAAATCTTGTATAATAATAATAATAATAATGCTCAGTTTGGTGTGTATTGCTAGAGAGTTTTTTTTTTTCCCTGGGAGGGTGCATGTGATCAGCACAGGGCCAATCCAGACAGAGAGTCAGGGATCCTGCAGCTTCACAGGACAGTCAGAGTAGAATGAAAACTCCTCCAACAAGCTTTAACCAGACACTCGTAGAAGTCACAAGACTGCTGTATACTGCTGATGTGAAAAGGTATTTAGCAATTTATATTTACGAAAATATTTGCATTTCCATGTTCTGTGTACTGTGGGATTCCAGATATAGTGAATGCAGAGTCTTGGGTTTAGTAACACTTTGAGTATAGTTGCTATATTTTATGTTTGTACAAAGGCGTGTCTGCCAGTAAATAAATCATTGTATTCTTTTAATTAATAGGTCTGTATTGTAACCGCACCTGGGATGGGTGGCTTTGCTGGGACGACACTCCAGCCGGACATAATGTTACCCAGAACTGTCCAGACTATTTTCCAGATTTTGATCCTACAGGTAGATCACTGATTTCTTTTCTGTGATTGTGTTTCTGTAAATTACAGGCTTACACTGATTCACAGGGTTGTCTTTATGCATTTGAGTTCACATCATTTTTTTTTTATCTCTTAACAGTCCTGTACCCATGAATGTTATTTGTGACAAATTTTCTCTTGAAATGGCTTTAAATCACTTATTTTCTCTTTTGCTGCGTACACACGACCGGTTTTGCCGTCGGAATAAACTCCGAAAGTTTCTCCGACGGAGCTCAGACGGAATTCCATTCAAGCGGTCTTGCCTACACATGGTCAAACCAAAGTCCGACCTTCCAGAACGTGGTGACGTACAGCGCGTACGACGGGACTAGAAAAAGAAAGTTCAATATCCAGTAGCTTCCATCTCGTACTTGCTTCAGAGCATGCGTCGTTTTTGGTCTGTCGGAACAGCATACAGACGATCGGTTTTACCGATAGGAATTGGTTCCGTCGGAAATATTTAGAACATGTTCTATTTCTAGGTCCGTCAGAATTTTCGAAAATATAAGTCCGATGAGGGCTACATACAATCGGAATAAACGATAAAAAGCTTCCGTCTGACTTTTTCTGTCGGACATTCCGCTCGTGTGTACGTGGCATTAGTAAAAATGCACCTTCTTGCACTAACACGTCAGTGTTCTATACTGGCAGAGCTGAGTAACAGCCACACCCCCAAGTGTCCTCATAGAGATTCAACTGCAGAGGAAGAGGGGGCGTGTCTGACCAGATCTGTTGCTAAGAGCTAATTACAGAGAGTGCTGGCTCTAATTCTGGTGCCTGTTGATCTGTGCAGTCATTTATAGACACACTGTACAAATGGTGTAACATGAAAGTGAAGGTGTAAAGGTAAAGCTAAGAAAGTTGAGGTTGTTAGTTCAATGCCTGGCTGACTGCATATCTATTTCGCTGATGTCAGTTGGGTCTAAAAGGCTCACTATCATCTACAGCAGGCCCCCAAACGTTTTAATAGGGATGCACCAATACTGTTTTTTTTATTTAGCAAGTACGAGTACCGATACTTTTGGTCCAGTACTCACCTATACCGACTACTGATACTTTGCGGTGCAATTTACATCCCCACTGCTCCTGGGTGATCACAGGCTTGTCATAGTGATTTCAGCCTGGGATCACACAGGAGTGGTATGGGAAACCACATGCAGTTCGGACACTGCATTCCTGTTCAAATTGCACGTGATTCTTTGCAGTGCACCGATTCATTTTGTATGGACGCAAAGTATCGGTTTTGGTATTGGGAGCATTTTCAGGAGTACAAGTACTCCTGAAAATACTCGGTATCGGCACCGATACCTATCCCAACCTTTTAAACAACGGGTTGGTTCACTGTCCATCAGCCTGCTTGGGATTCAGGCTGAGCCAGGAGGAGTAAAAAAATTCCCCTGTGTCAGAAAAAAAAAGTCTCTTCATCAGAGATTAATGAGAGTAAAAAATGCCCTGGTGTCAGTTGTCAGTAGGGGTAATAAGGTGTCAGTTGTCAGAAGGTATAATAAAGCATCAGTGGTCAGTGGGAGAAATAAATGCCCATGTTTTGGTGGTCAATTGGAGTAATAACTGCCTCTGTGTCTGTGGTTACTGGGAGCAGTAAATGCCCTGGCGTCAGTAGAAGAAATAGCATCAGTGGACAGTGGGAGGACTGGTGCTTCTGCATTGGTGTCAGTGGGAAGAATGCTGTCCCATCATTGGTGCCAATGAGAGGAATGGTCCCCCATGATTTGTGTCAGTGCTAAGTGGGAGAAATGGTGTCCCAGCATTGGCGCCAGTGGTCCCAGTAGGAAATGTGGTGCCTCATAATTGATGTTAGTGGTCAGCGGGAAGAATAATGCCCAAGCAATGGGGTCAGTGGTGAGTGGGAGGAAGGATCTCCTATCATTGGTGTCAGTGGGAGGAATAATTGCCCCTGCTTTGGTGTCCATTGGTCAGTTAGAGGAATGGTGTCTCATCATTGATGTTAGTGGTTAGTGAGAAGAATAATGCCCTAACATTGGTGTCATTGGTGAGTGGAAAAAAATGGTTCTCTATCATTGGTGCCAGTGGTCAGTTAGGAGGAATGATGCCCCTGCATTGGTGTCAGTGGTCGGAGGGAGGAATAATACATCTACATTGGAGTCAGTGGTGAGTTGGAGGAATGGTCTTCTATCAATGGTGTCAGTGGTCAGTGGCAAAAATAGTGTCCCAGCATTGGTGTCAGTGGTGAGTGGGAGGAATAATGCCTCAGCATTGGTATCTGTGATGAGTGGGAGGAAGGATCCCCAATGATTGATGTCAGTAGTCAGTGGAAAGAATGGTACTTCAGCATTGGTGTCAGTGGTCAGTGGGAGGAATAATGCCTCAGCATTGGTATCAGTGGGGACTGGGAGGAAGACTCCCATATCTTTGATGTCAGTAGTCCTTGGGAAGAATGGTGCTCAAGCACTGGTGTCAGTGGTCAATAAGAGGAATAGGGGCCTCATCACTGGTGTCAATGGTCAGTGGGAGAAACGGTGCCCCCAGCACGGATGTTCAGTTGCACTTCCCTCTATGCAGGCTCCATGTCCTGTGCCAGTTGCTGTGGTACCGTCAAGGCTGGGACTTTACAGGCACCATTGAGCAGGAGATACCTCAGCCCGATAATTGCTCTTCTTTCTAGGCATTGGCACAACAACCAGAGAGCCGTAACCTGCAGGCCATAGTTTGGGGACCAATGAATTTGGCCATATACTATAGATGTATTGGTCAGTTGTCCACAAATTTGTAAAGAAAAACTTATTTTAGTCCTGTAATATCCAGGAGACGTTTAGCAGCCTTTGTCAGGAGAGATTCTTACTTTTAAAAAAACAGGGACATCATTGCATATTATTTACATGATTTGAAGACCTTCCAAAGCAATCTTGTCTTATTGCAAATATTAAAACAGCTTTGATGCATTAAATATTGTTTATCATGCTTAAGCATTTTAGAATTGGGAAAAATGGCAAATCACCATCAAACAGAAAAAGGCCTTCTTTGCTTTCAAGCTGCCATCTGCTCAGTGCCAGTTCAGCTGCGAGGCATCCCGTCTACATGACAGAAGCAGGGCACCATTTCTTAATTCATAAAACATCCTCGAAAAGTGCGGCGTGCCGCCTCCGTGCTGTTAGTAATCCAAAGTCAAAATTTTTTTTCCCCTGCTCTGCAGGCAGCACATATTTTCCTATTTGTGCTTCTCCGTGCACAGATGTCAGATGAAATAGCTCTAGGCATGTTCTCCAGTATGTTTAAATATAAATATGATTTCACTAAACGACTTTTTGATCTGCGATTTTCAGTCTAAGCTAAAAAAAACTGTAAAGGTTCAGGTGTCAGAGCCATAGAAAATGGGAAAATCATTCTAAATTATAAGATAAATGACAAATGTAAGTCCTTTTTCATATTGGGGTTTTGCCTGGTTCGAGTGATGTTATCCCTGAAGGGGCTGCTTTGTTAATATATAATGTATTTGGGCAGATATACAGTATAGTCCCAAGAATAATGAGTATGTAGGAGTATAACTAAGGGCATAACTATAGTCATAGTAGAACAGGCAAGTGCTATGGGGCCCAAAAATAGAGAAGAGTCAAAGGTTCTATTTGAACAGGGTTTGGTAAACATGGCTAAACTTTGGGTGCTGAAATTGAACCCCATTAAAGTCAATGGTAGCCAAGTTTTTAAAAAAACTGTCCTGCCCATTTTCTAGGCCAATAGGCAAGGGATTGGTAAAGGGGGCTGGGCACTGACATAGGGAACTAAAGCAAAAAAAAAATCAAGTCTGCTTGGCTGGGAGCAGTGATTTTATTAATAGTTAACGTAAAAAAAAAAAAAAAAGCAAAAGGTCATTAAATAAAATGCCTGGGGGATGCGCTGACCCTGTATGTGAGGTGGTGCGTGATCCATGTGTAGCACCCTCTAGTGCTAGAAGTGTAGATATTTTTTTTGTGTGCATAGTGTAGGTAAATGTGTTTTTCCTGGGTTGGGCAGAGATCCAGAGAGAGTTGGATGACTCAAAGGCAGCATCACTGAGACCTCCCCCCTATTTCTTGAATGTACTGGAACCTTCTAGAAAGATGGGAGGGGAAGTAAGGTGGAGCTGCCTATTGTACTCTGAGGGCCCTAACCAATCCCCAACTTGGGTTGGCAGGGGGCAGGCCCCCTCAAATACCCTGGGTCAGCCCAGCTGGGGAGGAGAGTTCGAGTGGGAGCTGGAGATGGAGTGTTAGGCAGTCATGGTCTTTGAGGGAGCTCCCCAGTCTGGGTGGCGTGACCTTGGGCCTGGGCTTGGGTGTGGACAGGACCTTTCCAAAACCCACAGAGATGTCCAGGCCAGGAGGCACTGGGAGCAAGGAGAGGATAGCGGGGGAACACTGCCGGGCAAGTCTCCAGGAGGAACAGGAACAGCCAAGAGGACTAGTGCGTGACACATAGTCAGGAGGACTGGCAGTGCCTAAAGAGGTGGTACTGGGAGCAGTAGCCACATATAGGACAGCTAGCACCAAGACTTCCATTTTTGCTACCCTGTTTCCCCGAAAATAAGACCTAGCGTGACTGTCGGTGAAGGCTGCAATATAAGCCCTACCCCCCAAATAAGCCCTAGTTAAAGTCCTTGTAGGTCTTATTTTCAGGGTAGGGCTAATTTTCGGGGAAACAGGGTAGGGCTTATTTGGGGGGTAGGGCTTATATTGCAGCATTCACCGACAGTCACGCTAGGTCTTATTTTCGGGGAAATAGGGTACACCATAGGGGCCCGCGGTCCCTGCATGCAAAAGGCATTCAACCAGACCCAGCAGAGATTGAGCTGGGCCTGAAACCTGTGCTAGCTGGTCCTGGGAGTGATAGTCTGCAAGCAAGTGCATGCTGAAGGTAGAAGAGAAGAAGAGAGAAGAGAAAGTATATACTGGAGTGTACTTAGTTCAAGTCCCTACAGAGTTTCCTTGATCAAATGGGCATCCCATAGGTACCCTTCCCCATCCAAGTTCAATTCCCCTGGTAATAAGAAGAAAAATAAACAAAGCTGCAAGGACCGCTTCTTGTCTCTGAGTGATTGAAAATTTGTGGCTGTGCAGGGTGGGAGACGACCACATTCACCAGCGGCCCTTACGGGGGTAGCGCTACACATGTGATGTATACAACCTACTACAGCAACACTGAGATTTCCAAAGAAAAAGTTCTGTTTAAATTGCTGGCAAAATGACAGCTCCCAGCCTCCTCGTTCTGTTTCTTCACAAAGCAGACAGAGATTCCATTCATTCATCTATACCAGAAACTTTCCTAGAAGATGTTCTGGTATAGATGTCAATGGGGACTCTCAAACACAAAAAACAGCATGGGCTTCCCTCCTAATTCATACCAGGCCCTGGTATAAAATATATAGATCTGGTATGAATATGAATAAGGGGGATCCCCCCCAAAAAAAAAAAAAAAAAAAACAAGCGGGAGGCCCCCCAAATTCTGTTCCAGACATGGTATAGTGGTAATAATACCGCTATTATGCATGAAGTCCGGCTCCCACCAAGCAGTCAAAGTTCTGATCGAACCTTAGCTCATACCTACCCAAAAGCGCAGGGAGTTCAAAGCTGATTGGCTAATGCATTTGGATTAAATGCATATATGTAAGGCATGGGAACTCGTACAATTTCCATGAAAACAATTAGAATTTGATCTCACTAGGTGCTTGCTGAGCTGGAGATTAGAAAGAATACTACTCATACTTCCCTGCTCTGTCTAATGGTTTTGCACAGAGCAGCCCTTATCCCCCTCTCCTGGCTCCTTCCCCCTGCCGAGTGCCCCATAGTAAGCTGCTTGCTTATGGGGGCACTCCTGCGGACCTGATCCCGAGATGTGCTGTGTGTGTCCATTGAAACACACAAAGCGGCTTGGCCCCGCCCCTCACAGGTTGTGATTTATGGAAGCAGGAGCCAATGGCTCGCATGTCCAGTGAGGAGACAGAGAGAGGAGAGAGCACAGGGAGCCGCTGCTCTGGGGCACAGCGCTGGATCGAGGTCAAGCTCAGATAAGTATAAGGAGGGGCTGGGGCAGGAAACTGATCATAGAAGGTTTTTTACCTTAATGCAGAGAATGCATTAAAGTAGAAAACATTCTACTTTTACAACCACTTTAATGGTTTTGTTGCATTGAATTTGGCATAGAGGTGCCCGTTCACATTCCGTCACAGGAGCATAAGGTATGGACCATCAGTTGTAGTGGGACCATAGAATAAAATGTTACTGTATTATATCACCCCTAAACAAAACGAGCATTAAATCCTTTATCAGTTGGGGATAGGGTGCGGAAGAATGGGGCCATTTTGATAACTTAGAAAAAGCTCAGAGTTTATTTTTAAGAGTGGAAATTCGGATTCTTACTAATGTCCATTTTATGATTGAACAGTCACCCCATAACAGGAAGTGCCTGAACAAGGACCTTCATGGCAGGATCACCAAAGAATTCTAATAATAAAACCTGCAAATTAAAAAAAAAATTGAAATCCTATTAACGTGATAAAGCTTGTATGAGATTTGAGTAATCAAGTTTGCATCTGCTTTAAAGTGGCTGTAAAGGCTGAAGGTTTTTTTACCTTCATGCATTCTATGTATAAAGGTAAAAAAAAACCTTCTGTGTGCTGCTCAGTGCCAGGACAAAGTTACAAGGTCATCCAGCACCCAGGGCAAAGATTCCAAACTATGCTCCCCTCCCCCGCCTAGATGTGCAAATGTAGGGGATCCTACACCCAACAGTCGCTTGCTTGTCAAAATCATTGCCGCTGTCACTACTCCTGTCAGCCTTGAAACAGAAGGAAGGCGCCGCCAGTAAACCATTGCGCCCAGGGCAGCCGTCCCTCCCGCCCACCCCTCGTCCCGGCCCTGGTGCTGCTCCCCCCCACAGCCCCCCTAATACTCACCTGAGTCCCCTCTCAATCCAGCCATGTGCAATGGAGCCTCAGCTGTCCCTTGTCTCTCTCTCTCCTCATTGGCTGACACAGCAGCGGGAGCCATTGGCTCCCATTGCTGTCAATCACAGCCAGTGAGCCAATGGGGAGAGAGCAGGGAGCAGATCTGGGTTGGGGCTCTATGTGTTTTATACATGCCTAGAGCATGGCTCGGGAGTGAGCACACACCAGTGTCTCCATAGCAAGTGGCTTGCTATTGGGAGCACTGGTCGGGGGGGGGGGGGGGGGGGAGCCAGAAGCACCAGACCCAGAAGAAGAGGATCAGGGCTGCTTTGTGCAAAACCACTACACAGAGCAGGTAAGTATGATATGTTTATTATTTTACTTTATAAAAAGCTTAAGCTTTAATATCACTTTAACAGGTGTATAAAATCTTTAATTCATATTATGCATTGTTGTCTTCTACCATTCTGTCCAAAGTATCTTCCTAGTTTCTTAATAATACTTGTTTCTTTTTCTACATAATAATGAAGGACTGGAGCCATAATTAAAGCAAAGCCAATTCCAGACATCTCCAGCTATTCATTATATTTTAATTTAATGAGCAAAGGAGGGGTGAATTTGATTTCATGTCATTTTTTATTTTGCTTAAATACATAATCAGCTTATCAGCTCCACAGTAGATTAAGTAGTATGTAGAAGAGAAAAATAATGCTGCTAATTATAATTTGGCCAAAGAAAGAACATTAGACGATTCTTAATTCTATAATGATATTCCTTCAATTACTGTACAATACAACTTCAATCCCAAAAGAGTTGGGACGCTGTGTAAAATCTACATAAAAACAGAATGCAATGATTTGCAAATCTCATAAACTCATATTTTATTCACAATAGAAATAAGAAATCATATCAAAAGATTATACTGAGAGAATGTACTATCTTAAAAAAAAAAATAAGGCAATATTGAAATAGATGGCAGCAACACGTCTCAAAAAAGTTGGGACAGGGCAACAAAAAGTTGGCAAAATAAGTGGTACTAACAAGGAAGAGCTGGAAGAAAATTTTGCAACTAATTAGATTACCGTAATTGGCAACAGGTCAGTAAAATGATTGGGTGTAAAAAGAGCCCCACTGCCAGCAGCCTATAAAACGCTATGAGAAGCTAAAAGAAAAGTCCTACAATAAGTGTAGTACCCCCTGTGTACAGTAGGTACATTTAGTTGGGCTCCTGTTGTAGCCAGAGGAACCAGGGTTAATATGTTTAGATTTAGATTGTCAGGCTTCTAGAGCTCAAAAGAGTTCTAGAACTTAGAGGGCAGTGGGGCAAGGATGATGCCTGAATATTTATGGTGTTTCTTTCAATCCTTGGGTGAGGACAGCCCAGAAGGTGGAGAGATAGCCTATAAGTATTCTGTAGCCTGGCCATGTGGGAGCAGAGTCCAGGGTCCAGGGTCCAGTGGCCTGGGAGGGGACCCTTGTGCTGGGGGCCCTGCCACCCTGGAAGCCATTGGGACCTGTACAGCAGGAGGACTGTTCAGCAGTCACCACATGAGCTACAGGATCTTATAAAGGGACTGAGTGAGTAACTTCAAGTACTATAGCCCAGAGAATATAGAGGAGAAGCAACTAGGTGTAATATCCAGCTAGCTATCATTAGGGGGACAGCTTAGGGCCATCCAGAACCAGAATAGCTACCCTACACTTCTTGATTGGGGAGAAGCAAGGTGCCTTGGTAGGTTCCACAGAAGGAAAGCACCTGCATTCAGTGTTGTAGAACTCATTTATTTACCAGTCAATCTGATCCATACATCCTACAGGAGGACAGCCATGTGATTTTTGATAGCAGAGACATGTTCAAGTCCTCAAGTAAACATTCAACTAACAGTTCTAGGAATCCCATCTCTTTCTATCCTCATCCATGTTTATTCCCCAATAAACTAAAAACAAAACAAAACACCTTGGGCTACTAAGTGAATACCTGAAAATTCCTGTTGCCTAGCTGTGCTTGCAAAAGGGGGACCCAAAAATTCAGCAGCCTCTGTGAGGGTAGCGCTACATAAGTATACTGCAGGTCTAATGCCCCGTACACACGATAGGATTTTCCGACGGAAAATGTTTGATAGGAGCTTGTAGTCGGAAATTCCGACCATGTGTAGGCTCCATCGAACATTTTCCATCAGAATTTCTGTCACACAAAATTTGAGAGCTGGTTCTCAAATTTTACGACAACAAAATCCGTTCGCATAAATTCCGATCGTGTGTACACAATTGCAACGCACAAAGTGGCACGCATGCTCGGATGCAAGCAGAAGAGCAGCACTGGCTATTGAACTTCATTTTTCTCGGCTCGTCATATGTGTTGTACGTCACCGCGCTCTTTACGTTCGGGAATTTCCAACCAACTTTGTGTGACCGTGTGCATGCAAGACAAGTTTGAGCCAACATCCGTCGGGAAAAATCCATGGATTTTGTTGTCGGAAAATTTTTCAGGCCCATGAACTCGAAACATGTCAGTTTAAAGCGGAGGTACTGTTACCATCAAGTGTACAATTTCAACCCTCCTTCTATACCAGCTTGGGATGTCTTTGTTATTTCCTTCATTTTGGCTCTCCCAGTGTGCACTACAGAGAATCTATCTTGGCTAGCATCCTGTCCTTTTGGCCTTACAAGCCGTTCAGTGTTCACCAATCCCTACAATAGCTTCCGCTACCCAAACAAATAAAATTCAAAACACTAACAACAACCTAACAAAGATATCCACAACTTTACCACCAGCTGCATCACAAACCTCATTTCAAAATACCAACAAACTGTTCTCTTCACTCCTCCCAAGACCTCCTACTGTCTAGTTCCCTAAACATGAAAGGTGGGTGGGACAAGGGAAAATTGTGAAAAATGTTGGAAAGCGCCAGGCAACAGCCCCGACCCCATTGTGTCAGTTAATGACCAGCATTGATTTTTTTTTGCAGTGAGAATCATGAGAGAGAAGCTCACTCCCTGCTTAACCCTGATTGGATCAAGGGACCAATCCAACACTCCTTGAATGGGGTAAAACTTTGTTAGCTAATTTTTCCAAACATTACGAGATTTTTTGAATATGGAACAGGTTACATAGATAGTCTGGTTGAAAAAAAGACAAAAGTCCATCTAGTTTAACCAATAAAAAGGGGAAAACAAAACAAAACAAAAACATTTTTTTACAATCTATATACACAATTCCATATCCACAGTTGATCCAGAGGGAGGCAAAAAAACCCCATCAAAGCATGATCCAATTTACTCCAGCAGGGGAAAATATTTCTTCCTGATCCCTGGATCAAGTTTACCTATAAATATTAGTACCCAGTTATATTATGTACATTCAGGAAAGAATCCAGGCCTTTTTAAAGAAATCTAGTGAGCTGGACAGAACCAGCTCTTGAGGGAGTCTATTCCACATTTTCACAGCTCTTAAAGTGAAGAAGCCTTTCTGTATTTGGAGATTAAGTCTCCTTTCCTCCAGATGTAAAGAGTGCCCCCTTGTCCTCTGCGATGACCTTAAAGTGAATTACTCAACACCAAGTTCACTATATGGACACCTTATGTATCTATACATGGTGATCATATCCCCCCTTAATCTCCTCTTCTCAAGAGAGAATACATTCAGTTCCTCTCATCTTTCCTGATAGCTGAGCTCCTTCATGCCTCTTACCAGTTTGGTTGCTCTTTCTGCAGTTCCCCGATATCCTGTTTGTGAATTGGTGCCCAAAACTGAACTGCATATTCCAGATGAGGTCTTACTAATGATTTGTACAGGGGCAAAATTATATCTCTCTCTCTGGAGTCCATACCTCTCTTATTACAACAAAGGATTTAGCTTGCTTTGGAAACCGCAGCTTGGCATTGCATGCCAATGTTAGGCTTATGATGTACCAGAACACCCGGATCTTTCTCCACCATTGATTCCCCCAGCTGTACTACCCCTAGTATGTATGATGCATGCCCTGGATCAAGATTCAGGCAGAAGAAATTGATCGAGAGTAGAGGACCTTCCTTTCTTAAGTGTCTTGGGAAGAACTTAACTCGGAACCTAACTTATATATTTTTTAGAACAAATGCAGTTTATCATTCATTTTAGTGCACTTTTTTATTTGTCATAATTTTTGATCAAAACTTTTTTTTTTTTTTATTTCCGATGCAGAAAATGATCATACAAAGATAATACAGATTATAGTAAGGATTAAAGAAATCAAGGTCCATCCAAAAAAGAAAAAAAAATTATACAGTGCAAATTTTTCATACATCTGAATAAAAGTTTATACTGCATCTTTGTCCACTATTGAATAATACATAACAGGTGTTTAACGTACCTAACATAAAACTGTAGGGTCTAGGTGTGATCCCCTCCCCTCTCCCCTTCCCCACCCTCCCCTCCATCTGCTGCACATTCTTCATACTAAATTCGTAACAGTCTATCCATCACAAGCTGTGGGGGGGCAAGAGCTGGGTCAGACAACCAAGGCTCCCATACCTTTTCAAATTTATTGCCAGCATTTCTATGACGGTATGCTAATTGTTCCCTGATCAGGAGTGAGTTTGCATATGCAATCCATTGCTTCCCCGTTGGTACAGTGTGCGCCATCCAGTGTCGAGCTATAAGTTTTCTAGCCAGATATAATAGCCTGGTAAGCATAATGTACATTCCCCTCTGGTACATCTCCTCATCAATCGCGCCTAGTAAACACACTAGAGGAGTGGAGGGCAATGGCACCTGCGCCAACCGGGATACAATCTGTATGACCTCATTCCAGTATCTATTAAGCTTTGGGCACCGCCAGAGCATATGGATGAGGTCACCCTGATGTATTTTACATTTTGATTTGTCATAATTTAAGTTCCATGTTGAGGTCCCCCGCCAAACTTGAAGTGCCCCAAGTTCTAAATCCAGCTCTGACTGTTTCCCTCCATTTTGTAAAGAGCTGCACAAACTGTTGCCGCAATGTAAATATTGTATAATAATAATACCTGGTGGCTACCTTGTAAGAAAGCATCTTTATGGCACAACTCAAAATTTCTCTGGAATGGGTGATATGTCCTGATCAAGTCACTTCACTGTAAGCAAACCTCCCAACTTTTTGAGATGGGAATGAGGGACACCTATTATCAAAAGTACGTAAGCATAGGACACACCCCCGCCACCAAAAAAAGATTTGTTAAACCGACAAGTGCTTTTTTTTACCACTACTATTCCTTAATATTGGCTTTTGAAATTGACAAATGCAGCCATTTAGAAATTGGATGAAAGGTATAGCGCTGGGAAACACTTTTTGAAAAATAAAACGTTTTATATGCAATATATACATCAGACCATAATGAGGGACAAACGAGGAGTAAAGAGGGACAGAGGAACTTTGTTCCAAATCAGGGACAGTCCCTCCAAATCAGGGACAGTTGGGGGCTATGCTGTAAGTGCAATTTTACCTTCTACCTACCTAGTTAAAGTGGTTTGGTACACTGTGGGTTTGATTTACTAAAGGCAAATCCACTCTGCACTACAAGTGCACTTGTAAATGCAGTCGCTGTAAATCTGAGGGGAAGATCAGAAATGAGGGGAAGCTCTGCTGATTTTATCATTCAATCATGTACAAGCAAAAATGCTGTGTTTTTTTTTCCCCTTGCATTTCCCTCTCAGATCTACAACGACTGAAGTGCACTTGTAGTGCAAAGTGGATTTGCCTTTAGTAAATCAACCCCAATGTTTCTGCTGTTTCTACATTTGAAGATGATATGCTATCTATATGTAGCACCCTCTACCTTAGGTAGGTAGGTGCTGGAGTAGTGGATTTGTTTTGTACTGTCAGTGCAGGTAAATTTAGGCAGGCCTATGCTGTGAGCTAGGCCTGTTTGTTTTGATCTGGGGGCAGGGGAGTGGTTTAGTTTAGCACCAGGTGCCTGACATATGCTTCAGCTCTTGGGCGCCTCCTCTGGTTTTCAGAAGGTTCTGGAAAAGAGGAAGGGCAGAGAGCTGAAGTAACATGGGGTGTATGTGGGAGCCCTGACTGATCCCCAACTAGGATTAGCAGGGGGCAGGCCTCCTATATATACCCATGGTCAGCCTGCTGTGGAAGGATTTGTCGGGTGGAAGAACTGAATGATGGAGTGTTAGACTGTCGTGGTCTGGGGGGAACCCCCTTTCTGAGGGGGGGGTGAACTCAGGCCTGGAGCTCAGGAGCTGGGAGGGAGCCTCGGTCATTGAGAGGTGTCCTTTAACAGGCGCAGGAAGAGGACAGTTGGGAGCACTGCCAGAAAAGTCATTCAGGAGGGATCCATGCCGGGGTCGGTGAGTGAGAAGCACAGTGTGAAGCTCTGGGGGAGACATGCCAGGATTTGGATGTGGAGCCAGAGGGAGAGACTGTGGTGTTGTTTTGGAGTCAAGTCGTTGCAGCCACAAGGGCTGGCTGGATTTGCATCGGACATGCTGGGATCAGTAGTCCACCAAGTGTCAGTTAGCACATTTATTCTTCTCTACTAAAACGGTTGCTACCTCAAAGGGGACTGCAGACCCCTGCCTGTAATGGGCTATTAGGAAAATGTTAGGACTTATTTAGAGTGAGGCCTAGCCATACGCTAATGGGGACAGGAACCTAGATTTGGACAGTGAAGTGAATCAAGTCATCTCAAGTAGTGTGCTGGAGGAGATGTGCAGAGGAAGAGACTGTCATATCTAGACTCAACCAACATTGATTTCATTGAGAAGTATTCATTATCTGAATGGCATCCCATGTCCCTTTTCCCCATCCAAGTTTAATCCCCTAATAAAAACAACAAAAACAAGCAAGAGACTGTTCATTGTCTGGGAAAGTGTGCCAAAATGGATGTCTGACCAGCAGGGTGAAATGTGTGGATGCTAGAACACGCAGCGACTCCACTGGGGCACCGCTACATATATTAACCATAAACAGCCTATTAAGCTGTGTGTTGGAGACATAACCTCCTTTATTCATTGTCTCATTCATACCCATCTCCTTATGTTATTTAAAAATAAATGAGACGCCTTCATGGCAATGCATTGCCGACAATAGGCATTCACGAAACGCGAAGACTTTCGCAAGTTCATCATTTAGTTTCCCATTAATATACTAGACTTACTAAAATCCTTGCAACCAATGCTGCACTTTATTTTCTTGAAAGAATACAATACACACAAAAAAAAAACCCCTGTACTCGTATTCATCTCAATTACCGAAACCGTTCCAGATTTATCACGACCGCTGGAAGACTTCTCTGCTGAAATCTCCTGATTTGATCTTCGTTCCCCATTCAAAATGAAACCAAATAAATGCATCAACACGAAATGATAAAACTACTTTATAAGACCGAGCGAAAGCGCAATACCGTTGGTGGTCTTCTAATAGATTATCCGTTCATACCCAACCGACAGTTCTGCTTGTACAGAAAGTTCAGAATCTATAAACATTTTAATTATAGCTGGAGGTGAAGAGAAATGTTATTTGTAAGGATCATTACAATGAAAAATGGAAGCTAAAAATCATAATTTTCTCCGGCATTAAGCCGACACTTGCAGCGCTCTGAAACAGATTGGGAAAAGTTTCTTAACTCAATCAGCTGAGTAAGCGGAGAGAAGCTGCAGAGAGCTCAGCTAGAACTTTGTTTGTGAAGAGTTTCTATGATCAGTGACTGTCCCCGGTGAAGGTACATTAACCACTTGAGTACCAGCCTGTAATCTCTTTATTACCAGTCCATTCAGTTTTCAGTGCGGTCATAGTTTGACTGACAATTATCCTGGTTATGCAACACTGTACCCAAATGAGTTTTATACATTTTTATGAGACTGATACAACTTTCTTTTGGTGGTATTTAATAACCACTGTTTTGTTTTGTTTGTTGTTGTTTTTTTTTTACTATAAAAAAAGAAAAAAAAACAAATATTTTGAAAAAAAAAATTTCCTTTACTTTCTAGTAAAAAAAAATGCCAGCATAGTATGAAAGTTCCAGAAATGACTTTTTTGTGGAAAGTAGACACCAGCAAAAGGTGATCTAATTTTTTGCCACAATTTTGGAAATAAAGAAACATCCCGGTACAGAGGGGGTTAAACCCTGGACCTAATAATGGTGCACTAGATACATTAATGTACAGGTCGTGCACAGTGTCCCTGTGTACCCAGCCGTTTAATGGCAGCGATTGCTCGGCAGATTGGATGACCAATGGTTAATTATTCAGTGCTGTTCATAAACTGCACTGGGTAAATAAAGGGACGCTAATCCGCCCTTGAAAAACGTACAAAGATATATACACTATTTTGCCAAAAGTATTGGGACACCTGACTTCACACGCACATGAACTTTTATTGGGTTGCCCCACCCTTTGCAGCTATAACAGCTTCAACTCTTCTGGGAAGGCTGTCCACAAGGATTAGGAGTGTGTCTATGGGAATGTTTGACCATTCTTCCAGAAGCGCATTTGTGAGGTCAGGCACTGATGTTGGGCGAGAAGGCCTGGCTTGCAGTCTCCGCTATAATTCATCCCAAAGGTGTTCTATTGGGTTGAGGTCAGGACTCTGTGCAGGCCAGTCAAGTTCCTCCACCAAACTCGCTCATCCATGTCTTTATGGACATTGCTTTGACCAGTGCACTGGTCCAAATCATTTGGTGGAGGGGGGATTATGGTGTGGGGTTGTCTTTCAGGGGTTGGGCTTGGTTCCATTGAAGAGATTGCTTAAGGCGTCAGCATACCAAGTCATTTTGGACATTTTCATGCTCCCAACTTTGTGGGAACAGTTTGGGGATGTCCCCTTCCTGCTCCAACATGACTGCGCATTTATCACTATAGCATTTTCTTGGAAGTAACTGCTTCAAAATATTTCAGATTTGTAAATGCAATCATCTATATACCAGATTTTTTTTTCTCTACATGCTTCTTTTTTTTTAGAGAAAGCTTCCAAATATTGTGATGAAAAGGGAAGTTGGTTTCAGCACCCCGAAAGCAACCGGACATGGTCCAACTATACAATGTGCATCACCTTTACTAATGAGAAACTGAAGGTGAGTTAAAGGTATGTGTGGGGTGGACTGTTATCCAAGTTAGGAAAATATATAACTTTTAACATGGATGTTGATACAGGTCTAGCCAGTGTTTTAAAAAGTCTCCCAAATCCTCCCAAAAGAAGGAAAGCCAGGATACCTGCACCACCCCATCCCATAGAGTGGACCTCGCCCCCCTGTTTATAAGAAACCGCCACCATTAACCCCTTCTCACATATCTTGGGGTCCCTTTGATGAACTGTTTTGGGAAACCATTTAACCACTTGCCTACCAGGCCAATTCTGACATTTCTCTCCTACATGTAAAAATCATAATTTATTTGTTAGAAAATTACAGAGAACCCCCGAACATTATACATGTTTTTTTAGCAGAGATCCTAGAGAATAAAATGGCGGTCATAACTTTTTATCTTGCACGGTATTTGCGACTGTTTTATGCATAAAGAAAAACAAATAAAAACAATAGTTAGCCCAATTTTTTGCATAATGTGAAAAATGATGTTACGCCGAGTAAATAGATACCTAACATGTCATACTTCAAAATTGCACACACTCGTGGAATGGCACCAAACTTCTGTACTTACAAATCCCCATAGGTCATGCTTTAAATTCTTTTACAGGTTACATGTTTTGAGTTACAGAGGAGGTCTTGGGCTAGAATTATTGTTCTCACTCTAACGTGTGGTTTGAACACCGTTTATATATGTGGGTGCGACTTACGTATGCATTTGCTTCTGTGAGCAAGCACGCGGGAAACGGGCCGCTTTAAAATCTTTATATTTTTTTATTGTTATTTTTACTTTTACTTTTCTAGTTTGATGCTTTCTTTTTACATTTTTATTTCTTTTTTATCACTTTTTTTCCTATTACAAGGGATGTAAACATCCCTTGTAATAGGATTAGTGCTTGATAGGTCCTCTTTACAGTGAGATATGGGGTCAATAAGTCCCCTGATCTTGCCTCTAGGCTGGGAGCTCTTAAATAATAATAATAAAAAAAAAAAACGATCCTGGCTTCCCTGCCGAGGCGGCGGCATTTTTTAGATAGAACTTTAGATAGAAATCTCTATGGTAATCATCAGGCACCGGTCGGTCCCTTCTCTGGTTCGCTGATCACAGGGGCGAGCCTGGAGAAACACCGGAGGGAGGCGGGAGAGGGGGATGTCCCCTCCTGCCACCTGTAAGAACAATCAAGCAGCGGAACAGCCACTAGGATTGTTCTTATGATGATCTAACTGAAAGCATCATTCAGATATCACCACTCAAGGTCGACAACGTCATATGACGTTGGGCGGGTGGGAACCGGTTAATTGCTGGGTTTAGTTCCACTTTAAAAAGTGGTCACATGATAAGGAGCCAGTCCCACCAGTTACTGTCCATTGGTGGGGACCAAAGGGTTGTTTCTTTTATAGCTTTTTATCTGTCCTGGGAGCGTCCAGTGAGCGACCTCATAGGTATATTAGGCTTCCAAAAAAATATGCATTTTTCTTTACAGACTCAAACATTTACTGTATACTGCAAAAACGCTTGAAGATTTAGCTTTCCTGTGAATCACTGAAATAATATTTAGTTGTATAAGCATGGTTTCTGAGAACTGCTTCACATCTGTGTTGCATGGAGTCAACCAACTTCTGGCACCTGTGAACCAGGTATTCCAGCCCAGGACGATTGCACTCCATTCTACAATTCCTCTGCATCTCTTGGTTTTACCTCAGAAACAGCACTTTTGATGTCACCCCACAAGTTTTCTATTGGATTAAGGTCCGGGGATTGGGCTGGCCACTTCATAACAATAATCTTGTTGGTCTGGAACCAAGATGCTGCTCGCTGACTGGTGTGTTTATGGTCGTTGTCTTGTTGAAACACCCATTTCAAGGGCATTTCTTCTTCGGCATAAGGTAACATGACCTCTTCAAGTATTTTGATTTATTCAAACTGATCCATGATCCCTGGTATGCGATAAATAGGCCCAACACCATAGTATGAGAAACATTCCCATATCATGATGCTTACGAGGGCACTCAGGACACTCACCAAGCTGTAAAAAGAACAACTATTTGGTCCCCACTAATGGTCAGTAATTGGTGGGACTGGCTCCTGATCATGTGACCACTTTTTAAATTGGAACTAAACCCAGCGATTAAATGGTTTCCCAAAACAGTTCAACAAAGGGACACCAAGGCAGGCGGGAAGGGGTTAATGTTGGCGGTTTCATATAAACAGGGGGGTGAGGTCCACTCTATGGGATGGGGTGGTGCAGGTATCCTGGCTTTCCTTATTTTGGGAGGATTGGGGGGGAGACCGTGTGAGGCCATGTGTGGTGACGGCACTCGATGACTCCACTCTGACGCTTTGCGTCCCTGGGAGGGAACTTCTTCAGAGGGTCTGTTTTTAGAGTGGACTGTTTTTTGTTTTTTGCTTTTTATTTATTATTTTGATTATTTGCCTGTGGACATTTTTGCAGTAAAATGTATTATGCATAGCAATTTATGAAGTTTCACCACGTTTGATGTTGATTTTCATGAATAAAAAAATGTTTTTGGTTGTGCCTGTGGATAATTATTCATCACAGAATTTTATGATCTTGTATTGATGCGCTGCGCATTTATTATATTTGTCCCTGTAACCCCATTTGCCAGTCAAAACACCATAAACACCAGTCCTATTAGAAAATCCAGTATGACTTTGAAAGATTTCAATAGCATGGTTTTACTTTACACGTGGATAGCTAGGAACAGAACAGCTGAAAGAAAATCAGAAGGACTTTATCATGCTTAAAGTGGCTGTAAACCTCATTCATGAAATTTGACCTAGGCACATATATCTGTAGTGTTTACTTATTATTCTCCAAAGCTCTAAGTGCTGTTTTTCTCTGGTCCTTCGTACCTCTGTTATCAGCAGAGTCACTTCTGACAAGTTCTCCGAAACACAAGATAACAGCAGCTGAAAATTTGTGTTGGGGGGGGGTGCTTAGAGGGAGATTAGCAGTGAGCTTGTCTATTCAAACTACAGCTCTGCATGTTCCTTCGTTCCTCTGCCTATGTGAAGGGGGTGGAGTGCCTTTCCTCCAATCAGCTCACACACAGTGTAAGCCCAGACACCACACCCACTGCTGAAACAGGAAGAAATATTTCTAACATGATTTGCACATTCCAAAGAGTGTAAAAAGGGGAAGACAGCAGACATACAAGTAAAACCTATGTTGGAGGATTTATTTAATCTCTGTGTATCATCTGAGGCTGTTCTCTTCACTTGGGTATATGTAAGGATTGTAAGGATTTACATCCACTTTAAAGTGATATTAAAGTCTTGTTTTTTTTATTTAAAAATAACAAACATGTTATACTTACCTCCTTTGTGCAGTGGATTTGCACAGAGCAGCCCAGATCCTCCTCTTCTCGGGTCCCTCGTTTGCACTCCTGGCCCCTGCCAAGTGCCCCCACAGCAAGCAGCTTGCTATGGGGGCACTCAAGCCAAGCCGCTGCTCTGTGTGTCTATTCAAACATGGAGCCATAACTCAGCCCTGCCCCATCTCTCTCCCTGTTGGCTGACTGACTTTGATTGACAGCAGTGGGAGCCAATGGCACCGGGTTGCTGTCTCAGCCAATGAGGGAGAGTCCTGGACAGCCAAGGCACTTGTGCAACATTGCTGGATTGAGATGGGGATCAGGTAAGTATTAGGGGGCTGAGGGGGGCTGCTGCACACAGAAGGTTTTTTATCTTAATGCATGGAAAGCATTAAGATAAAAAAAAACTTCTGCCTTTAGAACCACATTAATTATATAAAATTGGCAAATCACACATACATACACTATATACACAATACATAGACAAATAAAAAGATCATGTCACCTGACGCAGAATATAATAGCCCAGCAGGGGGATTCATCCATCCACGCTGTTTAGCAAAAATGGAGGAATCTGAAAAAAATGTACCAGTGTGTGGCCAGATTACATACTTGTTGCTGATTTTCACTCACATCCAATGAATCTGTTGTCAGCAGGACAGGAGGTGAGGGTAAATCTCTAAGGCCTCATTTACACTTACTGTTGGGTGGGGTGGGGGTAAAACGTCCTGTTGTGGCTATAGGACAGGAAGTGAAGGGAAATCTTCCCAGCTGGACACAGATGGCGAAAAAAAGCATGACAGGGGTAATACTTACTCTATTCAAAATTAATTTAAAAAGTGTTGTCTTTAGTCCTGCTTTAGGCAAGAGCCATTTCAACTAATTTTCTATTTGAATGAGCAGACAGCAACTGATTTGTATATACAGTCTTAAGGTCATAATTTCATTTGTGAAAATCTCATTAAGTTTTTACTCAATCCATTATAACAGGGGGCTCTATACTTAACAGGGACAGTTTATTGACTTTCAGACCTTAGGGGGGCTTGACTATGGCCAGCAGGAGTGGAAATTTTCCTGCCATCAGCGGTAGTAATCATGACCACATTTGGTATTAAGTGAAGGAATAGTGCCCCATCGTTGGTATCATTGGGAGGAATAGGGCCACCCAAATGTTGTTCTGTGTCCAGCATTTCTTTAGTTAGTGTTGGCCAAGAAGAGATTTCCATTTTTCATGAACCTCCCTAAACTTTGGGCAAAGATTTCAAAAACCTGGCTAGTGTCCAGGAATTGTATTAATGAAAATTGCAGATCATACTCTTCTAGGCAAAAGTGAACGATGATGCTTCTGATGATAATGATCTTTTGTGATTATGCCAACAACCAGGTTATAGAATTATTACTGAAAACATAGAGAGACTTCACGCTCTTCTAGAAGCGTCACCTTATTTGGTCTTTTGTACCTAGCATTGAACAGTACTGTTGTTTTATGAAGGACCTAAATAGCCTTTGAGTCTTGTGACTCATTCTTAAGTTTAGCTTTATTCATTGTATCTGTAAGGTTTGGTCTTAACAAATATATTTGCAGTGTAGTTTGTTGCATACAGTAATATTGGGAATGTTAAAACTGATAATGGTTTGTTAGCAGGAGGGTTTGGGATTCCTTAGTTAAACTTGAGGACTGACTGTTTTGCTCCATTGGGTTAGCTGTGCTGGAGAGTGATTCAGCAGTCCAGTGATCGATAAATCACTTCCTCCCTGTAAATGTGATTGCTGCTTACTCCGGTTAGTACTGGTGCTGGGAGGAACCCACCGTAGGGAAACTCACCATTATTTTGTCCTTTGTTGTGAGCTAAAGGCTCCATCTTGGTGTCCAGTTTTTGACATGGAACAGAGATGTGCAAGACAGAAAAATTAGTTTTGTTTCAGTCTCATTCGTTAAAGCGGAACTTTACCCATAATAACTTGTTAAAAAAACAATGTTCTTTAGCAAAAAACATACATTCAACGCAAAAAACATACATTCAACATTTATAATTATGGCAACAAATAGTATGTGCTATAAATTGCCTCCAGTATGTTTCTTGCAACTGAGCATGTGCAGAACAGGATGAGACCGTGTATTACTGGATTTTAAACAGTATAGACACTTATTTTTAATGTTTTACATGCTATACCTGCATAAGGGGCCGACCTGAAGTCATTTAGCAGTACTTCATATTTCTGACTAAAGTTCCACTTGAACCTGTTACAAAAAATAGAGAAATAATGGATCTACTGGCAAGAACAAGTTTAACATGTGTCTGGAAAAACAAAAACTGCTATTCCACTTTAAGTAAATAATTTTGTTTCATCATAATCATTATGTTAGAATGATTCCGGAATTTGTTTTGTGTATTTGTTGAATCAATTCGTATTTTCAGAGGTTCTGATATTCTTTATTATTTTGGAAGATTGCCTTTATCCCTGCTAGTTCAACCCACAACGAGAAATGGAATGAGCTGATTGGATGATATTGACTAGAGTCACGTGGATCCAAAAGTAACAAACTAAATTAATTTTGGGTTCATTTGCTTTGGTATGATTCGGAGATTCTGATGGATACACTTCCATCTATCCCAAACACAATAAGTAGGAATCATCCTATTTCACTTTTTTACCTTACTGTATTTATTGCAATATGTTTCCATTTCATATGTAGTGCATTATTTATAGTAATTAAAAATGTTAATGTAAAATAATCGCCTGATTATCCAAGAGTCAAAGACTACACCGTTCTCATCCGAATAAAAGGAATGAATCCAAATGAATACGTATTCTTTCTTTTTGCTATTAAGTTGAATTCATTTCCTTATTCCCAACTTGCATTTTTTGTTGGGCGGCACACATACAAATTAAACGAATGGTCTCTCAAGTTCAGGCACAATACAAAAAGAATCTTACTAGAATATTCACGCTACACTTATTGGAATCAAAACAAATGGATACAAATCAATTTGGTTCATTTGTTATGACGTTACGTTATTTCAGATGTTTCCAATATTAACAAAAGGCCCAAACTATTGCATCACATCATCCGAATCACACAAATTAATACAAATTAATTTGCTGTTTTCATTATAATTTATGTCTGATTCGATGAAATTTGTTACTATTGTGATTTGGAGAATCGAACACATCTGAATCTCCGAATTACGCAAATTTTGTCTGAACTTCGATTCTTAACAAAACTAATTGCATATGTCTAACATGAGATTATTCTCACTCCTTCAGTCTCCTCTCGCATTACTAACTTACTAACTGATATATCAGCATGGATGTCGCACCACTTCCTTAAACAAAATATCTCTAAAACCGAGCTGGTAATATTCCCTCCTGCCCCATCCATGACTTTTCCATCAAGGCCAATAACGCAGCCATCAATCCCCCTCCCTCATGCCAGGGTGCTGGGTGTAATCCTAGACTCTGACCTATCCTTTCAACTACAAATGCAATTGCTGTCAAAAGATTCAAGACTTCACCTCTGTAACATCTCTAAAATGTGCCCCTTTTTAACTAATGAAATGACCAAACTACTCATTCACTCCCTTGTTATCTCTTGCCTTAGCTATTGCAGCTCCCTCCTCATAGGCCTACCTCTCCATAGGCTATCCCCTCTTCAGTCTATAATGAATGCTGATGCCAGACTCATCTACCTTACCAACCGCTCAGCGTCTGCCACCCCTCTCCGCCAATCCCTACACTGGATTCCGATCACCCAGCAAGTTAAATTCAAAATACCAACCACAACATACAAAGCCATTCACAACTCAAGCTACATCACCAATCTTGTCTCGAAAATATCACCCACACCATCTTCTTCACTCCTCTCAAGACCTCTTGCTCTCAAGCTCCTTTGTCTCCTCCTCTCAAGCTCATCTCCAGGACTTCCCCAGAGCCTCTCCCATGCTCTGGAACTTGCTACCTCAATCTGTCCAGCTATCTCCTGCTCTGGCTGCCTTCAGGCGATAACTCATCTCTTCAGGGAAGCATATCATGCCTCCAACTAATCTTTTATCACTTCCATTAGCTCATCCCCCACTGGAACAAACTTTTGTACCATCTGACCCCCCCCCCTATTAGATTGTAAGCTCTTTTGAGCGGGGCCCTCTTAACCCTCTTGTATTTTATTGTATTGTAACTGAACTGTCTCCATTTTAAGTTGGAAAGCGCTGAATAAACTGTTGGCACTATATAAATACTGTATAATAATAATCAGAATTGTGCAGCCATTTTTGGATCTGTATGTGCTCTTGGTATAGACTGTGACTATTTTTTGATACAGAGCTCTTGTGAAATTATGGCAACCATTTTGGGAATGTAGATGAGTAAGAAACAGCATGATTTCCATCAGGGCCGATCCTAGGGTCACCGGCGCCTGGGTGCATAAATATTTCTGGCGCCCCCACATGGGCGTGGTCATCTTACCAACTCCTCCCCTTTACAAACGATTCTATGGCAACGACTCAAATACAGAGCTGCTCCTCTAAGAAGTCTTCATTACCCTGAAATCCTCCCATGATCTCTTAACAAAAAAGAAAATACAGGAAGAGAGAACACTAATGAGACCTGGAGGGGAGTCTCTCTGATGCACACAGAGAGGGCTTCTGTTAGAAAGAGTCCCCAGACATAATACAGGATACGGTCAAAGACTGCAGATATGATACAAGAGATGGTCAGAGACTGCAGACATAGTACAGGAGATGGTCAGAGACTGCAGACATGGTACAGGAGATGATCAGAGACTGCAGACATAGTACAGGAGATGATCGGAGACTGCAGACATGGTACAGGAGATGATCAGAGACTGCAGACATGGTACAGGAGATGATCAGAGACTGCAGACATGGTACAGGAGATGATCAGAGACTGCAGACATAATACAGGAGATGATCAGAGACTGCAGACATAGTACAGGAGATGATCAGAGACTGCAGACATGATACAAGAGACAGTCAGAGACTGCAGACATGATATAAGAGACAGTCAGAGACTGCAGACATGGTACAGGAGATGATCAGAGACTGCAGACATAGTACAGGAGATGGTCAGAGACTGCAGACATAATACAGGAGATGATCAGAGACTGCAGACGTGGTACAGGAGATGATCAGAGACTGTAGACATAGTACAGGAGATGGTCAGAGACTGCATACATAGTACAGGAGATGGTCAGAGACTGTAGACATGATACAAGAGACAGTCAGAGACTGCAGACATGGTACAGGAGATGGTCAGAGACTGCAGACATGGTACAGGAGATGATCAGAGACTGCAGACATGATACAAGAGATGGTCAGAGACTGCAGACATAGTACAGGAGATGGTCAGAGACTGCAGACATAATACAGGAGATGATCAGAGACTGCAGACATAGTACAGGAGATGATCAGAGACTGCAGACATAGTACAGGAGATGATCAGAGACTGCAGACATGGTACAGGAGATGATCAGAGACTACAGACATGGTACAGGAGATGATCAGAGACTGCAGACATGGTACAGGAGATGATCAGAGACTGCAGACATAATACAGGAGATGATCAGAGACTGCAGACATGGTACAGGAGATGATCAGAGACTGCAGACATGATACAGGAGATGATCAGAGACTGCAGACGTGGTACAGGAGATGATCAGAGACTGTAGACATGGTACAGGAGATGATCAGAGACTGTAGACATGGTACAGGAGATGATCAGAGACTGCAGACATGATACAGGAGATGATCAGAGACTGCAGACATGATACAGGAGATGATCAGAGACTGCAGACGTGGTACAGGAGATGATCAGAGACTGTAGACATGGTACAGGAGATGATCAGAGACTGCAGACATGGTACAGGAGATGATCAGAGACTGCAGACATGGTACAGGAGATGATCAGAGACTGCAGACATAGTACAGGAGATGGTCAGAGACTGCATACATAGTACAGGAGATGGTCAGAGAGTGTAGACATGATACAAGAGACAGTCAGAGACTGCAGACATGGTACAGGAGATGGTCAGAGACTGCAGACATAATACAGGAGATGATCAGAGACTGCAGACATAGTACAGGAGATGATCAGAGACTGCAGACATGGTACAGGAGATGATCAGAGACTGCAGACATAGTACAGGAGATGATCAGAGACTGCAGACATGATACAAGAGACAGTCAGAGACTGCAGACATGATACAAGAGACAGTCAGAGACTGTAGACATGATACAAGAGACAGTCAGAGACTGCAGACATAGTACAGGAGATGGTCAGAGACTGCAGACATGATACAAGAGATGGTCAGAGACTGCAGACATAATACAGAAGATGGTCAGAGACTACAGACAAGATAGAATAGATGGTCAGAGACTGTAGACATGGTACAGGAGATGATCAGAGACTGCAGACATGGTACAGGAGATGATCAGAGACTGTAGACATGGTACAGGAGATGATCAGAGACTGCAGACATAGTACAGGAGATGATCAGAGACTGCAGACATAATACAGGAGATGGTCAGAGACTACAGACAAGATAGAATAGATGGTCAGAGACTGCAGACATAGTACAGGAGATGATCAGAGACTTCAGACATGGTACAGGAGATGATCAGAGACTTCAGACATGGTACAGGAGATGATCAGAGACTGCAGACATAGTACAGGAGATGATCAGAGACTGCAGACATGGTACAGGAGATGTTCAGAGACTGCAGACATAGTACAGGAGATGGTCAGAGACTGTAGACATGATACAAGAGACAGTCAGAGACTGCAGACATAGTACAGGAGATGATCAGAGACTGCAGACATAGTACAGGAGATGATCAGAGACTGCAGACATGGTACAGGAGATGTTCAGAGACTGCAGACATAGTACAGGAGATGGTCAGAGACTGTAGACATGATACAAGAGACAGTCAGAGACTGCAGACATGGTACAGGAGATGATCAGAGACTGCAGACATAGTACAGGAGATGATCAGAGACTGCAGACATAGTACAGGAGATGATCAGAGACTGTAGACATGGTACAGGAGATGATCAGAGACTGCAGACATAGTACAGGAGATGATCAGAGACTGCAGACATGGTACAGGAGATGATCAGAGACTGTAGACATAGTACAGGAGATGATCAGAGACTGTAGACATAGTACGGGAGATGATCAGAGACTGCAGACATAGTACAGGAGATGGTCAGAGACTGTAGACATGATACAAGAGACAGTCAGAGACTGCAGACATAGTACAGGAGATGGTCAGAGACTGCAGACATGATACAAGAGATGGTCAGAGACTGCAGACATAATACAGGAGATGGTCAGAGACTACAGACAAGATAGAATAGATGGTCAGAGACTGTAGACATGATACAAGAGACAGTCAGAGACTGCAGACATAGTACAGGAGATGGTCAGAGACTGCAGACATGATACAAGAGAAGGTCAGAGACTGAAGACATGATACATGAGATGGTCAGAGACTGCAGTTCCTATGGACGTTAGTAGATAATGGCCGATCGGCCCTCTCACCTGACCCAGCGATGGTTCCTCTGATCAGGAGTCAGCTCACTCTGAATTGCCCATGGTGACTCCGCTGGGTAGAACCCAGATCTGTATTCTGGCAATGACTCCATTCCTTTCTCTGCCAGGGATGGCACCAGGCTGTGTGTCTTTCCCTCCCTGTGGCGCAGGGCAGTGGGGTTTCCTCTCTGATGGTGTTCCCTCAGCACTGCCCTCTCCCTCTGGAGTCCTGGGTGTACTTCCCTGAAAGCTTTCCCAGGCTCCTGTATCTCTCTCTCTCTCTCCCATTCAGCTGAGCCTGCTGTGTGGGCTGCAGTTTCCGTGTTACAGTGGGGCTGCCAGTCCTCGGGACTACATATCCCACAATCCTCTTCTCCTTTTTCTATTCTATTTTTCCCTGGCTGATATAAAGGCGGGGGAAGAAACATAGTGGGAGGCTGTGCTGGCCAGCGCCTTTCACTAGTATAGCAGTGCACGTGCGGAGGAGAGGGAGAGGGAGAGGGAGGGGAAGGGGCGAAAGGAGAGCCCGCAGCTGCAGTGACGTCACTAGGGTTGGTGTCACCAGGTGCGGTATAACATGGTGTCACCCTCCTTCCACCAACTTTAGTCGCCCCTCAGTACAGACTCCCCTCCACTAAGTATAGACCCCCCTTCGTCAGTGCAGACCCCCCACTAAGTATAAACCCCTCTCTCAGTACAGACCCCCCCTTCATCAGTATAGACCCCCCCAGGACAAACCACCCCCCTCCATTAGTAGACCCCCACCAGGACAACCCCCCCTCCATTATTACAGATCCCCCCCAGGACAAAGCCCCCCTTCATTAGTACAGACCCCCCAGGACAACCCCCCTCCATTAGTACAGACCCCCAGGACAAACCCCAACTCTATTAGTACAGACCCCCAGGACAAACCCCCTCCATTAGTACAGACCCCCCAGGAGAACCCCCCCTCCACTAGTACAGACCCCCACAGGACAAATCCCCCCTTCATTAGTACAGACCCCCCAGGACAAACCCCCCTCCATTAGTACAGACCCCCCCAGGACAAACCCCCACCATTACTACAGACCCCCCAGGAAACCCCCCCCTCCACTAGTACAGACCCCCACAGGACAAATCCCCCCTTCATTAGTACAGACCCCCCAGGACAAACCCCCCTTCCTCTAGTACAGACCCCCCACCAGGACAAACCCCCCTCCAATAGTACAGACCCCCCACCAGGACAAACCCCCCTCCATTAGTACAACCCCCCCAGGACATCCCCCCTCCATTAGTACAGACCCTAATGGACAAACACCCCCCTCCATTAGTACAGACTCCCCCAGAACAACCCCCCTCCATTAGTACAGACCCCCCCAGGACAACCCCCCTCCATTAGTACAGACCCCCAGGACAAACACCCCCCTCCATTAGTACAGACCCCCAGGACAAACACCCCCCTCCATTAGTACAGACCCCCAGGACAAATCCCTCCATTAGTACAGACCCCCCCAGGACAAATCCCCCCCTTCATTAGTACAGACCCCCCAGGTCAACCCCCCTTCATTAGTACAGACCCCCCCAAGACAACTCCCCCTCCATTAGTACAGACCCCCCAGGACAACCCCCCCATTAGTACAGACCCCCAGGACAACCCCCCATTAGTACAGACCCCCAGGACAACCCCCCCATTAGTACAGACCCCCAGGACAACCCCCCCATTAGTACAGACCCCCAGGACAACCCCCCATTAGTACAGACCCCCCAGGACAACCCCCCATTAGTACAGACCCCCAGGACAACCCCCCCATTAGTACAGACCCCCCAGGACAACCCCCCATTAATACAGACCCCCCAGGACAACCCCCCATTAGTACAGACCCCCAGGACAACCCCCCATTAGTACAGACCCCCCAGGACAACCCCCCCATTAGTACAGACCCCCACAGGACAAATCCCCCCTTCATTAGTACAGACCCCCATGGACAAACCCCCCCTCCATTAGTACAGACCCCCCCAGGACAAACCCCCACCATTACTACAGACCCCCCAGGAAAACCCCCCCTCCACTAGCACAGACCCCCACAGGACAAATCCCCCTTTCATTAGTACAGACCCCCCAGGACAAACCCCCCTTCCTCTAGTACAGACCCCCCACCAGGACAAACCCCCCTCCAATAGTACAGACCCCCCACCAGGACAAACCCCCCTCCATTAGTACAACCCCCCCCCCAGGACATCCCCCCTCCATTAGTACAGACCCTCCCGGACAAACACCCCCCTCCATTAGTACAGACTCCCCCAGAACAACCCCCCTCCATTAGTACAGACCCCCCCAGGACAACCCCCCTCCATTAGTACAGACCCCCAGGACAAACACCCCCCTCCATTAGTACAGACCCCCAGGACAAACACCCCCCTCCATTAGTACAGACCCCCAGGACAAATCCCTCCATTAGTACAGACCCCCCCAGGACAAATCCCCCCTTCATTAGTACAGACCCCCCAGGTCAACCCCCCTTCATTAGTACAGACCCCCCCAAGACAACTCCCCCTCCATTAGTACAGACCCCCCAGGACAACCCCCCCATTAGTACAGACCCCCAGGACAACCCCCCATTAGTACAGACCCCCAGAACAACCCCCCCCCCCATTAGTACAGACCCCCAGGACAACCCCCCCATTAGTACAGACCCCCAGGACAACCCCCCCATTAGTACAGACCCCCCAGGACAACCTCCCATTAGTACAGACCCCCAGGACAACCCCCCCATTAGTACAGACCCCCCAGGACAACCCCCCATTAGTACAGACCCCCCAGGAAAACCCCCCCATTAGTACAGACCCCCAGGACAACCCCCCATTAGTACAGACCCCCCAGGACAACCCCCCATTAGTACAGACCCCCCAGGACAGCCCCCCCATTAGTACAGACCCCCCAGGACAACCCCCCCATTAGTACAGACCCCCCAGGACAGCCCCCCCATTAGTACAGACCCCCTGGACAACCCCCCCCCCATTAGTACAGACCCCCAGGATAACCCCCCATTAGTACAGACCCCCCAGGACAACCCCCCATTAGTACAGACCCCCAGGACAACCCCCATTAGTACAGACCCCCAGGACAACCCCCCCATTAGTACAGACCCCCCAGGACAGCCCCCCCATTAGTACAGACCCCCCAGGACAACCCCCCCATTAGTACAGACCCCCAGGACAACCCCCCATTAGTACAAACCCCCCAGGACAACCCCCCCCCATTAGTACAGACCCCCCAGGACAGCCCCCCCATTAGTACAGACCCCCCAGGACAACCCCCCCATTAGTACAGACCCCCCAGGACAGCCCCCCCATTAGTACAGACCCCCCAGGACAACCCCCCCATTAGTACAGACCCCCCAGGACAGCCCCCCCATTAGTACAGACCCTCAGGACAACCCCCCCCCATTAGTACAGACCCCCAGGACAACCCCCCATTAGTACAGACCCCCCAGGACAACCCCCCATTAGTACAGACCCCCAGGACAACCCCCCATTAGTACAGACCCCCAGGACAACCCCCCCCATTAGTACAGACCCCCCAGGACAGCCCCCCCATTAGTACAGACCCCCCAGGACAACCCCCCCATTAGTACAGACCCCCCAGGACAGCCCCCCCATTAGTACAGACCCCCAGGACAACCCCCCATTAGTACAGACCCCCAGGACAACCCCCCATTAGTACAGACCCCCAGGACAACCCCCCCCCCCCCATTAGTACAGACCCCCCAGGACAACCCCCCCATTAGTACAGACCCCCAGGACAACCCCCCATTAGTACAGACCCCCAGGACAACCCCCCATTAGTACAGACCCCCAGGACAACCCCCCATTAGTACAGACCGCCCCAGGGACAAACCTCCCTCTATCAGTACAGACACATAACACCCGTGCGGCAGCTAGAGAGGACAGTGTGAAGCCGCGCCGCCGGGGTGAAGAACAGATCGAGACAGGCAGCAGCTTAGGCGAGAGTGAGAGACAGAGGAGAGAACCTGTGTCAGGCTGCAGGCACGGGCCGCCCCCCCCTCCTCCTCCCCCCAGCGAAGTCACGGCGCGGCTGGTCTCTCTCAACACAGAGACCAGCCGCTCCGATCTCCGGCGGCTGCTCTCCTCTGACAGGAGGAGGAGGGAGGGGGGACGGGCTCTAGCAGTGAAAAGCACAGCGGCCGCTCCGCGGCGGTGACCTGCGGACAGAGCTATCCAGAAGTGTCCAGAAGCACGGAGGGGAGAAGGAGGAGGGAGGGGAGCACTCCGGCGCTTCAGCGCCCCCACCTCTCTGGCGCCTGGGTTCACTGCACCCCGTGCACCCGCCTGGGACCGGCCCTGATTTCCATCACCAAGGGGGCCCAGAGTGAGAAATATAAGTAGAAAGAGGAACCCATCTGGTAAAGAGAGGCAAGCACTGTAGTTAGGGACAGGAACATGTTTAAAAGGGACAGGCAGGCTCTGGAATGGGAAGCCCAGACATTTGGGATCAGGTGGAAGTCCAGCAGATTCTGCGGGCCTAGGTGCCAGATACCTTAAGGGAAATTCTATCTGAAGGGTGTTCACCAAAAGAATTGTCCAGGAATGGTTACCTTTCAGAGCTTAAGGAGCTTACAGCCTTGTTGTAAGAACTGAAGAGCTTTACTCTAACGTGTGCCGCCTATTGGTCAAGTTGTTTGTAATCTTCAGTTGCTGGGTTAAGCAAACCATTGCTAAGCAATGAGAAGGAACGGGTGTGTTGAGATCTGATTTTTACACTTCCGCTACCCAGGTTATACCCGCTACAAGTTACCACAGTGTTAAAGGTCATGTTACCGAAATACCACTTGCTACATTGTTATGGGTTCTTTATGTAACTGAACCTAATAGTGTCTATTATTTGCACATATGACAATTATCTAATTGGGGAAAAATGAACATTACAATTAAAATTGTTATGCACTATTAAAACTTACAAAATTTTAGACAGGAATGACTGTTTTGCAGTCCCCAAGGAGGGTCTCATGTAATGTGCCCAATTTTTTAAAATATATTTTTACTATTTATACAGGAACTACAAATTAAAAGTCAGCAGCTACAAATACTGCAAATATTAAATAATTTAAACCACCATTCTTTTTAACACCTTACTGTTGTTTCATAGTTATGTTCAGAACTATAACATTTTCCATATTTAAAAAAAAGCCAAGTATAACATGGCAGCAAAATTTGAAGCTTCAATAATAATGTGCAGGCTAAAAAAAAAAATCTTGAATTTTCTCACAAAATAAATAGTAATCACAGAGAGTACTGTATATCTACTTTTTGGAAACTTGCATATTTTTTATACATGGTGGTCAATTTACTCAGTAAACCAAAGTAGTTTTTTTATCACTGTCCATCATTTGCTTTGCGTTTTTATGATTGACATGTTCAATCCACTAGAGATTTTATTTCATGGCTCAGTTACATTTTACATTTAAATAATCAACTTTTTGTGGTATATTGATTGTAAAAATCTATTTTTCAGAATATGGCATGGGTTTTCACTCTTATGCACAATTAGCTCCTAAATGTCAATAATCGTGATTGTTTTCTGTGGAGGAGATAAAATTATTATTTTTTATCAGAAATACATGCTTGGTGTGATTATTTCATGCAAAAACAAAAGATCGCACAACTATGTAATATTTATGCATGTAATTGTTTTGATGAGAAAAATTATTAAAGTTAAAGGGCGATTCACAACAAGCCCAGCAGGAAGGCACTCACAGAATGCAAAAGCGATGTGTAGCAGAGCAGGTCTCAGATGTGCCAATAGTGTCTGTCCTGAGGGGTGGAATGTGGCCTGGCCAGTCCATGCCCAAATGGGAAGGTCTCCAAGTCCCTATCCTTTCCCTACTTGTCTGGAACCTTTCCCTGCCGCTAATCACTATTCCTATCAGACAGGTGACCTGTCCCTACACTGCCCATATGTGAAATGTGCACCAAGCCTGGGAGCCAGGGCCTTAAATAGACATGTGCAATTTGTTTCAGTCTGAATGTAAATTCAGAAGAATGTTTCGGTACATCCGAATCTCCGAATGAAATAGTAACGAATTTCTTTGAAATTGATTGAAATAAATTTTGTTTATTTGTTTTCTAATGAATTCAAAATTTTTATACCAATTCTAATTCTTTGTAGAGAACAGCTGGTTGTTATGGAGTGGGCCAGGAAGCCAGCCTCCATGTCCTTAACAACCAATGACTCATCAGCTGCCCCCCCATCCCAAAGCACCTTGTCCCCATGTTGAGGGCATGTGGCCTGGTATGGCACATCCCCCCCTTTCCTGACCTGCCAGGCTGCAAGCTATGATAAGGGTCTGGTATGTATTTTGGGGGGGCACGCCATTTTTTTAAAAATTTTGCCCTGGGGTTCTCCTTAAAATCCATACCAAACCCAAAGGGCCTGCTATGGATTGGGGGGGGGCGCCGCGCTGTTTTTTTTTTTTTTTAGAATTTTCTATTGCCGGCATTGTTTTGTTTAAATTTCAGCTCTCAGTGGGGAAGCCCGCTGACAGCTGATGAGTTATCAGTTGTTAAGGACGTGGCGGCCGGCTTCCCGGCCCACTCCTTAACCACTTACCGACCGGCTCCTGTACATATACGTCGGCACTTTGAAGGTGGATATCTCGCTAACAGCATGGTGGTCTCTGCGGCAGATTCGACGTGAGATCACCGTTATCGGCGGCTGGAGAGGTGCCCCCCCGCCGCAGCTTACCGGAGCCGTCGGTAGCAGCGGAGGTGATCGGGACCTGTCTTGTCTGTGGTATGGAGGTGAGTGAGGGAAAGATGGCCCCCACCCGTCTCCATACCATAGGAGGGCGGAAGCGCCGCCATAACGTCAGCTCCGCCCATACGTCTTAAAGGGCCATTTTTTTGTTGTCATTTTTTAAAAAGACAACATTTTTTATTTTTTTTGCATTTAAGTTCAAATATGAGATCTGAGGACTTTTTGACCCCAGATCTCATATTTAAGAGGACCTGCCATGCTTTTTCTATTACAAGGGATGCTTACATTCCTTGTAATAGGAATAAAAGTGATCCAATTTTTTTTTTTTTTTTTTAACAGTGAAAAAATAAATAAAATAAAGTGAAATAAATAAGAAAAAATAATGTTTTTAAATCGCCCCATCCTGACGAGCTCACGCGCAGAAGCGAACACATATGTGAGTAGCGCCCGCATAAGAAAACAGTGATCAAACCACATATGTGAGGTATCGCCCCGATCGGTAGAGTGAGAGCAATAATTCTAGCCCTAGACCTCCTCTGTAACTCAAAACATGCAACCTGTAGAATTTTTTAAACGTCGCCTATGGAGATTTTAAGGGTAAAAGTTTGACGCCATTCCACGAGCGGGCGCAATTTTGAAGTGTGACATGTTGGGTATCAATTTACTTGGCATAACATTATCCTTTACAATATAAAAATAAATTGAGCTAACTTTACTGTTGTCTTATTTTTTTATTCAAAAAAGTGAATTTTTTCCAAAAAAAGTGCGCTTATAAGACCGCTGCGCAAATACGATGCGAAAAAAAGTATTGCAATGATCGACATTTTATTCTCTAGGGCAGGGGTCTCAAACTGGTGGCCCTCCAGCTGTTACAGAACTACAAGTCCCACAAGGCATTGCAAGGCTGACAGTTACAAGCATGACTTCAACAGGCAGAGGCATGATGGGACTTGTAGTTTCGCAACAGCTGGAGGGCCACCAGTTTGAGATCCCTGCTCTAGGGTGTTAGAAAAAAATATATAATGTTTGGGGGTTCTAAGTCATTTTCTTTTAAACTTGTAAACACCCAAATCTCAAAACGAGGCTAGTCCTTTAACAACCAGCTATTCCTCACATAGAATTTGAATCGGTCAATCATTTTTTTTTATTGCATAAACATTTTATTGAGAAAATACAAACTTAGCATATATAGCCATGGCTCGGTGAGCCTGTATTATCAATACATATACGATTCCAATTTAGTCAAATAGAAACATGCTGAACCAGGACTAAACATCTCTAGATTATGAACAGATAGTCAAAAGTGGCTACGATGTCTAGGCGTATATATCTTCAAAGGGAAGTTTAAGCGAGGAAAAAGGGAATAAAAGTGGAGAAAGAGGGGTACATGAGGAGAAGACGGGGAGGAAAGAAAAAAGAAAGGGGGGGGGTCAATAATTTTTGAACCAATCCGGTTTCAAATAGTTCCAAAAATTTGGTATTCGTTAGAAAATTAATAAACTAAACAAAATTAAAATGAAACGAAACAAAATTAGTAACATAATGAATCTACCCGAAACAAAACAAAACAAATTTTTCCGTTCTGCACATGTCTAGCCTTAAAAGAGAAGTATGGGATTTTTTTCTGTCCCATAATCATACTTACCTAAGTGGATGCAGCATCGATCCAATGCTGCATCTGTCCCCCGCCGCTTCTTCACTGAGAACCGAGCCACCGAACACCACCAATGGCTCTGTTCTCTCACCTCCCCGAGCGGAGAGCTGCTGGCTGTCAATCATCAGCTCTTCTGCTCTGTTCCTCCACGCTCACTGAGAGGCCGAGGTGCCTATCAGTCCAGGCACCTGGCGGATCCAGACTTCCAGAGTCAGGATGACACGGTGCCTGGACTGATCTTGGTGACATCAGCGGACTTCAGACGGCTCTCTGCTGAAAACGAATTGCACTCCTGTGACCCATGGGAGAAGCCCAGTTGAATGAGCTCAGGCTGGACTTCTCCTTTAAATATGCTCTGCCTGACCCAAGATGATTGCCAGAGTCACCTGGGGTGGCATCACCCAATTAGATAGCTTCCCCAATGATTCAGGAAACCATAGAGGAACCATGCTCCTCTTGACTTCCCCTCCAACTGTACCTGCCTACATACAGCTTTGTACATAAAAAATCCTGTACCTGCACAGAGAGCTAAATATCTGACTCTAATTACAATTGTGGAGCATCCCATGGTGTGATGTTAGCTGCCATTATAGACTAAAAGAGTGACAGTTGCCTCCACTATAGGATCACTGAACAAGAAGACAGCTACGTGTTTGAAAATATCTTATCCCACTCCATCATTTTTTATTACCTTCATCCTAAGAATTTCAAATATTCATGACACATTATTAAAAGCTTTATTGACTAGCTTGTGATGGATGTTTGGCTTTGCTTCAGTTCCAATAAGCTATAAAACTTGGAGCTTGATTTGTCATTTTTCCATCACTGATGAAGTTACATGGAGTTCCACAGCAATTATATACCGGATACATATATAGCATCCCCTGCGTTAGCGTGTCTAGGAAATCTCCCAATATAATATAAATGGTTTGGAATAATGAGGCATATGAGTGGTCGGATCCATCTAGCACCTGCTGATGCAAATCTCGTTTTCCATTCCAAATGCACTTTTCATGAGCTCCATACAAAGCCTTAATGGGCTGACACTCATACATTTTTCTGGGTAATTAAATGCATTTAAACATATTAAAGTAGCACATGTAGAGTCTGAGTCATCATCCCCGTGGCCGATAGTTTTACGCTGTTTGTTGGAAATGGAAATCGTCCTTGGCATTCCCATTGGAAAAGATATTTAGCAAGAATTAAATGTAGCTTCCTGGGAAGCTGGGTTAAGAAATATCTGTATACTGAGCAGTGACAGCACTACTCATTATTGCAATATACTACCCTCTCTGTTCTCAAATAAAGGGGAAAAAAGAGGGAAGTCAAAAGCAGGACGTTCAGTGTGCCACAGGGAGGATACACACTACTAATTGGATAAAAACATCTCACTGTATTACATTATTACATTGTTAAAACATAATACAAGTCACAGAGTAGTCAGACTGCCACATAGATGTCGATAACTTGGTGCATGAATCAATGTCCCAAAATGGTGTAATAGATTGACGCGTTACGAAGAAACACTTGCTTCATCCGGATCCACTCCTTTTGGATACAATCAATATATCTCTATGTATATCACAAAAATACATCATATTGATGTAGGGACAATTCTGCCCAAAACTCAGAGTTTAGTTTGTGGTAGATGCTGAAGATGCTTATTTAGTTGAGGAAACTGGAAAAATAGCACTGGACCTGTTAGGTCATTCTTTTTTCTTAAAGTGATTGTAAAGCTTTTTTTTTCTTTTTTGTATTAAAATAACAAACATGCCTATACTTACCTGCTCTGTGCAATGGCTTTGCACAGAGCAGCCCCGATCCTCTTCTTCTGGGGTCCCCCACTGGTGCTCCAGGCTCCTCCTCTTCATCAGATGCCCCCACTTTCCATGGGAGCATCTGTGCGGGCTCGGCCCCGCCCCCGCTCCCATGTCACAAGATCTGGGGATGAAGTATTACTTGTTACCGCAGATGTATCATCCCTTTACACAATCATACAACACGAGGATGCTCTTTTAGCTCTTAATTGGGCATTGAGCCAACGTGATGACCTGCCCCACAACCAAAAAGTTTTTTTGAGAGATTCCCTTGATTTTTGTTCATCCCATAACTATTTTTGGTATGGAAACCAATTTTTTCCCAATGTAGACCAATTTCACCAAACATTGCAAATTTGTTTATGAGAGAATGGGAAGATAAGGTTATCCACAGGAAAAAAAGAGAAGAACTAATCTTCCATAAACGTTATATAGATAATTTATTTTTGGTTTGGGCAGGATCAACAGCATCTTTACAATTGTTTATTGCACAATTAAATGCGAATAACAATAACATCAAACTCACATCTCAATGGAGTAATGAGGAAATTCATTTTTTAGATGTTACTATATATCGCCAAAACAACAAATTAGGAACAGGGGTGTTTTTTAAACAAACGGATCGAAACAGTTACCTTCCGATTCAAAGTGGACACCATCCACTTTGGTTAAAAACCACCCCTAAAGGCCAAATCATGAGGGTGAAAGAAATTGTTCACACATGGACGATTTTGATTCACAAACCAAAGTGCTCACTGAGAGATTTAAAGACAAAGGCCATAATCCCCAGTTTTTAGATAATATTGTGGAGGAAGTTCGAGCGATCCCTAGAAAAGATTGCTTAAAAGAAAGAATCCCTGATATACAAAATTTTGATCTTGAGTGGGGATTTATCTCTGGCTTCCATTCACAATTTAGAGAGGTGGAGTCTATTTTCAGAGAGCATTGGCATATACTGCTCTTGGACCAAAAAACTCCATAACATACTTCCACCAGTCCCTAAGTTCATATATTGAAAAGGCTGTCAGTTATGGGGATCGAATTTTTGAAAAGGTGCTTGACCCTCCCAGTACACCTCCATCCCTTTGGGATAAGGATGGTTTCTACTCGTGTAGAAGGTTTAAGGCTTGTAGGGAAGTAGATCATTTAAAATCATTCTCTAACAACAAAAGCTTTGATATTAGGCAATTTATCACCTGTTATACCATGCATGTGGTATACGCCTTAGAATGCCCGTGTAAGCTTCTATATATAGGCCGCACCAAAAGGACACTGAAGGTGCGAATAGCCGAGCATATTCCTAATATAAAAATCGGCTTTAAGGATCACAATGTTTCCTTACACTTCAAATTGAAACATAACCAAGACTCCTCTGGCCTTAAATTTTGGGGTATTGAGTGTCTTAAACCATCATAGAGAGGATCCAATATTGTGAGAGATTTGTCAAAACGTGAAAGCCAGTGGATTTTCCTCACAGACACTCTTTCACCAAAAGGCCTTAATATAGAGCTAGACATTAATTGTTTCATTAGTGATGCCTAGATATTATAGTGCTTGGATATTATTATTATTTTTTCTCCTTTGCTTATTATAGAGATATGATTATTAGAATAACATTTATGCGTTTATATGTGTGCAACTTGTGTTAGTCACAGCATTTAACACCTTATGTAACATAATATCAAGTTATAATGTTGGGATTTATGATAGCAGTCATGAGGTTGGATCTGTGACCTTTGGTGAACCACAATACGGATGTGTTCTAACATCATAGATTTGAGTGTCTGTAATAGGGATGAGCCGAACACCCCCCGGTTCGGTTCGCAACAGAACCTGCGAACGGACCGAAAGTTCGCACGAACGTTAGAACCCCATTGACGTCTATGGGACTCGAACGTTCGAAATCAAAAGTGCTCATTTTAAAGGCTAATTTGCATGGTATTGTCCTAAAAAGGGTTTGGGGACCCGGGTCCTACCCCAGGGGACATGTATCAATGCAAAAAAAACGTTTAAAAACGGCCGTTTTTTCGGGAGCAGTGATTTTAATGATGCTTAAAGTAAAAAAAAAAAGTGAAATATTCCTTTAAATATCGTACCTGGGGGGTGTCTATAGTATGCCTGTAAAGTGACGCGTGTTTCCCGTGTTTAGAACAGTCCCTGCACCAAATGACATTTTTAAAGGAAAAAATCTCATTTAAAACTGCTTGCGGGTTTAATGTCATGTCGGGTCATGGCAATATGGATGAAAATCAGTGAGACAAACGGCATGGGTACCCCCCAGTCCATTACCAGGCCCTTTGGGTCTTGTATGGATATTAAGGGGAACCCCGCACCCAAATTAAAATAAGGAAAGGTGTGTGGCCACCAGGCCCTATATACTCTGAACAGCAGTATACAGGCGGTGCAAACAAGACAGGGACTGTAGGTTTGTTGTTAAGTAGAATCTCTTTGTAATTTTGAACGGGTACATTTTTAACGTGTTTAGCTCCACCCAAAAAATCTTTTTTAAGCTTTTTGGAAAACATAGGGAAGGGTTATCACCCCTGTGACATTTGTTTTGCTGTCTTTCCTCCTCTTCAGAAGATTTCACCTCACTTTTTGTCCCAATGAAAAATGTTTTTTGAAAATTTGGTTTTTTTTGTGGAACAAGGATTGGAAAGCATCAGTGGAAAGGAGAAATTGTTTTCCCATATTAACTCTTACAGGAGAGAATTTCCCTTCCTAGGGGTAGATTTCATCTCACTTCCTGTTGTCTCCTTCCGTTTGCAAGTAGGAGTCGTTTGTAAGTTAGATGTTTGAAAGTAGGGTCCTGCCCTATATACTCAGCAGAAATTTGGGCATTAGGTGTTGCTGTGGCCACAACACTGTAAGCCCTCACAGGGCCCTGCTGTGAAATATTAGATCAAGAATTGTAATTACATGCCCCTGTTGAACAGGAGCTGAAAAATTAGGCCTTAGGCACTGGTGCTGGTGCCACAACACTGCAACCCCTCACAGACACTCTAGTTGGAACGCAGGAATGAGCCCTGCTGCAAAGTATTGCATCAAAAATTGCAATTACACGCCCCTGTTAGACAGGGGCAGAAAAATTGGGCCTTAGGCACTGGTGCTGGTGCCACAACACTGCAACCCCTCACAGACACTCTAGTTGGAACGCAGGAACGAGCCCTGCTGCAAAGTATTGCATCAAAAATTGTAATTACACGCCCCTGTTAGACAGGGGCAGAAAAATTGGGCCTTAGGCACTGGTGCTGGTGCCACAACACTGCAACCCCTCACAGACACTCTAGTTGGAATGCAGGAACGAGCCCTGCTGCAAAGTATTACATCAAAAATTGTAATTACACGCCCCTGTTAAACAGGGGCTGAAAAATTGTGCCTTAGGCACTGGTGGTGGCGCCCAGAACCAAAAATGTTCTTACAAGCTATCAGCGTGATGATTGAGGAGGAAGAGGATAATTACTCAGGGATAGTCACTCAGCATCAGCATAGGCAGTCTTTGAAGGGATCTGAGATTTCAAAAAAAATTATTCGGTTACATCAGCATCAGGTGCTTGGTAGCTGGTGGTGATCCAAGACTGATTCATTTTTATGAAGGTCAGCCGATCGACCGAGTCGGTGGACAGACGCACCCTGTGATCGGTTACCACGCCTCCAGCAGCACTGAATGTGCGTTCCGAAAGAACGCTGGATGCAGGACAGGCCAGTAGCTCAATTGCATACTGTGCAAGCTCTGGCCAGTGATCCATCCTCAAGACCCAGTAACCCAGAGGATTTTCGGTGGGAAAGGTGTCCAAGTCTGATCTTGCCCCTAGGTATTCCTGCACCATGTAAAACAGACGCTGGCGATGGTTGCTGGAACCGATCATACCTTGGGGCTGCGGACCAAAAAATTGCCTGAATGCATCGGTCAGATGGCCACCTTCTCCACCGCTCCTTCTTTGACTGAACGAAGCCTCAGCAACACGTTGTCCAGAAACAGGAGTTTGTAACCTCCCAGTCTCTGGGAACGTGTTGCACAGACCTTTCTGCAAGGCCTCCCGAAGATGTTTCATCCTCTGCTCCCTCTGCGATGGCAAGATAAGGTCCGCAACCTTACCCTTGTAACGTGGATCAAGGAGGGTTGCCAGCCAGTATTGGTCCTTCTCCTTGATACCACGAATACGAGGATCCTTACGCAGGCTTTGCAGGATCAGGGAGGCCATGCAGCGTAGGTTTGCTGAGGCATTCGGTCCGGAGTCCTCTGGGTCACTAAGGACGACAACATCCGCAGCCACCTCCTCCCAGCCACGTACAAGTCCATGTGTTTCTTGGGACTGATCCCTTAAAGACTGCTGCTGATGCTGAGTGCCAGGCTCCACCTCCATACTGACACAATCTTCCTCCTCCTCCTCCTCCTCCTCGTCCTCTTCCTGTGTGATCGGCGGGCACGCAGGAACACTGTCTGGATAAAGGGGGCCTTGAGAGCTAAGGAAGTCCTCCTCTTCCTGCCTCTGTTCTGCCTCTAGTGCCCTGTCCATTATTCCACGCAGCGTGTGCTCCAACAGGTGGACAAGGGGGACAGTGTCACTGATGCATGCACTGTCACTGCTCACCATCCTCATGGCCTCCTCGAATGGTGACAGGACAGTGCATGCATTCCTGATCATGGCCCACTGGCGTGGGGAAAAAAAACCAAGCTCCCCTGACCCTGTCCTGGTGCCATAGTCGCACAGGTACTCATTGATGGCCCTCTGCTGCGTGTGCAGCCGCTGCAGCATGGCCAACGTTGAGTTCCACCTGGTGGGCATGTCACAGATTAGGCGGTTCTTGGGCAGGTTAAACTCCTTTTGGAGGTCCGTCAGCCGAGCACTGGCATTATATGACCGGCGGAAATGCACACAGACTTTCCTGGCCTGCCTCAGGACATCCTGTAAGCCCGGGTACCTGCCCAAGAACCGCTGCACCACCAAGTTAAGGACGTGAGCCAAACAGGGCACATGGGTCATTTGTCCCTGTCAGAGGGCAGAGAGGAGGTTGGTGCCATTGTCGCAAACCACCATTCCTGCCTTAAGTTGGCGTGGTGTCAACCACCTCTGAACCTGCCCCTGCAGAGCTGACAGAACCTCTGCCCCAGTGTGGCTCCTGTCCCCCAAGCACACCAGGTCAAGCACCGCATGGCATCTTTTGGCCTGCGTACTTGCGTAGCCCCTTGAACGACTACGGAGCACCGCTGGTTCCGAGGAAGAGGCCATGGAGGAAGAAGAAGAGGAGGGGGTGGAGGAGAGAGGTGTGTCACAATCGGCATTTTGGAGGCGTGGTGGCGGAACAACCTCCAACACTACTGCACCTTGTCCTGCATCCTTCCCAGCTGCCAGCAGAGTCACCCAATGCGCCGTGAAACTTAGGTAACGTCCCTGTCCATGCCTGCTGGACCATGAGTCAGCGGTAATATGCACCTTACCGCTGACCGCCCTGTCCAGCGAGGCATGGACATTGCCTTCCACATGCCGGTAGAGAGCCGGAATCGCCTTCCGTGAGAAAAAGTGGCGTTTGGGTACCTGCCACTGAGGAACCGCACATTCCACAAACTCACGGAAGGGGGCAGAGTCTACCAACTGAAAAGGCAGCAGTTGAAGTGCTAGCAATTTTGCCAATCTAGCATTCAACCGCTGGGCATGTGGATGGCTGGGAGCAAACTTCTTTCGGCGGTGCAGCAGCTGGGGCAGGGAAATTTGCCTGGTACAATCTGACGTCGGTGTACCAAAAGCAGATTGCCCACAAGTACTTGGCTGTGACACACCTAATTCTACACCTTCATTCCTCTCACTGCAGGTCTCAGAGAGGACTGGAGGTCTAGTGGGGTGGGAAATCTCAGCTGATGAGGAGCAAGGAGAGATCCTCTTTGTTCTTTGGTGTGGGTCTTTTAGATACGCTTGCCAACGAACTGCATGGCAGGTCAACATATGTCTGGTCAAGCATGTGGTACCCAAGCGGGAGATGTTTTGGCCACGTGAGATACGCTTGAGACATATGTTGCAAATAGCAGCGGTGCGATCTGATGCACTTGTCTCAAAAAAGGCCCATACCAAAGAACTTTTTGAATAACTCGCAGAGACTGCAGCGCCCTGCACATGTGGAGCTTTGGGGTGTGATGCAGTCAATGTGCTGCCCTTAGGCTGGCCCCTGGAGGGCATCCTGCCTCGTTGGTGATGTGCCGCCTCCTCCTCCTCCTCCTCCTCCTCCTCTCTCCTATCAGGCACCCACGTTGAGTCAGTGACCTCATCATCCCCTCCCTCCTCATCACTGGAGCAAACCTGGCAGTATGCTGCAGCAGGGGGAGCATGACTGCCAGTTTGCTGTCCTTCTTGGGCACCCCCTCTGTCCGTGCTCATGTTACTGCCTTCATCGAGCTCAGTATCATCATCAGAGCCTTCCAAACGCTGGGCATCCTCCTGGAGCATGTACCCAACACTGTGGTCAAACAGTTCGAGGGACTCCTCAGGAGGACATGGTGGAGCTAGGGAAGGAGTCACTGATGACATTGAGCTGAGGGAAGAGGCCGCTGCTTTGCCAGACAAAGCACCCTGGGCATGGGTGAGAGAGGATGAGGAGGATGAGGACGGCTTGGTCATCCACTCGACCAAGTCTTCCGCATGTTGCGGCTCAACACGGCCAGCTGCCGAAAAAAAGGCCAAGCGTGTCCCATGGCCACGTGCTGATGAGGATGCACCGTCTCCACGACCAGCACTAGACACAGAGCCTGCTTGCCCTCTCTTATTGGCTTGTGACTGTCTGCCTCTCCTTCTTGGCCTTCCAGACATACTAATGGCCTGTAGCTGCACTAAGCTGGGATAGAACACCAGTAATTTTCTTCAGGTAGCTTTATATACTGTAACCAGACAAGCCTGCCTGTCAGTAGGAAGATAACAGGAACGGATCTAGCTGAACACTGTGAGCAGGACGCACTGTACTAAATGTAAATAGTCTAGCTGCCTGACCGTGGTATTAATAGGATCAAATAGAACACCAGTAATTTTCTTCAGGTAGCTTTATATACTGTAACCAGACAAGCCTGCCTGTCAGTAGGAAGATAACAGGAACGGATCTAGCTGAACACTGTGAGCAGGACGCACTGTACTAAATGTAAATAGTCTAGCTGCCTGACCGTGGTACTAATAGGATCAAATAGAACACCAGTAATTTTCTTCAGGTAGCTTTATATACTGTAACCAGACAAGCCTGCCTGTCAGTAGGAAGATAACAGGAACGGATCTAGCTGAACACTGTGAGCAGGACGCACTGTACTAAATGTAAATAGTCTAGCTGCCTGACCGTGGTACTAATAGGATCAAATAGAACACCAGTAATTTTCTTCAGGTAGCTTTATATACTGTAACCAGACAAGCCTGCCTGTCAGTAGGAAGATAACAGGAACGGATCTAGCTGAACACTGTGAGCAGGACGCACTGCACTAAATGTAAATAGTCTAGAAGATAACAGGAACGGATCTAGCTGAACACTGTGAGCAGGACGCACTGCACTAAATGTAAATAGTCTAGAAGATAACAGGAACGGATCTAGCTGAACACTGTGAGCAGGACGCACTGTACTAAATGTAAATAGTCTAGCTGCCTGACCGTGGTACTAATAGGATCAAATAGAACACCAGTAATTTTCTTCAGGTAGCTTTATATACTGTAACCAGACAAGCCTGCCTGTCAGTAGGAAGATAACAGGAACGGATCTAGCTGAACACTGTGAGCAGGACGCACTGCACTAAATGTAAATAGTCTAGAAGATAACAGGAACGGATCTAGCTAAACTGAATACAGTGTATATATATATATATATATGCAACACCTGGGATGCATATATATACACAATACACTGTAAGTGCAGCTAACTGACTGACTGTTCTGCCTAATCTATCTAACTCAAATCAAATGACACTGTCTCTCTCTCTCTCTATCTCTCAGCACACCGGAACACACACTACACAGGGCCGCCGTGCAGGCGGCCTTATATAGTGTGGGGCGTGTACTAAATCCCCTGAGCCATAATTGGCCAAAGCCTCCTTGGCTTTGGCCAATTACGGCTCTCTGTTCAGGCGGCGCTGTGATTGGCCAAGCATGTGGGTCATAGTGCATGCTTGGCCAATCATCAGCCAGCAATGCACTGCGATGCCGCAGTGAATTATGGGCCGTGACGCGCCACACGAATTTGGCGCGAACGGCCCATATCGTTCGCAATTCGACGGACGGTCGAACAGCCGATGTTCGAGTCGAACATGGGTTCGACTCGAACACGAAGCTCATCCCTAGTCTGTAATAGCTTTGGGTTTTAGAAATATATATCCATTTTTCCTCGCTTATCCTCTTAACATACACTGAACATTGGTTGTCCTATGTTTTATGCGACTTTGTGTGTGCGACTAAGGATAGTTGCACCTTTGTATAGTAAATCAACCGATTTTTTGATGATGTGAGCATCATAAATTTGTTTTTTTATATAAGTATAATTATGCGATTTTTGTTTGCGACTCTTGGAAGTTGCATCAATGTGATGTCGCAGTAGTACATAGATTTTATTGTCCTATTATTTTGGACTATTTTTATTATTTTATTATTGTAGTAAATTTCTGGTTCTAGCATATTATACTGGGAGTGATAGCCATGCGATTTCCTATATGCAACTTGAGGTAGTTCCACACCCTTGTGTGGTATGGGTATTAAATCTCTATGGCTTTGCATCATTTGAATGCTGTAATGACGTTTGCTGTTTTTTTATACATTTTTATATATATATTTTATGGGCATATTTGAAGTTTATCTTCCTAATAACAAATATGATGCTATTTGATTTATTTCTATTATTAGTATCATTATAAGTATCAATTGAGTGGAAATTATTAAATGATTACTTATCGCTTATGCTTGTGTAGTTTATATTTGAATTTGAATTTTATTTTTATGTTAGTATCCCATAAATTTTTAAATTGACCCCTTCTATTGGTTTGATCATTAATAGGATCGCGATGTACCAATGAAGTGGTGCAATTTTTACCATTGCAGATCTGTATACTAATGTTGTATTTTTTCAATGTGACAATTGGCTGAATTTGTTTTAAATGTTTATGTTAAATGATGTTTGAACATTGTGTTGAGCGTGATGCGCTGCTCATCCATCTGGGAACAGACACCTTCCTTGTATGCAGTATTAGATATAGTACTGTTTTGTGTAAGGGGGCGGTGTTATTGTATCCTGATCTCTGATGGGCTGAGCCGCGTATCAGCTCTATTTATACTGAGACGGCACGTTGTGGAGATCACGCCCACAGTCGAAGTCAGAAGTTGCGAAACGTGTCAGTGCGTGATCTCCACGACAGCCAGAAGTGACGTTTGCGTGTCACTATCAGCTGGAAGAACCAGGAAGAAACAAAGTGAGGCGTTCGTTTGGACGCTGATGTCTCTCTGATACCGGTGATTGGCAAAATATGCTACAGTTTGGATTAACAGCCTGTTTTATTCTTTTATCTTGTATGAATAACCTGTAAGGGGGCCTCTATTTTTGCTTCAATAAAGTATAAAAAACGGGATTATGCTATGTGATTTCTTCTATTTTCTCACATGATCCTGGTTGATTGGAGATGCCCATGCCTAATAGGAATACTAACAGTCAGTGGAATTTCCTGGGAAGTGACAACAAGAAGTTATACTTGGGAGGCTTGACTTTATCAGATTTTTGGTGAGTGTAACCCCAAAGGGGTGAGTTTCTTCCCACGTGGTGACAAGCCTAGGTGTGTGGTGTACACATTTAAAGAACTTTTTAATCACCTATAATAAAACCTGAACTATTCTCCTGATACCACTTCACGGGACTCTTTTTGCATATATATGCATATATATGCATATATATATATATATATATATATATATATATATATATATATATATATATATATATATATATACACAGTGGCTTGCGAAAGTATTCGGCTCCCTTGAACTTTTCAACCTTTTGCCACATTTCAGGCTTCAAACATAAAGATATAAAAGTGGGACACAATTGTGAAGTGGAACGAAATCTATTGGATATTTTAAACTTTTTTAGCAATTAAAAAACAGAAAAGTGGTGCGTGCAAAATTATTCGGCCCCTTTACTTTCAGTGCAGCAAACTCACTCCAGAAGTTCAGCGAGGATCTCTGAATGATCCAATGTTGTTCTAAATGACTGATGGTGATAAATAGAATCCACCTGTGTGTAATCAAGTCTCTGTATAAATGCACCTGCTCTGTGATAGTCTCAGGGTTCTGTTGAAAGCGCAGAGAGCATCATGAAGACCAAGGAACACACCAGGCATAGTTACATAGTTACATAGTTACATAGTAGGTGAGGTTGAAAAAAGACACAAGTCCATCAAGTCCAACCTATGTGTGTGATTATGTGTCAGTATTACATTACATATCCCTGTATATTGCGGTCATTCAGGTGATTATCTAATAGTTTCTTGAAGCTATCAATGCTCCCCGCTGAGACCACCGCCTGTGGAAGGGAATTCCACATCCTTGCCGCTCTTACAGTAAAGAACCCTCTACGTAGTTTAAGGTTAAACCTCTTTTCTTCTAATTGTAATGAGTGGCCACGAGTCTTATTAAACTCTCTTCTGCGAAAAAGTTTTATCCCTATTGTGGGGTCACCAGTACAGTATTTGTAAATTGAAATCATATCCCCTCTCAAGCGTCTCTTCTCCAGAGAGAATAAGTTCAGTGCTCGCAACCTTTCCTCATAACTAAGATCCTCCAGACCCTTTATTAGCTTTGTTGCCCTTCTTTGTACTCGCTCCATTTCCAGTACGTCCCTCCTGAGGACTGGTGCCCAGAACTGGACAGCATACTCCAGGTGCGGGCGGACCAGAGTCTTGTAGAGCGGGAGAATTATCGTTTTATCTCTGCAGTTGATCCCCCTTTTAATGCATGCCAATATTCTGTTTGCTTTATTAGCAGCAGCTTGGCATTGCATGCTGTTGCTGAGCCTATCATCCACTAGGACCCCCAAGTCCTTTTCCATCCTAGATTCCCCCAGAGGTTCTCCCCCCAGTGTATAGATTGCATTCATATTTTTGACACCCAAATGCATTATTTTACATTTTTCTACATTGAACCTCATTTGCCATGTAGTCGCCCACCCCATTAATTTGTTCAGGTCTTTTTGCAAGATTTCCACATCCTGCGGAGAAGTTATTGCCCTGCTTAGCTTAGTATCGTCTGCAAATACAGAGATGGAACTGTTTATCCCATCCTCCAGGTCATTTATGAACAAATTAAATAGGATTGGACCCAGCACAGAACCCTGGGGGACCCCACTACCCACCCCTGACCATTCTGAGTACTCCCCATTTATCACCACCCTCTGAACACGCCCTTGTAGCCAGTTTTCAATCCATGTACTCACCCTATGGTCCATGCCAACGCACCTTATTTTGTACAGTAAACGTTTATGGGGAACTGTGTCAAATGCTTTTGCAAAATCCAGATACACCACGTCTACGGGCCTTCCTTTATCTAGATGGCAACTCACCTCCTCATAGAAGGTTAATAGATTGGTTTGGCAAGAACGATTCTTCATGAATCCATGCTGATTACTGCTAATGATATCATTCTTATTACTAAAATCTTGTATATAGTCCCTTATCATCCCCTCCAAGAGTTTACATACTATTGATGTTAGGCTAACTGGTCTGTAATTCCCAGGGATGTTTTTTGGGCCCTTTTTAAATATTGGTGCTACATTGGCTTTTCTCCAATCAGCTGGTACCATTCCAGTCAATAGACTGTCTGTAAAAATTAGGAACAACGGTCTGGCAATCACCTGACTGAGTTCCCTAAGGCAGGTGTACGTAATACTGTTGTGGAGAAGTTTAAAGCCGGATTTGGATACAAAAAGATTTCCCAAGCTTTAAACATCCCAAGGAGCACTGTGCAAGCGATCATTTTGAAATGGAAGGAGTATCAGACCACTGCAAATCTACCAAGACCTGGCTGTCCCTCTAAACTTTCAGCTCAGACAAGGAGAAGACTGATCAGAGTTGCCGCCAAGAGGCCCATGATCACTCTTGGTGAACTGCAGAGAACTACAGCTGAGGTGGGAGAGTCTGTCCATAGGACAACAATCAGTCGTACACTGCACAAATCTGGCCTTTATGGAAGAGTGGCAAGAAGAAAGCCATTTCTCAAAGATATCCATAAAAAGTCTCGTCTAAAGTTTGCCACAAGCCACCTGGGAGACACACCAAACATGTGGAAGAAGGTGCTCTGGTCCGATGAAACCAAAATCGAACTTTTTGGCCACAATGCATAACGATATGTTTGGCGTAAAAGCAACACAGCTCATCACACTCAACACACCATCCCCACCGTGAAACATGGTGGTGGCAGCATCATGGTTTGGGCCTGCTTTTCTTCAGCAGGGACAAGGAAGATGGTTAAAATTGAGGGGAAGATGGATGCAGCCAAATACAGGACCATTCTGGATGAAAACCTGTTGGAGTCTGCAAAAGACCTGAAACTGGGACGGAGATTTATCTTCTAACAAGACAATGATTCCAAACATACAGCAAAATCTACAAAGGAATGGTTCACAAATAAACGTATCCAGGTGTTAGAATGGCCAAGTCAAAGTCCAGACCTGAATCCAATTGAGAATCTGTGGAAAGAGCTGAAAACTGCTGTTCACAAACGCTCTCCATCCAACCTCACTGAGCTCGAGCTGTTTTGCCAGGAAGAATGGGCAAGAATTTCAGTCTCTCAATGTGCAAAACTGATAGAGACATACCCCAAGCGACTTGCAGCTGTAATCGCAGCAAAGGTGGCTCTACAAAGTATTAACGCAAGGGGGCCGAATAATTTTGCACGCCCCACTTTTCATTTTTTTATTAGTTAAAAAAGTTTCAAAAATCCAAAAGATTTCGTTCCACTTCACAATTGTGTCCCACTTGTTGGTGATTCTTCACAAAAAATAAAAATTTTATATCTTTATGTTTGAAGCCTGAAATGTGGCAAAAGGTTGAAAAGTTCAAGGGGGCCGAATACTTTCGCAAGTATATATAGTCAAGCCATAAATATTGGGACATCGACACAATTCTAATCTTTGTGGCTCTATACACCACCACAATGGATTTGAAATGAAACAAACAAGATGTGCTTTAACTGCAGATTTTCAGCTTTAATTTGAGGGTATTTACATCCAAATCAGGTGAACAGTGTAGGAATTACAACAGTTTGTATATGTGCCTCCCACTTTTTAAGGGACCAAAAGTAATGGGACAGATTAACAATCATCCATCAAACTTTCACTTTTTAATACTTGGTTGCAAATCCTTTGCAGTCAATTACAGCCTGAAGTCTGAAACGCATAGACATCACCAGACGCTGGGTTTCATCCCTGGTGATGCTCTGCCAGGCTTCTACTGCAACTGTCTTCAGTTCCTGCTTGTTCTTGGGGCATTTTCCCTTCAGTTTTGTATTCAGCAAGTGAAATGCATGCTCAATCGGATTCAGGTCAGGTGATTTACTTGGTCATTGCATAACATTCCACTTCTTTCCCTTAAAAAAGTCTTTGGTTGCTTTCGCAGTATGCTTCGGGTCATTGTCCATCTGCTCTGTGAAGCGCCGTCCAACGAGTTCTGAAGCATTTTGGCGAATATGAGCAGATAATATTGCCCGAAACACTTCAGAATTCATCCTGCTGCTTTTGTCAGCAGTCACATCATCAATAAATACAAGAGAACCAGTTCCATTGGCAGCCATACAGTACGCTACAACACTACCACCACCATGCTTCACTGATGAGGTGGTATGCTTTGGATCATGAGCAGTTCCTTTTCTCCATACTCTTCTCTTCCCATCATTCTGGTACAAGTTGATCTTGATCTCATCTGTACATAGGATGTTGTTCCAGAACTGTGAAGGCTTTTTTAGATGTTGTTTGGCAAACTCTAATCTGGCCTTCCTGTTTTAGAGGCTCACCAATGGTTTACATCTTGTGGTGAACCCTCTGTATTCACTCTGGTGTGTCAAGTCTTCTCTTGATTTTTGACTTTGACACACATACACCTACCTCCTGGAGAGTGTTCTTGATCTGGCCAACTGTTGTGAAAGGTGTTTTCTTCACCAGGGAAAGAATTCTTGGGTCATCCACCACAGTTGTTTTCCGTGGTCTTCCGGGTCTTTTGGTGTTGCTGAGCTCACCGGTGCATTCTTTCTTTTTAAGGATGTTCCAAACAATTGATTTGGACACACCTAATGATTTTGCTATCTCTCTGATGGGTTTGTTTTGTTTTTTCAGCCTAATGATGGCTTGCTTCACTGATAGTGACAGTTCTTTGGATCTCATGTTGACAGCAACAGATTCACACACAGATTCAACAAATGCAAATAGCACACTTGAAATGGACTCTGGACCTTTTATCTGCTCCTTGTAAATGGGGTAATGAGGGAATAACACACACCTGTCCATGGAATAGCTGAACAGCGAATTGTCCCATTACTTTTGGTCCCTTAAAAAGTGGGAGGCACAAAATCCATTGTGGTGGTGAATAGAGCCAAAAAGATTACAATTTGTAGATGTCCCAATATTTATTAACCTGACTGTATATATATATATATATATATATATATATATATATATATATATATATATACATAAATAAAACTACTGTATATACATGTAGCAGTCGAAGGAGCTGGTGATTTAAATCGGGTTGTTATCGTCACCCCTTTACCCGTAGTTTCACCAATACCAGAACTTAGTCCATGTTGAGCATTGTATCTGACAATGTAGGCACCAGTCACTTTAGTACTTTTCCAATGCTTTAATGAGAAATAACTTGAAGAAGTAGCAGGAAAGAGGTAGAAGAGGAGTTGCAGGAAAGTTCAAATACCTTTTCTTTAAGTCACTCAGGAATTGAAATCTCGGGGATGAATATACCTTCAGTCCAAGATTAAATCTTTGCCCACCCAGATAGGTCTCTCTCACTGACCTAGCAGCCGGAGCGCAGCACGAACAAAAAGAAAGTCTTTGCCACAGACTTGAGAAGAGCAATATAACTTTACGATCCTCTGCCACAGGACGTAGTAGTTTTAGATGAACAGCGACACAGTACCAGAACCTTTAAGCCGACCCGGCAGTACTGTGCGGTAGATTAGATTAGGATGCATCCTCCAATTGAGTCACCAGGCCCCTCTTGAGACACCAGCCTTCCGCACGGTCCTCTCCAAGATGGGTCCTCCCCTGGGTTGTCTCAATTGTTTGGCTTCTTCCCGCAGGACAGACAGCACAGGACCATCTCTGTAGTAGCAGGCTCCAGACAGGCTTCTGGGCCTACTTGCATGGCTGCAGCAACGCAGCCCTCCGGCCTGGAGGGCCATGAGGTAGAACTGACTCCTAGCACATGGCACCTGTCCCATAAATACTCTCTCCCAGAATGCATAGCAGTGGACCACCTCTGCCGAGTTACCTCTGGGAAAGAAGAGCACTCAATAGACTTCAGCTTGTTGCTTTTCAACACTGACCTATGGTGACAATGACACCTACAGGCGACAGTGTGAAACTGCACGCAACACAGCCAATGCTGGAACAGAGGCTAATTTAGCCGTAGATTAAATCTGAACTATGTACAAAACAGATGACCCACTAAATTTACATATAAGCGCTTGATCAAAAAATCTGTCAGCGCTACATACAGTATATATATAGATATTTATATATCTATATATATACAGTGCTCAGCATAAATGAGTACACCCCAACAGACTTGTCAGAAAGTCTTTACCTTTCTTTCAGAATGAATCAACATTTTCTGTGGGACACTATACTACAAAATGCTCCCACAAATGTGGACCATTGATTGCAACCAAGATTTGTTAATTTGCACACACAAACAAGTATTTTTCCTAACAAATTAATTCAAGACCATGTTGCAAAGATGAATACACCAAATGAAAATCTTAGGAGCAAAGCTAATATTTAGACAACACAATCCTAATTAATTAATCCTTAATTAAGAATTTAACTACAGGTTTGTCTAATTATTCATTAAACCGGTGTCCAGCAGACAGTTGATTATAAAAGGGCGTTACTTACCCACTTCAGCCCCAGAAGGTTTTACCCCCTTAATGACCAGGCCATTTTTTGCGATACAGCACTGCATCATTTTAACTGACAATTGCACAGTTGTACGACCCTGTGCCCAAACAAAATTGATGTCCTTTTTTTCCCACAAAAAGAGCTTTCTTTAGGTGGTATTTGATCACGTCTGTGTTTTTTTTTTTTGCGCTGTAAACAAAAAAAGATTGTCAATTTTGAAAAAAAGATCATTTTTTTACTTTCTGCAATAATACATATCCAAAAAAATATATAGAAAAACAAATTTATTCATCAGTTTAGGTCAATATATATTCTTCTACGTATTTTTGGTCAAAAAAATTGCAATAAGTGTATATTGATTGGTTTGCGCAAATGTTGTCACATCTACAACTATGAGAAAGATTTATGGACTTTTGTTTTTTTTTGATGTTTTTACTAGTAATGGCAGCGATCTGTGATTTTTAGCGGGACTGCGACATTGCGGCGGACAAACCTGACCTTAAGTGACATTTTTTGGGGACCAGTGACATTATTACATTGATCAGTGCTAAACAAATGCACTGATCAATGTATAAATTACACTGGCAGGGAAGGGGTTAAAACTAGGGGGCGATCAAGAGAATAACTGTGTTCCCTGGGTGTGTTCTAACTGTGTGGGGGCTGGGCTTACTGGAACACCACAGAGATCGCTGTTCCTGATCACTGGGAACAGCAGATCTCCATGATGTCTCCTGTCAGAATGGGGATCCGCCTTATTTACAGATTTGCCTCTGTGTACCGTGATCGCAGGGCGCCGGCAGACATCGAGTCCATGGGACCCGCGCCGTGCAGAGTGTCACATGCATGGACTGCCGTACGGGTACGTCGGTTTGCGCAATCGAGCCAACCTACTGCCGTATATATACAGCGGCTGCTCGGCAAGTGGTTAACAAAGAAAACCCCTTCCTATTTCATGCTGTCAGCAATGGCACCACAAGGAAGAGAAAAGTCACAAAATAATTTCTTTACACAAGAAAGGTGAAGGCTACAAGAAAATCAGCTTTACTTATCAGTCAGAATACTGTAGCAAAAGTGATAAAAAAATTTAACAAAGATGGAACTGCTGCCATCTCCCAGAGATGTCCAGGCCGTCCACGGAAGTTAACACCTCGACAGGAGCATCTTCTGATGAGAAGGGTTGAAGAAAATCGCCATGCAAGTTCACTGCAGTTAGCTAAAGAAGTAGAAAGCCAAACTGGGGAGATTGTTTCCCATGACACAATACGACGTACACTGCAGAGGAATGGCATGCATGGGTGTCATCCACGAGAGAAGCCTCTCCTAAAGCCCCTGCACAAAAGAGCCCACCTAGAATTTGCCAGGGCCATGCTGAAAAAGATGAAGACTACTGGGACTCTGTACTCTGGAGTGATGGGACCAAGATTAATGTTTTTGGAACTGATGGCTTCAAAACTGTATAGCATCGCAAAGGTGAGGAGTGCAAAGAAAAATGCATGATGCCTACAGTGAAACATGATGGTGGCAGTGTCCTTCTGTGGGGCTGCATGAATGCTTCTGGTGTTGGGGGGCTGCCTTTCATTGATGGTATCATAAATTCACAGATGTACTGCTCTATATTAAAAGAGAAGATGCTACCATCACTCTGTGCCCTTGGTCATCGTGCACTTTTCCAACATGACAATGGTCCAAAACACACATCTAAGGCCACTGTTGCATTTCTGAAGACGAACAGGGTGAAAGTGATTCAGTGGCCAAGTATGTCTCCTAATCTGAACCCAATCAGGGAACACCTATGGGGAATTCTGAAGAGACAAATTGAGCATCACTCTCCATCCAGCATCCAGGCTCTAAAAGAGGTCATTCTTGAAGAATGAAAAAAGATAGAGGTTGCAATATGTCACCAACTTGTTCATTCCATGCCTAGAGAACTTGGTGTTGTCCTTACAAATCACGAAGGTCATACAAAATACTAGATGATGTAGTTTTTGTTGTGGGGTGTATTCATTTTTGCATCAACTAATTTGAGTAAAACGGAAGATTTTGTAATCTAAGTTCTAATATTAAACTTACTTTCATGTAATGAGCTAAACTAATCATTGAGATTTTGATTAAAACCTTACTTTTCATTGCTCATTTATGCTGAGCTCTGTATATACAGTAGCTCACAAAAGTGAGTACACCCCTCACATTTTTGTAAATATTTTATTATATCTTTTTATGTGACAACACTGAAGAAATGACACTTTGCTACAATGTAAAGTAGTGAGTGTACAGTGTAAATTTGCTGTCCCCTCAAAATAACTAAACACACAGTCATTAATGTCTAAACCGCTGGCAACAAAAGTGTTACACCCCTAAGGGAAAATGTCCAAATTGGCCCCAATTAGCCATTTTCCCTCCCCAGTGTAATGTGACTCGTTAGTGTTACAAGGTCTCAGGTGTGAATGGGGAGCAGGTGTGTTAAATTTGGCGTTATCCCTCTCACTCTCTCATACTGGTCACTGGAAGTTCAACATGGCACCTCATGGCAAAGAACTCTCTGAGGATCTGTAAAAAAGAATTGTTGCTCTACATAAAGATAAGAAGATTGCCAAGACCCTGAAACTTAGCTGCAGCATGGTGGCCAAGACCATACAGCGGTTTAACAGGACAGGTTCCTCTTAGAACAGGCTTCTCCATGGTCGACCAAGGAAGTTGAGTGCACGTGCTTAGCGTCATATCCAGAGGTTGTCTTTGGGAAATAGATGTATGAGTGCTACCAGCATTTCTGAAGAGGTTGAAGTGGTGGGGGGGGGGGGGTCAGCCTGTCAGTGCTCAGACCATACGCTGCACACTGCATCAAAGATCACATGAAAAGATATAATAAAATATTTACAGTGTACTCACTGTTGTGAAATACTGTATATATCAACGAATATAGTTTTGTGTGTTTATCAACAAATCATTAAGGTCTCCTTTACATTGACGCATTACAGCAATATGCTCAGTTACAATACATGGCAACGAATGTTACATACGTTGACGCATTGTGGTGCTGTTCATTACAAAAAGCACGCTAGTGTGCTAAGACGATGTTGCGGTACTTTGTAGCATAGAATTTGCAAAATGTCTGATATTTGAGACATTTTGTCCATTGAAAGCCTATTGATTTCAATGGGATGCGTTAAAGCAACACACATTAGCATTTGCTATAACACGTGTTAATGCATATGTATTAACCATATTGCACAAATGTAAATTAGCCCTTTATGTATTTTAAATCCAACTAGTGTAAATATTTGCATTTCACTTGATTACAGGCTATTGTAATCCCAAGTATAACAATAGAGCAATAGAATGGACTTTTTTGAGTTAGGATTACATACTTGAATTGAGTGTTTTTTTTTTGTTTACCAGAGTTTAGTGTCACTTCAAGTCAGAAAGTCCATTTCATTTACCTATAAGTGTAAACTGGGTAGACATATTTTTCTAACTCCATTGCGCTGCGCAGCTTGCTTGCAATCGATTGTGCAGATTGAAAATCTATTGCTAGCTGCTGCAATAAATGACTCCCTGTGGTGGGTGTAAGCTATTCCATAGCGTGTGATAACAATTAGTGGCACACAGAGCACAGTGCATGATCGTGTATCTCACACCTTATGAACCATTTTGTTCTATTGATCTCTGTTCTTCCTATCTGTTCTCGTAGCATGTGCTCATCAAGTTTGAACTTTGGTGGATTGATGGCTTCACAACAAGAAGCGGTTTTATGTGCTGCCATTTTTCTTAAACAGCAAAGCGGCCCCCACCCCCCAAAACCCCCCACCACCACCCTCAGTTTTTTTTTTTTTTTTTTAGAATGAATACAATTATGCCTTATAGGGCGTTCACACGGTCTGACTTTGTTCGGACATTCCGACAACAAAATCCTAGGATTTTTTCCGACGGATGTTGGCTCAAACTTGTTTTGCCTACACACGGTCGCACAAAGTTGTCGGAATTTCCGATCGACAACCACGCGGTCACATACACCACGTACGACGAGACTAGAAAAGGCCGGTTCAGAACCAAGCGCGGCACCCTTTGGGCTCCTTTTGCTAATCTCGTGTTAGTAAAAGTTTGGTGAGAGACGATTCGCGCTTTTTCAGACTCGTGGCTTTCAGACCGTTTTCTGCCGTTCAGTTTCTGCATGTGGGTTTGTATCTGCTCTTCAGTGCGTGCAGCAAGTTCCGCGTGACTTTAAGTAGTCAATGTATTCTTGTTAGTTCTGTTTTTCAGTTCGCTCTTCACAGGCCTTGCTGTTCTTCAGTGCGTTCTGTTACTTCGTTCTGAGCAGCCGACCGTTTTCTAGCCATGTTTCGTATGCGTACTCCTCGTAGAGTTCGTGCTGTGCGGGGGCTTGGTGTTGGGGTCCTGACCTTGACACAAGTCCAGTCCATGAACAGGGTGGGGAGGAGTTCATGGACCAAGAATTGGTTGCTTCAGCGTGACCAGTTCTGTCATATGCCTTTGCTCCGTGAGATCCGTGAGAATAATCCTGATGATTTCAGGAACTTTCTCAGGATGACGGACCCCGTATTTCACCGTTTGTTGGCTTCGCTGACCCCCTATATCAGCAGGCAGGATACCTGCATGAGGCAAGCCATCACTGCGGAGCAGAGGTTGGTCGCTACCTTGCGGTATTTGGCCACAGGGAGAAGCCTGCAGGACTTAAAGTTCTCGACAGGCATCTCCCCCCAGGCTCTGGGGATCATTATCCCAGAGACCTGTTCTGCCATCATAGAGGTCCTGCAGAAGGAGTATATGAAGGTAAGATTTTTATCCTTTAATATCACATTTTATTGTATTGAATGTTTGATAATATATTGTATTTCTTTCCTCATTCCCTAATTCCCATGATTGTAATATGCTGTGAATGTCCCCTTTGTTCTCATGCATGCTGGATTTTTATGTAATTATTATTTTAGGTCCTTCATACATATTTGCCCTTCAATAACCTCCCCAGCATGGTGTCTCCTGGCCTATATTCACCTCATGTAGTCACTTAACAATGTATTTTATCAGCTCCATAGTAGTGCTTTACCCCCAAACACCCCCTAAAATGTTTGGTAATGTTATTTTTGATTTAAATTCAGGCAGAGTGCCAGAGGCTTTTTTTTGTGGTGTCCCCAAATGTTTAGTAACCCTCCCTCCCCCAACTGCTAAGTCAGCTGATCACAATTCTCTATCCTCAATCATCTATCTGCTGACTTTGCCAATCCCATACACACTATACCCATCTCTTTAGTGCTCAGATTTATGGATGAATCCCCCAAAGCATGTAGTGCAAGGGCCTGCCTGTATACTTTCCAATGGTACTGTTTAAAGTTTTTGTATCCTATTATTATCTTGATAGGTAATGTCAGAATGTTCAAATGTCCTCAAATGTGTACAATGTGTATTTATATCTTTGTATTCAGACACTTCTTACCTGTCCAGTGGTCTGCCAATAGTGTAACTAAGGAGGGGCTGTTCCAAGTAATACCCATTATTTAGGCATTCATCTCTCAATGAAGTGAAGAGGGTTACCTGTCCAAGAGTCCCCCCCCCTATAATGTTAGAAATGGCCCATGAGAGGGGGGGAGGGGGAATATGATAGGTGTACCTTATACTTTGGCCTTGTTAAATTCCCCTTAATAAATGCTATCTGGAGGTTGCCCCATAATGTTTGTGCCTAATCTGCTTGCCATGTTTCTGTGAAAAAATAGTAATGTTTATTGTTTTTTCCTCAACAGTTTCCTTCAACGCCACAGGAATGGCAGACTGTGGCCTCCCACTTTGCCCAGCGGTGGGACTTTCCTAACTGCGGAGGGGCAATTGATGGGAAACACGTCCACATCGTCCCACCACCCAACTCGGGGTCGTACTATTATAATTACAAGGGGTTTAATAGTATAGTGATGTTGGCGGTGGTGTCGGCTAATTACGAGTTCCTGTATGTGGACGTGGGGAAGAATGGCCGGATGTCCGATGGTGGAGTCATCGCCCAGACGGAGTTCTACAGGTGTCTCCAGAATGGCAGCTTGGACTTGCCACCTCCAGAGGACAATGTTGAAGGTCTCCCATTTGTGTTCGTTGTTGATGAAGCATTTGCGCTGGGGGACCACCTGATGCGGCCATTCCCGATGAGGACCCTCACCCCAGAACAGAGGGTTTTTAATTACCGGCTGGCCAGAGCCCGAAGAGTGGTGGAGAACACATTTGGAATCCTGGCCAGCCGGTTCCGATTATTTCTGACACCTATCCATATGGCGGAGTATAAACTGAACCATATAATACTTGCCTGCTGTGTTCTCCATAATTTTTTAAGAAAACATTCAGCCAACTATGCTGGCTCAGTTGGGCCTGAGGCCGGAATCCAAAATCCATCAACACTGACGGCGCTTGAAAGTGGCCGTCCTGGCTTGCCCTCCCTGAGTGCCCGTGATGTCCGGTTACGATACCTGGAGTTCTTTGCGGGTAGGGGGGCTATCAATATGCCAGACAATCTGTGAAACCTTTTTCAAATATAAAACAACCAAAAGAAATTCTTTGTGGACATTTACTGCTTGTGTTTGTTTTAGCTGACCCTGACAGAAATGTGTTGAGTGCAGAAAATGTCGTGATTGTGTAACCTTATACAAAGCACTGTTGGCTGGTACTTCCTAAATGCAAAAACACATTTCACTACAAGTGCACTTGCAACTGCACTGAACCTGCACTTGTAGTGCAAAGTGTATTTGCCTTTAGGAAATAACCCCCATTTTTGCAGAAAACAGCAATTACATCACCCCAAAAGTGTTGTATTGTAGTGTTGAGACAATAATCCACACATTCTTGAGTAAGCCACTTTTTTATACCTGCACAATCACATGTGCATTTACCAAAGGTTTTTAAAACAAACCAACATGTTTGTTGTATAACAATTTTTGCAGTAGCATTATCAAAAATCGAAATATCCATTTCAGATAAAACAGGCCTGTGTAAAACCAACAAGAAAGCCAAAAAACTTGAACTTACAAAGTTCACATTAGGTAAAACCTGAAGGCTATATCAGACATCAGTATTTAGGAACTGGGTTTGATATAGCGTTCAGATGTGGGGAAATCACCCCTGGAAAAGCCAAATTTGGAAGATGCACACCAATTTACGAATGTCAACATGTGCTATCTGCCATCAGGGGGGATCAAGGGACGTGTTTTGGGGGAGCAAGCCCTTCCTCAACGCTACTTTATTATTGAGGAAGGGGTTGCACCCCCAAAACGCGTCCATTGATCTCCCGTGATGGCAGATAGCACATGTTGGCACACTGTGCACATCCTCCAAATTTGGCTTTTCAAAACATAGAAAAAAAATTTCAAAGATTGGACCACAATAAAACAAGTGATTTTGTGGGGTTTAAATTCGCCCCAAAACATCAATGATGTTATTATTTTTTTTAATAACATCACTGATTTGTTGCTGTATGTTGTGCAATTCGAGATTACACCCCATGATCTCCCCGATCAGGATCTGGGCACTTTCAGAAGTAAAGCGTTCTCTATCCCTCACATCACGATCACCTAAAAAGAGATAAAGAACAAAAAAAAAGGTCTCAAAAATCTGCCACCATCCATCTCTTTTACCTGAGCCTGTGGTCGCAGACACTCACCTGTTGTGGTGCCAATCTCCACCACATCTTCTTCTTCCTCCTGCTCTTCTTCTTGGGTTGGTGTTAGTTCCCCTTCTTCCATAGGTGGGGGGTCTGTGGTCTCCTCGGATGAGGGGTGTCCTCCGAGTCTTTTCTCCCCTATGTAAAACAAAAATGGTATACTTAGCACACAGATATTTGATGGCAGAACTAGAAATAGGAAACATTGTTTGGAAGTGGGGTACAATTGCCAATTTTAGCCGAGTTCCAAGATGTAATTTTATTATTGCCCTTTGTCAAGCTGCAATACTTTGCCTGTTTAGTACAAGCTTCACAGATGGAGACCCCCCTATAGTATACACTGGAGCACCTGTGTGGCCCCCTAATAAAAATGGTGTTCTTGTGTCCCACACTAGTGCTCCAGTGTCCAGATGTGAAAACAGCTGCTCAGTGTCCTCTCCTTACACACAATCTAGTTGGCATTTCATTCTAGTAACAAACCCATCTACACAAACAAATATTTGGCATCCAAGTAGGCCCCAAAAAATGTGTGAAAATGCATATGGCCTAAACAATGGTGTTCTAGAGGCCGAAAGAAAAATGTTTGATACGAACGAATAATGGGCCCATGAACATTAAAGTTGCCCTTTTAAACGTTACAATTAATAAAACCATATAGTTCGTGGAGCAGCACGAACGGAATAAAGACAGAAAGAATATGAACACAGCACAACTACTTACTTTTTTGCAGCACTCTCCGGATCTTTCGGTACTGCTCTGGCTCTCTCAACTTCAGGTCCGACCACCGCTTCTTGAGCTGATCTTTAGATCTTCGTACCCCGAAATTCCTGTGAAGGCTTTTGATCACTTTAGCAATGATTTTTGCCTTTCGGATGTTGGGGTGGGGGTAAGGCCCATATTTCCCGTCATAGTCGGCCTTCTTCGTGATGTCGACCATCTCCAACATCTCCCCAAAGGACATATTTGTGGCCTTAAAACGTCTCCTTCTGGATCGGGACGTGCCTGGATCCGGGCTTTCCTCCTCCTCCTCCTCGTTGCTATAATTAGCACGCACCTGCTCTAAATCCGCCATCATGCTCTTCACCCACTGCGCCGAACAAAAAGGGGCGGGGAATAGAATAGAAAGAACGTCAGGGGCGGGCAGAGTTACACGCATGCGCAGTGTGTATAAAGCGTAACACGCGTGCGTATTACGTACGATCTGTGAGCGGAGGAAGGAGCATTGGACGCGCCGATCGTAAGAACGAAGGTAAGAGACAAACTTGTGCCTATACTGCTTCTAGATTGAGGCCTATATTGTAACAAGATTAGGAGAGTTTTGTCTGACATTAGGCTTTGTCTTGTGTTGTGTCTTGCAGTGAACATGGATATCTTAATGAAAGACAATGACTTCATGTCAGTATTCATAGAGATGCTAAGGGAGCTGCCCTGTCTGTGGGAGATTACCCACCCCCATTTCAAGAACCAAGCAAAGAGGAAGGCAGCACTGGTGCAATTGTTGGTAATTGTGAAGCAGGTGATCCCCACGGCAGACATCACCTATTTAAAGATCTTCATTGGTGGCCTGAGGAGCACATATCTGAGGGAGCGCAAGAAAGTCCTGGATTCGCAGAGATCCAGAGCAGCAGATGACATCTATGTCCCCAGGATGTTGTCCTACGACAGTCTGCATTTTCTGGCAGGCCAGACTGAACCCAGGCCATCCCTCTCAAGTCTTCCTTCCACGCTTCCTTCCCCCCCGGCTGAGGCTTCTGACGCCCAACCTGGGCCTTCCAGGCCGCATGTGGAGGAGCCCAGATTGAGCCAGGTATAGCATTCTTCTAAATATTTCTGCTTGTCCAATCAATGATGTTAACTAGACGTTAGTTGGGAGTACTAATTTATGATTGGGATTGATGATGCAAAAACTAAAACCATGTCCCTTTTTCATACACAGGGAAGTCTCAGCCAGGAGGTGGCCGGGCCGAGCCGGCTGGCTGATCTGCAGGTCCCTCCACCCCCCCTGAAAACAGAAAGTGGCAGTAGGAGGAGTGCCCTAGAGGAGGCTGCTATAGCATTCTTTTGGAGGGCTACAGAGGTCCTGGGAGCACCCCACACCATGGAGGAGAACATTGCTGCCTTCATAGCATATAAAATGCAGAGGATGGAGGAGGGCCAAAAAGTCATGTGTGAGGCCCTCATATTGGAGGCTCTTGAGAAAGGTATGAGTGGGCAAATTACACCTGAGACACACCTTTGCGTTGGTCCTCCTCCTCCTCCCTCTCCTCCAGGTCCTCCCAGTCCTCCTCCAGGTCCCCCCAGTCCTCCTCCAGGTCCTCCCAGTCCTCCTCCTCCTCCAGGTCCTACTCCTCCTCCTGCCACATCTCCAACTGCACAGCCACAGCCGGGAAGGAAGCGTGGAAGGAAGACCAGACAGTGATTGGCCTGGGTTCAGTCTGGTCGGCCAAAAAATGCAGCCTCTTGTGGTACCACAGCCTGGGGACACAGATGTCATCTGCTGCTATCCGGATCTCTGCGAATTCTGGACCAGACTTATATATGGACTCCTCAGGCCACCAATTTTGATGTTGAAGAATTGTTGTCTGCCGTGGGGGTCCCAGGCTTCACTAATTTCTCCTGTTGATCCAGTGTTGCCTTCCTCTTTGTTTGGTTCTGATACCTTAATAAAGGATTTTTTTTTTGAATTATACTCTCCTATGTGTTTTACTTCAAAAATGACAGTTTGTTTGTGAGGATTCAGGTACATTTCAAATATACAATGTGAAATGAACAAGGGACACCAACAACAAACAATCTCCTTAAGATTAAATAATAAAAGATATCAATGGTGTTGGGGTAACTTGACACACAAAACACACACAAAAATATTCTGGAGTAAAAATAAAAATAACATTGAACAAAGATCAGCCTTGGAAAAAATACAAACATTAAAGAAAATAAAAGGCTGAAAATCCAAAAAAAAATAAAAATATATATATAAAACTGTCAGATGTGACAACTAATAACAATATATTCAGGGAATCCCACTAAAAAAACACAAATAAAACTTTGTGAGAAGTGTGTGTGAATATGAGCAGCAAAATTACTTTATTCTTGTCACATTATAAAGAAGAAGAGAGTGCGCTGTATTAAACCATTTTTAACATTGCAGCATGACGAAAGTGCTGTATCCATTGCGAACGCTAAGTTTACCAGAACGAGCTGTCCCGTGTCGGAATTTCTTCTGAGCATGCGTGGCACTTTGTGCGTCGGAACAGGCCACACACGGTCGGAATTGACGCGATCGGATTTTGTTGTCGGAAAATTTTATCTCCTGCTCTCCAACTTTGTGTGTCGGAAAATCCGATGGAAAATGTCCGATGGCGCCCACACACAGTCGGAATTTCCAACAACACGCTCCGATCGGACATTTTCCATCGGAAAATCCGACCGTGTGTACGGGGCATTACACTTCAGATCATCACAGCCTGTCACACTATAGCCAGAAATCTAAAGAACATTAAAGCAGAACTCCAGCCAAAACAAAACAAAAAAATATACAAATGAATAGCCCATTAAAAGATAAAATAACAAATCTAGCTTTTACAGCATTATTCACCTTCAGTTTAGTGATTTCCCCCACAGTACTTTTTATGCTGCTAGATATCCTTAGTCTAATGCCGCGTACACACGAGCGGACTTTACGGCAGACTTTGCCCGGTGGACTTTTTTCAACAGACTTTACGACGGATTTTCTTAATGAACGGACTTGCCTACAAACAATCCACCAAAGTTCGTTGAATTCGTACGTGATGACGTACGACCAGACTAAAACAAGGAAGTTCATAGCCAGTAGCCAATAGCTGCCCTAACGTGGCTTTTGTCCGTCGAACTAGCATACAGACGAGCAGACTTTTCGACCGGACTCGATTTCGACGGATTGATTTAAAACATGTTTCAAATCTAAGTCCGTCCAACTTTTGAGAAAACAAAGTCCGCTGGAGCCCACACACGATCGAATTGTCTGCCGAAATCCAGTCCGCCGGGCAAAGTCTGCCGTAAAGTCCGCTCGTGTGTACGCGGCATCAGGGTCATCATTGAACTTACTTTGTCTGAGCCCAGGTTGCCGTGGACCCCCCCCCCCCAGCCTGTAAAACAAAAATAAAGCTATATTCACCTTCAATCCAGAGATTTCCCATACAGTACTCCTTTTCCACCACTAGATGCCCTTAGTCTGGTGACCAGCACCGCTCCTCCTTATTCCTTGGGATCGGGGCCCCACCAGTGCAGAGCTTGCTCAGGAATGGCGTCAGGCATGTTTGAGTGCATGTGCACACAAAGTGAAGCACTATTATCACTAGATTGGGACTATTATTTAAAGCAACTACAGTATTGCCATATTATGTTATCTGTTTATTTACTAATGTGTAGCACCTAGCGCGGTGTATTCATTTATTTTTTATTGGTATTTGCATAGCAAATTTTTCACTGCAGCTGCTAATTGTATAGATCTAATTTTGTCATATCTTTGGCCCTTTGGTTTTATATATATGTATGTATATATATATATATATATATATATATATATATATATATATATATATATATATATATATATATATACCGTATATATATGTAAACATATATATATGTATATATATGTCTCTGGAAGAGTTTAACAAATGTAAGGAGATGGCCGATGAAAGTATTAACAAATATCGTTGTGAATTGGAGACCAGAAAACGTAATAAATTTGATCGGGATATCGAGGATTATGAGAGGAATCAGGTATACAGATGGCCTCGTCCATACAACCGACGAGGTCGCAGCGACTATGGAAGCCATAGGAGAGAGATATCTGACAACTCTTCAGCCAATACAGATACCGATTCCTCATCCAATTTTTTACAAGCAGACCGCAGAGAACGGTCCACTACTCGGATGCAAACCAGGTCCCGCTACAACAGAGAAGGAAGCCACGACAGATATCGCAATACACGAGGCAACCGTGGCCGACCAAGGGAGACCTAGTTCATAACATCTCCAGGCGGGTCCTATCATCGGATGAGGTAGGACTTTTTAACCGTGGTTTATCTTACTGTCCTAAAAGTCACCTGGATCCATTTCAGTTAGATCAAGATCTGTATCGCAATATTAGATGGAAGGTCCATTTTCTTCACAAACCATTTGTTCATAATGACATACCTGAAGGGAGACTAAGTAGTAAAAGTCTAGGACTGGTAATGAAATCTAAATCCGTCCCCCCTACTACTTATGTACCTGTTGAGATGTTTGTACAGGAGGTTACCCGAGATGTGAAACGTCTGTTACAACAAGTGGACTTTAAAGATCATGTACCTAACAATCTGTCCCCCCATGAAAGAGTGACATTGCGGGAATTAACCAAACGGAATGATATCATTTGTAAACCTGCTGATAAAGGGGGTTCGGTAGTCATTATGGACCCTCAGGCTTATGAGAATGAGATCAGGCGACAATTGGATGATGATACAGTATACAAACCTCTACAATCAGATCCCACATGGAGTATCAGAAAGATCTTGGAGAGTATTGTAAAACCGGCATTAAAAGAAGGACTAATCTCACATGATTTATGCGAATTTTTGTTACCAACACATACCCGTATTCCGGTCCTGTATATACTCCCCAAGATCCATAAGGACAAACATTCCCCACCGGGACGCCCGATTGTATCAGGGAGGGATTCGATCTTTGTACCCACGGCCAAACTATTGGATAAAGTACTATCACCCTTGGTAAAGGCCACCCCATCCTACATCAAGGACTCCGGTGACTTTTTAACCAAAATTAGGGACCTACCACAAATTCAAAATGAATATATCCTGGTCACTTGGGATGTAACAAGTTTATACACATCGATTCCTCATGTGGCTGGCATTGAGGCAGCGCTAAGCCTAATTAGGAATTGTCAGGAGTATTCGGAAGCTCAGATTATTTTTTTTGAGAAACTGTTTAAATTGATTTTGTACAATAACTATTTTCTCTTTAAGGATCGGTATTATGTGCAACTGACGGGGGTAGCCATGGGTTCTAATGTTGCCCCGCCATATGCCTGTTCATTTATGCATGATTTTGAGCAAAAACATATCTTTGTGAATGACCTTTTTCGGGAACATTGCGCCACCTGGTGGCGCTATATAGATGACATTTTTGTCATATGGCGGGGCAACATTGAATCACTCAAAATGTTTGATGAGATGATTAATAATATTTCACCAAATATTCAGTTCAAAATTCATATTGGTGGAGATTCGGTCCCCTTTCTAGATATACAGGCATACATAAAACAGGGACGGATTGAAACTGACATATACACGAAACCCACAGATAGGAATCAGTTATTGAGATATGACAGCTATCATCCCCCTCATGTCTTTAGTTCTATCATTAGAAGCCAGCTTCTCAGAGTGACGCGAATAGTGAGTGATACTACAGTTAAAGATGAAAGATTAGATGAAATGTGCTGCAAGTTTAAGGAGCGGGGCTATCCAGAAGATGTAATCCGACACGAATTAAATAAAATTTTGAACCCTATTGAAATTCCCAATAGGAAGAGATACTCAGCTGATAAACCTAGAATTCCATTTGTCTTCCATTTTAACAGTTATAGCGATAGGATCTTTAATGTATTGAGAAAACATTGGACGATACTGAAACGATCCTATCCTCATATAGAGGAGTTTCAGTTAACTCCGATGAAGGCATACCAGCGCAACAAAACTTTGCGCGACCTCTTAGTGCGATCCGAATTTAAACCAGAAAGGCAGGATGAGAAAAAGATGACTTTTCTTGGCAGTAAAAGAAAAGGCTGTTACCCTTGTCTTAATTGCATTCAATGCAATTTAGTTATCAAAGGGAATAATTTTTCTCATCCTAGGACTAATAAGAAAATAATAATTAACGGCTTTTATACCTGTCAGTCATCATATGTGATTTACATTCTCACATACCCCTGCAATCTCCTCTACGTGGGGGAAACAACCCAATGAATTAAAGACCGTATCGCACAACACCGTAGTACAATTAGACATCCCCAATCAAGTTTACCTGTATCGCGTCAATTCTCAGAAATGGGCCACAAAGACACCGATCTACGTTTTATGGTTTTAGAAGAGATTCCCCATGACAAAAGAGGGGGTGATAGGATTTTGAAACTAAAAAGACGTGAAGTTTGGTGGATTAACAAATTACAGTCCCTACACCCTGATGGTATGAACAGGGACTATGATTTGTTTTTGTTTGTTTAGAAATTTACAGTGCGAGATTGATTAGAAGGTATGACTATTTTTGAATATGTTATATTTTCTTTAGATTGATCATAAAGGCTCCCGTTGGAAATACTAGATAGCAGAATATCAACTGGAATCCATGAAGAATTTTTGAGACATGAACAAGAATAGTAACATATATATATATATTCATGATAAATATTTGCAAAACACCGAGCTAATGAAATGAGATAATATAATTGGTTCATAAGTGATATGATGATGAGATTTGAGATGTAATATGATGAACCTGTCTTGTAAATTATCCCCTATTGGGGAATTTAGGATGGTTTTAGGGTAGTAGGTTTATTCAGTAGGGTTAAATATTGGAATGGTTTTAGGTGTTTTGTATAGGAGAATTAGTTAAGTGACACAGGTGTGTATCAGACTGGGTGTGGATAAAAGAACATAGTGTGGTTTGGCTTTTCACACACAGCCTGAAAAGCCTGACGAAGAGCGAGTTGTGCTCGGAACTGTACAGTGGCTTGCTTGTATTTTGAAATATTCAATGGATTAACTTTTCAGTAAAAGGACACTTTTTTGGCATCAAGCATCGTTCCATGTGTTTTTTCTATATATATATATATATTTTTTTTATTTTTTATTTTTTTTTGAGCCACTACTATTGTTCAGTGTGCACTAGAGCAGCCATGGATCTATTTAATCACACGGGGAGACGAACTTTTGATGTGGGAGTCAAAAAAGCTGATAATGTACAACATAATGAATTAGATCAATGGTTCAAACAACTTTAAACCTCCATGGATAAACAGATATGTACTTGGTGGGATATTGTTACAATGGAGCAGTACATTAGTGACAAAATAACATCTAGAAGCCTCAGGTGGGACTTAGGTCCCAACGATGGAATAACTAAACAACACTTGACTGAAGAGTGGATGGAGTTCTTCAGTCAATGTGAACAAAAACTGATGGGGATAATTATACATAGAAGAAAATGTAAACTCAATAACATAGAACAGAAAATCTCTGAACTAAAGGGGCTTATGTCCCCTTTTATGAATTCAGCAAAATACCAAGAGAAACAATTAAAATTACATGAGGCCGTACAAAAAAATAGAAAATGACATCAAAACAAAAAAATTAAAGAAGTACTCTAGAGACAAAAAAGTTTATGACACCAATAAAATCTATTAGTGGCAGGAGAATATGAATGGAGAAAATGTGAGTAACCCTGTATAAAATAGAAATATCCAGGTGATACAGGACAGTTTCTCCAGATCTCAGAATAATAATACCTACACTCCATCACGTCAGTTTAGGCCTCTCCCCATGGGAAGAGATGATTCCCCACAGTACTCTGCCCCGACTCAGAATAGATATGAACCTTTACAATATGCACAATACCACTCACCCAACTATCATAGAGGTCCACCAGTTCACTCTAGACCATGGAGGGGCAGAGAGAGAGAGAGGGGTAGAGGTAAAAACAATAAACAACAGTATACTAGAGATCCCCAGTGGGAGGGGGGAGGGAATGGAGAGAATGGAGAGAGCCCCACACCATACCCCAAGACCCCCAATACAATGCCCCAGCGGGAACCCCCATACCGAAACACCGCACGCGACAGAAACATGGGTGCAGAGGGGGAATATCAAACAAAAAAGAAAAAGAGAAAACTAGGAGAAGGTGTATTTAATCTTAGCAGAGTTGCACTTACAGACCAAGAGTTATACATGTTAAACCAAGGTCTGAAATATGCACCTACTAAGAACCTAGATAAATTTGAAGCACACATTGATTTTCAAGAATTTGGTAGAACATTGGGTATTAAAAAGCATTTTGCCACCAAAAATGGTACCACCGCCAAAGCACAACCATTTAAATATGCACATAGTGGACTTTGTAACAAATCTACGTTTAACCCTAAAACACCAGCTCATCAATTTATAGAAGTTTTTTTTTTAAAAATGGTTGAAGTAGACATTAGAGAAATTCCTATAAAAAGGTATTTTAAGGATAAACAAATATAGGAATTAGGAATATAGAAAAACAGAAAAACATTGTAATACATCCGGCAGACGGGGGGGGGGGGGGGTATTGTTGTTCTTAATAAAAAGGATTATGAGGCAGAGATGCAACATATCCTCAATGATGAAAGTACATACAAGAAAATCAACAAGAATCCCACTAAAGAGCTAAAACCAGCACTACAGGATTTCGTTAATGAAGCAGGAGATATTTTGAACAAAAGAGAACCAAGGTACTTGGTTCTGGATGTGCCAATTATGCTGGTACTTTACCAAGTACCAAAGGTACATAAAAATGCATAGCAACCACCAGGCAGACCAATTCTGAGTGGTATAAACTCATTATTCTCCAGGTCAGGGGAGTACATTGATGTGTACCTCCAACCATTAGTGAGTAAAAGTCCTAGCTATCTCAAGGACAGTAAGGATGTCATTAACTACTTACAAGCCCTAGTGGATGACAATAGTATACTGGTTACAATAGATGTAGAGTCGTTGTATACCAATATTCGACTATCCGATGCCATGAAAATGGTCAAATTAGGGAATATATAAGCACACCAACTTAAAATATAAACAGAAACAATTTATACTTCGGGGTTTGAAACTCGCTAAGAAAAATAATTTTTTCTGGTATGGTGGTCAGCACTATAATCAGATTAAGGGTGTCGTGATGGGGGGCAAAATATGCCCCCAGTTTTGCTAACATCTTCCTCAACAAGTGGGAGGGTGAGGCAATATATGGAGACATATGGCCAGATCTGCGGGTATACCGCAGTTATATAGACGATATAATGTTGGTTTGGCAGGGGACAGCCGCTACCTTAAATGAATTCATTGGACATATTAATAACAACTAAAACTGGTAAGTGCAAATATTTAAATAAACACTAAAATCCTAATCAAAATAATTAATATTATGACCAGGGGCGGATTAATGCACAGGCTGGTCTAGGCTGCAGCCTAGGGCCCCACGTGAGCAAGGGCCCCCGATTGGGCATGATATTTTTATTAATTTATATATATTTATGTATATGTAGAATAAAAACCATGCCTGCGTGTTATACGAATACGCCGATAAATGTTTTTTTACCAACAGGGGGCGGGGATCGGGCGGTCCGCCCCGGGTGCCACCCATTGGGGGGGGGGTGTCAGGCCAGCTGTACCACCTCTCCTGGCCCTGGGACAGCGCTGCCAGCATACTTTAGAGTTGAGAGAACATTACTGCCAGCCCTTTCTCGTGCACAGCTCCTCGTGTGTCACTCTCAATGTAAATGAAAATCTCTTAATACCTCAATTAAAGCCACTCTGTCTGGCCGCTCTCCTCCTCCGGCTCCACCTCCTTCCCGAGTGTAGCCTTTGATTGCAGGTCATGTGACCATCAATGAAACAGCAGAGGTGAGCAATCACATGACCAGGTCACGAAGAACGGCGTTAATTGAGGTATTTAGAAGCTTTGATTTACAATGAGTGACACAGGAGAAGCGGTGTATGAGAAAGGGCGGGGAGTGATGTTTTCTCAACTTTAGAGTATTCTTTCCCAGGAGACTGGGGGTCTCCTGGGAGTGCAGGGGGGCTTTATAATGAAAGAAGCCTGTGTGATATGCAGGCAAAGGGGTCTGTGTACTATGCAGATGTGAGATGTCTGTGTACTGTGCAGGGAAAGGGGGCTGTGTTATGTGCAGGGAAAGGGGGCCGTGTTATGTGCAGGGGGTCTGTGTACTGTGCAGGGAAAGGGGGCTGTGTTATGTGCAGGGGGTCTGTGTACTGTGCAGGGAAAGGGGGCTGTGTTATGTGCAGGGGGTCTGTGTACTGTACAGGGAAAGGGGGCCGTGTTATGTGCAGGGGGTCTGTGTACTGTGAGGGGAAAGGGGGCTGTGTTATGTGCAGGGGGTCTGTGTACTGTGCTGGGAAAGGGGGCTGTGTTATGTGCAGGGGGTCTGTGTACTGTGCAGGGAAAGGGGGCTGTGTTATGTGCAGGGGGTCTGTGTACTGTGCAGGGAAAGGGGGCTGTGTTATGTGCAGGGGGTCTGTGTACTGTGCAGAGGGTTGTGTACTGTGCAGGGAAAGGGGGCTGTGTACCGTGCAGGGGGCTGTGGGAAGATTTTTTTCCTGAAACTTCCCTCTTAATGTTAGGGTACGTGTTATATGCACTCTGAAAATGAAACAAAGGAGACACTCTAAGTGCAGTAAAAAAACGTAAAAAGGTACTCACAAAGGTACATAGTGAACAAGTATGTTGGCAAAAGCTGCCGGATATCCTGGGAGTGAGTCTAGTCTGCTTCCTGGATGGCAGTGGTGTCCGATGGACAGGCTGCGCCGATGGATGCTGGAACGCACGGTGGAAACCAGGAGGATGACGTCCCTTCCGGAAGCGGGCACGAATAGGCGATGCTTTTTTGGAGCTACGCTCCTTCCTCAGGCCTAACGTGGGCTGTCATTGGGCAGGGTTTATACAGCCAGTGAGTGACACTGATAGGTTGACAAAACGCTCCATGCATTGGATAATGCTGTGATCGTTCAGAGCTATTCGGGAAACCATGAAACCATCCATCATCATTATTTCTTCAAACCCCTTTTTTCATCTTGCACATTCTTTATCCTCTCCTTTTTTCAGCATTACACGCCATTCCTTGTTTCATGGGCCCACACAGCACTATCAAAAAGGTCTCCCCACCGATTTTTACATTGTTTTTATTCTACATATACATACAATTATATAAATCAATAAAAATATTACTTAGAGTGGCGCCTTTGTTTCATTTTCAGAGTGCTCAGAGGATTGCTTCTTTTTCTTCAACGAGGCTGCCTTCCACAAGTGCTATTATTCCATGAACGTTATGGACATTATTATAGCCCTCATGGACATTATTACAGCCTAATGACATTCATAATTTTATCCTTTTTCCTTTCTTAAAACTGTATTGTTGTTGTACATTAATTCCCCATTGGGAGCAATAGAGATAGGGGTGTACACTGTGTTGGGCTCAGCGCTCACTTTATCCCTATATGTTGCCAGGGTTCATAAGGTCAAATTGGTCTTCAAATGATACATCACTGCCTGGGTGCTACAGGTCAGCAAAGCGGCAAAATGTCCGATAAAAAATACGATTTTCTGGTAAAGCATGCTTAGGAGGGGGCCACACAAAAAGTAGCCTAGGGGCCTATGACCACCTTAATCCTCCACTGATTATGACTAGTCAACTAAATGATTGGAATTAACCCTAAATGTTGGTAAATTTATTTACCAACATCTAGGGTTAATTTCAGTCATGTAGTCGACTAGTCATAATATTAATTATATGTTGTTATATATATGTTGCTAGGCTCAATCACCTTTTTTGTTGTTATGCATTATATGAATATTTTATGAATTTGTGGCAAAGTCTTGTATAAAGTCCTCTGTATGGCTGAGCAGTGACCCATTAGTTGGGGTATTGCGAGCATGGGGACACGAGATGTGCGTATGTGCAATGGGACTGCTCTTGCCCGTAATTGGCGTGAGGGGTATAATAGGATGGGTTGCTGTGCCGTATAGCCAATCCCATGATTAAGTCTGTGTGACGAAACATGTTGGGGCGTGGCTATACGGCAACCATTGTGAACGTCTGACGCGGCATGCTACACTAGGTGGTGGAGATTTTAATCTGAAGAGCGGGTGAGGGTGAGACAGAGTCCGCACATCTCGGGTCCGCCCTGACAGCTATATACCACTTTGGGCATTTAATGGAAAGTTTGCAGTGATGTTTCTGCTTACTTTGAAGATATTGATGTGAGTGCAATGATTGAAGATTTTGTAGTGATATATTAAACTGGTTTTATGGTATCACACTATTGGAGCACTTGTTTTCATGTGGAGAGATCCTGGTTTTCTCACGGCTGGATATCAGAGTTCACTTTAACCATTTCTGTGTGGTTTAAAAGCGTTATAGCCAAGTGTGAGGCAATTTGAGTTGGTGAGTGCGTTTTCCAAAGGGAGCGGAATCACTTGCACATGGTGTGGTGGATGATTAAGAGGATACTACACTAAATTGTTGCTTTTGGATTATTTTATGGACTTTTTGTTCTAAAATTATACATATATATTTTTTCACTTGTCACAGGGTGATAATATAATATTCTACACATATATATATATACATTAAGTGCACATTAATGTTTGTTTATCACATTGATTTATATATATATATTTTTTTCACTTTAATTGTGATTTTAGCGCCACTATTTTTGTCACTGTCTATTTGAGATAGAGGTTAAAATACTATTCATATTAATAACAACGTATATGGAATTAAATTGACATACATGATCAACAAGCTGACTTTTTTTATTTTCAGGGATGGTGAAAAGCTTAGAACCAAAACCCACTTCAAAACCACTGACAGGAATGGTTCCATTCCCGTCGGAAGCTGTCACCATCCACAATGGAAGACTGCAATCCCTAAAGGCCAATTTATGCGTATACGCACAAATTGTTCAGCCTTTAAAGATTATGTAGATCAGACAAACGTTTTGATACAAAGATTTTTGGATAAAGGGTATCCCCATGCTAGGCTACTGGAAGTCAGAGATTCAGTGGGAAGAATGAATAGGGAAACCCTCCTGGAATCCAAACACAAAGAGATGGCAACCCGAGACATTACTTTCATTACGGGTTTCAATAAACAGTATAAACACCTGGAAAAAAGTATTAAAAAATACTGGCCAATTTTACAGAAAGATCCTACACTTAATCAAATCATACCGAGTAGACCCAAATTTATTTACCGCAGAGCCCCTGGGTTAAGAACTAAATTAGTAAAAAATATTCCTGACCCCCCAATTCATCAAGGATGACTATGTTTGATTTTGGTTTTTATAGATGCGGGAGGTGTGGTCCCTGTAAGAGTACCCATGTAGCACCTAGGAAACGGATAACTTTCAGGTCGCACCAAACACAGAAACAATATTCTATAAAAAACTTTATAACATAGTTACATAGTTAGTCAGGTTGACACAAGTCCATCTAGTTCAACCATTAAAAAAAGAAATTAATTAAATAAATAAATAAAATAAAAAACATCATACAATCCCATATACCCAATCCTATACCCACAGTTGATCCAGAGGAAGGCGAAAAAAACCTCAGAAAAGCAGGATCCAATTTGCTACATCAAGGGAAAAAATTCCTTCCTGATCCCAGAGAGGCAATCGGATTTTCCCTGGATCAACTTTACCTATAAATGTTAGTACCCAGTTATATTGTGTACATTTAGGAAAGAATCCAGGCCTTTCTACTAAGCTGGCCAGAATCACCTCTGGCAGGAGTCTATTACACATTTTCACAGCTCTTACTGTGAAGAAACCTTTCCGTATTTGGAGATGAAATCTCTTTTCCTCTAGACGTAAAGAATGCCCCCTTGTCCTCAGTGTTGACCGTAAAGTGAATAACTCAACACCAAGTTCACTATATGGACCCCTTATGTATTTATTCATGTTGATCATATCCCCCCTTAATCTCCTCTTCTCAAGAGTGAATAAATTCAGTTCCTCTAATCTTTTCTCATAGCTGAGCTCCTCCATGCCTCTTATCAGTTTGGTTGCCCTTCTCTACACTTTCTCCAGTTCCCCGATAACCTTTTTGAGAACTGGTGCCCAAAACTGAACTGCATATTTCAGATGAGGTCTTACTAATGATTTGTACAGGGGCAAAATGATATCTCTCTCTCTCTGGAGTCCATACCTCTCTTAATACAAGAAAGAACTTTGCTAACTTTGGAAACCACAGCTTGGCATTGCATGCTATTATTGAGCTTATGTTCTACCAAACCCCCCAGATCTTTCTCCACCATTGATTACCCCAATTGTACTCCCTCTAATATGTATGATGCATATTCTTAGCCCCCAAGTGCATAACATTTATCAACATTATACCTCATCTGCCACATAGTCGCCCAGTGCATTGAGGTTGGCTTGTAAATTGGAGACATCCTGTAAGGACGTTATTCCACTGCATAGCTTAGTGTCATATGCAAAGACAGAAATGTTACTTTTAATCCCAGACCCTACATAATTTATAAAGATATTAAAAAGTAAGGGTCCCAGCCAGTGGCGGCCTGTCCATAGGGGGTGCCTGGGCGCCACCCCCCCCCCCCCCCCCTCCAGGCAGTCTCAAAAAGAAAAAATGTCAAAATTTTTTTTTTTTTAAAGCTGGCCCTTTAAAAAAAAATACACAAAAAGGTCCTTAAGTGCACTGTGTTCGGACGCCGGATACAGTGCACTTATGGGAAGCGCCACGTCTATGCAATCACGAGATTGCATACGTGGCACTTCATTTGCAGGCATTTAGCCCGCCTTGTGGCGCTTTGTGAATCGCTGAGTAGCTTCCGCCCGGCCCTAGTATCTATTACTATGGCCGGGCGGTTTGATTTACATCTGAGTATGATGTCACTTCCTGTTTTTCTCCAATTGCGCCCAGGAGAGAGAAGCAGGAAGTATGAGAAGAATGGAAGAATGGAAAGCAAGGTAAGTAACTGGGGGAGGGGGGTTTGATGGTGACACAAGCTGCAATCTGGTGACACACGCTGCAATCTGGTGACACACGCTGCAATCTGGTGACACACTCTGCAATCTGGTGACACGCTGCAATCTGGTGACACACTCTGCAATCTGGTGACACACGCTGCAATCTGGTGACACATGCTGCAATCTGGTGACACACTCTGCAATCTGGTGACACATGCTGCAATCTGGTGACACACGCTGTAATTTGGTGACACACGCTGCAATTTGGTGACACATGCTGTAATTTGGTGACACGCTGCAATTTGGTGACACATGCTGCAATTTGGTGACACATGCTGCTGCAATTTGGTGACACACACTGCTGCAATTTGGTGACACAGGCTGCAATTTGGTGACACACGCTGCTGCAATTTGGTGACACATGCTGCAATTTGGTAACACATGCTGCTGCAATTTGGTGACACATGCTGCTGCAATTTGGTGGTGACACATGCTGCTGCTATTTGGTGGTGACACATGCTGCTGCAATTTGGTGGTGACACATGCTGCTGCAATTTGGTGGTGACACGTGCTGCTGCAATTTGGTGGTGACACATGCTGCTGCAATTTGGTGGTGACACATGCAGCTGCAATTGGTGGGACACAGGCTGCATTTTATGTGACACAGGCTGCATGTAAGGAGGGACTCCCCTGGGGGCACCTGATGTGAGGAGGGACTCCGCTGGGGAAACCCAAAGGCATCTGGTGGCAGGCGACGTGGCTAGTGACATGCTCAGGGCTCCAACTGATTCTGCATTATGGTGAGTTGAATGATTTCATTTTATATTACAATGTAATAATAGAAATAATGCACTTCAATCATACTGACACCATAACAACCATGGTGCCGGCATGATTGAAGTGCTAACACCAGGTGTTTGGAGTATCTTTATCTGCTGATTGTTAAACTTTCTAGAATACACATATTTCTATTGTTGTGTAGGATCTGGGCCTGTTGTCCCTTCATCCCTCTCTCCCTCTCCCTTCATCCCTCGTTCATCTCAGACACTAACCACACCACCTTAGAGCCACGCCCACTATTTCGCTGAAACCCTGGCCACATTTTCACCAAGTGGGAGGGGTCAAAAAAGAAAGGTGGGGCCTGACGCCCCCCCATCCTAAAGCTTCACCAGCCGCCACTGGTCCCTGCACTGAACCTTGGGGTACACCACTGATAACCTTAGACCATTCAGAGTAGGATTCAATAACCACTACTCTCTGCATTCTGTCTTTTAGCCAGTTTTCTATCCATTTACAAACTGATATTTCCAAGCCTGTAGACTTTACTTTACACATGAGCATTGTGTGGGGAACTGTGTCAAACGCTTTTGCAAAATCCAAGTACACCATGAGCTGTCAGTGGCTGCTTCGCTATGGAGGGGGTGCAGAGGAGGCAGCCGACAATGGAAGCCCCATAGTGACTTAATGGGTGACGTCACTTCCCATTAATTTCCCAGCTGTTGTTGGCTGTGTCCTCTGCAGAACTTCCATTGCCGGACTAGAGTGGCTTTAAAAAAGGTATGTATAGTGATTTCTTCTTTACAGTGCTAGATAGATTAGTCTTAGATTGTGGATGCCTGAAGATTCAGAGATTTTAGTGTTAGGTAAACTTCTTCTTTAAATGATGATATATAAATATAGATTTATGGCCAAATTCTGGTGACTTGCAGAATAGTAATGAAGCGTATATTATTTGTGCCTTTTTTACAGCTCGTCATTTGTTTAAGGTGGTTATGTACTTATTAAATCTCTGTTTTTCTCTGAGAACACTGAGTAACTCACAATTATTTGTTGGGACACAAAACACTTCTTTTTTATTCTGCATCCGATCCCAGGCACAACATGAGCTCACAGCGACTGGCAATGCTGACAGGTGTTTGCATCTCTGTAAATCAGGAATATGCTTAACACAATAACGTCAGCCAAGTTTTCCAATTATTCAGTGGCAGTGCATTCAGAACAAACTGAGTTGCGGCCTTGAAATTGTAACACTTAAGGATAAGACACATTTCTGCAATAAAAAAAAAAAGATTATTTCAACAAAAACTGCCTGCTTACAACACAATACAACACAAGACAGCAGGCATAAAAATAAATCAGTTCCCTGAATTTTAGATTCAATTGGCGTTCATTTAGGGTTCTATTTATAAAAGATTGCTGTGTGATTTGCATATTGATCTTACATTTTACAGTATTTATCATTTTCAAAGAGGACTCACCTATCAGCATACAAGACAAGAAAAAGGTGTACATATCTGGGACTTTTAAGGTGCCAAACGTAAGGAAAAATTATAATTAAAATCCTTTTTTTTTATTATTATTGTAAAAAAAAACTCTCAGTGAAGCAATTGTATCATAGATTTTAACAATCGTGCAACTTAAAAACATCACAGAATTTTTTCCACCATAATTTATCTACAACCTTATGTATCTTTATTACATTACAAATGCACCATTACATATCCAAATATGTTATATGGGTAATTAAGTAGTTCCAGTAGAATTCAGTAGAATCCAGTAGAATTCATTAAAGTGAATAAGGTACAGGTGGCGTCTTGTTCTTCAAAGCATTTCCAGAGTTTTTCATTCCAAAAATAAAAAAAAGATTTCAATTATATTTTTGTCTTAGTTTTGGCTCCTTAAAAGTTCCACAGATGTTCACCTTTTTGCTGTCTATCAAAATGGGGATATGATCCTTCTTCTTCTGTATATACACTGAATGCCTATAACTTTATGACCAAACACTTAACATTGAGAAGGTCCCCCTTTCACTGCCAATATAGCGCCTTTTTCCGCCAACACATCTCTAAACCATAAGGGTATGGACTCCAATAGACCTCTGAAGGTATGCTGTGGTATCTGGCACCAAGCCGTCAGTAGCAGATCCTTTAAGTCCTGTAAGTTGTGGGGTGGGCCCCCCAATGATCCAACTTGTTTTTCCAGCACATCCCACAAATGATCGATTGGGTTGAGATCTGGAGAATGTGGAAGTCAACACCTCTCACGTGTTCTTCAAACAATTCTTGAACCATGTTTACAGTGTGGCATGGTGCTTTATCCTGCTAAAAGAGGCCATCAGGGAATACCGTTTCCATGAAAGGGGTGTACTTGGTTAGCAACAATGTTTAACTAGTTGGCATGTGTCACCACCTCCACCGGTTTGCCTTCTTCTCATAGTGCATCCTGGTCTCATCTCTTCCCCAGGTAAGCAACCCACATGGGAAGGTGGTTGCAAATATTCTAGAGTTAGGCTTTAAAAATCAAGACTCACCCAACACATTTCAAAATCAAACAAGACTTGGCCATCAGCACTACACATGTAGCAAATTCTGTAAAAATGGTAGCTGATTGCTTTTAAAAAATAGTTGAGCGAATGCCCAGCAAACATTTTCAGTGCCTGACAGCTACTGAAAAAGCCATTAGGTCAGTCTTTGCTCTGCAACCACATATTATAATGTTATATCCAGTAACAGCCGGTGCTCAATATTTTGGGGGGCAGTAAACAAACCTTCCCCCACTCACCTCGCACAACTGCCACCACTCCACGTGGGACAGACAGGAAGGTGGCGATTAGTCCATTGTTACCTGCACCTTGCTCCAGCTTGCACAGGTGTTACTTCTCCTCCTGGCCGAACAGCAAGCGGGTCCTGAGACCCGATTGGCCAGGAGTCGACTCCCTGGCCAATCGGGTCTCAGGACCCGCTTCCTGATTGGCCCAGAGGAGAAGCAGGAAGATATCAGCGAATATTAATTTGCTAATGTCTCACAACTGGGTGGGCTCGGGGGCAGTGCTCTGCCCCCTGAGCCCACCCTTTTTTGAAGCCAATTAGAGCTTCATTGAAAACCCCATTGAAATTCATGCGTCCAGCACCCTGCATCATAGCTCCCAACTATCCCTGATTTCAAGGGACTGTCACTGATTTGGAACAAAGTCCCTCTGACCCTCTTTCCTCCTCCTTTGTCCCTCATATTGGTGTTATCTATATAGTTGTATATAAAATGCACTTGTTATCTTTCAAAAAGTGTTTCCCAGTACTAAACTTTTCATCCAATTTCTAAATTGCTGCATATGTAAATTGTAAAAGCCATTATAAAAGAATAGTAGTGAAAAAAGCACTTGTGGATTTAAGTAATTTTTTTGGTTTAATTCTCCCTTAAGGGGGCATGGCAGGGGGTGTATCCTATGCGTCATACTTTTGCTAATAGGTGTCCCTCATTCCCATCTCAAAAAGTTGGAAGGTATGCAGAGGATTGGTTAGTGAGAGGGGGAATCACAACTTAGAATTCCATGTGAATTTCAACTTGAGCCACTGAGCTCAGTGAACAGTGTATTTACATCAGAAGGGAAAAGGAAACCGGAAAACATAAAGCCAAAACTCCTACCTTCTTATTGGTTATGAGAATACATGGTAAATGTACACAAGATTTCATATTTGCCTGACCAAAAAAATAAAAATGTTTTTTTTTTATTATTTCTTTTTTTTTTAGCCCTGACCATAATAAAGAAAATATGTATGAAGCCACTCTAAATCCCTTTAATGTCTGTGTTTCCTTCCAGAATGCCTACATCCTTTATTACATGGCAATAGTTGGACATGCCCTCTCTATTGTCTCCCTGCTAATTTCCCTTGGAATTTTCTTCTACTTCAAGTAAGTGCCACCGGAATGCATAATTTCGATTTTAATTGTTTTTGATTTCCAGGGTTACATATTAATGAAAAACAGAGGGGAGGAATACTGATTTGTATGGAAATGGAATTTGTTCACTAGCTAATGTAAGTCACATCTTATTTTTCTCTCAGTCCCAATACCCAAAACACAAAGCTCATTTTGAACTCCAGACAGTCTGCAGAACTTCATGCGCACAGATGTGTATGACTCAACTTTTGTAATGCGGTAGATTGTGCTGAGATGTCGTGGGGGCAAGGTGGTGTCCCAGCACTTTTTTTCCAAGGGCATATTAGAAAGGAGTTGGCACGTCTCCTACCACCCCTCTGGGGCCCTATATATATATATATATATATATATATTTATATATATATATATATACATATATATTTTTTTTAATATATTTCACTTTTCCAGCGGTCTTCAGGCTGGTCATGTGCCACACAGGGTCTTCTTCCTCATATGATCTTATCCAGCATTGGGCACTCTTTGGTTATGCAGAGCATGGTGTTGACATGACGTATCCACAGCTCACCGCGTCATTGTATGTGATTGCAGGGTGATGTGGTCATGCCCTTGAGCACACTGACAACCTGCACTCACTGGAAGCCCTCAGTCTTTAAGCTGAAAAGACATCTAGTGCCCTAAAGCTATTACAGTGGGGGATAGCACCTGAAAGGAGGTGAGTATTGCAGCCAGAGCTCCTTTTTAATTTTTCCAGTTCCAAAGAGACCCTCAAAAAAATAAAGCCTGTAGTTGGGCTTTAACTATTGGTAGCTCAAACGTAGATGACTGCTGTGAATGGTTATTGCAGTGTTATGCACCCTCTAATGCCGCATACACACGATCGCACATTCCGACAACAAAATCCATGTTTTTTTTCCGACAGATGTTGGCTCAAACTTGTCTTGCATACACATGGTCACACAAATGTTGTCGGAAATTCCGAACGTCAAGAACGTGGTGACGTACAACACGTGCGAAAGGGAATTTAAAAGGGAAGTTCAATACCAAGTGCGCCACCCTTTGGGCTCCTTCTGCTAATCTCGTGTTAGTAGAAGTTTGGTGAGAGACGCGCTTTTCAGCCTTGTGCTTTTCAGATCGTTAATGCTCTTCAGTTTGTGCTTGTGGGTTCGTATCTGGTTTTCAGTGCGTGTAGTCAGTTCACATTCGTTTTTCAGTGCGTATTTTATAGTACGTATTTGATTTCCAGTGCGTTCTTGTCCGCTCATTTCTGATTTTCAGCTCGCTCTTCTCAGGCCTTTCTGTTTTTCAGTGCTTTCTGTTAGTCCGTTCTGACCAGCCAACCATTTTGAAGCCAGGAGGACCCTCACCCCGGACCAGAGGGTTTTTAACCACCAGCTGGCCAGAGCCAGAAGAGTGGTGGAGACCTCTTTAGGGATAATGGCCAGCCGGTTCTGCCTATTCCTTACGGCAATCAACATGGCAGAATATAAACTTAACCATATAATCCTTGCATGCTGCATTCTCCACAACTATTTAAGGAGAAATTCAAAGAACTATGTGGCCTCTGTTGGGCCTGAGGCCGAATTCAAGAAGAAACCCTGACGACGCTTGAAGCTGGCCATCCTGGCTTGCCCCCCCAAAGCGCCTGCGAAGTAAGACAAAAGTAAGTTGAGTACTTTGCGGGTAGGGGGGCCATTGATATGCCAGAAAATGTTTAAGAAACATTTTAAAAATAAATATTTTAGTTAAACTGAAATAAGATTTCCTTTGATTTACTGCTTGTGTTTCTTTTAGCAGTCTCCTAGGTTATCCAATGGGCTTTTCTTTTTGTCCATTTTCTTCAATAGTGCAAATGTAATTTCTTTGGTACATGAGGTGACAATCTCTTCTTCAGCGAACTATAATGTTGTGGGTGTGCTACACACACACACATTGTTTTTGTTGTTGGGATCCACGAAAATTGCATGACTGTTGCAAATTATAAAGCACTGTGGGAATTATTTACTAAAGGAAAATCCACTTTGCACTCTAAGTGCACTGAAAAAGCTGCACTTGAAACTGCACTAAAAGTGCACTTGTAGTGCAAAGTGGATTTGCCTTTAGTAAATAACCCCCATTGCAACTGTAAACACCAACTTAGTCCAAAAACTGCTAATGAGCATTGAAAAAAGGAGACACACATTGTTTAGTGTAAAACTTTTTACTCTGTGCACATTCACTTTTGCGTTAGAAAAGTGTTTTTTAACAAACAACATATTTTTATAATAACTTTTTTGGTTTTGACAGTACAAATAGCCTTTTTTGTGTTAAACAGGCATGTTTAAAACTATAAAACAATACACAACTCAGAAACCTACAAAGTTCAACTTTGATAATTTGAAGGCAACATCAGACATTAGTATATCCAAATTGTGTTGATATTGCCTTCATCAGATGGGGTGATGTCACCCCCGTGAAAGCCAAATTTTGAAGATGCACACAAATTGAGAGTCAAAATGGGCGTTTCCTTCCTGATCCCATGCCTAATGTCACCATGTGCTAGCTTCCATCATGGGGGATCAATGGACAGGTTTCGGGGGTGCAACCCCTTCCTCTCAGCTACTTGAGTTGCGAGGAAGGGGTTGCACGCACCAAACACATACATTGATATCCCCTGATGGCAGATAGCACATGTTGACACACTGTGTGCATCTTCAAAATTTGACTTTCAATATACTTCAAAAAAGATTCAAAAATTTTAAAAATATCAACAAATGGAAGAATTTAGGTGTGGTTTAGATTCTGCCTAAAACATCAATGATGATTTTGAGTCTTTTTTCAGCATCATTGATGTCTTCCTTGATCTTCTGTAAATCCTGATTGCACACCATGATCTCCCGATGCACTTGTGAAATTAGATTCTTCTTCCACAACATCCACATCACCTAAAATAAAAAAACACACCATGTATTATAAATATGCAGGTATACATCTATTACCTGAAGCTGTGGTCTCAGACAATCACCTGTTGTGGTCACTATTTTTCCCACATCATAAACCTCTCCTTCCTCCACATCCTCTGGTTGTGGTGTTGGTAATTCCCCTTCTTTATGAGGTTGGGGGTCCCTGGTGTCCTCTGATGTCCTGAGTCTTTTCTCCTCTATGTGAATAAAAAAAGGTATACTTAGCACACAGATATTTGAGGGCAAAAATAGGAATCCTGAAACATTGCTTGGAAGTGTCGTACAATTGTCTTTTTGGGCAGAGTTCCAAGCTGAAGACATTTTTTTTCCCTTTCTAAAGCTGGAATACTTACCTTTTTTGTACACTTTTCACACATGGAGACACCCCTAGTATCCACTGGAGCACCTATGTGGGACACCCTAAAAAGTTTGTTCTGGTGTCCCACACTAGTGCTCCTGCATCCAGATGTGTAAACAGCTGCTGAGTGTCCTCTCCTTACACTGAATCAAGTTTACATTTTCATTCTAGTTACAAACCCATCTAGACAACAATGTACTAAACTTCTTTTAATACAAATAGGCCTGAACAAATGTAGCTAACCTGGATCTGCCAAAAACATTGTATTAGTGGGCGAACGAACAATGTTTACTACGAACGATTACTGTTCCACAAACCTGAAAGTTGCCATTTTAAATTGTACAACAGTAAAGAAAAACACATGGAGCAGCATGAACGTAATAAGAATAAGAGAAACACAGGACAAATACTTTTTTGAAGAACTCTCTTGATCTTTCTGTACTGATCGTGCTCCCTCAATTTCGGGTCTGACCATTGTTTCCTCAGTTGATCCTTGGATCGCCATACCCCAAAATTCTTCTGCAGACTTTTTACAACTTTAGCAATGATCTTGGCCTTTCTCACATTTGGGTTTGGGTAAGGTCCATGCTTCCCATCATAGTCGGCCCTCTTCAAGATGTCCACCATCTCCACCATCTCGACAAAGGACATATTAGAGGCCTTAAATCTCCTCCGGGATCGGGATGTTCGTGGCTCCGGGCTTTCGTCGTTGCTGCTCTCCTCTGCATGCACTTTCTCTTTTTCCGCCATGTTCTCTTCCACTGCTCCGAAAGAGAAGGGCGGGGAATATACTAGACAGAAGGTCAGGGGCAGGCAGAGTTTCACGCATGCGCAGTGTATATAAAGCGTAACATGCGTGCATTGTGAGCAGAGGAAGGAGTATCGGAAGCGCTGATAGTTAGAATGAAGGTACAATTTTAACCTGGTGCATCAGTGGCCTATACTGTTTATAGATTGAGGCCTATATTGGGACAAGATTCGTAGAGTTTAGCCTGACATTAGGGTTTGTCTTGTGTTGTGTCTTGCAGAGAAAATGGATCTTCTCAATGATGAGGACTATATCCCCATATTCATTGATATGTACAGGGAGCTGCCCTGTCTGTGGCAGGTAAACCACTGCTTTTATAACAATAAAACAAAAAGGATCAATTGCTGGAATTTGTGAAGCCGGTGATCCCCAGGGCAGACATCTCCTATTTGAAGGCACTAATTGGTGGCATGAGGAGCACTTATAATAGGCATGTATGTACCCAGGCTGTGGTACTATGACAGACTGCATTTTCTGGCAGGCCAGAATGAACCCAGATCAGCACTCTACGGTCTTCCTTAACGGCTTCCTTCCACCTCAGCTGAGGCTTCCGACGTCCAACCTAGGCCTTCAAGCCAGGAGGAAGTGGAGGAGCCCAGCTTGAGCCAGGTATAGCATTGTTCTACATATTTCTAGTCAAATAATTAATGATGTTAACTAGATGTTATTATTGATCAGTAATTTCTGATTTTACAAAGTGTTTTACATATCAATAGACAGTAGTGGCCACAAATGAATGGGACAAGAATGAAAAATGCTGGGGTCAGAATGATAGTCTTTTCTATTTATTAACATTCAATTTGCAACAGTCCATGAGCTGAAAATTGTGTGTGATCGATGAACCAAAAAATAAAACTATGTCCCTTTTTCATACACAGGAAAGTCTCAGCCAGGAGGAGGCTGTGGAAAGTGGCAGCCTGGAGGTGGCGGGGGTAAGTGGCAGCCAGGAGGTGGCTGGGCCCAGTAGCCTGCCAGAATCCCAGGTCCCTCCCCTCCACCTTCCAAAAAAAGTCCCAGGAAGAGGAGTAACCTGGAGGAGGCAGCACTTGGCCTATTTCGGAAGGCTACTGCGGCCCTCAGAACCCCCTAATAATCAAGATGACTATATCTAAATGGCAGCCTGCAAAATGCAGGAAATGGTAGAGGGCCAACGCCTCTTATGTGAGGAAGTTATGTTACAAGCCCTAAATAAGGGGTTGAGGGGCAAACTCACAAGCCAAAGCCACGTTTGTGAGTTCAACCATGGTCCTCCTCTTCCTCCACCTCCTGCCACAACTACAACACCAGAGCCACAGCCTGTAAGCAAGCATGGAAGGAAGCATGGAAGGAAGACAAGAAAGTGATGGCCTGGGTTCAGTCTGGTCTAGTAAAAGACACAGGCTGTGGTAAGACCACAGCCTGGGGACAGATATGTCTTCTGCTGCTGTTCCTGATCTCTTGTAGTCCTGGATCGGATTGTGCTCACTATTATAAGGACTCCTCAGGCCACCAATTTTGACTGTAAAATATTTGATGTCTGCCCTGGGGTACAAAGGCTTCGCAAATTTCACCAGTTTCTCCAGCATTGCCTTCCTCTTTATTTTGTTATGACCCATAATAAATGGCTATTTATTTTTTTACAAATACTTGCCTATGTGTTTTAGTTCAAAAAGGACAGTTTGTTTGTGAGTAGGCAGGTACATTTCAAAAATACAATGTCAAATTAAAAAGGGACACCAACACCAACCTCCTTGAGGTTAAAAAATACAAGATAATAGTGGTGTTGTGGTAACTTGACACAAAACGAAATAAAAAATTATGGAGATCACTATAAAAAAAAATAGGAGATCTGGATTAAAAAAACAATCGGAATTTACGAGAACGGATTTTTTTGTCGGAAAATTTGAGATCCAGATCTCAAATTTTGTTTGTTGGAAATTCCGACGGAAAATGTCCGATGGAGCCTATACATGGTCGGAATTTCCGTCAACAAGCTCCCATTGAACATTTCCCATCGGAAAATCCGACCGTGTGTACGCGGCAATAGTGTTAACATATGTGGAGATATTTAAGGGATAACCCCCAACACCCCTTGCAAGTGTTATACCTGTCCGCTTTTCTTAGGTTTAAACATACGCTATATTGCCAAAAGTATTGGGCCTTTATGTGCACATAAACTTTAATGGCTTCCCAGTCTTAGTCCGTAGGGTTCAAAATTGAGTTGGTCCACCCTTTGCAGCTGTAACAGCTTCAACTCTTCTGTGAAGGCTGTCCACAAGGTTTAGGAGTGTGTCTATGGGAATGTTTGACCATTCTTCCAGAAGAGCATTTGTGAGGTCAGGCACTGATGTTGGATGAGAAGGAATGGCTCAAAGTCTCCGCTCTAATTCATCCCAAAGGTGGTCTATCGGATTTTCTCCCCCTCACCTACCTGTGAATGTGATGACAAACAGCTTTTACCATGTAAATAATCTTTTATGCGGGAAGGAAAGTAGGTAGGTATAGATGGAAGGAAGGTATAGGTGGAAGGTATAGGTGGAAGGTAGGAAAGAAAAATATAGAAGGAAGTAAGGAAGGAAGATAAAGATGTATAGAAAAAGTGATGGAAGATATATAGGGAAGGAAGGAAGATATGGAAAGAAAGAAGGTATGGAAGGAAGGAGGGAAGGAAGATATAGATGGAAGGAAGGAAGGAAAATGTAGATGTAAGGAAGGAAGTTAGAGAAGGAATATAATGATGAAAGGAAGAAAGGCTGGAAGATATATAATGAATGAAGGAATAGAAGAAAGGAAGGAAAGAAGGAAGGTATATATAAATGGAAGGAGGATAAGGAGGAAAGGAAGGAAGGAAGATATAGATGGAAGGAAGATATACTGTAGATGAAAGGGAGGAAGGAAAATATAGATGGGAAGAAGGAATTTAGAGAAGCAAGGAAGATATAGATGGAAGGAAGAACAGGTGGAAGATAAATATGGTAGGAAGGAAGGTATAGATGGAAGGAAGGAAGATATAGATGGAAGGAAGGAAGGTATAGATGAAGGAAGGCAGATATACTGTCGATGGAAGGGATGAAGGAAATTATAGGTGGAAGAAAGGAAGGTAGAGAAGGAAGCAATAGATATAGGAAGATATATAAGGAAGAAAGAATGGAAGATATATATGGAAGGAAGTTATAGATGAAAGGAAGGAAGGACGGTATAGATGGAAGGAAGGAAGATAGAGATAGAGCAAATGTGGAAATAGGAATGGTCATAATGAAATAAAAGCATATTTGATAAATAATTGAAATGCCGCCCATGTTTTGTGTTTTAGGAGCCTAAGCTGTCAGAGGATTACACTTCATAAAAACTTGTTTTTCTCCTATGTCCTGAATTCCTTATTTACTATCGTCCATCTTACAGCTGTGGTCCCAGATTTGGACCTGGTGAAAAGAGACCTGGTAAGCATTTACACTTTTCGCTTGTAAGAAAATGTCCAGCTCTCGTTTATTGCTAATCTTCAGCCATCTGACAGATTTCTATATACAATGTTTTTTTTTTTCTTTTTTCAACTGAACATTGAATACACAAAGACAGGATTCCCTCAGCACTAGGAATTGGCTAAAGAGACAGCACAGAAGTGGCAGCCTGCCTTGCAGCACTGCTTAGTCTGAAGCAGTATTAAACCCAAAAGAAAACATTTATCATATTGAAGTAGAAAACTACTACTCCAGTGATACTCACTAGCTTCTGGGTTCTATGTCAAGCGGATTTCCTGCTGCATTGTAAACACAGAAGGTCGGACGCTCAGAACGGTCACCATTGGGAAAATGCTTTGCATTTCCTCAATGAACATAAAGCATTATACACACATAGCGGAGGAGAGCAAAAAAAAATCCCAAGAAATTCTTTAAGTATGTAAACAGTAAAAAAGGGAGGACAGACCATATTGGCCCCACAAAGAATTAGGAAGGACATCTGGTTACAAAGGATGGGGAGATGGCAAAGGTATTGAATTTATTCTTCTCCTCAGTCTTCAGGAGGGAATCGAGGGGCTTAAGTAACCAAAACTGCAGTGTTTATCCTCATAACACATCCTAGGAAGCATCTCCATGGTTAACAGAGCACAGAATTAAAATTAGACTTGGGAAACAACATTAATAAATCACCGGGACCAGATGGCTTGCACCCGAGGGTACTTAGGGAACTCAGTCAAGTAATTGCCAGACCATTGTTCCTAATTATTACTGACAGTCTGCTGACTGGAATGGTACCAGCTGATTGGAGAAAAGCCAATGTAGCACCAATATTTAAAAAGGGACCAAAAAACATCCTTTGGAATTACAGACCAGTTAGCCTAACAACAATAGTATGTAAACTCTTGGAGGGGATGATAAGGAACTATATACAAGATTTTAGTAATGAGAATAGTAACATTAGCAGTAATCAGCATGGATTCATGAAGAATCGTTCTTGCCAAATCAATCTATTAACCTTCTATGAGGAGGTGAGTTGCCATCTAGATAAAGGAAGGCCCGTAGATGTGGTGTATCTGGATTTTGCAAAAGCATTTGACGCAGTTCCCTATAAACGCTTACGGTACAAAATAAGGTCCGTTGGCATGGACCATACAGTGAGTACATGGATTGAAAAGTGGCTACAAGGGCGAGTTCAGAGGGTGGTTATAAATGGGGAGTACTCGGAATGGTCAGGGGTGGGTAGTGGAGTCCCCCAGGGTTCTGTGCAGGGACCAATCCTGTTTAATTTGTTCATAAACGACCTGGAGGATGGGGTAAACAGTTCAATCTCTGTTTTTGTGGACGATACTAAGCTATGCGGGGCAATAACTTCTCCGCAGGATGTGGTAACCTTGCAAAAAGATCTGAACAAATTAATGGGGTGGGCAATTACATGGCAAATGAGGTTCAATGTAGAAAAATGTAAAATAATGCATTTGGGTGACAAAAATATGAATGCAATCTATACACTGGGGGGAGAACCTCTGGGGGAATCTAGGATGGAAAAGGACCTGGGGATCCTAGTAGATGATAGGCTCAGCAATGGCATGCAATGCCAAGCTGCTGCTAACAAAGCAAACAGAATATTGGCATGCATTAAAAAGAGGATTAATTCCAGAGATAAAATGATAATTCTCCCACTCTACAAGACTCTGGTCCCTCCGCACCTAGAGTATGCTGTTCAGTTCTGGCACCGGTCCTCAGGAAGGATGTACTGGACATGGAGCGAGTACAAAGAAGGGCAACAAAGCTAATAAAGGGTCTGGAGGATATTAGTTATGAGGAAAGGTTGCGAGCACTGAACTTATTCTCTCTGGAGAAGAGACGCTTAAGAGGGGATATGATTTCAATCTACAAATACCATACTGGTGACCCCACAATAGGCATATAACTTTTTTTGCAAAAGGGAGTTTAACAAGACTCGTGGCCACTCATTAAAATTAGAAGAAAAGAGGTTTAGCCTTAATCTACGTAGAGGGTTCTTTACTGTAAGAGCGGCAAGGATGTGGAATTCCCTTCCACAGGCGGTGGTCTCAGGGGGGGGCATCGATAGTTTTAAGAAACTATTAAATAAGCACCTGAACCGCAACATACAGGGATATACAATGTAATACTGACATATAATCACACGCATAGGTTGGACTTGATGGACTTGATGGACTTGTGTCTTTTTTCACCTACTATGTAACTTTGTAACTATGTATTATCTGATTAGATGAGGTGGATTTATTAGATATTGTTTTCTTAGATATTAGATTAGATAGTGATTTGCATTTATTAAGAAATTGCTAAGTATTCTCTGAATGGCACTCGTGCCTAGCTGCCGACCTCCAGGCTTCACCATGCATCAGGGCAGATGCTTAGGATGGGACCCAGAAGCTAGTGAAGATCAGTGGAGCAGTGGTGTCTATTACGGTGATTTCCAGCTTCTAGAGGGATCACGCAGGTTTTGTGTATACATAGTTTACATTAGTCCAAGCCTGACCAATGTAACTATGAAAAAATAGCCATACCTGGAATTCTTCTTTAAAGTAGATCAAAACCCTACCTGGATTAATATTAGCTTTCTAAAGCACTGTGTATCATGAACAGTTCTCATGTTATGCTTAATCAAGTAGTGTAACAGAAGTTTTGGGGTTTGAGGGTTATCCTTTTGAAAATGTTTGTCTCTTCCACAGTCTTATGCTGCGTACACACGATCGGACATTCCGACAACAAAATCCTGGGATTTTTTTCCGACGGATGTTGGCTCAAGCTTGTCTTGCATACACACGGTCGCACAAATGTTGTCGGAAATTCCGATCGCCAAGAACGCGCTGACGTACAAAACGTACAACGGCACTATAAAGAGGAAGTTCGATAACCAGTGCGCCACCCTTTGGGCTCCTTCTGATAATCTCGTGTTTATCTCGTGTTAGTAGAAGTTTGGTGAGAGACGATTCACGCTTTTCAGCCTCGTACTTTTCAGATCGTTACTGCTCTTCAGTTTATGTTTGTGGGTTTGTATCTGGTTTTCAGTGTATTTTTATATTATATATATATATTAAATATATCTATATATTTCATTTCCAGTGCGTTCTTGTCCGCTCGTTTCTGATTTTCAGCTCGCTCCTCTCAGGCCTTTCTGATTTTCAGTGCGTTTTGTTAGATCGTTCTGACCAGCCGACCGTTTTGAAGCCATGTTGCGGGTATGTACTCATCATACAGTTCGTGCTGTGCAGGGGCTTGGTGTTGGGGTTCTTACTCTGACCCAGTTCCAGTCCATGAACAGGGCAAGGAGGAGTTCATGGACAAAGAATTGTTTGCTCCAGCATGACCAATTCTGCCACATGTCTTTGTTGCGGGACATCCGGGAGAATAATTCTGATGATTTCAGGAATTATCTCCGGATGACGGACCCCGTTTTTCACCGTCTGTTGGCTTTTCTGTCCCCTTATATTACGAAGCAGGACACTTGCATGCAGCAAGCCATCAATCTCGAGCTGAGGCTCGTCGCCACCTTGGTGTACTTGGCAATGGGGAGAAGTCTACAGATCATCAAGTTCTCGACAGGCATCTCCCCCCAGGCTCTGGAGATAATTATTCCAGAGACCTGTTCTGCCATCATTCAGGTCCTGCAGAAAGACTATATTAGAGTAAGTTTTATATCACATTATATGTATTTAAATAAATGTATTTTTAAAATAAATTTGTATTTTAAAATGAAAAATATTCCCTTTGATTTACTGCTTGTGTTTCTTTTAGCTGTCTCCTAGGTTCTCCAGTGGTTTGTTTTGGCCATTTTCATCAATAGTTCCAACGTAATTTCTTTGATACATGAGGTGACAATCTCTTTTTCAGCTAACTATTATTTATGTTGTGGGTCTGCTACACACACACTTTCTTTTTGTTGTTAATGTATGTAATACAATAATGATAATAAAATTCATAATTTTCAGCACCCTGAATTAATTTTTTGGAGTGATGATAATGGCCTGATTTATGCAAATTATAAAGCACTGTGGGTGTTATTTACCAAAGGAAAATCCACTTTGCACTACAAGTGCACTGCAAAAGTGTACTTGAAAGTGCACTGAAACTGCACTTGTAGTGCAAAGTGGATTTGCCTTTAGGAAATAACCCCCATTGTCACTGTAAACACCACCTTAAGCAAAAAAACTGCTATTGAGCATTGAAAGAAGCACACATTGTTGAGTAGAAACATGTTTACTCTGTGCACATTCACATGTGCATTTAGAAAAGGGTTTTTGAACAAACCAACATATTTTTTGGAATATATTTTTTTTTTTGGGACAGTAGAAATATCCTTTTTTTTGTGGTAAACAGGTATGTTTTTCAAAACATAAACAATACACAACTCAGGAACTTACAAACTTCAACTTTGATAAATTGAAGACAATACCAGACATTAGTATGTCCAAACTGTGTTGATATTGCCTTCATCAGATGAGGTGATGTCACCCTTGTGAAAGGTAAATTTTAAAGATGCACACAAATTGGGAGTCAAAATGGGGATTTCACTCCTGATCCTATGGCTAAGGTCAACATGTGCTAGCTCCCATCATGGGGGTTCAATGGATGTGTTTCGGGGGTACAACCCCTTCCTCTCAGCTACTTGGGTTGCGAGGAAGGGGTTGCACCCACAAAACGCGCACCTTGATATCCCGTGATGGCAGATAGCACATGTTGACACACTGTGTGCGTCTTCAAAATTTGGCTTTCAACATTTTTTAGAAAAGTTCTAATAAAAATGAAAAAAAATTTGGTGTGTTTTATATTCTGCCTAAAACATCAATGATGTTTTTGAGTCTTTTTTCAACATCATTGATCTCTTCCTTGATCTTCTGTAAATCCCAATTGCACACCATGATCTCCCTGATGAGGACGTGTGCACTTGCACTTGTGAAATGAGATTCTTCTTCCACAACATACACATCACCTAAAAGAATAAAACACACCATGTAGTCGGCCCTCTTCAAGATGTCCACCATCTCCACCATCTCTACAAAGGACATATTAGAGGCCTTAAGTCTCCTCCGGGATCAGAACAATCATTGCTCCGGGCTTTTGTCGTTACTGCTGTCTTCATGCACCTGTTGTCTCTCCTCCATGTGCTCTCCCACTGCGCCGAAAGACAAGGGGCGGGGAATATACTATAAAGAAGGTCAGGGGCGGGCGGAGCTTCGCGCATGCTTAGTGTATATAAAGCATAACGCGTGCGTCGTACGTACGATCTGCGAACGGAGTATCGGAAGCGCTGATCGTTCTAATGAAGGTACAGTTTGAACTTGGGGCATCAGTGGCCAATACTGCTTAGAGATTGAGACCTATATTGGGACAAGATTATGCGAGTTTAGCCTGACATTAGGGTTTGTCTTGTGTTGTGTCTTGCAGAGAAAATGGATTGATTCAACGATCATGATTTCCTCCCCATTTCCTTCCTTCATTGATTTGTACAGAGGGCTGCCCTGTCTGTGGCAGACAAAACACTCCTTTTATACAAATTGACTAAAGAGGAAGGCAGCATTGGATAAATTGCTGGAATTTGTGAAGCCGCAGATCCCCCATGGCAAACATCAACTATTTGAAGTGCAAAATTGGTGGCCTGAGGAACACATATAAGGAGCGCAAGAAGGTCCAGGATTCTCAGAGATCAGGAGCAGCAGCAGATGACATTTATGTCCCCAGGCTTTGGTGCTACAATAGACTGCAATTTCTGTCAGACCAGACTGAAATCAGGCCATCAGTCTCAACCCTTCCTTCCATTCTTCCTTCCACCCCAGCTGAGGCTTCCGACGTCCAACCTGGGCCTTCCACCCAGGAAGAAGATGTGGAGGAGCCCAGCTTGAGTCAGGTATAGGATTGTTCAACATATTTCTCAAAATTGTGTGTGATTGATCAATAAACTAAAACTATGTCCCTTTTTCATACACAGGAAATCCTCAGCTAGGAGGAGTCTGTAGAAAGTGGCAGCCAGGAGGTGGCAGGGGAAAGTGGCAGCCAGGAGGTGGCGGGGGTAAGTGGCAGCCAGGAGGTGGCGGGGTTAAGTGGCAGCCAGGAGGTGGCGGGGGTATGTGGCAGCCAGGAGGTGGCTGGGCCCAGTAGCCTGACCGAATCCAAGGTCCCTCCCCTCCGCCTTCAACAAAAAAGGCCCAGGAAGGGGAGGAGCGTGGAGGAGTCAGCACTTGGGTTAATTCGGCAGGCTTCTGCGGCCCTCAGAACCCCCACCAGTCTTCTTGAGGCCTATGCCTGCATGGCTGCCAACAAAATGCAGGAAATGGAGGTGGGCCAACAGCTCTTTTGTGAGGAACTGATATATATGGCCCTAAATAAGGGGTTGAGGGGAGAAATCACAAGCATAATCCACCTGTCTGAGTTGGACCATCCTCCTCCACCTCCTGCCACAACTCCAACACCAGAGCCACAGCCTGGAAGCAAGCGTGGAAGCAAGCGTGGAAGCAAGCGTGTAAGGAAGGCAAGAGAGTGATGGCCGGGGTTCAGTCTGGTCTGGCAAAAGACGCAGGCTGTTGTAAGCCCACAGCCTGGGGACATATATGTCATCTGCTGCTGTTCCTGATCTCTCTGAGTCCTGGACCGGATTGTGCTCCCTATTAAATGGACTCCTCAGGCTCCCAATTGTGCCTGTTAATAAGTTGATGTGTGCCCAGGGGTACAAAGGCTTCGCTAATTTCACCAGTTTATCCAGCTTTACCTTCCTCTTTATTTTGTTATGACCCCTAATAAATGTATATATTTTTTTCTTAAATCATTGGCTATGTGTTATAATTAAAAAAGGATAGTTTGTTTGTAAGTAGGCACGTACATTTTAAAAAGACAATGTAAAATTAACAAGGGACACCAACACCAACCAATCTCCTTAAAAAATACAAGATAATAATGGTGTTGTGGTAACTTGACACAAAAAAAGGAAAAAAAATATTATGGAGATTACTAGAAAAATAATAAAAAACAGAATATCTTGATTAAAAAAAAAAAAAGGATGTTACTAGAAACAAAAATTTTAAAAACATTATTCTGAAGATATGGCGAAAAAAAATATATATATATTTATGAGATCACAAGAAAGAAGAAAGAAATCAGTTTGTCCGAACTCTGTGTGAATATCAGCTGCAAAACCATTTCATTATTCTAGAATTATAAAGAAGAAGAGAATGTGCATTGAAAGATTTCAAAATTTGCAGTGTGACGAATGTGCTATCTCCATTATGAACGCTAGTTTTACCAGACCGAGCGCTTCCGTCTCGCACTTGATTCAGCGCATGCGTGGAATTTTTTGCATCGGAATTGTGTACACACGCTCGGAATTTCCGACAACGGATTTTGTTGTCGGAAAATTTGAGATCCAGCTCTCAAATTTTTGTTGTCGGAAATTCCGACAAAAAATGTCCGATTAAGCATACACATGATCAGAATTTCTGACAACAAGCTCCCATCAAACATTTATTGTCGGAAAATCCGATCGTGTGTGCGCGGCATAAGGCCCCTATCTCACAGGCTTATCGATCAGGTCCGCTTGTCAGTTTTTCAGGGGGACCTGATCGCATGCTCCATTCAGCCCTATGGAGCGACACCCGCCCCTAGCCGATCAGATCTTGTCCGTGAGATCCAGATGGATGGAGGCCCTATTTTTCATCCATGGCAGATGGGATTGGATGAAAACAGACAGGCAGTCCATTTTCATCTGGTCTCCCCATAGAGGAGAGCGGGACTCTGACAGATCCATCTCTGCACAGTGAGTGGAGACGGACCTGTCATCCACCTGCTCAGTGGTCACTGAGCAAAACAGAGTCCGCCGGGTGAAAAGCCCGTGTGAAAGGACACTTAAACAGCTTTTCTCAGCATTTTGCCCCAGAGGAAACCTTTAAATAATTTTCACATCTCAGTGAACCTGCTAAAACCAATTCATTGGTGGGAGGAATGCCCTTCACATTGGTGGCCAGGAGAAAGAAACATCATTAGTGTCATGTACTTGCATCTGCTCTGGAACTATGGAGGCATCATTAGAAGGGAGGTCAATCATCCACACAATGAACCCCTATCAAATTCTAGAGCAGCTTTTCTCAACCTTTTCAACACAGAGGAACCCTTAAAAAAAATGTCCAGTCTCAGGGAACCCCTGCTAAAAATTACTATATCTACAACTCATGATACATTAGTGTGATGGTCAGTGGGAAGAATGCTCCTTACACTTGTGGTCATTGGGAAGAATTAGCTCCTTACAAATGTCTAAAAATATCAATGGTGTCAGTGGGAATTTATCTGAGAGGCAAAATATTGCTGATTGCTCAAAACCCCTAGCAACCCCTGGGAGAACCCTGGTTAGGAAACCCTGCTCTAGAGGAACCCTAGGGTTCCATGGAAGCAAAATTGAGAATGACTGGTCTAAATCCTACATACTGAATCATGTTGATGAAGGAAGGACAGTTTTTTTACTATTACCATTACCATGTGTAGTCTTTGGTGAACTTCAAACCCAGAACCTTACCGCCACTATGACTTTACAATTGGCCTTGTATTTTAATTGGAGAGAACCGCGCTTGACCAAAAAGTACAAATACAAAACAGCAGCAGCATATAGTGCGATTACACCAAAATAAATAGTCCTGTAAAAAGCTGCGCTAAGAAAAATTAACAGTCTATGCAAATGGCATCCAGGAAATTTTCAAATCCTTTCAAAGTAAAAACACCACCACCGTGTTCATCTAAGCAGTAGTGACAATCCACGCTTAATTGGAACAAGAAGCTCTCCACTATTGCTTTGGGCGTAGAAAGGACCTGTAGTGAGCCTCTGTCATTCCTGACAGGATTTTATACTATGGTGAGTTCTTCTTCCTTCTGGGTTATCCGTGTTTCTTGTGTCGAATGGTGATACGTGACAACGCAAGTGAGCCTGGAGATTTACCCCCCACATGAACACCGGGAGCACCAGCAAGCTAAAAGGCCTTGGCTGGGTTAAAGCCACTTGCCCTTTTATGCTTGCCATCTGGTAAGCAGGCTTAACTACTACGGTGGATTGTCACTACTGCTTAGATGAACACGGTGGTGGTGTTTTTACTTTGAAAGGATTTGAAAATTTCCTGGATGCCATTTGCATGGCCTTGTATTTTGCCAGGTCGATATTGCATTTTGTGGTTCCACGTTTGAATAACAGGATTGCATTAGCCACCCAAGAGAGTGCTATGAGGTCTGCCACAAGGATGATGCTGTTGGTATTTTAGAACCCCAGACAGCTATTATAGATAGCAGCATAACCTTTGCAATAATGGATGAGCATTAGCTCAGAAACTAAAAAAAAAATCATCCACATACTATTTAGCCACTTGAATGTATATTTAAATATATTGAGCGGACTGTCAGATCTATACATTTTTAGTGGAGTAGAACAAATTAAATTGCAGCCAGTCTAGCTTTTCTCATTATCACACTCAATGAAGTGAATAATTAACAGTATTTGAATAACTGGTGGGAAAAATAGGTATAGGAGGAGTTGCAGGTCCTCTGGTAAAAGAATTACTCCCTGTAATAGAATTATGAACTTGCTTGGAATGCTCAGGAGTCTAGGTAATTATTAACATGTGCAAAAATTGGGTTTACGTTTTAAAGCGTGCATGTACTTAAAGTGTATCTTAAAAACACCCTTAAAAATTGCCGGCAAAAGCACAGAAAAACAAATTATGTTAAATTCTCACTTGCAGTAATTTGTCCTTTCCATACATTATTTTATATTGCACATTATTAGGCTATTTACTGTGCTGGCCAAATGTTATTTTACCGGTTAAAGCTGAAAATACCGCATTTGGCCACCAAATGATGCTCATAGAAGTTTCCTGCACTACTTAGCGCCATCTAGTTGCCAAATGCTGTATTTGCCATTTTAAATCACTGAAAAATCTTTGACCAGCAGAGTAAAAAGCCTAATAACATTTGTTTTTTGCCCCTTTCGCACAAAATGAAGGTACATGCACTTTCACTGGGCAAATGTTTGGGCAAATTTTTAATAACAACACCCCACAGTTCAACATTAGTTAATAACAGAAAGGACATAGATGACGCAGTCTGTCAAAAGCATTAACACAGCAGTTTCTGTTTTTCCAGACACATTTTTAACTCATTGTTCTTGCCAGTAGATCTGTTATTTTCCTATTTCTTGTAAAAGATTAAAGTGGAACTTTAGTCAGAAAATTAAACATTAAAATAGGTGCCTATATTGTTTAAAATCCAGTAATACGCTGTCTCACCCTGCTTTGCACATGCTCCATTGTTCTCTATTTTTAGGCACTGTGCTGACTAAATTTGTAGAGGCCGATCTGCTGACATCCTAAAGAATTACTGCTGCTCAGGGCCTCTGGGCTTCAGCAAAATGGCAGCCTCCAGCAAGAAGTAACAGGAATAATGCTGGAGGCAATTTATAGCACACACTAATTTTGGTAGCGTAATTATGAATGTGGAATGTATGTTCCTTGCTAAAGAAGGTTATTTTTGTATCACGTTGTTATAGGTAAAGTTCCAGTTTAAAGAGAAACTGCAGTCTGCTCACATCATTTGTAATAAAAACATCTTTGCCATTCTGAAGCTTCCCTCCAACCACTTTTGCATATTATTTTATATATACTGTGATTTTGTACTTGCCAAATTTGCTGCAGAAATCTCCCTCCACTATGTCTGGCTGCATCCATTTTAACCGTGGGCAGCTGAAGCTGCTGCCTGTTCACTTCTTGGATTTACACAGACACACAGAGGCACAACTCCAGCTCTGCAGCTCTCAATGGCCCTCTTATGGCTCATCCTCCCTTCCTTCCTGGCAAACATTCACCAGAGTGAGAGAGAAAGCTGTGCATGATGTCATAAGCAAACAGAGAAAGTAAACCAAAGGTTAAAATAGGAGCTTCAAATGTAACACACTGTGGTATGAGTACAAAAAACTTTAATCAAAGCAAAAAGGGCACATGTAAACATTACAGCTGGCTATTGAGCCAAACTGAACAAAACCTTCACCAAAAGTGTAAAAACATTATAGCAACATTGTCACAATATAAATAAATACAGCCCGGGATAACTTGCACACAGCCATTCACTTCTCACATACACTGGGAGTGACTAGATATTTGATAGTCTGGGAATAGGCATCCGGTAACACTAAGTACTGGGGAGCATGAAGTTCAAGCATCCTTTGAATCAACTGATGAAATAAAAATGTCACAAACTCAGAGCCAGAAATACCACTCTGGAGGAACGGCCACAGTAAATCAACAGCATGGGAAGTGGTGAGATGAACTGTCTAATAGTCATTCATGTGAATGTATGCAGACAGATCCCACATGGAGATTGTGCAAACATGGAGACTGTCAGTAAAAGAGCACATAGGTGTGGATGGATTATCTCTGATGAGTGAAGCTGCAGCAGTATATTGATGTGAGAGTCTATATAATCAAAACACAGTGTGAAGATAAAGCGAGACAAACCGTCCCATGGATAGGTCTCACCCGTCATGCAGCCTGCTCCAATGGTCCGTCCATGAACACGAAATGTTACCACCAAGAGGCTCACAAGCATAGCTCCCAACTGTCCCTGATTTGGAGCAATGTCCCTCTGTCCCTCATTCTTCCTCATTTGTCCCTCATTTTGGTCTGATCTATATAATTGTATATAAAATGCACTTTTTATCTTTCAAAAGGTGTTTCTCAAGAGCTAAACCTTTCATCTAATTTCTAACTTGCTGCATTTGTAAATTTTGAAAGCCAATATAAAGGAAAAGTAGTGGTAAAAAAATCCCTTGTGGATTTAATTAACCTTTTTGTTTTTTGGTTAATTCTCCTTTAAGGGGGTGTGACAGGGGGCGTGTCCTATGCCTACATACATTTGCTAGTAGGTGTCCCTCATTCCCATCTCAAAATATTGGGAGGTATGTCACAGTCTCTCCCAATTAGTCGATGATGGCATCAGTGTCTCCAGCTTTCATATTTGGGGGGGCACATGGGGGGACAGGGACAAAAGTAGGGGGGCAACTATAAAATGCAATTATATATATATATATATATATATATATATATATATATATATATATATATATATATATATATATATATCCTGGGGCCCTTTACTACGACTCCACAATGGCCCTTTCACATGTTCTGCAGTGAGTTCCCTTCCTACTGTATTGGGGCCCCCCAGGGTGGCATAAAACAAGAGATATATGTCACCAGCATACCAAGAAAATATAAGGATCCAAAGCAGTGAAGAACTATCAGGGTTGCAAAGGTTGTCTTGCCACCGGGCCCTGGTGTTCTGCCACTGTGAGGTTCCCCAGCCTCCTCTTGCTGTCCTGCCCCTGCTATTGACAGCGCTGGTCTGAGAAATCAGTCTGTTTTTTCAGTAACTGAGAGTCCTGGTGGAGTCCTTCCTGCAACTAGCTCTTCTCCCTGCCAATGAGGATGCAGGGGAAGGAGCAGATCGGGTGGCCGTGGTTGTGTGAGCGCTCGCATTATGCAGTGTCAGTGAGCAGAGGGAGGGGGGAGGAATCACCCGCAGAAGCTGACTGGGGACTCTCTCCCTCTTAGACATTGATTTTTTGTAAAAAAAAAAAAAATTTTATTGGGGGGGGGGGGGGGCACATGGTGGGGCACAGCATAATGTTGGGGGGGTCATGGCCCCCTCTACCCCCCCCCTAGGGACGCCATTGGATGGCATGATGTCATAAGCCTAGGCTAATGACCAGACAGGAAACAGGAAGTGGACTGTATAAGAGTGCTTTCACACCGAAAGCGTCGGCCGTTTTAGTGCTGTTTAAGCGGCGCTTTTGCACCACTTTTCGGTCACTAGTGGGGCACTTTTAACCCCAAAAAAATGGTTACAAACTCCCATTTTACAGCGCTTTCTAATTGCTTTTTAGGCGCTTTTAAAAGCACTGCCCATTCATTCCAATGGGCAGGGAGTTTTGGGAGTGCTAAATACAGCGCTCCCAACCAATTTGCAGGACTTTTCAGAATGTCCCATAAGTGCATCTCCCGAGTGTGAAAAGTCACACTGGAATAAATTGGAGGCGGTTTTCAGACGCTTAGCAGAGGCTATTTCCACCGCTAAAGCGCCTGAAAACTGCCCCACCCATCGTGAAAGGGGTCTAAGATATTTAATGGCAGAAAATAAAAATGTTTTACTATTCAGAGTTAAAACAACAAGGACAGAAGATTTAATAGATGGAAAGTTGAACAAAAATGACTGAAGGCCGCCTTTAAGCTGTCCAGTAAAAACTGCATTTTAGAGGCCTGGAACATAACATATTACACAGGTGGCGTTCTCAGCATAATCATCTTTTATTCATATGGCTAAAAATAAAACAAAACCTGTTGCTGTAACTGCCTAAAAAATGAATCACTAAAGTTAGGATTTAATGTAGTTGTCGTTTTAAAGTCCATTTAAATTACTTGTCCACCTAAATGTACCTCAACCACAGGAAGATAATCCTGCTGTGCAAACTCACTTTAGAAGGAACAGCGCTGTAACCCCGATTACAGGAATTGTAAAAGTAATCTACTGGCAGGAGCAAAAGGGTATTAAACAATGCCACATGGAGAAAAACAAAATCTGTTGATTTAATTTTATTAACAGACTGCATTATATATGTAATTACTGGTTTTGACCATAGCTTTACTTTAACCACCAGAGCCATTTTTTCAGTTTTTGCACACATGCTCTCTGCACAGAATCATTGGCCACCCAGAGATACATACAGTGCCTTGCAAAAGTATTCACCCCCTTGCCTTTTTACCTATTTTGTTACATTACAGCCTTTAGTTCAATGTTTTTTTTAACCTGAATTATATGTGATGAATCAGAACACAATAGTCTAAGTTGGTGAAGTAATATTAGAAAAATATATACATAAGACTATTTTTCAGAAATAAAAGACTGATAATTGGCATGTGCGTATGTATTCACCCCCTTTGTTATGAAGCCCATAAAAAGCTCTGGTGCTACCAATTACCTTCAGAAGTCACATAATTAGTGAAATGATGTCCACCTGTGTGCAATCCAAGTGTCACATGATCGGTCATTACATATACACACCTTTTTGAAAGGCCCCAGAGGTTGCAACACCTAAGCAAGAGGCACCACTAACCAAACACTGGCATGAAGACCAAGGAACTCTCCAAACAAGTAAGGGACAATGTTGTTGAGAAGTACAAGTCAGGGTTAGGTTATAAAAAATATCCAAATCTTTGATGATCCCTAGGAGCACCATCAAATCTATCATAACCAAATGGAAAGAACATGGCACAACAGCAAACCTGCCAAGAGACGGCCGCACACCAAAACTCACGGACAGGGCAAGGAGGGCATTAATCAGAGAGGCAGCACAGAGACCTAAGGTAACCCTGGAGGAGCTGCAGAGTTCCACAGTAGAGACTGGAGTATCTGTACATAGAACGACAATAAGCCGTACGCTCCATAGAGTTGGGCTTTATGGCAGAGTGGCCAGAAGAAAGCCATTACTTTCAGCAAAAAACAAAATGGCATGTTTTGAGTTTGCGAAAAGTCATGTGGGAGACTCCCAAAATGTATGGAGGAAGGTGCTCTGGTCTGATGACACTAAAATTGAACTTTTTGGCCATCAAAGAAAACACAATGTCTGGCGCAAACCCAACACATCTCATCACCCAAAGAACACCATCCCCACAGTGAAACATGGTGGTGGCATCATCATGCTGTGGGGATGTTTTTCAGCAGTCTGGACTGGGAAACTGGTCAGCGTTGAGGGAAAGGTGGACTAAATACAGGGATATTCTTGAGCAAAACCTGTACCACTCTGTGTGTTATCTGAGGCTAGGACAGAGGTTCACCTTCCAGCAGGACAATGACCCCAAACACACTGCTAAAACAACACTTGAGTGGTTAAGGGGAAACATGTAAATGTGTTGGAATGGCCTAGTCAAAGTCCAGACCTCAATCCAAAAGAAAATCTGTGGTCAGACTTAAAGATTGCTGTTCACAAGCGCAAAACATCCAACTTGAAGGAACTGGAGCAGTTTTGCAAGGAGGAATGGGCAAAAATCCCAGTGGTAAGATGGGGCAAGCTCATAGAGACGTATACAAAGGGACTTAGAGCTGTGATAGCCGCAAAAGGTGGCTCTACAAAGTATTGACTTTAGGGGTGTGAGTAGTTATGCACATTGACTTTTTCTGTTATTTTGTCCTATTTGTTGTTTGCTTCACAATAAGAGAAAAATATTCAAAGTTGTGGGCATGTTCTGTAAATTAAAGGATGCAAATCCTCAAAAAGTCCATGTTAATTCCAGGTTGTGAGGCAAGAAAACACAAAAAATGCCAAGGGGGTGAATACTTTTGTTGTTTTTGGCTGGGGCGTTTTTTGGCTGTAAAAAACCCCCAAAACTAGTGGGTTCTGAGAGGAGTTTTTTCAGCTGTAAAAACGTTCTAACGTCAAAAAACGTCAGGAAACACAAAAAAACGCAAATAAACCCACACCAGCGTTTTTTATGTTTTTGATCCCATTGAAAAAAATGCTAACGCTATTGCAAAAATGCTGAAAAGCTCACTGCAAAGTTAATGGTGTTTTTATCATTTATATTATTATAACGTCCAGTGTGCACGAGGCCTTAAATGGTATCTCTTTACTGAACTTTAAGGAATAGCCCAGTCCAGACTTGGCAACCCTCTCTCCCACAGTTATACTCCACTATGGTATAATCACTGTCTACCAGAATTACTCTCGGTCCCAGGCCCAGTCCTATGGGCTTCCTATGGTATTCTTTATCTATATCAGATGTTCACAGCTACAAGTATTAAAATATTTTCTGAACTATGGGCTGAGTTCTTCCTTCCCAACACTATATTTCACTATATAGCTTCGGCATGCCCTACATTCCCAAATGCAACTCCTTCCTACACTTTTCTGCCTTTGACAGAGGTACTTCTGGGCACTGACCCCACTAAACCGATTTAAACATTGTACAATATTTTACTGACCCCTTCTGCGACTAAGCGACATTACCCAGCTAAAACTAAGTGGGATTCAGACTTGGGCACTATTGAAGTGGCAGATTGGGAGGAAATACTGGATAATTACAAGTTGGTCTCTCCCAAGGTCTCCAATTGTCTGACTGAGATGTACATATTACACAGGGCTTACCTGACTCCAGTTTGTGTTTCCCGTTATAAACGTTTTCACAGTTCCTTATACCCTTTTTGTCTGTAACATGCAAGTGCCTTTTTTCAGCTTATCTGATCTTGTCCCATTGTACAGACCTACTGGATTCAAAATATCTGGTTCCTGCATGACCATATGGGCTCCCCTTTGTCCCTCGAACCCAAATCTCATTTACCTGGCCTACTTCCCAACCCCGATATGGATACATTCTTAAATATACTCTTGCATGAAACACTTTTTGCTGCTCGTGTAGTGATTGCACGAAACTGGATGCAGGTTACCCCCCCCCCCCAACACTTGGGGCATGGGTCAGAGGTAAACTCTACCCTAAACGACATTATGTTTGGAAGTAAACTGGCCAAGACCCACCCTAGCCTGTCATTGGACAATGAAAGAGCAGAAGCACTGATGCTGGGTGGTGCTAAGCAATTGATTACAAGACTCTGCTGTGACGTAAGACTTATGCTAGTTCTATGTATAATTGTAATTATTTTGTAATTACAGAAAAGCAATTTAATTGTTTTATAATGGTCTGCAATTCAGCTTTAACATTTCCAATATAGGTTATTTTTTTGCAGCCACTAGGTGGCTGTGAGCCATTGGCTAGGGACCCCAAAATACTAATGAGTGATTCCACTGGCATTGGAAAGTGGCAGTGTTTAGACAAATGTTGCTCGCTCCTAGAGAAATGACTAACATTTATGGGCAGCCCTAAAATGCAGTGCATAGGAATGTATAATAAACACTCGCACTGGGACACACCTTGTGTGAATGAGACCACACTGTACTGTATCTATGGAGGAGCGGCATTATCACCAAAGGACAGGAAGTAGGTCAGGATTACAGAACACCTCCCTCTCCTCATTGCCAAAACATGGGGTGAGGGGGGACAGTTGTAGTCTTCAGAGAGAACTGGGATCAATTCTAAATGATAAGAGTGCAGGCATAAAGCATCACAAGTTAGCATCAGAATGTTATTGGCTTACAAGATTTCTGGTAGGATCAACAGGTTTTTTTTGCAATTATAGAACAGATATAACAAAATACTTTTAATGGTGTATTTACCAGACCAAAACAAGGCCAATATGAGAAGTTTATTGTTAGGGTTTACATACACTTTTGGTACCACTTAGGAGAAGTGCATCATTTAGTACTTTATGAGTTAACATTTGTTTAGGAAATTTCATTTTATTGGAGAACATTTTGGCATGCGTCAAGGTTCTGTTTGAAATTTTGTGCCATACCTTTTCCTTTTCTATTAGTGAACAGAGGAACTTTCTTGACTTTTAATGCCACCGGTGTGTGGATGACAGACAGCTCAATCTCTCGCTGAGCCAACCTGACACTTGCAATAGAAATGCATGCCTCCTACTGACTCCTGGCAATTTATTTCTCTAAGGATCAAAGATATTTCAAAGACAACATGTCAGGAAAAGACATTGACCCACTCGGTGCCAGAATCAAGTTTCATTCCAGGGCTGGCTTCTTCATTGACCTCTAATGTGCCTTGTTGTTAAAAGACAACTATTTCTTTGGTACTATAGTCCTTTAATTAATTCCTATATTCACCTGAGTGCAACTCATCAGATCAAATACTTACCTTTTTACTCCATCCAGAGATCATGCATGCACCCCAGTCATTACTATATGGATAAGCTGTGCTACTGGAGGCCACTATGAGTACAACACACCCATTGGAATAAATAAGTCTATAGTACACATGCACATTAAGAGGAAGACCTAGCTTGGACGATTTCACTGTCCTTTAAGATCCCCTATTCTTTAAAGAGTTAGTCTTCCAAAAACAGATATTTCAGTTTTTTTGTAGACACTGGAGAGCTAAACCTTCTAGCAATTTCTTCTTTCAGCCTGGGAGCTTATTGGAGTTATCTCTGTGCTGAGTTCCCAAATCTGCACACCTGCTGAGATGTTTCTCTTTCTTCCTTCTACTACTCCCAGTGGTGACCAGCCTTGAACTAAGCCCAACACTCTCCTCCATCACCAGTACACCACTATTGAAGAAAAAGGGTTTTATTAGCACCAGGATAATCTCTACCCCTAGAACAATAAATGCACAGTCATTATCACAGTATGGTCGCCACATTAGAGAATACCAGGATAGTAATCAGCACAATAACCCAATTCATATTTGTTCTCTCAAATTGCCTGTGAAGGTCCCAGACAGAACACATAAGGCTAAACAAAGGGAACAACTTCCCACATTAACAAAGAATGGTATTGGCAAGCTAGCTTATCTTATAGTACTTAGCCCCTACCTACACCACTGGCCAGTGGGATAAAGTTTTGTTGGAGCAGTCACTCCAGGAGTATATTTAATCCACAGGGGAAACCTCCCGTAGCATCCTGGGTCAATTTTCCTGTCAACAAAATTTGAGCAACAATAAGCAAGATTAGCACAAGTACAAGTGGTAAAAAGGTCTTTTCTCACGAATGTTGCATAGACATTCTCCCCAGATGCCAGGTGTAAGGTTACACCCAGTGCGAGGGGCTCTCTGGGGCTCCCCTCTCAAGCCTGCATAAGAAACCTGGATCCTCAAGCTCAGCACTTTTCCTTTTTTCTCTCTTTATGGAGTATGCAGTCCATGTCCCTGGTAGGTCCTTCGAAGTTCTCTCCTTTGTGCTCTCTGCAGCGCTGCCCATTTGGCTTGGTGTACTCGGCTAGCTATCTCACTCAACTGTACTTTCATTTTTCTTTTTCCTGCCAACCCTCTGGGTGGTGCTTCAGTCATAGCTGCCAATGCAGCCAGGGGAGAGAAGCTGTGGTGGTGCGGTATAAAGAATCTCTGAGCTGTGTGGCTTTCACCCTTTAAAGGGGCCTGCCAGCCAGGGATACATGTTACTGTTCTTTATATTTTAGAGAATGTAATAGAAGGAGCTGGGACACACAATGATGGTAGGAACACCCACAATTACCAGGAACAGGGTCAGGAATTATGGAGGAGAGGTATCCAAATAATATGAGAAGTCATGAGCTGACTCAGCCCACCAAGCACCACGTATTCCTAAATTATAAATTTTTAAGTAAACGCTATCTGAAATGAATTCCCATTTTTAACTAATAAAACTGTATTGTAAGGTTGTTGTTCTACTATGTGGTGCTATTGAGTCTGCATTACCTGTGTAGTCCAGATTTTACATTGTAAAAGTATCAGTGACATCATTGTCACCATTATACTGTACATTGAGGTTCTTTGCAGTAAAATCAAGGAAGCATAAAAACCTCTATAGTGTATCATAATTTGCTTTACTAAACAATAATTCTTTACTCAGTTGTAGGAAAAACAATTCATGGCATACAAAGTATCACAAAATATGCATACAATATACACATGCACAAACTATCTATCCTTCCTAGCAAAGTACCATGCATAATGTGTGCAAGAGGGATACACTAATACTTACTTAACGTGGGTTGTATATTTAGTGTCAACCCCAGGTAACGTTCCTATTTTCAGTCTTTCTTTGTGATGAAGCCATCTTCCAGGATCTTCCAGACAACTTCTTGCTTCTTGGAGTCCTGTAAAAGCTTCTACCAGTTCCTTAATGTGCTCAGCATATGGCTTGTTCAAGTCTTTTGTTCCCTCCCCCTACTTTCTGTAGCATCACTTCCTGTCCTGAGCTCATGAACCAGTCCAATGAGTTCATTAGCTTATGACTAGATGAATAGGGGAATCCCAGCCTCCAAAAACAACACATGCAACCCAAATGCATTACTCCTATATCTATGCTATAAAAATCACTAAAATAGCCAGAGTAACACAATAACCTGAGCAGAGAGCATAGTTCTAGAAGTGACTCTGCAGCCCTCACCCATTACAGGCTGTCTGCAAAAAAACTACAGAAGGGGGTGGAGACTCGACAAGTCACTCTGCACAAGGAAAAAGAACAGCAGTGGCTAGTCTTTATTATGAGAAGTTCCTACACAGAATTGTCTATTTTTCTTTTATAGCAATTATTACAATGTGTTTCATTTCATTATGAGTATTAAGTAAGTAATACATATAGAGCAGCCCTTGGTGGCAAATATACTAAGTGTGCCACATTCCTTATTCTTTTATTTATTCAAATATCTCAGCTTACTGTTTACACTAATAAAGTGTGAGTTGTAGATATAGTAATTATTATTAGGGTTCCCTGAGTCCTAACATCTTTTTAAGGGTTCCTCCATGTTAAAAAGGTTAAAAAAAAGTCTGCTCCAGGGAAAATGTGGGTGTGTTCTGTGCATTTCAATTGGCTATAACCCAACAAAAGTTTGGCCTTTAATGCTGGTATCATAAGACGAAGGGAGGAGGGGGAGTATTACCTCTCAGCCAATCACACTCTGCCGATGTATGACTTTCAGATGGCCCTTTTTACTTTTAGTAGGTGGTTAGTCACAACTATACATGGTGGTAACTTAGATGATGTTTTGTTGCTTAAAAACAACAAATAATCTTAAATTTCCCTTTACATTTTTGAAAATGATATTGCATCATGGCAAAAAGTTATTACAGCATGTTTGTATTGTAAAAAGCTAAAACGAATGAAATGAAAGACTCATATTTGCATTTACTGATACCGAAAATATTAAAATCTAGCTCTAAATTGTGCTTGGCAGTTTGCCAAGGGTTTCTTTTTTTACAGACTCTTCACATCTGAGAAGCACGCATAATATACTGAGTTATATTGAGTGTATTCATGTGGTACCGAGGATCACTCCATCCCAGAACTTTAATGGAAAGGATTAGCGTAATTATTATCGCTTGTTTATGAGTCATTGCAATTATGCCGCACAGTTTTACGAAGCGAGGCAAACTAATATCTGGAACCCAGCGTAGCGCTGATTGAATACCGAGACGTAAACTAGCAATTATTGGCATCGTAATACAAGCATTAACCTTCTTAATTGTTATAACTTGCAGTACAATAAAATACAAAGTAATATAGAAATAGATTTCAGTATATAAAAGCTGAAACTGAGCCTTAGGCTGAATTCACACGGGTGCACGGGGGCAGCCGCTGGTGATTCTTACAGGGGGGATTACATTTTGCCTGCACATTCTGTGCAACACCATCAGCCACTGTCAGGTTTGTACAAATCATTGGCCGGTGCAGCCGATGCGGTTCACATGTAGTCGCTCATCTGGGAATAGAGCCTCTGAATGACCATGGGCACAATCATGCCCTGTACACATGACCGGTTTTCCCGTCGGAATAAACTCTGAAGGTTTTTCCGACAGAATTCTGACGGAATTCCGCTGAAACTGTCTTGTGTACACACCAAATTCCGACCGTCAAGAACGCGGTGATGTACAACACGTATGACGGGACTAGAAAAAGGAAGTTCAATAGCCAGTAGCCAATAGCTTCCGACTCTTGCTTCAGAGCATGCGTCGTTTTTGATACGTCAGAACAGCATAGAGACGAGCGGTTTTCCCAATAGGAATTGGTTCTGTCGGAAAAATTTAGAACATGTTCTCTTTCTAGGTCCATCAGAATTTTAGACTTAAAAAGTCCGATGTGGCATACACACGATCGGAATATACCATGAAAAGCTCCCGTCGGACTTTTTCTGTTGGACATTCCGCTCGTGTGTACACGGCATCAGTGTGCATCCAGGGTCGGCGTTTTTGCAGAGTTTTGACCACACACAAACTAGCCACAGCTAATCGGCCAGTTTTTCTTTAACCAAAGTCCAGAGTATTGTGACCTCTAAAAATTATCCGCCCTTAGCCGCCAGTAGACATGTGCTATTTGTTTTGTTACTGATTGACATTCAAATGAAATTTTCATTATTCCGAGATTCGGATGTTTCCGAATCTCTGAATAACAGTAGTAACACACTTTAATGAATGCGAAATAAATTATAACAAAACAACGAATTCATTTGTTTCATTTGGATATTTGTAGCATTCAAAGTAACGAATGTTCTGAATTGATTTGTGAATAACTCATCTGCTGTCAGCTAACAGCAGACTGTTAACGAAAGAAGAGCCAGCATTAGAAAAAAAAAAAAAAAACTCACGCTAAAAAAAATTTTAAAAAATGCAGGGGCACCCCCCCCCCAAAAAAAAAATCTAAAGAAGGCCCTTAGGTTTGGTAAATATTTTAAAGGGAATTCTATGCCAAAAAAAAAAAAATGCAGTGGGCCCCCCAAAAATCCAGGCTAGCTTCCCCCCCAAACCATACCAGGCCACGTGGGCTTAACATGGGGGGGTGCTTTGGGGGAAAGGGCTCCCCCCCTTAAAGCACTTGTACCCATGTTGATGAGGACAAGGGCCTCTTCCCCACAATCCTGGCCCAGTGGTTTTGGGGGTGTGAGGGGTAGCTTATCAGAATCTGAAAGCCTCTGGAAGTAAAAGTCCTTTATTAAAAAAATAAAAATAAACATGCCCCTAATGTAAATCCAGCATCAATCATGATGAACATCGGCAGCCAACCTGCACGAAAAACAAAATCCTGACACCCACTGAATATGACCAGTCGAGAGACACTCACCGAATGACAATTACTTTTCCCCCACTGGTAAGTAAACATGTGGGTGGGGTTACCTTGTGACCACGCCCCCATAACGTCACTTGGGGACCCCCCGTGCATGATGTAAGGGAGGCGTGGTCATCCAGTGACGTTATGCGTCTGCCAGCCATGATAAGGGTGACATTAAGAATTATTGGCAAGTACGATGCACATTTTGGCACGTTTTTACATGTTCCTGGAACATGCAGGTGTGTTGAGGCCTTAAAGCTGAACTCCAGATAAGCAGCTGATTACACAGATGACATTACAGTGGATCCTGAAATTTACATGATGTCAGATTAGCACAGAATTTCATGAAGCTGAATGTCATAACTGAACTCGAAATCTATTTTTCTTTTTGCCAGTTCAGATTTCCAAATGACTTCTGGAAGAAAGGGACCAAAGACTGCTCAGAAAGCAGTTTCTGCCTTATCTACTTTTGCAGTTGTCTGGGCATCCTTAAACCTCGTACACATGATCGGATTTTCGGCAGAGAATTGTGTGATGACAGACTGTTTGCCTAAAATCCAACCGTTAGTACGCTCAATCAGACAATTGTTGGCCAACTTTCCGCCAACAAATGTTGGATGGCAAGCTAGTAAATTTTCGGCGGACAACGGTCTGTTGTCAGATTTTCATATCGTGTGTACACAAGTCCGTCACACAAAAGTCCAAAGTACAAACACGCATGCTCGGAATCAATGCTCACCAAACCCGACATTAGTAGAAGGTGCCGAAAGCGTGGCACTCAAGAGCTGAAATTCCAGGTAGTACGTCACTACGGTCATGTTTGTTGGCCGACAATTGTATACCGTTTATATGCAAGAGTAGATCCTGGCCCTTCGGACAAAAGTCTGGCGCTTTGTCTGCCAACAATTGTTGACCCCATCACCTTGTCAGGCAGGACTATCAGGGGTTTTGCCAACCATTCTAGACTTTGTATCATTTGCCACTCTTGGATTCTTATTGACCTCAACTGTTGTGGAAATTCCAACTTTTGGAGGAATGTGAATTTGTTAAAAGTTTGGCCAAAGCACGACTGATTGAACTTTCCAGAAGTTCACTTGTCTCTAGCTGAACTACACATATATCTTATCTGCCAAATGATCTGTATGTTCTGTCCAGCCACATTTGGTATTCATACACCTCTGTCAGACAGCACAGCCAGACAGTAAAAAATCAGAATCTGAAGACTTGTTTTATGTCAGTGAGTTTTGAAGAATCATTTTCAGAAGGGCAGCAGTGACATTCTCCATGTTTCTCTATGATGGCAGGTGTCCTTTAAAGGAAACCTGTACAGAAGAAGTATTGAGGCATTGCTGACCTTTGCTTATGAAAAATACTTAATGCTTGGCTGGCATGCAGAATCAACAGTACTTTTTTTTTTAGTACTTTCTGTGCAACTGACCCAGGGCAATGCAGGTCAGGAATTCAGTTTCTAGCTTCCATGATCCTCATTCTTGTTCTGGGTCAGTGACTTTAAAACATTGAAGTCACTGGATCATCCAGGCAGCTAGCAATTTCAAAGGACCAGCAATGGCAGCCTATAAGTTTCTCTCAAACATGCAGTTCCCTACACTCTCTTATATCAACCATTCTCAACCAGGGTTTAGTGCATGAGCAGGGCCTGGATTTGGGTACCCAGAGAGGAGAGAAGGCACGTGGGGACCAGGAATTGGGGTAATGTGTATTTAACAGAAAAGTTCAGACAAGGTGGTAATGGAGTCACTGTAGCACAGCCTGACTGGCAAGGCAGCAGAGTTGCAGAGGATTCCCGATAACACTTATAATGCCAACAGCATCAAACAGAGGGGGTGGCTTTAGACGATATGGCAACAAGGTGCCTGAAGGTGGGAGAGCTTCTAGCTGGCGGCACAGGCAAGCGCTGTTCTAAATACACTGTTTCTATCCCGCCAGATATCCTATCCGGTTCCTGTCTCTGAGCTAGCTACTTCGCAGTTGCGTGCCAACAGTGCTATTTATAAGCACCGCCCACACTTAAGATGGCCGCAGGGGTCAACCAGGGTGGTAACTTCCTATCAGACAGCTGCTCCCCTGATGACACCTATGGAGGACTTAAAGGAACATGGGTTCCCTTCATCCACCAATCACTCTCTGAATGGCAGCTGCCGGACAGCTCTACCTATGAAGGGAGGCCAGACTAACCCTGCCTACAAGTGGAACCCTAGGTTCCTCCAAGGGTGGCTCAGGGTTACTTGAGCTGTATCCCCCATCTGATGGTACCTGCTATAGTTCCAGGTCCAGTGCCACTTGGAGAGCCAGCGCCATGACTGCAAGGGTGTCATTCTGGCCACCCTGTCAGGGGGACATTCTTCCCATTTACCACCACCAATGTAAGGGGCATTTTGCCCCTTACATTTGGACTAATCTTACCAATCTTTTCCTGAGACCTGAAAATTATTTTAATGGTTCCTCTGGGGTAAAAAAAAAAAGGTTGAGCAAGGCTGCCTTATATAGTAATAACAAGAGGAAGATATGTGAAATATAGTATGTAAAATAGAAAACAGCAAACAAGTTAAAAAAAACGTATGTTTCAGATAAACATTACATTAAAGAGGAAGTAAAGTCTTTCTCTTTAATTGTACCTACAGATAAGCCTATAATAAGCCTTACCTGTAGGTACTGTAAATATCTCCTAAACTTGCACTGTTTAGGAGATATTCACTATATACGCTGCCTCTGATGTCATCAGCGCATGCGCACTGAAGGAACGGCCCGCTCGTGCCATTTCTTCAGGGCCCTGTGCCTTGACTGGCGGCACCCGCGCACATGTGCGGGGGTGACATAATAGGGGCTCCGGCCAATCACAGCGTCGGAGCCCGCAAACCCAGAAGTAACTCCGGGAAACATGTTGCTGTGTGAGCGGTGTGCCGGCGCCAATCCAGGGAATCTTTCTAAGGTGAGTATTTCATAATGAGCTAGTATGCGATGCATACTAGCTCATTATGCCTTTGTCTTGCAGGGTTTTTATTTTTGTTGGGGGGGGGGGGGGTTGGAGGTTTACAACCTCTTTAATACATCACAATACACAATTGGAAATAGACTTTTGTTCCCCTTTAAAACTTTGTGGAGACCTAATATAAAAAATATGTTGCTTTTGTGCCTCGGATTTCACATTAGCAATGTTAATGCAATCGCAATTTTATTCAATCTTATAACACACAGACATGTCTATAATGCTTTGAGACTGGTGATCATTCGTCCTCATCCAATTAGCTTTTCATGAGTCTGTGGCTTCGCTATGCTCTAGTATTGATTCCCCGATCATCTTTCATATTAAGCTGATATGTTTGTAAGAAACGACTTTTAACTACGGCAGATATTTAGAAGCAGTTCGAGGATGAGCGCTTGCGATGATGTCAGCTTCTTGATGCGCATTATCCTTCTGTCTAGACAGGTTAATAGGATGCAATTGTATTTAGGGGAAAAAACGTTGCAGGCCGGGTACTGTTTGATAACGCTTTCTGCCGGGTTTTTGATACTTAAAGCTGAACTCCAGGCAGATATAAAAGATACAGCTCTGTAATCAATATTGCATTATTAAAAGGAGAAGTATGGCCAAAGCTATTTTGGTTATACTTCTCCTATGGATCACAGGAGTGCAGTTCGTCCTGCATTCCGTGATCTGTTTTCAGCTGACAGCGGGCTGATGCCTGCTGTCGGCTGACGTCACAGAGCCAGTCCAGGCTCTGAAAAGATCCCAACCACATGGTTGGTATCTGCCTAGAAACCTGGATCGGTACCTGACTCGGCCTCCCAGCAAACCACTGAGAGCCTGAGCCAGCCATTCCCTCCCCCCTCACAGCCAGGTGCTCCAGTGAGTACTGGAGGGGAGAGCAGAGAGCCACTAACTGACAGTCACAGCACTTTGCTCAGAGCGGAGGGGGAGAACTGAGCCATCAATGGTGTTTGACCCCTCAGTTCTAACTACAGAGCTGGAGAGGGGCAGATGCAGCATTGGATCAATGCTGCATCATCCTAGGTGAGTATATTTGTTTGTTTTTTTCAAATCCTGAACTTCTCTTTTAAATGTATTTTTTGAATACAAGCAGTATAAGTACCTGAATGTGACCCGGTATCAGCCTCTTGCAGTCCCTGTACAGCAGGGCTGGAGTCTGAGAGGAAAGGCAGCACCAGTAGCCAGTTAGTTCATGTGCTGACAAAAAGCATGTTCCTAGGAGGAAAGAGTGACGAAGAAATGAGCTCACCGCTGCGCTGCTTCTCCTTTCTCTGTCCAGTCATAGGCTGGGGGAGGGTCTAGGATGACCTCGGCTTAGAGGAAAAAGGATGAATTATGCTAGCCATCAGACTGAGGTCAATTAGTGGTGGAAGAGAAGTACTGCATGGGCAAATCTTGCAACAATTTTTTTTTTTCTCACAGGCTGGGGGTGGATCTAGAACAACCTGGGCTCAAAGGAAGTAGGTTTAATGTTAGCCATCAAACTGAGGACATCTAGCAACAGAAACAAAAGTAATGAAGTTAAAGCGGACCTTCAGTCATTTTGTCATCTTTCCATCTATTAAATCCTCTGCCCTTCTTGTTTTAACTTTGGATAGTAAAACATTTTTTTTCTGCCAGTAAATACCATATACAGCCCACTTCCTGTTTCTTGTCTGGTCATTAGCCTAGGCTTATGACGTCCTGCACAGCTCTCTTTCTCTCACATGAGAGTTTGCCAGGAATTGGGGGGGGGGGGTGAGTCATAAGAGGGCCAATGAGAGCTGCAGGGCTGCAGAGTTGGAGGTGTGCCCCTGTGTGTCTGTGTGAATCCAGGAAGTGAACAGGCAGCAGCTTCAGCTGCCCACAGTTAAAATGGCTGCAGGCAGACTTATTGGAGAGAGATTTCTGCAGCATATTTGGCAAGTACAGAATCACAGTATATATAAAATAATATGCAAAGTGGTTGGAGGGAAGCTTCAGAATGGCAACGATGTTTTTATTACAAATGATGTGAGCAGATTGCAGTTCCTCTTTAAAGTGGATGTAAACCCAATGTCATCCTTTCTAAACTACTGCCATAGGGGTTATCTATAAGGATATACACGCCTCCTGCATGTATCTTTACCTGTCAAATGTCTCCCCTCTGTCTGTTATGAGAACCCAAAAACTGCAGATTCTGTGGGCGGGTCTGTTGTCTGGAGCTCGGTGGGTGGAGTCGTGATGTCAGTAGACTCCCCGCCCACCTCTACACTCCCCTTGTCAATATGCATTTTCTCCTGTGTATTTCTTACACTGAACTTCTGCTATGATCTCTAACATCCAGTGAAAAGACAGGAAAGTAACCACATGACTTCAGCATGCCCAATCATGGTGAGGTGTGGAACAGCCTATCCTTGCAGAGCTGTTGAAGAAAGGAGTGGGGGGTGGGAATTTAAAAATAATGCATGTCTAGTGTCTTAGGCTAGTGCACGAGATATGTAAATCACCTGTCACTCACAGCAAGGGGGAGGATTTGACAAAGTTTTCCTCTATTTGTCAAGTTTTATCTCACTGAACAATAAAAGAGGATTGCTCAGAGATGGAATAACTCTGTGTGGCAAGACTGGGCTCAAATGATAGGAAATCTTATACTCTACATTATGACATCCAAAAAAAAAAAATCATCCACTTTAAGGTAAAAATTGCATTAAAAGCTGGATTTTTTGTTTTATCTTTTAATAGGCTATTCATTTGTATCTTTTTATTGTTGGCTGAATTCTGCAGGTTTCTGGCTATAGCTTTCCACAGTTTGCTTAATGTAATAGTCAACTGTTCACTGGCTGTAATATTCTACCATGTAAGGTTATTACGGAGTTCTGCTTTAAAAAGAAAATTAAGGATTTCACTATTCCATATTTCAAAAGCATTATCAATCACTTTGGCACATAAGCAGAAGAAAAGAAAAATAAATTGAATGTATGAATTTATTTATTTGCACAGGGGAGGACGTCCTATGACGGCCTCCCGGAAATTGAGGTCCGCGCTGTGGCCATCATTCGGCTATGGCCCAGACCTCAAGTGGTTAATCCATAGAATGCATTAAGGTAAAAAAAAGGCTTTAGAACCACTTTAAGAACATGATGTAATCAAATCAATTGGTGCCATGCATTGGTGGTTGCAGCCTATTGCAGTGCACCCCAAAGCTCAGACACACATGTGTGTATATCAGCAGAGCAGTGGTCGGTGTCAGTAGAGCAGTAGATGGCGTCAGTCGTTTTTTGTATTATTTCTTACAACTTTATTTTTTTATTTATTTTTTACAATATTTTTTTAAATATTTTTTTTTACAATTTTTTTGAAAGCCCTGTTGGGGGGCTTAGGTGAAATATCAAGGGTGTAAACCAGGGGTCTCACATTGGAGGCCCTCCAGCTGTTGCAAAACTACAAGTCCCATCATGCTTCTGCCTGTGGGAGTCATGCTTGTAACTGTCAGCCTTGCAATGCCTCATGGGAATTGTAGTTTCGCAACAGCTGGATGGCCGCCAGTTTGAAACCCCTGGAATCTAAACAGACCCCCTGATGTTTCACCTTTTGAAAGGGTCTGAGGACAGAGATTCCCCAATTTCCTTTTTCTCTGCAGCCTAGGCTGAACTGGACAGTGAATGAATGGGGAGTGCTCTGTGCTGAGCGGCTTCCTGTTCATTCACAAAATGAAGCATAGAAAAAACATAGTTTATTATGCTGCAGTTAAGAACGAACACAGGAGAGATCTGTACAGATCACTCACTGTGTTCATTCAGAAAAGGAAGGGGTCCATGAAAGATACCTCCCAACTTTCTGAGATGGGAATGAGGGACACCGATCAGCAAAAGTATGCAGGCATAGGACACACCCCTGGCCACGCCCCCTTAAAGGAGAATTGTACAAAAAAACAAGATTGGTTAAACCCACAACATTCTTTTTTTTTTACCACTACTATTCCTTTATATTGGCTTTTGGAATTTACAAATGCAGCAATTTAGAAATCGGGTGAAAGGTTTAGCGCTGGAAAACACTTTTTGATAGATAAAAAGTGCATTTTATATACATCTTTACGGATCAGACCAAAATGAGGGACAAATGAGGAGGAAAGAGGGACAGAGGGACATTGCTCCAAATCAGGGACAGTCCCTCGAAATCAGGGACAGTTGGGAGCTATGGAGGTGGGTAGGGAAGCTGACAGCACTGCAGGGGGAGACGGGGGCACCAGGAAGCAGGGGAATCGGCACAGCACGGGGTGATTAGGGTGTGCCCAGGCCCACCCAGCGCACCCCATGCGCACGCATATAGAGCATTCTGTAGATACCAGTGGAAAAATGAATATATATCCTTCTCACCAAGAATCTGTACGCGAGAATATGACAGATGACAAATACTCTGTATTAAGATGACTGCATCATCATTCTCTATGATATGATTGAATCACTCACACAATGTTTGATATGACAGTACTTCTTTACCCATTAGACAATCTGGGAATGGTTTATAGACTGTGATGGATATGTTCTGTCTTCCAGGTCAGCTGCAAAGTCCTGCAGTTCTTTCATCAGTATATGCTGGGCTGTAATTATTTCTGGATGCTGTGTGAAGGCATCTACCTCCATACGTTAATAGTGGTGGCCGTGTTTGCTGAAGAACAGCATCTGCATTGGTATTACCTCCTGGGTTGGGGTAAGTGCCAGACTCTCTGCGGTTTACTCATTTTAAAGCCAAAATACCATTATCCTATCTACAAACAGGGAAAACAAACGCCTACAAACAGGGAATAAAGAACATTCTGTCATCATTATAAATGATGTGGAAAGGAGGAAAACAGGTCTAATCTGTGTATATTTATATCACTGGGAAATAAATCTTGTTTTCTATAGCGGCAAATTGGTTCTCTGTTTATACCGATCAGACCCAGAGAAATAATTATAAGAATGATAGCGATGAAGCAAGTTATAATTATATCCCCTCCTCCGATCTGCATTCAGGTAAAGCTATAACTGCCACCATTTAACCACTTGAGACCCAGAAGGTTTACCCCCCTTCATGTAGTAATAAAAGTGATTTCGCGCTTGAAAATCTATCACCTCAAAATATAGTGCATACAATAAAATAAATGAAAATCTAAATCTAAAAAATATCTAAAAGTGCTCCATAGTGCAATAAATAATTAACAAAAGTGCTTTTGTGCATCAAAAATATCATTAGAAATAGATAAAAAGTTCATTAGAAATAGATAAAAAGTTCATATTGTGCATCAATATTCAAAGTTTGTATTGTGCTATTCCACTGGGATCATTTGGTGAAGATGGAAAATAATACTAATCTTGAGATTGGTGATCCGGTGGCACCGGGCTCTCTAGACTCTCACCTTAGATGAAATGAATATGGGCATCAAAAACCAATTCTTTGTTCTTTTGTAGTGTAATGGTGTTATGATGGAATTTCTCTGGTGCTGTAGCGATTCCTCTGCTTAACAGTACCTATCAGATATAGGAACAAAGAGGGATTGCCCACCTGGGCTCCACCAGTCCGGTGGTGTAAACAGGAAGGGGAGAGAGAAAGGATGCCTCCAATAGTGTAGTATGTTTGTAAAAGATGGTTATTTATTAAAAAAAAAAAAAATCAGGTGGTCTCTTACATTTAATCAAGTTAAAAACAGCATATACGATAAAAAAGTTGAGGAGTGGCGTCTGAGGCGCCTCCTTACTGGTATCCGGTTTCGTCTGTGCTCGGCCATGCCCTACGCGTTACGTCACCGCTCGTGACTTCAACTGGGGAACTTCATGACCAGGCCATTTTTTGCGATACGGCACTGCATTACTTTAACTCACAATTGCGACGCTGTACCCAAATAAAATTGATGTCCTTTTTTCCCCACATATAACTTTCTTTTGGTGGTATTTGATCACCTCTGCAGATTTTATTTTTGAGCTATAAACAAACAAAAAAAAACAATATAAAACAATATTTTTTTTTTTACTTTCTGCTATAAAACATACAATAATAAAATGTAAAAAATCTAATTTCTTCATCAATTAAGGTCAATATGTATTCTGCTACACATTTTTGGTTAAAAAAAATCCCAATAAGCGTATATTGATTGGTTTGTGTAAAAGTTATAGCGTCTAAAAATGATGGAATATTTTTTTATTTATTTATTTTTTATTTGTACTAGTAATGGCGGCAACTAGCAGAACTGCAATATTGCGGCAGACAAATTGGACAGCTGACGCGTTTGACACTTTTGACCAGTGATACTAATACGGTGATCAGTGCTAAAAAATATGCACTGTCACTGTACTAATGACACTGGCTGGGAAGGGGTTACCATCAGGAGCGATTTGAGGGTTAACGGTGTGCCTAGGTTGTGCTTAATCACTGTGGGGGGGTGCTTTGGCAAGGGGAAGGCAGGCTTTGCAGAAACACAAGATGCAGAACGACAGTTTGCCTTGTTTATTCTGTTTGTCATTCTGCCTGTGCCCTATGTAATCGGTGGGTGCTGGCAGACATCGAGTCCACGTACTAGGTACGTTATCTGGAGCGTAGCGGCCACCCTGCCGCAATATATATACAGTCAGGTCCATAAATATTGGGACATCAGCACACTTCTAATCTTTTTAGCTCTATACACCACCACAATGGATTTGAAATTAAACAAACAAGATGTGCTTAAACTGCAGACTTTCAGCTTTAATTTGAGGGTATTTACATCCAAATCAGGTGAACGGTGTAGGAATTACAAAAGTTTGTATATCTGCCTCCCACTTTTTGAGGGACCAAAAGTAATGGGACAATTGGCTGCTCAGCTGTTCCATGACCAGGTGTGTGTTATTCCCTCATTATCCCATTTAAAAGAGCAGATAAAAGGTCCAGAGTTCATTTCAAGTGTGCTATTTGCATTTGGAATCTATTGCTGTCAACGCTCAATATGAGATCCAAAGAGCTGTCACTATCAGTGAAGCTAGCCATCATTAGGCTGAAAAAACAAAACAAACCCATCAGAGAGATAGCAAAAACATTAGGTGTGGCCAAATAAACTTTTTGGAACATCCTTAAAAAGAAAGAACGCATCGGTGAGCTCAGCAACACCAAAAGACCCGGAAGACCACGGAAAACAACTGTGGTGGATGACTGAAGAATTCTTTCCCTGGTGAAGAAAACACCCTTCACAACAGCTGGCCAGATCAAGAACACTCTCCAGGAGGTAGGTGTATGTGTGTCAAAGTCAACAATCAAGAGAAGACTTCACCAGAGTGAATACAGAGGGTTCACCACAAGATGTAAACCATTGGTGAGCCTCAAAAACAGGAAGGCCAGATTAGAGTTTGCCAAACAACATCTAAAAAAGCCTTCACAGTTCTGGAACAACATCCTATGGAAAGATGAGACCAAGATCAACTTGGGATGGGAAGAGAAGAGTATGGAGAAGGAAAGAAACTGCTCATGATCCAAAGCATACCACCTCATCAGTGAAGCATGGTGGTGGTAGTGTCATGGCGTGGGCATGTATGGCTGCCAATGGAACTGGTTCTCTTGTATTTATTGATGATGTGACTGCTGACAAAAGCAGCAGGATGAATTCTGAAGTGTTTCGGGCAATATTATCTGCTCATATTCAGCAAAATGCTTCAGAACTCATTGGACGGCGCTTCACAGTGCAGATGGACAATGACCCGAAGCATACTGCGAAAGCAACCAAAGAGTTTTTTAAGGGAAAGAAGTGGAATGTTATGCAATGGCCAGGTCACTCACCTGACCTGAATCCGATTGACCATGCATTTCACTTGCTGAAGACAAAACTGAAGGGGAAATGCCCCAAGAACAAGCAGGAACTGAAGACGGTTGTAGTAGAGGCCTGGCAGAGCATCACCCGGGATGAAACCCAGCATCTGGTGAGGTCTATGCGTTCCAGACTTCAGGCTGTAATTGACTGCAAAGGATTTGCAACCAAGTATTAAAAAGTGAAAGTTTGATGGATGATTGTTAATCTGTCCCATTACTTTTGGTCCCTTAAAAAGTGGGAGGCACATATACAAACAGTTGTAATTCCTACACCGTTCACCTGATTTATATGTAAATACCCTCAGATTAAAGCTGGAAGTCTGCAGTTAAAGCACATCTTGTTTGTTTCATTTCAAATCCATTGTGGTGGTGTATAGAGACAAAAAGATTAGAAATGTGTCGATGCCCCAATATTTATGGACCTGACTGTATGGTGGGCGGTCCGCAAGTGGTTAAAGGGAAACTATAGGCAATACAGTTTTTAACATTTTTGGATAGAGCAAGGGAGGGTTATAATCCCTGTTAGATTTTTTTTGCCATCCGTGTCCCATTTTGGAGATTTCCCTTCACTTCTTGTCCCATAGACAAACAGGAAGTGAGAAGAAATCCCTGCAAAATTAAGAGAATTCCTTGGGAACCCCCCCAGGTCACCAGAACAAATGAGCGTCTTCATTGGAAGACTATTACTTTTCTGAGGACAACCCAAAATTTGGGATTTTCTTTTACTTTCATGGTAAACATGACAAATAGAGAGGGGGGATCTCCTTAACTGGGGCCCAGACAGCAATAAAACTGACAAGCCTTCTAATCTCTAAAAAGATCTAAAAAAAAGTTTTGCCTTTAGTTAAACATTAAAGTTGACATGAACCTAAATAATAAAGATTTATTAGATTATACAGAACATCAAGAAATATTAGTTGTGCCTAAACAGTGCCCTGAAAATCTACCTTGTATCTTGAATTTGGTCTGAAATGTGCACTTCCTGGTGATTATGCCTAGGCTCTTCTGTGCCTACAGCCACTTAGCAGGGTAAGATCTGAGGCATTGCTGCCCATGACAGCTAGTCTAAGGAGATATGGAGTGAAATCTGGTGATGTCACTCCTGTGCTGCTCACTGTCCTCCTTGCTGGAGGTTGACTTGAGGATACAAAGCCCTGCCCCTATAAGGATTGACAGCATTCACATAGAGACACAGCTACAGGGAGACCACAGATAATACTGGTGGCAAGTCTTTGCCCTTTGACTACAATTTTTAAGTGCAGCTTCTGGAGTTCAGATTCTCTTTAACCGGTTCCCGACCGGCTCACGCAGATATACTGCGGCAGAATGGCTCTCCTGGGCAAAATCCCGTACATATACGGCTTTGCCCAGGAGAGCCACCAGAGGGTGGCAAATCCCTGTGCTGTCAGAGGAGAGAAGACAGATTGTGTGTTTCTACAAAGTAGAAACAGTGATCTGTCATCTCTCCTAGTTAGTCCCATCCCCCCACAGTTAGAACACACACATAGGGAACACAGTTAACCCCTTGATCTCCCCCTAGTGTTAACCCCTTCCCTGCCAGTGACATTTACACAGTAATAAGTGCATATTTATAGCACTGATCGCTCTGTAAATGTCAATGGTCCCAAAAATGTGTCAAAAGTGTCTGACCTGTCCGCCGCAATGTCACAATACTGCTAAAAATCGCAGATCACCGCCATTACTAGTAAAAAATAAATAAAAAATAAAAACGCCATATAAATGCCATAAATCTTTACCATAGTTTGTAGACGCTATCACTTTTGTGCGAACCAATCAATATACGCTTATTGCGTTTTTTTTTTTATACCAAAAATATGTAGAAGAATACATATCGGCCTAAACTGAGGAAAAAATGTTTTTTTTTTTTTTTTAATTGGGATATTTACTATAGCAAAAAGTAAAAGATATTGTGTTTTTTCAAAATTGTTGCTCTTCTTTTGTTTATAGAGCAAAAAATAAAAACCGCAGAGGTGATCAAATACCACCAAAAGAAATCTCTATTTGTGGAAAAAAAGGACGTCAATTTTGTTTGGGTACAATATCGCACAATCGCGCAATTGTCAGTTAAAGCGACACAGTGCCATATCGTAAAAAATGGCCTGGTCATTAGGGGGGCAAATCCTTCCGGGGCTGAAGTGGTTAACAAGCACAATAATGAACATTAAACTGACTACATAACATAACATTTTGTAAATTCTGTTGTTCAGTCAAATTCTATTTTATATTGGCTTGGCTAACCTTTATGTTCTCCTGTCCCTGTTTAGGGTTCCCTTTAGTGCCTACATCAATTCATGCTTTTGCAAGGACAAAGTACTTTAATGACAAGTAAGTAATAACATGTTGTTGTCAGTTTTAGCTACGTTATTACAGTATACAAACAGACAAATGTCCCTCAAATTTAAGGCCTCATGCCCACGGGCGTTATAAAAAAACGGGCTGTAAAGCTAGTACCGATGCCAGGAAAAAGCAGTGTTAAAAACACGATTTTATCAGCGTTTTGCTTTGGCGTCAATGCACGTTTAGACACGCTAGCTTTCAGCCGCGTTTCTCTGCCTCTATTCAAATCAATGGTTCCTATGGGAGCCCATTAATTTGAATAGAAGTCGCACCCAAAGTCGGATCATCATGATCCGACTTGCGGTGTGACTTGTGTGCTGAGGATCTTGAAGAGGAACCCCCCCCCCTGCCAAAATGAGAAAAATGGCATTGGGTTCCCACAGGACGATACCAGACCCTTCCATCGGGTATGGATTTTAAAAAATAGCGTGGGGTCCCCCCCAAAATCCATACTAGAGCCTTATCCGAGCACGCAGCCCCCCCCTGGACCATACCAGGCCACATGCCCTCAACATGAGGGGTGGGTGTTTAAAAAGGGGGCCCCCTGATCCCAGCCCCCACCCTATGTGAATGAGTATAGGGTACATTTTACCCCTACCCATTCACCTAAAGAAAAAAGTGTCAAAAATAAACACAGTACACTGGTTTTTAAAGTATTTTATTAAGGTAGCTCTGGCGTCTCTTCCGATTTCTTCTTCCCTCTCCGGCTCTTCTCCTTCTTCTGGCAATGTCTTCTCCCTCTGCCGGTCCTTCTCCCTCTTCAGTTCTTCTCCTCTCTGCGCTGTCTTCTCTCTCCACTGTCTTCTCACTCTTTTACCGGGTCTTCTCCGCTGTCTTCTCCCTCTGTTCTTCTTCCGATGTTGACTCGACGCGATCTCCCCGTGTAATGCTGGGTCCGCCATGTGCAATGACTTATATTGGCATGGGGCGGGGCCACCCGCTGACATCCCCCGGAGGCCCTGCCCCCATGTGACGTTACCGCCTGGTGCATGATGGGGCGATGACCCGGGGGCAGCATTACACTGGGAGATCGTGTCAACATCGGAAGCAGAACAGAGGGAGAAGACCCGGCAAAAGAGGGAGAAGACAGTGGAGAGAGAAGACAGTGCAGAGAGAGGATGAACCGGAGAGGGAGAAGGACTGGCAGAGGGAGAAGACGTCGCCAGAAGAGGGAGAGGAGCCAAAAAGGCTGGGATTTTGGGCCCCTCTTGTTAAAGGGGGCTTCCAGAATACGATAAGCGCCCACCCCCAGGCCCTGACAGCCAATAGCCATGGTTGTTGGGAAGAGGCCCTTGTCCTCATCAACATGGGGACAAGGTGCTTTGGGGTGGGGGGGCACCCCTGCCCCAAAGCACCCACTCCCCAATGTTGAGGGCATGTGGCCTGGTATGGTCCAGGGGGGGCGCTTGCTTGTTCCACTCTTTCCTGACCTACCGGGCTGCATGCTCGGATAAGGCTCTAGTATGGATTTGGGAGGGACCCCACGCAATTTTTTTCCATTTTGGCGGGGGTTCCCCTTCAAGATCCTCAGCACACAAGTTGTACCGCAAGTTGGATCATCATGATCCGACTTCTGGTGCGACTTCCATTCAAATCAATGGGATCCCATAGGGAACCATTGATTTTGAATAGAGGCAGAGAAACGCCTGACGAGTCTTAACATTGTGTATACAGCGTTAAGCTGCGTTTAACAGCTTTTACTGGCGTCTGGCGTTTTTACAGCTCTAGCACTGAAACCTCAGAACGTGCTGGTCCTGGGGTTTTTTTGGAGCTTAAAAACGCCAATGCCACTTACAGCTCAAAAACGCCTGTGTGGTTATGAGGCCATAGAATAACATGAGGCATTTTTAAGGTGTAAAAAATGCTCCTAAATGTGGCATGAGGCCTAAAGTTCAAGTAAAGCCATAAAGTTTTTTAAAACACTCAACAATACAAACACTTTGCATGTTTTCTAAATTTAATATTGATTTCAATTATTTTACCCTATGTTATCTCCCTCCACTGACGATATCTTGCTGCCATTTCCTGTGTTCATGCATGTACTGCAGCAACTGCTGCACATAATTTCCTGGGGAAGGCCTCCTAATGGTGTCAACAGAGGACCATGGCAATGTGTGTTGGCAATAGACATGTGCAGAATGAAAAAATGTGTTTTGTTTACATTCATTAGTTACACAAATTCGTGTAGTTGAATTAGTTAAATTTGTTTTCAGAATTTGTTTAATTTATTCAAACTTGAATCGATTTGAATACCATTCAAATTTTAATCGAATTCCATTCTAAATCTAATTTTGTCTATTCGAATTTTGGAAGATGGTTATATTCTTTCTATTTTACTCTATTCTATTGTTTTTTTCTATTCTGTTCTTTTCTATTCTATTCTTTTCTATTCTATTCTTTTCTATTTTAATTCAAATTTATTCTGTTCGAAATTCAAGTTGCAGAAGATGGTTATATACTTTCTATTTTATTCTATTTTTTTTTATTTTATTATAATTTATTCTATTACTTTATTTTCTATTCTATTTTATTCTGTTCTTTTATTTTCTATTCTATTTTGTTCTTTTTTTACTCTATTCTTTTTTTTATTCTATTCTATTTAATTTATTCAATTTTATGCCTTTATTTTTTATTTTATTTTTTTCTATTGTTTTATTTAGTATTCTGTTCGGTTTTACTCTACTATATTTTTTACTATTATTTTCTATTATATTGTATTATTTTCAGTTATATTCCTTTATTTTATTTTCTATTTTATTCTCTTCAGAAATTCTAATTCGATTAAAAAACTATTTTAATTTTAATTTTGTCCGAAATTGTGTTTTCGTTATTTTGGATTTGTTTAAATTCATTACTATTGTCATTTGGAAATTCTGATACATCCGAAAAGTTTGTCTGAATTTCGATTCGAAATAAAATGAACTGCACATGTCTAGTTGGCATGGCTGCTTGTAGTCTCTATGTGCATAGTTTGTGACAGGATGACAACACAGGAGCAGAATTAAGAGACAGGGACAGAGTTGTCACCTATGACAGGAAGTACCTACACAAAATAAGATTACCAAGTACTGTATTATTACTGTATTATTTTTATGTAAGGTCTGAAAATATTGAAAATTATTCTGAAGTTACATTACGATGGTAAAGCTAAAGATTTTAACCACTTCACCCCCGAGCCTCTTTCTGAGATTAGGTGTTTACAAGTTAAAAACAGCTTGTTTTTTTTTGCTAGAAAATTACTTAGAACACCCAAACATTATATATATTTTTTTCTAACATCCTAGAGAATAAAATTGCAATACTTTCTGCCACACCGTATTTGAGCATCGGTCTTACAAGCACACTTTTTTTGGGGAAAAATACACTTTTTTGAATTAAAAAATAAGACATCAGTAAAGTTTGCCCAATTATTGTTCATATTGTAAAATATAATGTTATGCCAAGTAAATTGATACCCAACATGTCACGCTTCAAAATTGCGCTCGCTCGTGGAATGGCGACAAACTTTTATCCTTAAAAATCTCCATAGGCGATGTTTAAAAAATTCTATAGGTTGCACGTTTTGAGTTACAGAGGAGGTCTAGGGCTAGAATTATTGCTCTCATGCTAACTATTGCAGTGATACCTCACATGTGTGGTTTGAACACCGTTTTCATATGCGGGCGCTGCTCACGTATGCATTCGCCTCTGCACGTGAGCTCGGCGGGACGGGGTACGTTTAAAAAAAATTTTTTTTTCCTATTTATTTTACCTTTTATTTTTTTATTTTTACACTGTTCTTTTAAAAAAAAAATGGTGTCACTTTTATGCCTATTACAAGGAATGTAAACATCCCTTGTAATAGAAAAAAAGCATGGCAGGCCCTCTTGAATATGAGAGCTGGGGTCAAAAAGACCTCAGATCTTATATTTACGCA